>OY728155.1:311978224-312596085 GCA_963277665.1 Viscum album | reverse complement strand
CACCTAAAGACCCACCCCAAACTATATCCACCACACTAGAAAATTGAGGGAACCAGAAGCCTATAATATTAATCCAAAACAAAGAAGAAACACCAGAAATCCAAACCCTATGCGCCCAAAACATTTTACCAACCATAGTAGAAATCAAAAACCAACAAACACCATGCACCATGTAAGTGTATGTTGTACTACACCATGTAGAAAAATACAAACAACAATACCCCAAGCTGAAACCCATCTTCAAAGGTCCTATAATTCCAAACAGAAGCATGAAACTCACAACCTCACCTCCTAAATCCTCCACAAGAAACCTATAACCCCACTATGTGAATCTCTGTAGGTATCTATTGGATAAACCCAGAATCTCCCAGCCTCAACCTTAAGAAGCATCCAAAGTAGGGGGGATGCTGTCTAGGGGGGTCCGACAGGGGGGGTTCTGTCCAGGGGGGCTACTGTCCGGGGGGGCTGCTGTCCAGGGGGGAAGCTATTCAGGGGGGTCCAGCATGGGGGAAACTGTTCAGTGGGGGTCCAGCAGGGGGGGGAGGGTTCGGTTCAGGGGGGCTGCTATCCAGGGGGGCTGTCCAGGGGGTTCAGTAGGGGGGGTGCTGTCCAGGGGGGGCAGCTATTCAGGGGGGGGGGTTCTGTCTAGGTGGGATGCTATCCATGAGGGTCCAGTAGGGGGGATGCTATCCAGGGGGTCCATCAGTGGTGGTGGGGGGGGGGGGGGTGGGGGGGGGGGGGGCTGCTGTCCAGGGGGGGCTGAACTATTCTTGTTTATTGTGTTATATTATTTGTGAATATTGTAAGATGTTTTATTTTACCATAATTTTAGGGGATGATCACTACTATGTTCTACCTTGTGTTGTAGGTACTTTTGAGATGGTTCCAGACTTCTTTGATAGTTTTTTGTATAAGGAGACTCATGTAAGTGTAGTTACATGTTTCTTTATATTTGGATTTGTTTAATTTTTCTTATGTAAGTAGATTTCGTGTATAATTTAATTTGGAGGGGATTGGCAGGGGGCAGGGGACTGGCAGGGGGTGCAAGTGGGGGATGGTAGGGGGTGTAATTGGGGGATGACAGGGGCAGGGGGGAGGGGAAACGGGGGGGGGGGGGGGGACTGGGGCGTCTGGGGGGTTGTCTAGGTTCTGGGGGGGGGGGGGGGTTCCAGGGTCTATCCAGGAGGGTGGGGGTGGGGGGGGGGGGGGGGGTGGCTGTCCAGGGGAGTGGATGTTTATGCAGTCCAAGGGGATCTGTCCAGGGTTTGGGGGTGTCTAGGGTTTGGGGGGTGTCCAGGGTCTAGGGGGTGTCTAGGGTCTATTCGGGGAGTTTCTAGGGTCTGTCTGGGGGGGGGGGGGGTGGTGTCTAGGGTCTGTGGGGGGGGGGGAGTGTCCAGGGTCTGCCCGGGGGGTGTCCAGGGTCTGTCTGGGGGGTGTCCATGGTCTGGGGTGGGTGGGTGTCTAGGGTTTGTATGTGGGGGGGGGGGGTTTCGAGGGTCTCTCCAGGAGGGGGGATTTGCAGGGGGGCTGTCTAGGGGGGGTTGTCCACGAGAGGAGGGTGGGTATATGTTGGGTGGGGGTGTACAGTGTTCAGAAGGGAGGGGTCTGTAGGGGGGTCTATCCTCGATGGTGTCTAGTAAGGGGGGTGAAAGGGGTGTCCAGTAGGGGGGGGGGGGGGGCTGCTATCCAAGTGGGGTTGTCCTATGGGTGGGGGTCCAGGAGGGGAGGCTGTCTGGGGGGGGGGGTCTGTCTAGGGGGTTAGTGGGGTCTATACAGGGTGGGAAGGGGGGCTATAAAGGGAGGGGTGCATGGGGGGATTTAAGGTGCAGGTGGGGTGCAAGGGGGAGAGTGGGGGGGGGGGGTGATTTGTAGGGGCGGTGGGGAGGATGCAAGGGGAAAACCCCGTCTGAACGATGCTGGTTGTTTTTTACGAAATGTGTATGCCTACCACCACAGTTTTAAACCATAGCTATAGGTCTACATCCACAGTTCCTAACCATATCCCTATGTATATATCCACAGTTGAAACCATGGCTATTGGAGATGAGTTATTTTAGCCAATGCCACAGGTTGAAAACCGTGGCTTTAGGGTTGTTGCCACAGTTGGAACCGTGGCTCTAGGGCTACACCCACGGTTCAAACAATAGATAAAGGGATATATCCACGGTTGGGAACTGTGGGTATAGGTTTTACTATATATCCATGCCAATACCAGACACGGTTGTGGGAACTGTGGCTATAACCTATAGACATGGTTTTTGGTTCTATAGCCACAGTTTTAAACCATGGCAATAGCCTGATTTTTTAGTAGTGAGATCCTCTACAAGCGCGGGATTGATGGTGTTCTCCTCCATTGCATCCAAGGAGTTGAGATTTCTCAGGTCATTCAGGAGGTTCATACTGCTTCCTGAGGTGTTGACAAGGCTAAGCCAAAGCCGTCCCATCAGATCCGGAGACAAGGGTACTTCTGGCCCTCCATGATCCATGATAGTATCGAGTTTTCCAAGAGATGTCACACGTGCCAAATTCATGCTAACTTCATCAACCGGCCTCCAAAACCTCTCCACTCCACCAGGTACTCATGGACATTTGTGGTGTGGGGACTCGATGTCGTGGGACTATATCCACTGGTGATAGCTCGCCAATGCAGGTTCATCCTGACTGCCACAGATTTCTTTTCCAAGAGGGCATAAGTTGTTCTGCTCAAGGAGGTCAAGGCCCATTCTATCTTTGACTTCACGAGCTCTAATATCATCTACCGATTTGGAGTCCCTCATGCCGTCCTCACCGATAACGACACCAACTTCCATGCAGTCAAGTTGAAGAAATTGTATGCCAAGTACAACATCCATTCAAACCATACCTCCTGCTATCGCGTGCAGGCGAACGGACAGATCGAGGCTTTCAACAAAACCCTCTCTAACATTTTTCAGAAAATGGTTGGTCAGAATAAGAAGAGTTGTCCAGACAAGTTCCCTAATGCCCTCTAGGCCTATCGGACAACGACTCGCAATTCCACCCAGGTGACCACCTATTCCCTTGTGTACGGAGCTGAGGCCATCCTGCCTATCGAGATCCAGCTACCTTCATTAAGCACAGTGGTCTATGACCAAAAGGCGCCAGATAAGGTAGCTGAAATTCATCTGGATGAATTGGAATCACTTGATGAGAATAGGCTTCGTGCTCTGCACAATCTGGAAAGGCATCAGAATAAGATAGCTAGAGCCTTTAACAAGAAGGTTCACCTCCGATCTTTTCTGCAAGGCAGCCTAGTATTGGCCCTTCGGGCGCCAATGATCCCTAGTAGGAAGCCACCCATGTTGGAGCCCAAATTGGAAGGACCTTACATAGTTCACAGGGTTTACCCCAATGGATCATACTCCCTGGTGACCATGGATGGAGAGCATATAACTCCTCCGACCATTTCCAAGTTCCTCCAGAAATACATTTCTTGATCATATCGGTTCGACACGACCTTAAACTAGATGGTCCTGCATGACCCTAAACTGCACGATGGTCCAACATGACCTTGAACTGCATGATGGTCCGACACGACCTTAAATAGGATGGTCCCGCATAACCCTAAACTACAAGATGGTCCAACATGACCTTAAACTGCTTGATGGTCCTGAACGACCTTAAACTGGATGGTCACGCATTACCCTAAACTACATGATGGTCCAACATGACCTTAAACTGCATGATGGTCCTACACGACCTTAAACTGGATGGTCCTGCATGACCATAAACTGCATGATGGTCCAACATGACCTTAAACTGTCCAGTCCTACATGACTTTAAACTGTGCATCATCCCACAAGACGTTAAATTGCGCCCTTAGAACTACATATGGCTTGATTCCCATCCACATGGGATATGTAGGAATGATCAAGCGTTTTTTCTTGAGCCTAACCCCTAAATTCTTCTCTTTGACTATTTCCCCTGGGTATAGTTCTCTCAGGGGATCATTGCATGATATGGTGTAGGCTTTCTTAGCCCCACTTATACCCAGATTTTAATGGTCGCACCATGTTCCCACTCCCCGTTATTCTATCCTCCCACGTCCTCACTGCATGACGTTAAAATACATGGCCTTCAAGAACTACGTATGTCTTGATTCCCATCCTTATGGGATATGTAGGAACTCCCAGACATTTCGCCTGTTGGCCCAGCGCAAATGCCAGATCTTCCCCTCGGGTCAAGACATATGGTAGGGGTGAGGAGTTTTTCCCCATTTCTCGTCAAGGTAACCTCGATCTGTCCATACATCCCACTCCCTGGAGACATTGTATTCTTTAATAGATGGGTATAACTATGCTTCACCCACTCCTTTGACTGGGACTCTATCATCCTTCCCGTACAAAAGTTCTCCTGAATGGTCTGGATGCTAGGCCTAAGGGCTCCCTTTCCGCTTCTGGACAACACCCTTAGGGATGTTGAGTAACAAGACGATACAAGTCCCACGTTGTGAATATGGTCAGTGGTCGATGCTTATTTGTTGTTCCCATTTCAGGTCACTATAGGGATGTTGTGTTTCGAACATGGTCAAAAGCTGTCCTGTGACATTGGAACCACCCCATGATGTCCCGAACATTGAGTTTACTGGTTCATTCTACCATGTTGTATCTCCAAGCGGAGAAATCCCTTCGGGAAAAGCCAGGTTTTAGCCCCCATATGACGAGGAGAGCCGAGACCGGCTCCTTGTTTCCCACACCGAGAACTGCTCACATGGTCTTAGGAGCTATGATGAGGAATTAACCACAAAAGAGGATGTATGGCTTCCCATATTAGGCCCAGCCTCAGGCCCCTTGGCCTCTTTGGGCCCTCAGCCCAAGTTTCTATTCAGGACTGTACGGTGTGGTATGAGATTGCGTCGTCATTCACGTCGGGTTACTCACTGTACCGTACACATCCCCTAATGAGATAACTTATCCTCTCTTCGTCCTAACTACAAGATGTTAAACTAAAAACTAGTCGGATATTTTCGACCGAGGCCCAGCCTCTGGTCCCTTGGCCTTCTCGGGCCCCAACCCAAGTTCTTACCTAGAGTGTACGGTGCGGTATGGGATTATTTCCTCATTCACATCTGGTTATTCGTTGTTCCGTACACCTCCCTTGTTTGGGGTATCTTACTCCTCTCTTCATCCTCACTGCAAGATGTTAAACTGCAAACTGGTCGGGCCTTTCTGACTGAGGCCCAGCCTCAGGCCCCTTGGCCTTCTCGGGCCCCGACCTAGGTTCCTATTCAGGATTATACTGTGTGGTATGGGATTATGTCCTCATTCACGTTGGGTTTGTAACAACCATGCCATGTACCTCTCCCTTCTGGGTGTTCTCTATCCTTGTGTTCTATACTCATCCCTTCAAATCAGTTACTCTCAAGTTGAGCACCCTCTTCGACCTTCTTCGGCGATTCACCAATGTGCCTAAGGGTACTCTGATTTAGTACCTAGAATGTCAGGCTCTACTCTGACATGCTTCCACCCATTTCTCAGGCATCGTGTTCCCCTTCATTAGGGATTCCATCGCCTTTCACACCCGAAAGGACCCCCACTTGACATGGATTCTAGGCCTAAGGGCTCTACTACCATTATGGGACAATGTACTCGTGGGTCTTAGACAACAAATCGATACAAGTCCCATGTTGCGAATATGGCCAGCGGCTGACGCTCATTTGTTTGTCCCCATTTCAGGCTAACACAATATGGATGCTGTGTTTTGAACACGGTCAACAGTCATCCTCTATCTTCATGCCAACCCCATTAATCCCAAAATATTGGTTACATGATTCAAATCCTTCTACACCTCATCATGTCCAAGTAGAACTTCGAAACTCTTGGTACTATTCCTTAGTGTGCATCCACGCATTAGTAGAAAAAGAAGACACGATAAGGCGATCACCCGGAGCTTCACTGGTCCCCCCTTTGCATGTATTTCAAATATTGCGAATACTTTATCTTCCCTTGTTTTCTACACTGAGTTCAATTCATGTTGGCTTAGGTATTGAGTTACGTTCCACCTTTACTCGGGATAGTCCTTCTTCTCTTTGGTCCAAGTTATAAGACCTTAAAATAAGATCTTTTAATATTTCCCCTTTGTGAGAACTACGTACAGCTTGATTCCCATCCTTATGGGATATGTATGAGCACCCAGATATCTCGTTTTTGGGTCTAGCTCAATTGGGAGCTAGTTTCTCCTGCCCCTTACCCTTTCACCTCTATTTTGGCCCATGGGCCCAAGGTTTCTTTCACGAAATCGCGTACAATACTACGTCTGTGCTGCATAATGTTAAAATGTGCACCTGGTCCAACCACATGACCCTAAACTGTGACATTATTATCCTGGCTTCACAACAAAAAATGGCACCGCATTTTGATTCCCTCACTCAAGGGGACACCATGTTTTGTATTGGTCACACGACATACCATTTTTCAATGCACGTACACGGCTTGATTTTTGTGGCGATGTCAGGACTTGTTACCGTAGGCCTGTATCTTCACAAAAAAAATCATTAACCTTAAGGGACAAACAAGATTCATCAAATACCACTTCTTTTGGTGCAAGGGCCACACCTGCATGCCCCTTTTATCCCTAGTACTGGTACCTTACCGTTCCAACTCTAAGAACACTGTGAATCTTGATCCCCATCCTCATGGGGTACATATGAACGTCCGTGCAACTTTCCTCGGGCTCAACATAACTCTTGTTTATGGTCCCTTGAACTAAAACCTTCCCAGGAAATACGTGGTGGTCAGAACCCCCAGTTCCCATTCACGTCACGTTTTATAATTACCCCACCATGTGTCTCCCACATTTCTTACCATCCATGGTTTGAGCTCTATGACCATAGACTAAGACCACTCTGCATCATTTCCACAAGACGTTAAACTGCACGACATCTTCCAAAACTAAGTATGTCTTGATTACCATACTCATGGGATACTTAGGGAAACCCAGGAATTTCGCCTTCGGTCCAGCCCCAGGAATCATAAATCATTTTACTCCTCATTTTCAGACCCCTAGCCTGACTCCTTGTGGTGAATCATGTAACAGATGCTTTTCCCTGAACAAGTTCGGGATTCCCCATGTTGACATTGGGAAGCGACATCTCCCTCGCTAGAGAGGTCCTGTATAAAAGAAGGAATGATCCATGATCAAACCGATGTGCCCATCTAATGTGCTCCCACCACGGTGGTGTAATTTCGAGTGTTGGATTCTGTTTGAACAAACCATCATTCCACATTCCACGCTTTGCATACCCCTTATTCCAACCCTTTTCCTCTTTAATGCCCAAGAGAACCCCCTAAAAATATGGATGCTCATCCTACGACCCGCTATTGTCCTGGGCCAACATTCCAGAAGACTAACAAATGACATTTTGAGTCAGGCCCCATGTTTCGAACATGGTCATTGATTAGTCCTCATTTGCTATCCCCACTCCTGGCTAACACAATAAGGATACTATGTTTCGAATGCGGTCAACAGTTATTATTCATTTTCATGCCACCCCCATAGTGTTCCAAATTCTGGGTATCATGATTCACACCTTCCATCCCCCTATTCGTATTTATTCCAATGCCCTTGGCGTTATCCCGTTCGTGCACAAGAGCACATTGGGAAAACGATAATTTGGCTATTTCGAGAGCTTCATCCTCTAGTCTGGTCTCTCCCATTTCCTCCCAGAAATCTAGGACGGTTATTCAAACCCTAGATGCTCGAAGCTTAGTTGACACTCCCATGATCAAGAGAAGTAATAGTACAAACATCCCTTGTTTCTCGCATTGGGGGCGACCCGCATGAGCTTAGGAATGGATTGATATTTATTCCAGGATTGTGGTTGGATGCATTATAACAAATGGAAAAGTAAATAAATTCATCCATACATGCAGCTCAGAATAAGAAGTAGTAAGGTGAAATGATTTTAATAGTTCGGTCAAAACAGGTCCCTTATGAGTGTGCTTCTTGGATGGATTGTTCTAGAACCACTACCCTTTCGTTGGTGGCCGCCCAGATTACTTCCCGCCCCCTGGGGACTCTTTCTTCATCAGCGGCCATAGAGCGCAGTCCACTCAATCTGGCCCGTGCTTTCGCCTATTCAGTTTGAAGTACAGATATTTGGTGACCCAGCTCCACTAGTTTCTCTAGGGTGTCTGGCAGCTGGGCACTCAACTGCTCCACAATCTCAGAACAGTTTATGATGAATATTTCCTTTTATTTCAATTGTTCTTCAAGGCGTCAGACCTATTGTTCTTCCCGGATGAATGCTTGGGTACTCCCTGACTCCTCCCGACACTGGGCAACGTCGAAGTGTCGGCTACCCTCATGCAGCTTCTCATCCATGTAGTCACAGACCGTCGAATGAAGGCGTTGAGCATCCACCCATCCATCACAGAGAAAGCGCATCCAGGCTTGGAGTGATCCCATTCATTTCAGCCATTGTGTATGGGGTTGACCGAGAAAGCGCTTAATGCACTTCCACCCTTTGCACCACATCATTCGACTCTCCTCGGCCACCTCTGAGTTTGAATCATCAATCTCTTCGATGTCTACAAGCCGATAGGTGGGGAAAGAAACCAACAGACCAACATCAGGGTATTCTTCGGGTGCCCCTCCTAAGGGGTTGGGCACTTTAATGCCTGGGTGACCATCCCATCTCGCCTCAGTCTCGGTAGCTCCTGAACTGACACAAGTACCACTGATGTTTGCCACTCTTTGCTCACCGTGTGCCAGGGCCAACTCGGTTTGAGAAGTGTGCCCTGAATGGGACGACACGTTTGTAGTTGAATCAATTGCAAACGACCCAGGTTCGGAAGCCCGATGAGCCTCCAAGGCTATCATTACTGCACAAACAAGGAACACCCTGATCAATTGATCTATCCAGCGATGATTGACCAGCGTTGAAGTAATGAACTTAAAGGATCCCAAAGCATCATCCTCAGGTGTTCAGGCTGCTATAGAATCTTCCATTCCAGGGAATCCCTCAGTGCTAGTCAGTTCAATAATGGGCATCAGTTCCCCACCTTTTTCTACCGAAGACTCCTCCCCTTTGCATGGAGATCCTCGGTCGGCACCCATATGCTCCTAAACTGTATAAGGAGATCTAATTGAGGGCTACAAAATATGATGAGGGTAAAGGGATAGATAAGGTATAAGATGTACCTCAAGAAGCTCGGTTTTATCCACATCAGATCCAACAATCTCACCGCTCTCCCGGAGACTCCCTTGGTGGGATGCCCCCTGAGACCCTCCACCTTCAGGATCCTCCTCTTCTTCGCCCCCTCCTTCACCTTCTCATTCTTCCTCCACTTCCTTCTTAGTGCCTTCCGACTCATCATCGCTATCATCAGCCTCTGACGGCATCTTTTATGGATCATGGTCTTGGCTGAACAATACTTTCACCAAGAAGGGTGTCTTCGCACGCTGACCCCGTTGACACGCATACGCATCCATGGCCGTCATGTATGCATGATGACGATGAATGTTCACCCTGTCAACAACCCGAATGAGTCCGACCTCTGGCAGCTGGATTCTTTCTCGCATTATCTTCTGCCAAAGAGCATCAGTACCCATTGACTATTGCAGGGTCATCCAAGATGACCACATAGCTGGGAAGATTTCATCATTGGAGGGTTGAATAAGATACCTTATCTTCTTCCCTAGGAGTTCCCTGGTTGCTACATGAGCCCCTCTCCCCCTGGATGATGAGGTACCGACCACACCATGCGACGTCCCCGCTACTGAAGTCCCGGCCTGTGCAGGCTTGGTTGCCTGACATGATTTTGACCTTCCCACCTCAACATCACATGTCTTCTCTCTCACCACCCAGGTTATACACTGGATACCTTGAGTTTTCGGACTCACTTTAGCAAAATTCCCTCGGGGTACGATATAGCCAATGTTCGACATACTGTGTTGAGAGGCTAGCATCAAATCTAGTGGGGGAAAAGTAATGACATCGCCAAAGCCTGGGGTTATGAACATCAGCCACATTTTTCAAAGATCACAAGGGTGCCTCTCTTCCTGAAAATCCGTTTACACCTTATTAGACATCCACTAAAGTCATCTAAACTGCCTGGAAAACCTGGACGACACGTAGGGATCACAAAAGATCATCCCGTCAATCCCGGCCATGAGCACCCCACCTCTGATGCTCTGGAAGTATTCCCTATACTCCAATGAGCCTTGCCCATTATTTATTATCTAGCCCGTCGAGGTGGGGAATGGGATGAAAGTGAAGTTGACGTGATTTACTATTCTGATCCTTACTCCCTTTTCATTGACCATCAACCGCATGACCCCTTGTGATGTTCATCAAGGAAGGTTACATGCCATTACCGGGAGGATGGATGATGTTCGAAAAGGTATACCCGCCACAATTGGTCGTGACCTAGCCATAAAAGATCTTAAAGGGGCCAAAGATCCTCCTAGGTGATACTCATCTTGATATTCATCCCAAAATGGCGTACAAGCGAGCCAAAATGGGGACTCCTAGATTGAACCTTTGATTAGCGGCCATGATGTCGGCCATCACCAGGGTCGCTGGACGAACCCCCATCCTTGCATCCCTCACTAGTAGGAGCCATCCACTTAGGAATGTGGCAAGGAATCCGACATATCAGACGTTTGAGTCCCGACTCTCATTTGTGCTAAATCCCCATGACCGATAGTCCCCTGCCTCCAGGATCCTCCAGTATGATCCTCTCTTGCTACTCTATGCCGCGGTTGGACACCATCTCCCTCAACCTAGAATCTTGACTTCCGGATCTTTTTCTAGAAAAAAGCTAAACCATTTCCTATATGAAATTTCCTTCAAGAAATCCTTGACCCCGAGCCTCTCCTTGGCCAGCTCTGGTAGGTGCCATGTCAGCATAGGGGTTCATGATCCATCGCCCCAGGTGTGCCTCGTCGGGAGGAATTCATCGTACTGATGCCCATCCCGAGGGATACCCACAACGCAATCGATGTCCCATAGGCTGATGCTGACTTCCCCATGATGAAGGTGGAAGGTATAGGTGTTAGGAGACCATCGAGTAAATAGATCTGGCCCGAGCTCAGGCTGGCGATAGAAATGAAACTGCACTGTCCACACCGCCTCAAAAAAACCAATGTACCGCACATCGGCCCCAAACTGGTCGCATGTTTGGCGAACCCAATACTCTGAGGCCCATTCACTGGTGAAGTTACCTCCAGACTACAGATCCCAATCCTGTAGCTAGCCTTTGGCATCGTCAGTAACACTCGGGCAGAAGGTGCTTGCGTAAAGGGCTGGAGAACTCTCAACAACAGGGTCACTCTTCGAGATGGTCCTGGTCCTGGGATTCAGGACGTAAAGGTCTAGGTGCCTGGTTTCTCTAGTAGGATGGCTGTTTTAGGTGATGTTGTATTGGGTAGGTCATCCTTGTTGGTCACCATTACCGCGTTGTGTCTACCTCAAACCTGGGCATGGGTACCTCCTCTAGGATTCGTGTAACGCCCCGACCCCAGCTACCCAGAGTCGGTGCATTAATTACATAACATTGGCATGATCACAAGAAAGATCAAATATCGAAAGACCGATTGGTTTAGTAGCCTTGGAAACACTAGATATATTCATAAGTTTTACATTACATCATAAAATGAAAAACTACTACAACAACATAATGTTTCCACAATCCACACTATTGACCCCTCATAAAATCCCTGCAGGTCATTCATAACTTACTTCTTCACATCCTGGGAAAAATAAAACATAGAAAAGGGGTGAGCTCAAATGCCCAGTAAGGATAACAATATAGCGAAAACTTTCATAAATAAGAATAAACATTTAAGGCAATGTATAATTAAAACAAAAGCCTTTTAAATATGAACTTTCAACATGGTATGGCATAAATAAAATGAAATAATTCCATTTACTTATTCACATGGATATTCTACTAATCGAATAATCAAATGCAAAAATCAATAACCACTTTCATAATGTTGGAATGCATAATGCCAGACTATCATAACCACATAGTCAAGGCCTCGTGCCAAGACTACAAATAAGATTTTGTCAAGGCCTTGTGCCAAGACACTAGTTTGTCTCATGAGACCTACCGATGCATCGAGGAGCTATAGCGGGCTCCGCCCGTCACATATTAAGTCCAATGCATTCCCATATGAAAAGGTTTAAACATAACATAAACATTCGTATTAAAACTAGCATACGAAATGTCAATACTTTCACCATAAACTATGAATGGTATAAAAATAGCACATCCACAGTCAAACATATCACAAAACCTTCAATAAAATATAGAAGTTTTGTATCATAATAATTCAACTTCAAATAATCTTAAAATCCATCAAAGGATGTTGACATAGATGAAATCAAAATTCTTTTTAAAGAAATATCTCCTTTTATTTTGAAATAATTTAAGATCCATATAAAATAAAACATTTTCTTTGAAAATATTCTAATAAGCCTGTAAGGGAAGCTTTGACGATTTTATAACGGCGGAAAATAACCGCACCCGCCGTATAAGTTAAAAAAACATTCTTATCTTAATTCTGTCGAAAAGGTTAAAAAGCACCTTGTTTGGAAAACGACGGAAATATTCCCTTATAAACCTCTTATAAAAAGTCAAACAAGGGTATAAATGACTTTAACTCATATTCTAGTAAATATTAAAAATGTTTTGAAATGCATTTTTATGAAACATGGATGTGGATGATAAAGAGATCCCAGTAGATTATTACGTATAAACAACCTTGGATAATGGAGAGGTTGTAATGTAAACCCTTACCTTGTACTTTTCCTTGGATGGGGTAGGTTAACCTCCTGTATAATGGTGAAATAGTTGTTATTAAATTATACAAGAATCATATATAATAATATGATATCATATATGATCTTTTAACATTGATTTGTTAATAATATCTTAGAATTATCGTCGTTTCGGGAGTTAACTTACTCATTTTCTTTTATATGTTTTGTTTACATAAGCCATGGTTGTTGTATCTTATTCATATCCAGAATGATATCTAGTCCTTAAACATCATTTTTAAATCATCAAATGATAATTATACTTGAATGGATACGATGGAGAATGAATCTCATCGCGTTCGTGGAGACGGTAGTCCGTACGTACGCACGAGCGACAATATCATTCTTTTGATATTAAAATAATATATAAATGGATGGTATATAATATATACAGAATCATTAAAATGTTATATTTATTATTTACATGAGTTACACATCATTATTATACCCATCCAAATAATATTATATTGAATAACAATTACACCACGACGTGGAGACGGTAGTCCGTACGTACGCACGTATGGTGACATGTTATTCAAAGGGTGGATAGAATAATGAATATGGTTGTACCATATTTATAATAACATCACAGTATATGTGAGATACTGGAGTTATTATTTTAGAATGTTAAGAACAAAGGAAGAAGAAGTGGAAGAAGAAATGAACTTGGAGAAGGGTGGTGAAATCATTACCTCTTCTTCGGGTTCTTCCTTTTGATTTGATCAAAAGGGATCCTTAGGTTGGCTTTCTGATCAAACTAAGGCCTCTAGGTTGTAGTGAGGGATGTTGGGAGAGTATTTGGGCAGAGTTTGGCCGAACCAAAAGGCTTTTAAGGTGTGAAGAAATGAGAAGGAGGAGTGCCCTTTTATAAGAGGGGTGAGGGGCACCTTTGGAAAAGCTAGAAATATTAATTTATAATAAATTCATATTCAGTTTCTAATGGCTCCAAAGTTGATTATTCAAAGGTTAAGGTGGGGATAGGTCGAAAACCACTCAACAAATAGAATTTAGACAGGTTTGGGTACTTATATTAACCTTATCTTTATGTATTAACTCTAAGTTAATTAGTTTCACTTTTACAATGTCTCTTTGTATTTTTATATAATATGGTTAATAAACTTACTATATACATCCAAGAGACCCCCAAGTGGTCCATTAATGATGGACCTATCATGATATAAGTCTTTTGGCCGAACCTTAGATTTTTAGGAATTTAATATCAATTAATAATATAATATTTGTTTTAAGAACTCTTTTATGTCAATTTTGACACTATTCAATAGTTGATTTTTGTGAAACTCATAACAGATTTATTACTTCGAACAAAGTCAATTAAATCAATCCTAATATATCATAGTATCCTAGAAAATTAGTTTAATTCATTAAAAGTTTCATATTATATTTATTTGGGTATTTATAATATCAATTATTTTAATTTTTCACTATTATAGTAATTACTGCATCATCATTGTGTCATAAATAAAATAAATTATTTAAAGTCTAAAAATTATAAATAAAATATCATTATGTAGGAAATCATTTTATCTTTCTAATGAATATTTATAATCTAAAATCCAACTTCTATAACCCTATGTAACAATTGTTTTGCTAAAAGATATATGCTTGTGTCATTTTTGTATTCATTTTGACTTAATTAAAATAAAGTGTCATTATCACTTACAAGTGGATCCATGGGGTCCCCAAATAGACCCAAAGATTCCCATGGTCGACCATGTATCAACCAATAGGGTTAAGACACGTTTTAGGGTAATTTAGTATTATTATAATATTATTTTTTAACCCTTATTTACTGGATTTACCCTTAACCATGGTAAATAAAATATTTACCGCAGTAATTATTCAAAATGTCTAAAAATAAAATTTACCTATTTACACAATTTGAACATCCTGATTCCAAATATGGAATCCATTTTCCTAAATTCAAAACATAGAAGTGGCAGAAATTAATTTAAAATTAATTCCCGCTGTCAAAACAAAAAGCGTGTTTTTAAGAGATAATAACTATCAAAAGATTGACACTCGTTTATATTCGGTTTAATTGTAAAATTATGTCCAATGAACAAAATTATATTAAATGGTAAAAATATATTCTAAATATACTTTAAAACCACTCAAATTCATAATTTATCACTATTAATTATTTTGATTAAAAAAGTTGTTTTTAATTAAAACTTAGTAATTTTCACTATTCATCAAAATATGAAAGTTATCCGAAATGTACCAAAATTTCACCTTAGGCTAAATTCGATATTCCGAATCCAAAAATGAAGTCCATTTAAAAATATAAAATATATAATTTCAAAATTTAGGTATTACTATTCATAACGGCTAGTTTGATCGGTTGTGGTGTGTGTTAAAACTCGACGTTGCGTACAACACACGCTACTGTTTTATTCAAAGGAAAGCGTACCGTGGAAGCTTGGGATGTTTCATTTTAAATTTTTTGATGTCTCAATTTAGTCAAAAAGTTTAAAATATTGTATTTAAAAAGGTTTCACTATCAAAAGTTGATAAAAGTGCAATACTGAAAATGAATCTGTTCTTGCATTATGACTAAGAAACCCATAATATGGATTCTAAAATTATAAGGATTATATAATGTTAAAAATATAGTTAATGCTATTCATGACCTCTTTTAATGGCTTTTTTTTTGGTAAGTCAAGGTGCAATTGAACTCGGTGTTGCGTGTAGTGCAAGTTATTGAATTATTTTGAAGAAATAACACACTATGAAATCTTGGGGTGTTACATTCTCCCCTCCTTCAATAAATTGCGTCCTCGCAATTTGAAATTGTTTTTCGAAAATAAAAGGTTGAAAATAGATAATATATTTTTGGGAAAACCCACATCGGAAATTGGGTTACTAAAATTTAGTCTTAATATGAGGAAAAGAGAAATGAAAGGGTCACCACCAAATTATGATCTTGATTAGGAGAACATTGGTGGCAATTAGAGACATATAATCGGAGGAAAAACGTAAATATTTATTGGTAGTGATTGAGGTCATCAATCACAAACAAGTGTATAATTGAGGTCCTTAAACTCATCAATCTATGATGATTTGAAGTACTATCGGTTCAACAAAATATAGGGTATTGGGATAATACATTTTTGACGTTTCAAAATATCTTAGTTGAAATCCCACATCGAAAAATGAATTAACGAGGCCTCTATTTAAAATAAAGAGTCGAAAGTATGAAGATTACCGAAAATAACACATACTAGGGTTCCATGTAGGAAAATATGGATATGGAAGAAAAATCTAACCATCAATTATCTGATGGAGAGTGGTAGAGAACATGGCTATGAAAAGGCCAACAATCCCAAAGCCATAAATTAGTGATGATTTAAGGTACCATCTTGGAAAACATTTTTGTTCTAAGTTGCTTTTCTTAATATTGAGGAATTTATTTATGAGATTGGCTAAGATCATAAGGAGATATACTTACTTTATAATTAGAGTTTTATCCATTAATAAATTTCTACCACAAACTCATCTTTCACTCTAAAAGATAATAGAATTTAAAAAAAATTCTATTTACACTATTCGTATAGGGTTCCAAAATAAACGAATTTATAATTCATCTACAAGATCTTTTAATAAAAACTACATTATTTAATCCAAGACATCTCGTGGGCCAGTGGTAGGTGATACACCCTTGTCTCCCTTCGGTTGCGGGTTCAAGTCTCGCAGCCTTGCCGGACGCGACGGGTTGCCGCCCGACCTCCAGGTTGTCCTTTTATGGCAATCCAAAATAATCCAAACTAGAACTATCCAAAATACTTCTATCCAAACTCACAGTCCAACATTTATAAGTAAGGTAAACATAATGTAGAACCTTTTTACCCCGTAATAGCATATGAATACCTTCATCATGTATTCTTTTAATACACCGAAACATCCTGAATTACCATATTCCTTATTGATTACATTCATGCTCCCTTATTCCATATAGAAGGCTGGATATACTTCATTAATCCAAAAATGTTTTAAACCCCAACAATGATGGAATATACAAATCATTAATCAGTTCCAGGGTAGTCAAGAATATCCAATATAATTTATCCAAAACAATCACATATTATTCCAAAATCACTACCTCAGTATCAGAACTATATTATGATTTATCATTCTCTCAACCATATATTTTCCAAAAATTTATCCTGCTATTGAGTCACTTTTCTTTGTTCTACACAATCTCAAGTCCTTAATGAAATAGTACTGCAGTACAATCCTTATATACTCCATGATTATTGTAACAAGTACATTGTTGATACAACACTCAATTGACATAATCAACATAAGAACTCTAATCATTCCACTTCATCTGTGGTAGTATCATAACTTGATTATTATCCAATAACATCATTTGCGGCATAGTCTGATGACTGGGACATAGGTTCGCGTAGTGTCCAAACTCCTTGCAAATGAAGCATTGTACATTTAAAACCATTTTCTTACCCTTGCAGTCACGTACTTTGTGCCCTTTTCCTCCACACTTATAACAAACTCCCATTCCTTTCAGGCAAGTTCCAGGGTGTTTCTTTCCACAGTTACCACATATGGGAAAATTCTTCTTTTCCCTTTTCCCTTTATCCATCTTTCTCTCTTCCATCCTTTTCTTCTCTTGATTCCCTTCAAAGCCATAGGACTCAGTAAACTCTTTACTTATCTTATCAACACATGATATTATTTCTTCATATGATGATAATACATGGGAGACTATTTCTCTTATAAATTCTAGCTTAAGACCATGAAAGATATGATCCTTCCTTCTCTTTGGATCATGTGCATTTCTGGAGTTCTCATTCCTTCTACTGGGCGCCATTTCTAAACAATGGCATAAAATAGATCAGTTTATGAATCAAAATACATAATCCCATACTTATAAAACACTTAACATAAATTGAACTATTTATGGATATAATCCATAATCATAAAAATGTATCATTTGAGGATGTATATACTCATAAACCCTTCATAATGGTTTGTAAAGAAAATGAGAATTATCCTAAGCATATCCCCAGGGAGTGTCGTAACCAAGAGTGCAGCAAGACCCGTTGTCGTGCACCAGTTCCCGTTCGAGTCTAGCTCAAAGCGGTGTTTTCGGGTTTTACCCCTAGGTACATCTGTGCCAGATCCGCCTCTACCTGCTCGTATCCAGACAGGGATGTATTGCTCGGAAAACTCACAAAATCTCTACAATACCAAAATTCTAGGAAGTTCTTCTATACTAATCCTCAAAGTTCATCTTAGGTCTACGTGCTCTAATCAGAGTTTATCTAAATCTAGATTCCAAGGTTTGTACTAAACTTCCTCTGATACCAACTGTAACGACCCGACCCCAGCTACCCAGAGTCGGTGCATTAATTACATAACATTGGCATGATCACAAGAAAGATCAAATCTCGAAAGACCGATTGGTTTAGTAGCCTTGGAAACACTAGATATATTCATAAGTTTTACATTACTTCATAAAATGAAAAACTACTACAACAACATAATGTTTCCACAATCCACACTATTGACCCCTCATAAAATCCCTGCAGGTCATTCATAACTTACTTCTTCACATCCTGGGAAAAATAAAACATAGAAAAGGGGTGAGCTCAAATGCCCAGTAAGGATAACAATATAGCAGAAACTTTCATAAATAAGAATAAACATTTAAGGCAATGTATAATTAAAACAAAAGCCTTTTAAATATGAACTTTCAACATGGTATGGCATAAATAAAATGAAATAATTCCATTTACTTATTCACATGGATATTCTACTAATCGAATAATCACATGCAAAAATCAATAACCACTTTCATAATGTTGGAATGCATAATGCCAGAATATCATAACCACATAGTCAAGGCCTCGTGCCAAGACTACAAATAAGATTTTGTCAAGGCCTTGTGCCAAGACACTAGTTTGTCTCATGAGACCTACCGATGCATCGAGGAGCTATAGCGGGCTTCGCCCGTCACATATTAAGTCCAATGCATTCCCATATGAAAAGGTTTAAACATAACATAAACATTCGTATTAAAACTAGCATACGAAATGTCAATACTTTCACCATAAACTATGAATGGTATAAAAATAGCACATCCACAGTCAAACATATCACAAAACCTTCAATACAATATAGAAGTTTTGTATCATAATAATTCAACTTCAAATAATCTTAAAATCCATCAAAGGATGTTGACATAGATGAAATCAAAATTCTTTTTAAAGAAATATCTCCTTTTATTTTGAAATAATTTAAGATCCATATAAAATAAAACATTTTCTTTGAAAATATTCTTATAAGCTTGTAAGGGAAGCTTTGACGATTTTATAACGGCGGAAAATAACCGCACCCGCCGTATAAGTTAAAAAAAACATTCTTATCTTAATTCTATCGAAAAGGTTAAAAAGCACCTTGTTTGGAAAACGACGGAAAGATTACCTTATAAACCTCTTATAAAAAGTCAAACAAGGGTATAAATGACTTTAACTCATATTCTAGTAAATAGTAAAAATGTTTTGAAATGCATTTTTAAGAAACATGGATGTGGATGATAAAGAGATCCCAGTAGATTATTACGTATAAACAACCTTGGATAATGAAGAGGTTGTAATGTAAACCCTTACCTTGTACTTTTCCTTGGTTGGGGTAGGTTAACCTCCTGTATAATGGTGAAATAGTTGTTATTAAATTATACAAGAATCATATATAATAATATGATATCATATATGATCTTTTAACATTGATTTGTTAATAATATCTTAGAATTATCGTCGTTTCGGGAGTTAACTTACTCATTTTCATTTATATGTTTTGTTTACATAAGCCATGATTGTTGTATCTTATTCATATCCAGAATGATATCTAGTCCTTAAACATCATTTTTAAATCATCAAATGATAATTATACTTGAATGGATACGATAGAGAATGAATCTCATCGCGTTCGTGGAGACGGTAGTCCGTACGTACGCACGAGCGACAATATCATTCTTTTGATATTAAAATAATATATAAATGGATGGTATATCATATATACAGAATCATTAACATGTTATATTTATTATTTACATGAGTTACACATCATTATTATACCCATCCAAATAATATTATATTGAATAACAATTACACCACGACGTGGAGACGGTAGTCCGTACGTACGCACGTATGGTGACATGTTATTCAAAGGGTGGATAGAATACTGAATATGGTTGTACCATATTTATAATAACATCAAAGTATATGTGAGATACTGGAGTTATTATTTTAGAATGGTAAGAACAAAGGAAGAAGAAGTGGAAGAAGAAATGAACTTGGAGAAGGGTGGTGAAATCATTACCTCTTCTTCGGGTTCTTCCTTATGATTTGATCAAAAGGGATCCTTAGGTTGGCTTTCTGATCAAACTAAGGCCTCTAGGTTGTAGTGAGGGATGTTGGGAGAGTATTGGGGCAGAGTTTGGCCGAACCAAAAGGCTTTGAAGGTGTGAAGAAATGAGAAGGAGGAGTGCCCTTTTATAAGAGGGGTGAGGGGCACCTTTGGAAAAGCTAGAAATATTAATTTATAATAAATTCATATTCGGTTTCTAATGGCTCCAAAGTTGATTATTCAAAGGTTAAGGTGGGGATAGGTCGAAAACCACTAAACCAATAGAATTTAGACAGGTTTGGGTACTTATATTAACCTTATCTTTAAGTATAAACTCTAAGTTAATTAGTTTCACTTTTACAATGTCTCTTTGTATTTTTATATAATATGGTTAATAAACTTACTATATACATCCAAGCGACCCCCAAGTGGTCCGTTAATGATGAACCTATCATGATATAAGTCTCTTGGCCGAACCTTAGATTTTTAGGAATTTAATATCAATTAATAATATAATATTTGTTTTAAGAACTCTTTTATGTCAATTTTGACACTATTCAATAGTTGATTTTTGTGAAACTCATAACAGATTGATTAATTCGAACAAAGTCAATTAAATCAATCATAATATATCATAGTATCCTAGAAAATTAGTTTAATTCATTAAAAGTTTCATATTATATTTATTTGGGTATTTATAATATCAATTATTTTAATTTTTCACTATTATAGTAATTACTGCATCATCATTGTGTCATAAATAAAATAAATTATTTAAAGTCTAAAAATTATAAATAAAATATCATTATGTAGGAAATCTTTTTATCTTTCTAATGAATATTTATAATCTAAAATCAAACTTATATAACCCTATGTAACAATTGTGTTTCTAAAAGATATATGCTTGTGTCATTTTTGTATTCATTTTGACTTAATTAAAATAAAGTGTCATTATCACTTACAAGTGGATCCATGGGGTCCCAAAATAGACCCATGGATTCCCATGGTCGACCATGTATCAACCAATAGGGTTAAGACACGTTTTATGGTAATTTAGTATTATTATAATATTATTTTTTAACCCTTATTTACCGGATTTACCCTTAACCATGGTAAATAAAATATTTACCGCAGTAATTATTCAAAATGTCTAAAAATAAAATTTACCTATTTACACAATTTGAACATCCTGATTCCAAATATGGAATCCATTTTCCTAAATTCAAAACACAGAAGTGGCAGAAATTAATTTAAAATTAATTCCCGCTGTCAAAACAAAAAGCGTGTTTTTAAGAGATAATAACTATCAAAAGATTGACACTCGTTTATGTTCGGTTTAATTGTAAAATTATATCCAATGACCAAAATTATATTAAATGGTAAAAATATATTCTAAATATACTTTAAAACCACTCAAATTCATAATTTATCACTATTAATTATTTTGATTAAAAAAGTTGTTTTTAAATAAAACTTAGTAATTTTCACTATTCATCAAAATATGAAAGTTATCCGAAATGTACCAAAATTTCACCTTAGGCTAAATTCGATATTCCGAATCCAAAAATGAAGTCCATTTCAAAATATAAAATATATAATTTCAAAATTTAGGTATTACTATTCATAACGGCTAGTTTGATCGGTTGTGGTGTGTGTTAAAACTCGACGTTGCGTACAACACACGCTACTGTTTTATTCAAAGGAAAGCGTACCGTGGAAGCTTGGGATGTTTCATTTTAAATTTTTTGATGTCTCCATTTAGTCAAAAAGTTTAAAATATTGTATTTAAAAAGGTTTCACTATCAAAAGTTTATAAAAGTGCAATACTGAAAATGAATCTGTTCTTGCATTATGACTAAGAAACTCATAATATGGATTCTAAAATTATAAAGATTATATAAAGTTAAAAATATAGTTAATACTATTCATGACCTCTTTTAATGGCTTTTTTTTTGGTAAGTCATGGTGCAATTGAACTCGGTGTTGCGTGTAGTGCAAGTTATTGAATTATTTTGAAGAAATAACACACTATGAAATCTTGGGGTGTTACAATTCGGAAGTCCCAGATCGGCAGATTGGAAGATAGTGCATACTCTTTCTGCGCTGGGGTCAATATGCTGAAGAGAGTGTGGTTGTTGGATATTATCTTTCAAGTGCCATAAACCTCAAGGTTGGCAACCATATCATCCCTTCAAGCAGCAGATGCAACTTCCCTCTCTCCTATAGCCTGATTGGCAGCCATCTCCTTTCGGTTGGATTGTAAGGAGTTGGTGCGAAAAAGTAGTTGCTGGCACAAAAAATTAGGACTCGGGTACAAAATTCTGGGTTGCCGAAAAAACAGATGATGGATCACTGCGAATTACACGCAAACGAAAAGTTTTTTTCATGCAGTCGGAGGATTTTTTTCACGCACGAGAGCTTTGGGATTATCGCACGAGAAAATCCATATGGAATGGGGGACCCAAAAAGCCTTTTATAGGTACGATGAACAATTTCCACGTGCGCGCATAAAGCGAATTGCTCGCTCCAGACCGGTTTTTCGTGCCGCTCCGGTTTTAAGCGTGCAACGGCCCCAGGGAGACCTGTATCTCAATGCTTCACTCGGAATCTGACCTTTGCAGCCCCTCTCTGATCTGATTCCAAGGGGGGTTATTTGTAGATGTCAAAAAACACTCCAGGGCTGAGGAAGGTTCAGATGAGACAAAGCGAAGCCATATTTGGAACCGACAATCTGTTCTGAGGGGTCCTGGAGGGGCTGCGTGAACAACATATTGAGTTGTGCGAAAAAAATGTGTCCCACGTGAAAAACTCCGGGATTAGTGAGAGTTTTCCACGTGGGTGCAAAACTATTTCACACCACCGCTCTATGCGGTTGATCTCCGCACTACCGACATCGGGGCGTGCAATAATTTTGCACCGATGTTTTTTTTCGTGCGGACCCACGATCCCGAGCGCCTATAAATAGAAGGACACCCCCTTCGACTTCAGCCTGAAGAATCTGAACCGTCTCCCCCGTGGGAAATTCCTCTCCTATGTGCGCAAAAAGATGGATCTCAGGTACTAATTTTTTCATGCCAGGTCTCCTGGGGGTCCGCATTTGCGTGCGACTACTCGGGTTTAATCCTTGTCCAAATTCCCTCGAGCCCGTTCCCCCGAACGCAGTTCCTTCCGATTGCGTGCAATTAGGCTTTCGGTGCACAATTCCTTTTGCTCGCCGACCCGCTCTTTTTAGCGCCCAGTGCTCAATTGTGCGCCACCCCAGATTTTTTCGCGCGCACAGTTCCTTTTCCACGCTTTCTTGACGCCCTTTTCATGCAGTGGCCCTTTTTGCACGCAAGCCTACCACCTTGTGTGAGCATGATGTCCTTTTCCCAGGCATCATTTTCCGGTGCCTCCCATTCCCACAACACCTTCGCCATATACTCATTTCTCGTGAATCCTCCTCGGTTCACATGAAGTAACTGCAGAGTCCCCTGGACAATAATGCCCGTTGCGTTGCTTCGCATCATGCTTCTTCGCATAGGCACACTAACAACTATTACTTCTTCGCATAGCCACGCTAACGTGGACCCCCCTGATGGTTTTCTCTATGACACCCCCTCACCATGGCTTTTCCTGTCCCCTCTCTGCACCAAGGTGCAGAGGGTACCAGTTATGTAAGTCCTAGGGGTGCAGAGCAAACCCACCTAATCCGAGCTGCAGGATGTTAAACTCCTAAGAAACTTCGTCCTCAGCACATGATGTTAAACTATGACCTTTCCCCAAGCCTCGCATGCAGGTTATCCCCACCTTGGACATTCTCTATGCCCACTAGTCTCTACAGGGGATGATATCCTCCTTATGAGAGTGGAATTTGTTCGCGGGGAAAGGGAAACCATCTCAGTGTAATCCCTTAGCTTTCTTGTAGGAGGCAGCATCCCTGATCCTTTCTACTTCAGTCCCCAAGGTCAGAAAAGGGTGTGATGGGGAATGGTGCTTCTCCTTTCTTCAGTCCCAAATCCCTCTCCCACTATGCTTTGTCGCCCATGGGCCTCCTTTATGGAGTAAGTCCCGACCTCTTCGGGCTGCTAACCACGCATAAGCCCGTGTTTCCTCTTTGGGATACTAATCACGTGTAAGCCCCACTCCATTTCACACAGACACACCTTTCGTGACGTGATCATCATGTCTCTGTTGTTTCTTGTTTCTCACACTGAGCCGGACTCACGTGGGCTTAAAGCAAGCACCAACCATGACATCCACCCTGGGCAGCCTAGAGTGTAAGCCCCATACCACCCATCTGAACTACATGGTCTTTGATACTAACTAAGGTATGGTACATAAGAAGCCTCCCTGAGGTTCAATCCCAACACTCGGTCATTCTGACCCCCTTCACGTTGGTTCACCATATCACCTGAACTATGTGGTCTTTGATCCTTTCCAAGGAAGGGTATGTAGGAAGCCTCCACGAGGTTCAATCCCACCACCCATCGGACCCTAGGTCCACCTTCACGTCAGTTCCCGCACACCTAAACTACATGGTCCTTGATCCTTGCCAAGGCAGGGTACGTAAGAAGCCTCCACAAGAATCAAGTCCAACACAGGTCATTCTGACTATCTTCACATCGGTTGACCAACTCATTGGGCCACCTCAAAGTGTAAGCCCCAAATGCCCCATCAGAACTATGAGGACTTTGATCTTTTCCCAGGCAAGGTACGCAGGAAGCCTCCCTGAGGTTCAAGACCAACAACCATTGGACCCCAGGTCCTCCTTTACATTAGTTCACCGACACCCAGGGCCACCCCAAAGCGTAAGCCCCAAATGCCCCATCTGAACTACATGGTCTTTGATCCTTACTAAGGTAAGGTACATAGGAATCCTCCCTAAGGTTCAAGCCCAACAACCATTTGACCCCAGGTCCGCCTCCACGTTGGTTCACCAACACCCTGGGCCGCCTCAGAGCGTAAGCCCCAAACATCACCATCTGAACTATGTGGTCGTTGATATTTTCCAAGTCAGGGTATATAGGAAGCCTCAACGAGGATCAATCCCAACAACCATTGGACCCCAGGTCCTTCTCTACGTTGGTTCACCGACACCCTAGGCCTCCCTAGAGCGTAAGCCCCAAATTCCCAATCTGAACTATAGGGTCTTTGATCCTTGCTAAGGTAAGGTACATAGGAAGCCTCCCTGAGGTTCAATCCCAACACCCAATTGTTCCGACCCCCTTCACGTTATTTCACCATATCACCTGGACTAAGTGGTATTTGATCCTTGCTAAGGTGAGGTACGTAGGAATCCTCTACGAGGTTCAAGCCCAACACCCAGCAGTTCTGACCCCCTTCACATCGGTTCGCCCCCATCCTGCATGACGTTAAATTGTGGAACCCATCTAGAGGTATGCCATTGTGACCCCATCCAATGGTAAGTTGTTGTGTCCCAATCCAGATGTAAGTCGTTGAAACCCCCAATCGGCAACAAGAAATCATCAGACGAACTACGTGGACTATGATTACCTGCCATGGTGATATGTAGGAAGCCTCTTCGAGGATCAAGCCCAATACCATCATAATCCTCATGACGGTTCCATCCCATTCACCACCCCCTCAAAAAACCTTCCATCATCCATCCTGATTCTTACCCGAGCTGCCACATCCTGGTGGGATCATGCCACCCCAATCCCCATTCCAACTAACAACATTCGGGAGGCCACCCACATGATGGCTCCAGTATTAGTGTTCCCTCCAGGGGGTTCCTCCATCTGATCCACTCTAGTTAGTGTTCTGATCAGCCTGATCTGTCTTTGCTGGACATTAAACTTGTAGCATAACCTGTGTTAAACATGGGAAGCTGAGGAAAACCTCAGATACATGCCCATGGCATATGATTCACCGCATTCAATGTGGGATGCCTCATGCTTCTGCACCCTCGAGAATCCCTATAATAAGGGTCAAAAGACATACACGCCAATTCCCCAGCGTCCAGACATGCCTATGATGCCCAATGTGAGTACTCCCCTAACCGAAGGTTTCTGCCCTGACCGGACCCCTTGGAATGCCCAGACAGAAATAGTGTAATTAACTTGTTTCCATGAAGATATGGCACCAGGAAGAGTTTCACAAACAATGTCTTATGTCTATGAAGGAAACCTGGACTAGGTGACGAGTTCTGAGGAGAAATACATGGAAGGAAGAACTGACATCCCATCATCTTGTTTCGATCAATGAGCATACCTCCCTGAATAAGGAGCGAATGTTGCTTGCCTTTGGAAAGCTGGAATGTGGGGCAACAAAGACTGCGCCTCTCATCCCCGAATGAGAGGGAAGCGCGTGCCCTGACGGAAGCATCGGAAACAAAACTCTTATGCACTATTACGATCAAATATGGCCTTTATTTGTAAATTACTATGTTTACCATTACTAAGGATCTAAGATCACCCTTCTTATATTTCCTTTTCCCTAGGTTTTAAACAATGATGTTGAAAAAGTTATGTCTATAAGGGATTTTATATGGATAATGATGCTGTAGTAATGAGAAAAAGAAAAGCAGGGTTATGTGGGATAAATTCTCATTTAATTTCATGTGAATTAATTATATAGGATTTCCCCTAATTATATAAAATAATAAACATAAAAAGTCCTCCAGTATATAAGTGATCCATGTTTTAATTTTCATATTGTAAATTTTAAATGGAAAATTTGGGTCACAATTATCAGCATCAAATCTAGGAATGTAATGTTATGGATTTCAGCATAGGATCCTAGAGTGCGGGTTCTAGGTTGTTATATTAAATCCTAAAGGGGAGGGAACTTTTATCATCCACAAGGTCCATTAAAATTTTTCATAATAACATACTAACATAAAAATGATCTTATCAAACCCCAACCAATATAAGTTTTCTCAAGAAATATTTCATGTAATCAAGGTACCACATTCTTTATCGCACAACCTTAAAACGAATGACTGATGGTCCTAGATTAAAAAACATAAAAGGAGTATCATTATTCAATGCAATGCAACCATAAACTATATCTTACCATACTTGCATTACAAAATAAGTTAAACTAAATTGTCAAATATTTGTTTTAGTTGCGCGATGTAAAATTATGGGACAACATCTCCACCCTGAGATAACAAATCACACAGTTCTCATCAGAAACAATCATTGACTAGGAATTTTATTACAATACGTATAACCCTCCAATTCAAATATTTTTCTCACAAATCATGAATCACATTATATTAGAGATTTCAGATGATTATTCTATTTTTTATATTTAATCTATGCCATTAATAGAGTCAGGGAACCTATTGGCCCACCCAGCATAAACTTAAACAAACTGAACCAATCTTACTTATAGAGCCTAATCCTTTCAATGTGATTTCTTTTACTAGAACTATATTTGTATTAATTCTCATTACAATGAGATATGTAGCGATGTATGTATTACTCACTCTAGGACCATCTAAAAAAATTTACTCATCCCCACCCATGAGTCTGATATGTATGGAGGACTTCATCTTTTTAGAACTAACTGTGGATTAATTCTCATTCTGACGGGATACAATGTGTTTCATGGATCCCTCATTCTAGGCCCAATAGTGAAATAAAAAAAATTCCCCTCTCTGTATAGGATCCTGATCTCCACTAAGGACTTCCTTTCCATGAATGTAAATTTGGCTTGATTTTCATTCTGATGAGATAATTAGAGATGTATGGATCCCTCATTCTAGGCCCATAAATAAAAAAACTCTCTCTACATATGTCCCCAATCCATGTGAACCATTTTAAAAATGGTTTGCCTCATTTACAAACTCATTATTGAAGAAATATTTCAATTTTCCTTTCATATGAGAGAAAAATATGTAGGAAAAAACCTATGAGATCCATATAACATTGTGTCTTGATATTTCAATGAGTTAAAAGTCACCCAATCATGGAAAAAATTTGGCTAGATGTTTCATTCTTGATTTCTGGACATATTCTTTTTTCCAATCACACTTCAGGTACTGCAAAAATTGAATCCTCACAAATCATCCTCATCAATTAGTGATTAAGGTATATAAATCCAAAAGAAAACATATATTAATACTATGTTTACTATGACACAAATATGGATCTACATATGTGCCCCAAATATTTCCTATTAACTGAAAGAATCATTCTCCTCAAGAGAATGTTATTTTTTCTTTTTATACATCGTCAAAATCGTAACAGAAAATTACATTTTAACATGGTCTATAAATATTACTCACGTACTTGTCTGATATAATCACATCAAATCCAAGATCCAAAAGATTATGACTTTTAAATTCGTCTCCTCATGTCCAAACGATGTTATAACATCCTTGATTTGTAAGAACTATTTGGGTCATCAACAACATAACCATCGATCAATGTTTTCCCTCCTGAAAATTAGTGACCTAGTTGTCCATCATACATTACCATAAACTATTGAGAAGACACATTGTCACATAGTTTTTTATTCCCTGAAAATGAGATAGATCCATGTAAGGTACATTTCTCGAGGTACATATGGATTGATTACTATTTGTAAAGGATATATATTGATGTCTGGATCATTTATCCTAGTCCCAACCACATTTAAGGGGATCATGATCACCCAATCAAATCTAATTCTAATGAAACTTATTTCATCAAATGTTTCATAAGAATTCCTTTTCATAAACCAAATAGAATGTCTCTTGAAACATGGATCCTAACAAATATTCCTTGGTTATCAGTGATAATGATATCAAATTTTAAATCACACCCCTATTTACACTATGTATAAGAAACCCCAAATATAGAGATGCATATGTGCCCTAAATATGGATTGTTAACTAGAGGCATCATCGTCCTTGGGTGAATGTTATTTTTTCCGCAAAACCACCACAACATCATAACATAAATAATCTTTTGAAAATAGTTATTTATTACAAATTTTGTACTTTAACCATGTAATCGCATCAAATATGAGAACCCTATGATCAATACATACAATTTCCTCATCTCATATTCAAAAGATGTCGGAGAATCCTTGTTGGGTAGACCATAATTGAGAAGATTTTGATCATTTTAATATTTGAAGCACTAAGAAATTAAACTAAGATTACTCATACTTAAGATTTTACATAATATCATTGATCCCTCCATTCACATCTATTTTCTTTATTACGTTTCTATATAAACAATATTACATAAATTTTTGTCAATATATGTTTTAGAAAAAACAATAGATGCGTCGTTCTAGATTATAGGACCTTAAACTACAAATGAAAAGAGGAATAATAAATTGTAAGATGAAAACCCAAAAAGGGAACCCAAAAAAAATAAAGTCTCTTAATACTATATATTTAATCTATGTGATCTAGGATAAATCAAAAATTTTAATGTTGAAAGAGGTGAAAAAATTGTCAAGTCAAATACTCATAAAGGGAAGCCTTAAAAAAATCAATTTATTTCCCGCTAATACCTATTTGTATTGTGATTAAATAGAAGTTAATGCATAAACAAAAAATAAATAAAGATAGTTGGTCCTACCATAAGGCTTCAATAACAATAATGTTATTATCTCTATCTCCCTTTTCCTAAAAAAAGGAAGATATTCCCTTCATTCATGATATTGCAAGTTCATTTTTTAGAAAGGTGTGGCATAAGATCAATTATTCCAACATGCCAATTTTCATTTAAGAGTGATTTAATCAGGGTATTCTATATATTTTAAAATTTCCTTTTATATATCATAAAATTTTATGGGATGAAATCTCATTTTGATACAAATGATAAATAATTAAGTACACGTTAGTTTTCAATCATTTATAAAAAGATTATGGAGTAAAATATATAATCTTGCGTATATCCTTTAAATTATGAGTTAATAAGAAAAAATTAAATATAAAACTATAATAATTATTGATGAATTTGATCCAATAAATCATCCCACACTTATCAAGACGTATCAAGGGAATATTGAAGGTTCATTTTTCCGATCATCTTCCACTTTAGGCAATATGTGTGTCTGTTTGTCCTAAACATTTTACTCTCAACTTCTTTTTATAACAAATACATGATCAGTGTGTTATGATACAAACTTATGATTCACCCCCACCAAATAATCTTCACATTCATAAAATTATATAGTCTGTTTGGATATCTAACTATGAATCCATTCTTTCATAGTGACTAAATGATATAACTCTATCCTGGCATCCTCTAGATCTCACACCTGATGTTTGAAAAGACCCAATCATATAGGGTCATATTATCAAGTCACTAGTTCTTCTCAAAAGATAATAACATGATAAATGGAATTTTGAAAATATTTATAATCAAAACCAACTACACCTAAACAATTTAAGAGTTAGAGAATTATTTCCACCTTATCAATAATATTCCCAAAATGAGTCTTTGTGATGTTAGAGAAAACTTGGTGCCACGAACACTTTCTAATTTCCTAGTTTTAGATGGTAGCATTAGAATCAGGACTCTATGTGTTTTCTATTACCAGTATATAGTATGAAACTATATTTTCTACAAATTATGTAGACCTATCTGATGGTGCGAATACAAGGATTCCTATTATTATTACTTATTGGTTGACTTCAATGATTGATTCAATGGGAGTGATCCAAGTTGATGAACTTATTGACATTTTTAGTGATACCAGTAGAAAAACCAAAAGTTTTATTGATATAACTCTATTTTTTCACTATAATGATATTTGGAACTTGAAATAGAGTATTCTACACATTTTTTGAGGTGTTTGGACATGTGATAATCTGTCTTAGGTACCTTTTTCATATGCATAAAAATGAGGATCTTTTAGAAATAAATGGTTTATTTACACATGAAATTGTATCTCTTAATATTATATCTAGATAATAATCCTCCCATGTTTACTAATATTCCAAAAAAATTAACTGGATCACCAAAAGTGGGAAATATGATCTTCCTTCCAATTTCATCATGCATCAACGTCAAAATATATTAACGGTGGATATTAATATGCCACCCCATCCTAATATCAATAAAAGTTAATGAAATTACCTATTTTAGTCCTCCAAATTTCTATGAAAATATATAAGGTTTATAAGGTTCACAAATGATCTCTCCCTCTATTCATGTGGTCAAAATCCTGTCTCAGGGTGAGATGGTGTAAGAAACTTCTTAAGGGGTGACCTCCCCATTATCCTAATTATCCCAAAAGGTGTATTATAGGGAAAAAATTTAATGTCATGAGGATCCCTCAACATCATAATAATTCTATAAATATCCAAGGATATTGATTGGATAATAGTAATATTGTGAAACATTGGGAAAAAAAGAAGATCAATGAATTTTGGCAGATTTTTTATATTCATTAAATTGAAAATGATCTTATAGTTGGCCATATACAAATTGGAATGGTCCACCTTGTTGACATGGATACCTTACTTATTGTATGTGAACCAAAAAGAAATAAATATCAATAAGGTAGGTACGTCTAGGTTATGGTAATTTCATTTCATTTATGTTTCTACCATCATCAATATACCGATCTTGACACTCAAATGATCAAAATCTACTAGGAAAATCCATTTTCATAGGAACATGGTAAAGAAACCCACGCGCCAAATATTTGAAGTCATGTAGGGTTTAATATTGTAACCCCATGTGGTATATTTAAATTCTTTTAGGGTAGCCTAGTATGAGACATGAATATATTGATATTGTTTATTAGGGTTAGTACTATAACACCTAACCCTTTCCCTTAATCCCCTATGATATATAAAGATTTTTCCCAACCACTGAATGTTATAATTGGGCCTGTATGAAGATATTTTTCCAAATACTTATCTATCATAATTAATAAGCCTCATACTAGGGAATAAATCCATTTGGAATCCACCCAGTTGTTAGTTCTAAGAAGGAACTAATCATTCATCCCCCCCATGAATTCGGATCCCTCTTAGTTGATATATGTTCCACAAACTAATAAAGAGTTCACCATGTAGTATATGGAATCTACTGGTGTGCAAAGAATAATGGTGATTAATTTAGGTAAGATCCTGAATATAAGATATATTGGAAATTGGGAAATCCATTCTAAATGGTATGAACCAATGATATCCAATAACTAGGGTAATTTTATATAGATCTAACACACCCATAAAGTCCAAGATCATTCAATATATAATCTCCCTTCAAACTGAAATTCCCTCTTTAAACTGAACCCTCCATTGGAATTATCACAAGAAAGGTAAAAAAATGGATTAGTAGTGAAATAGAATCTAATAATTATCTTATCTATCATTGTTCCATGAATATCATTTTAAAATGAATATTTTTCCATGACATGAATCAGGGATTATATGACCTATAACATAAATATTTTCTTGAAAATAATTTAAAGGATACTCAAACAATTTAGATGGAATGATCTAATTGGATTTTTAGAATCAATGTGACATCTTACAAGAAAAAATTTTCTAGAGGTATTTTTTTAGAAAATGTGTAATCCAAGAACTCAGTCAGTATAATAATCCTTAGGATCATCTCCTAAGGAACAATATTTCATCAATGGATATCCCTAATATTACTGGAGATATCTTTTATCATTTTATATTGACTGATCAAATTCCATATATTCATTGAATTGTAATCAGTTTCCTCTAAAATCAAATGAAATAAAGAAACAATCAATACACAAAGAAAAAGAGACAATATTAGACATTTAAAAGTGTCAATATTTCCTCATTCACTCATAAAACCACATGGTGTCCATTCTGTGTGATCCACGAAATGACTATGTGAAATTAGAACCAACCATACACCATTAATAACAATTTATAGAAACTTGAGTATGTGAACCTGTATCAGTTTATGAAGGTGGGGGGGGGGGAGAATCAGCCATAAAAGGATCCTAGAATGTGAAGCTAATATTTGGTCGCATGATATTAGATTATCAAAAAAGTGATCGGTTCTCATGAAGTGACACATAAATCACCTAAAAGAACATTATATAGGTTGGTCCCTCCTCTGGGTCTGTGTGTACACAACAAGGTATCTCTTGGGTAGAGGTTCTTCCGGGAAATGGACTCGTCTCTGTAAAAATTGGACCCCATTCCTAAGGAGGAATTTTTGGGGTCCAAATTGTTAAATATAATTTGAGAAAAATATTAGTTAAATCATGGTAGATAGTAATCACACATAGAGAATTTGAAGGATATTAAAAATGGAAATGTGTTCGAATCCTCAAAGAAACCATCATTTTACACATGGAGCATATATTATAAAGAAAATTATATGTAATATTTCATAATTGTAAACAAAAAATCATTTATATTGTGAGGTTTTGTATTTAGACTCCCTAAAAATGAAATTCTTTTATGATACTAGGAATTCACTCTATTTCCATTGAAAATGAAAATCATTTATGGGTGAGTTATTGATTATCACCTACCATATAGAGAAAGATATTCTATGTAGCCAACTATTTCATAAAACTAGTAATTCTTCCATTTCTAATAAATATCTTGTGGTTTCCCTAAATTAGGATAAGAGAGGTAAATAATATATTCAAACTAGAGATTACATAGAGTGAGAAACCAAGGAAATTAACTCCCCATAACAGGGATGAGAAGTGCCCCAAAAATGAGTCCTAAATGAAATGTACTTCTCCCAAAAAAGTGATACCCTATCAAGGAATCATGATTATATAATAGCATCCTCTAAAATATCCCCATCCTGTGTAATAGGGAAAACTTGTAAAATGGGGTATAATTAAGATATTTACCCTTCATATACCACTATTCTTCTTCATCATAGAATTTGGATTCAACTAATTCCCTCCGTGAAGTATCGAATTTGTTTTCTATGACCAATACCCGGACCCAAGGAAGGTCAAAATAAGACCTCCTCCGAGACATCTAGACATGCATGATCAAGGTATCAAGCACACCAAAATGTACCCTCTTTTATTATAAATTTCCTTTTTAAAGGATTTCATGCACATAACCTACCAAATAAGTTTGTCCACGGTGGGTTTGAAACTATGAATTATCTTGGTAATGAGGACCCTAACCCTAGAGGAAGTGATGAGAAATTTCTCATTTCATGTAGCTACACTCACCTTCTACTTGCTGCCTGAAACGTGAATTGAACCAAAAAATACTTGGGCATTGTTTCATAATAAATGGATAAGTAAGTCCCAATTTAGGGTTTATAAATAGGAAATAAAAAATTAATGGGTAAAGCCCATCACTCTTCTTGGTTACCCCACCTATGCCTCACACTCATCCACCAATAGATGAGTAGAAAATATATCAATTTGGAATCCTTTATTGAGTAATTCCCTACCCTTTCTTGTCGGATATCATATTTCTCATTCCATCCATATCCCTACCCTCACCCACCAGTAGATAAGAAATAAATTTATTGAATGGGATTCCAATTTAGGCGTAAGTCTATTCTGATATGTGATTTTTGTAACATGATGATCATTTATTGTCTCTTGTTCTCTCACACAGAGAATGAATCCCATGGGATTAAAGATTAGTGGTGATCATGTCACTAGTACAATAAAAATAGGATAAATGGGTCTTACCTGTTGGTGTAAGTCCCAACTTTTACAAAATATTTGGGATTTTATTCCCATAACAATGAGATACATAGGAATCCTCTATAAGTATCAAACCTAATATCTTTAATCCAGTATCAAATTTACTTGGATATATTCCCAGTAAGGCTAAGCCAACACCCAGAGGGATACATTCCTTATCGGTCCTATCATCTCCTCCTATTTGACCCAGAATTCAAGTGAGAACTATCTTGAGAATTCCATATTACATGTAATATCAACCCAATATCATCAGGGTATTTTCTCTATGGGATAAACCATGAATGAATCCTCATGTGTAATACCTACACTGGCCTTTTCTTGAAAGAGTTTCCTTGATTTCCTCATTAGACGATGTTAAATTCCTTGGTTTGGTCGTTGTCACAAGACATTAAATGGTAATATGTGTCCAATTAAGTGGAATTAAATTCCATGATTTAAATTTACTTTAACAAGTATATATAGGAAAATTTTCTCATCGAATCGATCTAAATATCAAAACAATACCCATCTCCCTGGATGATTATAAAATTATAATGTGCCCCACTACGTGGCATAAAACTAGAATCACAAAATAATGAATGTAACAAAATGGAGAGCCTCTAATAGATATAGATGGAGCCATTTATGAAAATCATGTGATACATACAGATGGTACCATTCATGGAAAACCTCTAATAAATTCATATGATTTTATGTCAATAAATTTCAATAATTTATTGTTCACATAAGGATGAAAATTCACGCACTTGGGATTTGTGAAGGATTCCAAAAAAGTATTAAATATATAAGATATTTCCTTAGTAGGAGATAAATCACCCTTAAAAGGGTGTGATGATCTTGGACTACCATCCTCTCAACAAATGTGTGTTCATAATCATTATTGAAAAAATAACCAATGATCACATGCCTATGGAATGCAGGTCTATGAACCCATCGCAAATGATATTTTTTGAATGTTTCCTGTTCCATGAATAAACACCATTATAAATTTAATGAGAGGCTGAAAATAGATGTTATAGTTTAAAAATTATATTTAATTATCCAAATTATTTTTCTAAATATAGTAATTTCAACTTTTAAATAAAAAACATTATTTATTGAAAAATAATAGTTTTTATGAAAAAAAAACTTTCCAACCCTTAAAAAAATTATAGGGGGATTCATTAAATTATATCACTATTTTTATGTAAATAAATAAAATTTTAAAATAAAATTTTATGAAAATAACATTTATTTAAAAACTATAGGATTTTTTATAAGAGTTTTTTTAATTGAAACTATATATTTCCTAAATATTTTATTTTGGTTTCTCCTATGTAAATTAGAGTTTTATCAAAGTCATTGTATATTAATTTATATATAATGTAATAATTAAAATATATATTTATAATCATTATTTTATTAAGAATAAAATATAAAAAATAATGCTACTATGGTCTTGATATAGACAATATTATTGTACTAGTGTGTGACCAAAGAGTAAGGTGTTCAATAATAAAAATTTTTTGGGTTGGTTCTACGAACATGGTTTGGGTGCTGATATTCATAATCTTTAACTTATACCATGGATAGTTTTTTTAGTTTTATTTATTGAATAATTTCTTGGGCTTGTTCAAGTTAAAATCTCAATGATGTCATCTCCCTTGTAACCTCTGATAAATGGGCTTCATAGGGTATGATTTGACTAGTTAGGGTTATTTCTTATTCCTTCTGTGGAAATTATATTTCATTATAACCCTTAATAAATATAAATCTTAATAGTAAGCATATAATGGATACATTAATAATTCTTATTATAAATAATGGTGTTTTAAGATCAATAAATAAAAACTGGAAATATTTTATAATACTTTAAAATAAAAAAAATTAAATATAGTGCTTCTATTTTCAATAACTACATTACATAATAAGGAACTAATTAATAAAAAAATGAAATATAATTTATAATTGTTTGGGTCATTACATTATCACCCAACTCATAAATTTCACCGACAAAGTGTAATTTCATGCAATAAAATACATGAGGGTATTTATATTTCATCACATCCTTTGGTTCCCATGTCGTCTCCTCAAAATTTTCGTTCTGCCACAATACATTGACCGAATGAGTTTTCTTTTTTCATTGATATTTTTTTCTACAATATAACATCTTTAAGGACTTCTTATTATATGAAATACCATTCTTCAAAGGTTTTATCTCTAGAATCATTACAGGTGAGGGGTCTGGTATGTACTTCCTTAAGAGGGTTACATGGAGAATATCATGTACTTGAGAAACGTAAGGTTTGAGTGTTAGTGGATACACCATATCATTGATCAGAACAGGGATCTAAAAGGGGACTATGTGTCTTTCAATAATATCTTCCTTCATCCCGATCCTCATGGATTTCTTCCATGGAAATATATGAAGGAACCCCTTATCTTTGACCTTAAACTCAAGGTATCATCGATGATTATATGTATTGATTTGTTGTCGAATTTTATAATTTCATATAAATATGAATGTTTTCAAACTTCTCTGACATATATTGGATATAATCATATCCAATTAGCATCCACTCTCTAACTTCATCTCAACATGTGGGAGTATAAAACCACTTCCCATATAGTGTCTCATAAGGTTCCACTTGAATTATAGAAGGGAAATTATTGTTATATGATAACTCAATTAAAAGAAGGAATTGGGCCCAACATCATTAGATATAACGACCCATACTTTACATACATTGTTATTACTTCAAAATTGAAGCATACTTATTACAACATATAACAAAACCATGAAAGGACCATATAGGTATAGAGCTTTTAGAAACTAGGAAACATAAACAACTGGTTCATAAAGCGTCTACACTGTCTCCCATTTATTTCATCATATCTATAGTCCCTTTTGGAATATCTTACTTAATAACCTTCTCCCTGACCTGGGGAAAGAAAACATACAAAAGGTTGAGCTCAAATGCTCAGTAAGGGTAAACAAAAGAAATATCAATCACATCATATTCATAAGAACATAACTTTTGGAAATATTAACCTGCAAAAGAAATCATAATTTCATAATATGGGATAAATCATAATAGTGAAATGTAATCCCAATAATCATAACATAAAACATGAAACTTTGTGTCATACACACATAATCATAGAGACTCATTTCTTATTAGTCAAGACTCATTTCCAAGACTATCTTAGTGGACAAAGTCCATTTCTGAACCGAGTTCACTCCTCGTTTCAACCCTGTTTCACTGAACCGGTATAACCTACCGTTCCAGCCATGTCTATCTCATGAGATATAAAATCTTTACCCAATGAATTGGAGGGAGATATAGGTCCCACCCATCTCATAATGATACCATTCTTATGTGTGCCACAAAATCATAAACCATACATCATAGCATAACCCATGTAATAAAAATGGGAATCCTAAACATCGTGGCATCATAAAACAACTCATATAAGATAAAGGAATTCATAAAAATAATTCCATCACAACATAATCAAATCAATGTAATAATAGGGATAGAACAGAACCCTTTATTATCTTAGATGGAAAATAATTTTGATAAAACACTTGAACTCCATTCTTGAGGAAAATATCCTTTCTACTTCAAAAACACATTCCTTTCTTTAAACATCATACAGTTTTAAACTAAAAGAAGTTGATTAAAAATAAACTTGAAAACTTGTAAAGGAAGTTTCATGGAAATAATGTTTTAAAAATCCATTCATGCCGTATAAGTTAAAAAAACATTCTTCTCGTACTTTTTTCGGAAAAGTCAAAAAGTACCTCGTACGAAAAACGACAAAAGATTCCATTCATATCTTTTACTAAAAACTCACCGAAGGGTAAAATTGTATATAAACTATTGTAGAAGGATATAAATATTACATATTGAGGAAACATGGATGTGGATGATAAAATACACCCCAGTAAATTTCAAAGTAAAAACAATCTCGGATAAAATGAGATTGTGGTATTTTCCCTTACCTTAGGTCCGATTTGCTTCGTAAGTGTCCGAACCTCCTGTATAATGATTTAAATTATGTTATTGAGTTATTAAAGAATAAAACTTATTGTTATGATATCATATATGGTCATATTATTAGCTTCTTATTACTAATATTTCATTACAACTTGTTATTTGGGTGTTTATCACTTTTTGTTCTCATGCGTGTTTGTCGAATAAATTCTTATTCTTCTCTTTAGGTTATAGATACATCATTTCTAGAATGGTATTAGTGTAATATATATCATATTAATTCATTCAATTCATTTATATAATCATTATTCAATGAAGATCATGTAGAACGAATCACATCACATCGCGGAGACGGTATTCCGTACGTACGCACGAGCGATGATATCGATCCCATGATCGTGGAATTGTATTGGAGTGTATAATATTTCAGAATCAATACCACTTTACAATAATCATATTTATTCATTACTTTCACCCTTATACCCATCCAAGTAAGGTGGTGGTGGAAAATAGATTACACCACGGCGTGGAGATGGTATTCCGTACGTACGCACGCACGGTGATTTCGTTTTCCCTAGGATGGATAAGAGATGAAATAGGGTTGTTTCATATTTATAATAACATATCAGTATATAAGTGATACTGATGTTATTAACTCATAATTAAACAATTAAAGAAGAGGTAGTAGAAGAAGAATGGACCTTGAAGAAAACGGTAGAAGGTATTACCTCTTTCTCGAAGTGCCTCCTTTAAACTTTCTCTTAAGGCACTAGAGTTGGTCTTTTAATAAGACCAGTACCTCTAGTAGGTTTCTAAGGAAGCGGGGAAGTGAAATGGGCAGGGGTTGGACGAGATTGAAGGCTCAAATTGGTGTGAGGAAGAGAGGGAGGAGGTTCCCTTTTATAAGGGAGGAGAGGGTCACCTTTGGAAATATAAGAAATATTAGTTTTTATTAAATCCCAACCCCACTTAAAAACTTCCAAAATGTCTCATATCTGAAGCTTAGATGAGATAGGGTTGTAATATCTTCAACCAATAAAATTTATACATGTTAGGAATTTATTTTAAACATTATCAACTTGATTTATCTTTATTTATCAATTTAATTTTATTTGTGGTAATAATATTCTAAATTTTAAATTATTATAAATAATTACATATGTATTGTAAATTTTCTATAATTTGACACTTTATGACATTTTAGACCATATAAAATTTAATTTATAATTTTTAAATATTTTTGTGATTTTTAAACAATTTTATAATATGTTATTTTTATAAAATAACAATAGTGTCAATTTTGACACTATTCATTTATTTGAATTTAAATAAAATATATACAGAAGATAAGTTTGAATTAAAAGATTTAATAGATTAATAAAATATCATATGTTTCTAGAAAATTAGTGGAGCACATTAAATAGTTCGTATAATATTTATTTTAATATTTTTAAAACCATTTATTGGATATTTTAATTAATAAAATAATTTCAACATCACTATTGTGTAATAATTAATGATACTTATTTAATCCCTAAAAATTCTAAATAAATTTCTATGATGTAGATAATTGTATTATATTTCTGTAGACTATTCATGTTTGAATTTTCATTAAGTTTATCACCAAATTAAAATTATTATACTTATAAGATTTAAGAAAGTGACATGTTGTCACATTCTTTAGTTTTAATAATAATTAACTTATTTTCATGGAAAAAAGTCCATTAAATGAATCTAATCCGATCCTTAGGTGATATGGGTTGACCTTTAGTCATACAATGGGATTTTGGCAGGTGTTAGGGTAATTTTATAATCTTATATTTACCCTTAATTACCCGATTTACCTTTAACTATGGTAAATAAAATTTACCGTAGTTACTATTCATAATGCCCAAAAATAAAAAGTAGTCTATTAACATAATTTGGACCCACTGATTCTGAATATGGAATCCATTTTTCAAAACTCAAAACATATAAGTTGCAGTAATTAATTTAAAATAAATCCCGTTGTTAAGAAAACAGGTTTTTGAAGTTAAAACATTGCCAAAGATTGAAATATTTTTACCTATGAATTCAATGTGAAATTAATGCTAATGACTTACATTATATTAAATGGTAAAAAATATATTCTATTTATACTTTAAAACCATTCAATATTATAATTTATCCATATAAATTGTCTCAATGAAAAAAGTTTTTTTAATTAAAAATTAGCGTATTTTTACTATTCATCAAAATATGAAAGTTATCAGAAAAATATCAAAAATCTATCCAAAGTAAATTTTTATACCCTGATTCAAAAGAATAATTTTATTTTGTCACACTGAACTTATAAACATTTTAAAAACTAGATTTAATGTGGGTGCGCCATCAAAAGGCAGCAAAATTGTATTTTTGAAAAATATTTCTTTTATCCCAAAAAAACTGATTTTGCTTTTATACCTCATTATAGAAAATGTATAAGTTGAATTAAAATGTTATAAAATTCAAAATTTAGTTAGTACTATTCATAACAACTAGTTTTAATGATATTTTAATAGCATATCATTGTTTAGTGAAACTCGATATTGCGTACGACACAAGCTATCGAGGAAGGCCGCAGTTGCGTGTAAAGCAAGCCAAGCTAGTGTTGTGTGTAGTGAAAGATTCCTTTGATGATTTATATAACATAGAAACAAAATATTTCTCATAAAAGTCTTGGGTGTTACATTCTACCCCCCTTAAAATGAATTTCGCCCTTGAAATTCGTCACTTTGTAACAAAAAGATGAGGATACCTCTCCCTCATCATATCTTCAAGCTCCCATGTAGCTTCTTCTAATTGGTGGTTCCTCCATAAAACTTTCACCAAGAGAGTGGTCTTGTTTCGTAGGAATTTTTCGCTATGATCCGGAATCTCTATCAGCTGTTCTTCATAAGAAAGATCTTGCTCCAGCTGTAAAACTTTTGAGTTGAGTACATGTGAAGGATCATGTATGTACTTTCTCAGGAGAGATACATGGAGCACATCGTGTACTTGAGAGAGATTCGGTGGTAGTGCCAATCGGTAAGCTACCTTCCCGACACGATCCAGTATTTCGAGAGGACCGATATATCTTGGGATCAACTTCCCCTTCTTTCCAAATATCATGACCCTCTTCCAGGGAGATATTCGTAAGAACACTTTATCACCCACTTCAAACTCTAGGTCTTTTCTTCGGTTGTCGGAATAACTTTTCTGTCGACTCTGAGCTGCTCTTATGTGTTGTTGAATAGATATGACATTTTCTGCCATTTCATCAATGAGATCAGGTCCTAATAGTTTTCTTTCCCCAACTTCATCCCAGCAAGTTGGAGTCCTGCATTTCATTCCATAGAGATCTTCATAAGGAGCCATCTGAATACTGGAGTGAAAGCTATTATTATAAGAAAATTCCACCAAAGGTAGGTGTTGATCCCAACCACCTTTGAAATCCATAGAGCAAGCTCTCAACATATCTTCTAGAGTTTGAATTGTTCTCTCAGACTGACCGTCTATCTGAGGATGATAAGCAGTGTTGAAACTAAACTCTGTATCTAGAGTATGCTGAAGACTTCGCGAGAACTTCGAGGTAAATATCGGATCCCGATCAGATATAATAGAAAGTGGTACTCCATGCAATATTACCACTTCCTTTACATATATCATGGCAAGCTGATCCAGAGAGAAATCCTCTCTAATAGCAATGAAGTGTGCATACATTGTAAGACGATCAACTATGACCCGGATAGAATTATTGCCTTTGGATGTTTTAGGAAGTCCTGTGACAAAGTCCATAGTGATGTTTTCCCATTTCCATTCGGGTATGGGTAATGGTTGTAACATCCCCTTAGACTTCTGTCTCTCAGCTTTAACTTGCTGACAAACCAAGCATCGAGAGAAATATTCAGCAACATCTCTTTTCATGCCATCCCACCAGAAGTACTCTTTCAGGTCCTTATACATCTTTGTGCTTCCAGGATGAATAGAGAATGAAGAACTATGAGCCTCATCCAGCAGCTCATTCTTTAATTCGGGGATGGGAGGAACTCAAACCCGATTCCTGAGCTTTATTATCCAATCACAATCAAGGTTGAATTTAGGAACATTTCTCACCTTTTTTTGTAATTCTACATCTTCTTTTTGTGCCTCTTTAATATTCACATGTATAGATGGTTGAACATTCATTTGAGAAAGATATGATTTTCCCCCTTCCATTATAATTCCAAGATCCATCCTTTGTAAATCCATAAATATTGGATCTTTTTTGATCCTCATCATGGATAAACTAGCATGGTCTTGTTGACTTAATGCATCTGCCACCTTGTTTGCTTTCCTAGGGTGGTAATGAATTGAGCAGTCATAATATTTAATTAGCTCCAACCATCTTCTTTGGCGCATATTCAGCTCTTTTTGGGTGAAAATATACTTTAAACTTTTATGATCAGTATAAATGTCACACCTTTCTCCATAAAGATAATGCCTCCAAATCATTAATGCAAAGATTACCAAAGCTAACTCCAAATCATGTGTTGGGTAATTTTGCTCATGTATTTTCAACTATCGTGAGGCATAAGCTATCACCATATCATTTTGCATGAGAACACATCCCAGTCTCTTCTTGGATGCATCACTGTAGATCACAAACCTTTCTCCACTACAAGGAAGTGTGAGTACAGGTGCACTGGATAACCTTCTTTTCAACTCCTTGAAATTCTCTTCACATTCATCTGTCCACACGAACTTAACTCCTTTTCGATTCAACCTGGTGAGTGGATTAGATAATCGTGAAAAATCTTTCACAAAACATCGATAATATCCAGCCAAACCAAGAAAAATTTGGATATCGGTTACTGTTGTTGGTCTCAACCATCTTTCGATAACCTCTGTTTTTGCTGGATCCACAGATATCCCCTCTTTTGAGAATATGTGACCCAAAAATGAAACTTTTTGAAGCCAAAATTCACACTTTGTAAATTTGGCATAAAGCTTCTCCTTTCTCAGGGTCTTCAATATAATTCTCAAGTGATCTTAATGTTCTTCCTTTCTCTTTGAATAGACAAGAATATCGTCTATAAAGACTACCACAAATTGATCAAGGTAGTCTCTAAAGACTCTATTCATCAGATCCATGAAGATAGTAGGGGCATTAGTAAGACCAAATGACATCACTATAAATTCATAGTGTCCATACCTTGTACGGAAAGCCGTCTTTGGTATATCCGCCCTTTTGACCCTTAATTGATGATACCCTGAACGAAGATCAATCTTGGAAAAGTATTGAGATCCGCATAGTTGGTAAAATAGGTCGTCAATTCATGGGATAGGATATTTGTTCTTGATAGTGATCTTGTTAAGTTCTCGATAATCAATGAAGAGTCTCATTGATCCATCTTTCTTCTTAACAAACAGAACAGGTGCTCCCCAAGGTGATGAACTAGGGCGTATGAATCCCTTATCAAGATTCTCTTGGAGTTTCTTCTTCAATTCCAACAACTCAATTGGGGCCATTCTATAAGGTGTCTTTGAAATAGGCAAAGCACCTGGTAAAAGTTCTATTGAAAACTCAAGTTCACGATTTGGTGGAAGACCCGACAATTCCTACGGAAAGACATCATCAAACTCCCGTAAAATGGGCATATTCTTAATTGTGAGTTTCTCACCAACCATTTGAGATAAATAACCTTAATTAAGTGGAGTCAAGACCCATAAGATGGAAGAAATTTCTACTGGAAGGTTATGTTCATCCTTGCATCGATAGACGATCATAGATTGATCTAGAATATGAAATGTGACTTCCCTTCTTTGGCAATTGATTTGAGCTCCATTAAAGAAAGCCAATCCATTCCAAGAATCACATCAAATTCCACTATATGAAGGATCACAGGATTTGCAGGAAGCACTTTCCCTCAAACTTCAATCGGGGAAGAATTATAAACTATTGATACGACTGTTGTTCCATTAGGTGTTGTCATAGCTAACTCAACATCTAATTGTTGAGGTAATACGATTATACCCTTAGAAAAATCTTCAGAAATAAAAGAGTGGGTGGATCCAGAATCAAATAAAACATTTGCTACTTTAGAGTGGATGGTAAGTGTACCTTTCACCACATCGTTATCGTACTCCACATCGCTGATAGAAATTGCATGTGACTTTCCTTTGTCTTTAGCCTTAAGATTTTGTTTATGTTGATCATCATCAACAACCCTTGGATTAGGGAATTTATTGGAATAATTCCCCATCTCCTTGCACTTGAAACATTGAAGTGTAGTAGGTTCATTCTGTGTGTCCCTTCCTTTGTTTGCATCATTAGACATCTTATTCCCATCATTGTGGCATTCAAATGACCGATGACCTTCCTTTCCACATTTGAAACATTTACTTGTCCCTTTAAGACAACTCCCTCCATGTTTCATTCCACACTTCGAGCATATGGGAAAGCTCATCTTCTTTTCAGTGTGCTCTTTAGATTTTCCTTTGAATTCCATTTTCCTCTTCTTATCAAACCCATATGACTGATGGGTTACTCCAATCTCCATCTCGACTTTGAGAGCACATCGAACGATTTCCTCATAGCTATTGAAGTCCCTTATGGCTAACACCCTTCGAAGAATTGGTTTTAAGCCACTAAAGAATCGATCGATCTTACTCTCAGGTTGGATAATAATACCTAAAGCGTACCTTGCAAGTCTTGTAAAATTTTCTTCATAGGTACCAACAGATTCATAATCCTTTTGCTTCAGTTCAAGAAACTCTTTCTCCATCTTTGTTCGGAGAATACGAGGGAAGTAATTATTGAAAAATAAGTTCTTGAACTCGTCCCATTCCATGGACTCAATTTCATCCCTTTGCCTCGTATTCTTAATAAGATTCCACCATTGATCAGCGTCTCCTTCCAAATGATACACTGCTAGGATGAATTTATCATGTTCGGAACATTGAAGAACTGAAAATATCTTTTCAGTAGTACTAATCCATTGTTCAGCAACTAATGGATCAGTAGACCCGCTGAAAGAAGGTGGATGCTGCCTCTTGAAGGATTCAAGAAGAAGTTGCTCCTTCATTTTCTCGTTTGGAAGTCCTGCATGATTCATAGTTTGAGAAAGTTGTGTGAGCATGGCTAGAGGATTTTTCATTCCATCTCCCATAACGTTTGGTTGTTCAGGGGGACAATCATTTCATTGCCTACCGCATTCCGCATTAACACGGTTCCTTTGGGTTCCAGCCATTGACTAAAACCAAGAGGAATAGTGTGAGCAACACTAATTATAATAGGAAAACCACACAATCAAGAATAAAAGTTCACACTTATGGTCTTATCCTAAGTTATTCATGGTCATTTATAAAACACTAAGATTGTGTTCTATGCTTAGACTTATCCTTAGGGTTCTTACTAAGGTTTTCACATCCTAGTTTCCAAAGGTTGACTATACCTTTCCTCTGATACCAACTATAACGACCCATACTTTACATAAATTGTTATTAATTCAAAATTGAAGCATACTTATTACAATATATAACAAAACCATGAAAGGACCGTATAGTTATAGAGTTTTTAGAAACTGGGAAACATAAACAACTGGTTCATAAAGCGTCTACATTGTCTCCCATTTATTTCATCATATTTGTAGTCCCTTTTGGCATATATTACTTAATAACCTTCTCCCTGACCTGGGGAAAGAAAACATACAAAAGGGTGAGCTCAAATGCTCAGTAAGGGTAAACAAAAGAAATATCAATCACATCATATTCATAAGAACATAACTTTTGGAAATCTTAACCTACAAAAGAAATCATAATTTCATAATATGGGATAAATCATAATAGTGAAATGTAATCCCAATAATCATAACTTAAAACATGAAACTTTGTGGCATACACACATAATCATAGAGAATCATTTCTTATTAGTCAAGACTCACTTCCAAGACTATCTTAGTGGACAAAGTCCATTTCTGAACCGAGTTCACTCCTCGTTTCATTCATGTTTCACTGAACCGGTATAACCTACCGATCCAGCCATGTCTATCTCATGAGATATAAAATCTTTACCCAATGCATTGGAGGGAGATATAGGTCCCACCCATCTCATAATGATACTATTCTTATTTGTGCCACCAAATCATAAACCATACATCATAGCATAACCCATGTAATAAAAATGGAAATCTTAAACATCGTGACATCATAAAACAACTCATATAAGATAAAGGAATTAATAGAAATAATTCCATCACAACATAATCAAATCAATGTAATAATAGGGATAGAACAGAACCCTTTATTATCTTAGATGGAAAATAATTTTGATAAAACACTTGAACTCCATTCTTGAGAAAAAATATCCTTTCTACTTCAAAAACAATTTCTTTTATTTAAACGGCATACAATTTTAAACTAAAAGAAGTTGATTAAAAATAAACTTGAAAAATTTTAAAGGAATCTTCTTGGAAATAATGTTTTAAAAATCCATTCATGCCATATAAGTTAAAAAAACATTATTCTCATACTTTTGTCAGAAAAGTCAAAAAGCACCTCGTACGAAAAACGACAAAAGATTCCTTTCATATCTTTTACTAAAAACTCACCGAAGGGTAAAATTGGATATAAACTATTGTATAAGGATATAAATATTACATATTGAGGAAACATGGATGTGGATGATAAAATACACCTCAGTAAATTTCAAAGTAGAAACAATCTCGGATAAAATGAGATTGTGATATTTTCCCTTACCTTAGGTCCAATTTGCTTTGTAAGTGTCCGAACCTCCTGTATAATGATTTAAATTATGTTATTGACTTATTAAAGAATCATAATTATTGTTATGATATCATATTTGTTCATATTCTTAGCTTCTTATTAGTAATATTTCATTACTACTTGTTATTCGGGTGTTTATCACTTTTTGTTCTTATGCGTGTTTGTCGAATAAATTCTTATTCTTATCTTTAGGTTATAGATACCTCATTTTCAGAATGATATTAGTGTAATATATATCATATTAATTCAATAAATTCATTTATATAATCATTATTCAATGAAGATCATGTAGAACGAATCACATCACATCGTGGAGACGGTATTCCGTACGTACGCACGAGCGATGATATCGTTCCCATGATCGTGGAATTGTATTGGAGTATATACTATTTCAGAATCAATACCACTTTCAATAATCATATATATTCATTACTTTCACCCTTATACCCATCCAAGTAAGGTGGTGGTGGAAAATAGATTACACCACGACGTGGAGATGGTATTCCGTACGAACGCACGCCGGGGATTTCTTTTTCCGTAGGATGGATAAGAGGTGAAATAGGGTTGTTTTATATTTATAATAACATATCAGTATATAAGTGATACTTATGTTATTACCTAATAATGAAACAACTAATGAAGAGGTAGTAGAAGAAGAATGGAACTTGAAGAAAACGGTAGAAGGTATTACCTCTTTCTCGAAGTGCCTCCTTTAAACTTTCTCTTAAGGCACTAGAGTTGGTCTTTTTATAAGACCAGTACCTCTAGTAGGTTTCTAAGGAAGTGGGGAAGTGAAATGGGCTGGGTTTGGATGAGCTTGAAGGCTCAAATTGGTGCGAGGAAGAGAGGGAGGAGGTTCCCTTTTATAAGGGAGGACAGGGGCACCTTTGGAAATATAAGAAATATTAGTTTATATTAAATCCCGACCCCACATAAAAACTTCCAAAATGACTCATATCCGAATATTAGATGAGATAGGGTTGTAATATCATCAACCAATAAAATTTATACATTTTAGGAATTTATTTTAAACATTATCAACTTGATTTATCCTTATTTATCAATTTAATTTTATTTGTGGTAATAATATTCTAAATTTTAAATAATTATATATAATTACATATGTGTTGTGAATTTTCAATAATTTGAAACTTTATGACATTTTCGACCATATAAAATTAAATTTATAATTTATAAATATTTTTGTGATTTTTAAACAATTTTATAATATGTTATTTTTATAAAATAACAATAGTGTCAATTTTGACACTTCATTTATTTGAATTTAAATAAAATATATACAGAAGATATGTTTGAAATAAAAGCTTTAATAGATTAATAAAAAGTCATATGTATCTAGAAAATTAGTGGAGCACATTAAATAGTTCGTATAATACTTATTTTATTATTTTTAAAACCATTTATTTGATAATTTAATTAATAAAATAATTTCAACATCACTATTGTGTCATAATTAATGATACTTATTTAATCCATAAAAATTCTAAATAAATTCCTATGATGTATATAATTGTATTAGCTTTCTGGATACTATTTATGTTTGAAGTTTCATTAAGTTTATCACCAAATTAAAAGTATTATACTTATAAGATTTAAGAAAGCAACATGTTGTCACATTCTTTGGTTTTAATAATAATTAAATTATTTTCATGGAAAAAAGTCCATTAAATGAATCTAATCCGACCCTTAAATGATATGGGTCGACTTTTAGTCATCCAATAGGATTTTGGAAGGTGTTAGGGTAATTTTATAATCTTATATTTACCCTTAATTACCTGATTTACCTTTAACTATGGTAAATAAAATTTACCGTAGTGACTATTCATAATGCCCAAAAATAAAAAGTAGTCTATTAACATAATTTGGACCCACTGATTCTGAATATGGAATCCATTTTTCAAAATTCAAAACATATAAGTTGCAGTAATTAATTTAAAATAAATCCCGTTGTAAAGAAAACGAGTTTTAGAAGTTAAAACATTGCCAAAGATTGAAATATTTTTACCTATGAATTCAAGGTGAAATTAATTCTAATGACATACATTATATTAAATGGTAAAAATATATTCTATTTATACTTTAAAACCATTCAATATTAAAAATTTTCCATATAAATTATCTCAATGAAAAAAGTTGTTTTTAAATAAAAATTAGCGTATTTTTACTATTCATCAAAATATGAAAGTTATCAGAAAAATATCAGAAATTTATCCAAAGTAAATTTTTATACCCTGATTCAAAATAAGAATTTTATTTTTTCAAATTGAACTTATAAACATGTCAAAAACTAGATTTAATGTGGGTGCGCCATCAAAAGGCAGCAAAACTGTATTTTTGAAAAATATTTCTTTTATAAAAAAAAACTGATTTTGCTTTTATACCTCATTCTAGAAAATGTATAAGTTGAATTATAATGTTGTAAAATTAAAAATTCAGTTTGTACTATTCATAACGGCAAGTTTTAATAATATTTTAATAGCATATCGTTGTTTAGTGAAACTCGGTATTGCGTACGACGCAAGCTATCGAGGAAGGCCGCAGTTGCGTGTAAAGCAAGCCAATCTAGTGTTGTGTGTAGTGAAAGATTCCTTTGATGATTTATATAACTTGAAAACAAAATATTTCTCATAAAAGTCTCAGGTGTTACATTGGAAGTACATTTAACATGATCTCAGCATATCTTATAGAGTTTTAACTTTTTACTCAAACTTTTTATCTATTTTAGGGGGATAAGAAGTAATAAAGCTCAACTGTTTATCCAACACTTACTGATGGATTCTATATAACCATGAGGTAAACCTCATATCTCAATCATTTAAAATGCAGAGTGTTAATTCATATGGTCCAACCACTTTTATTATGTATATGTTTTAATGCTATTCAAGATATAAATATTCATTTATTGTAATTAAATTACATCATTTTATAAGGTGATTGACTACAAACTAAATATTTTTATGGACATTTTATTCATTAGGGAATCCTATGATAAAATCCAAGGTTATGGTTTCCAATTTTAATAATTATATGGAAAATAAATTCATCATACCATTATAATTATTTCATTTAACCTTTACTTATTTATATTTCATTAAGTGATATACAAATTCTTTAGTATCTCTCTTCATGTTATCCAACTAGAGGTTTTTCATTAGACCTCTATATATCATAGTTTTTCCTATATTAATACAGAAATATGGGTTGTGTGTATTATCCATAAGTTACCTCCTCATTATTGGTTTTGATGGGAAACATATCTGGGTTCGAAAACATATATTTCTATCTTTAAGAAAGTCAAACTCACGATTAAGCAATACCATTCCCCACAGATCCATATCATCTTTTTAGGCCTCCTCGATCCTCTCAAGATTTATAGGTTGAATTGTTATTTGTGAAAGGTATGATGAAATTATTTTTATGATTCCAATGCCCATCCTATTTTTATCCATCAATAGTTTATCATTTTCAATCATCTACATAGATATGGTTGCAAGGTTATTTATATTTAGAGAATCTGCCACATTATTCCCATTCCTAGGATGGTACTGGATTTTATAGTCATAATACTTGATCAAGTATATCCTCCTTCATTGGCACATATTGATATCCTTTTTTAATATATATACTTAAGGATCTTATTATCTGTATATATGTCACACATCTCCTAATAAAGATAGTGTATCCATTTATTAAATGTGAAGATCATTCTATCTATATCCTGATCATGATTTTTGTATTTATGCCCAGAATTATTTAATTTTTAGGAGGCATAGTATATCACTTTGTTATTCTACATGGGTATAAAACCTAATCCCTTTATGGATACATCACTATAGATTAATAATCTATCCCCATTGGTAGGTAATGTAAGAAATATTGAAGTGATTATCCTCTTAATTAACTCATTTGACCTATCCTCACATTCATTGTTCAAGAAAACATTTACCCCCATTGAATTATCTGGGATAGTGGTTTTAAAAATCAAGATAGGTTTCCCACAAATATATGATAATAGGCATCCAATCCAAAGAATCTATGGATCTCCATCAATTTTTTTTCTGGGCAATCCTTAAATTTCCTTTTTCAATGAGGGATATATATATGTATATATATCCATTTTCTTGTGATAAGATTCCCCAAGAATGTTACCTTATACAATAGAAGATAACAATTACTTTTCTTCACATAAAATTATTACTTTATCAATGTATTAAATAGAAAATTCAAATGCTCCCCATGTTTCTCCATTATTTTAGACTAAATCACAATATAATCTATTAATACTAAAAAAAATTTGTCGAGGTAATCACTAAAGACTATATTCATTCTGTCCATGAAGAAAACTGGATAATTATTGAGTTTAAATGGAATCTATATGAACTCATAGTTTCTATACCTTGTGTAAAAATTATCCTTGTTGGTATCCTCCTTATTCACCTTTACAAATAAATATCCCAAATTAAGATCCACCTTAGTGAAGTACTAGGTTACACGTAGTTGACTAAACAGGTCATCAATCCATGATAGACAATTCTTTTTTTATCATGATCTTTTTGAGCTCACGATAATCAATGTAGGGTGAATTGATCCATTATTTTTCTTTATGTAATAGATTAGGGAACCCCATGGTGAAACACTTTGGTGTATAAACCCTTTATCCCAATTATCATGTTATTTCTTTTTAGTTATTGAATTTGAATAGTGCCCATTCAATATCAATTCATGGGTATTGGAAGAGATATGGGTATAATTTTTATTGATAAATCCACCTATGGTATAATATCAAGACGAGATAATAATTTGTGAAAAACATCATCATATTCTTTTACAATTAGCATATACTCAAGGATGATCATATTTATAGAGTAACATCAAAAATATGTACAGAATAATACATTTTCAAATATAATATTATTTATGAATAAGAAATTAATTTTACATTAAAGGAGACACTTTTTCTGATATCATACTCGACACACAACAATGGTTTTCTCTGAAATCTAACATTTCACACTATATTGAGTTATACCGAAAAAAATATAATAATATTATTATTCTCTTAAATGGTAGTTAACACTTAGCCATTGTATTTGTGGGAATGAAAAGAACTAACTACAAAATTATTATATGCTTTTTAAATGTTTTTATATCTATTAAAAAAAATTTAGTAACTAAAATGAGAATGAATCCAAATTTAAGTATAAAATAATCTAATATTATTAAATGGCAGTTTTATGGGCTTTTGATGGAGAACACTTTTTAAAACTAGTTTTTTTTCAGTTTTATATGTTCTAATTGAAAAAATAAACTTCTTATTTAGAATCGGGTCATCGAAATTTTATTTGGTTGAAATTTTGGTATTTTTCAGATAAAATCCATATTTTAATGAATAGGGAAAAATACTGCATTTTAATTCAAAACCGCATTTCCATCTAATATATTTATATAGTTATATTTTTATTTTTATTGGTTTTAAATTATAATTATATTTTTTATCATTTAATCTAATTTTAGTCATTGGAAGTTATTTCATATATAAATTGGACATAAACACATATCAATATTTTGATAGCTTTTACTTCTTAAAAACCTATTTTCTGGTTTTCACAATGACAATTTTAAATTAATTCCTAAAAATTATGTGTTTTGAATTTGGAAAAGGGATTCCATATTTGGAATCATAAGGTCTAAATTGTGTAAATAGGTGCCTTTTATTTTTGGACATTCGGAATAGTAACTCCAGAAATTATTTTTATTTACCCTAGTTAAACTATAAATCAAGTAAATAAGGGTAAAAATCAATATTTTAATAATATAAAACTACCTTAAAACTTATAATAATACTATTGGATGATTTATGTCCGACCATTATAATCCTTTATTCAATTTTAGGACCCCATAGAGCCACTTAGGTGAGATAATAAGATGTTATAATAATTAATTTTTTGTAAAGAGACATATAACAAAAACATGTATCTTTTTACTAAAATGATTTTATAGTGGGTTTATATTACTGATATATTTGACTCTAAATATTTATTAAAAAGATAAAAATATTTCCTATGTCATGGAATTTTAGTTTTAATTTTTTACATTAAATAAATAAATTTATTTGTGACACAATGATGATGTAGTGATTACTTTATTAATGAAATATTAAAATAAATGATATTATAAATATTATAATAAATGTAATATGAACATTTTGATGTCATCAAATAATGTTTTGGATGATTATGAGATATTTTATTTAATTTATTTTTTAATAATTAATCAATTTTTTATGAACTTCACAAAAATCATTTACTAAATAGCATCGTGATTGACATAAAGAAGTTTTTAAAACAAATACTATTTTATTAAATGATATGATATTTACAAAAAATATTAAATTCTTCCCAATGAGTAATATAATGTTAAAAATTTCTTCAATGATACACTTTAGGTTCTCTTGGAATTTTATAGTAACCTTATTAACCATATAGTGTAAAAATACAAGAATACATGGTAAGAGTTAATTTATTTAACGACGGGTTAAAGCCAAAATATATAGATACATTTGTGACCTAAACATGTATGAAACCAATTGGTTTGGAGGATATATAACTATTATCATCTTATACTCAAAATATACCACTTTGGAACAATTATAATCCGTAAATATATTTATAATAAAATAATATTTCAAGACTTTCATAAAGTGCCCCTCCCCCCTCTTATAAAAGGCCACCACCTTTACCCACTTACTATCACCTATCAAGGCCCATGGATCAACAATATTATATTAAAATAAGCTACCAAAATCCCTGAATTACTCATAGAATCTATATCTTGAGCATAAGGCAACTCAAGGAATCCTTATTTCTCAAATCAAAAGGAGTTACCCAATTTAGAGGTAATGTCTTCTCTCAAGTTGGTTTTATTTATTTTTTCTATCCAACCCCCCAAAATATCATTATTCCATTATTTTATAACACTAAAATTATCCTCAATATACTAGTATGTTTCTATTCGATGTGTTTTTCCTAAACATAAACACACCTCTATCTAATGGATATAGAACATATTGTTTCTATGTACGGAAAACTACTACCTCACGAAACGATGATTGATCAATTTTATCCTACCACCTTTAATTGTGTCCATTGTAATAGAAATTTATTTATATATGATATATCTTATATTTATATTGTGTCTATTATTATATAATTATTATTTACAACATACCTTTATTCTTTCCATGTTGTGTGAATACGATAATTTCGTTTGAGGAAGTGTGGACTAACGCCCCCTCAAAGCGATGTGACTTGTTCTCATTGTACATGTAATGTATAAAGGAAGGTTTTATTAAAACTATGATACATACATAAAATAAATATAATTTTGGTATTATAATATTTATTTATGTCATTTTATTACTATTCTTTAAAAATGACAAAGAAATGAAAGTAGCGTTCACGCGTACGTAAAACCTACTGTCTCCATGAACAATTCATTTCTTTTCATATCTAAAAATATTATTGATATTATAAATACATATATAGTGGATAAATGTCATATTTAAATCATTAATAATATTCTGGAGATGATTTACTTTTTACTATATGGAACATTTACATTGAAATAAGTTCATTTTACACTCAAGTACCGAATATCGACAAAACAACTGATATGAACTTAAATAATTATGTGATTTTTATAACAAGGTAATAAGAGATATAAAAAATAATAATAAACCTGAAAAATATTTTCATGATAGTATACATTAACCTATTTTTATTATTTAGGAATATAACGATTGTGCGAGGTGAGTTAGACTCAGGGTAAGGAACACCATCTTAATATCATTTCATTGAGGAATATTTTGATAATATACACCTCCTTATTTTAAATGGTGTATAATAAACCAATTTGAATATTAATTTCATTAAATGGGTTTCAAAGGAATATTTTTCTACGAATCATCTTACTGAACTAAAAAGGAAATGTTTTTTAACGTACGTCATGACAAAAACCTTTCGTCTGCCATAACCGTTATTTGATATTTGGATTCATTTATAAGACTTAATGTTTTTAAAAGGAAAAGAAATCCCTTATTCCATTTTTTGGGGTTTTGGTATTGAAAATGGTTTTGAAAGTTGATGTACTATTTCAATATCTTGAAATGATTTCTTATGATTGGAAATAAAATTTGACGATTGAAATGTTGATAATTTAAACATTTTAGGTGTTTTTATTATATAATGGTAATAGGTAATTTGGAGGTGGTTACGTGAAAATATAAAGATGGGTGGTTACATGATAAACCAAATATGGGTGGTTCAGTGATAATCCAAGGATATGTGGTTATGCTATAACCTCCAATGCATTGGGTATGGAAGTCAGCCGTATGGCTACTCCATTTAGTGATATATGTGGAAGTTGATGATATGGTTATTCCATTTTAAGATTTTTTATGTCCCAAGTTACCATTATAAGTTATATGTTTCTTTCTGTGGGCATTATGGTAATATTTTGGTTACAAAATTTCAAGTAATGATTTTATATTCAGGGACATGTTTTCTCTACTCCTTATAGGTGAAAACTTTTAATTTATGATAAAGTATTCATGGTTTACATGTATTCACAAGACTAAATTTTTTCATTATTTATATATCCCTTATTGAGTTTTTTATTCTCATCCCACATTTTCAAATGTTTTACACATGACTTAAATAAGAATAGAGTCAATGATGGGATCAAGGAAAACTCATTCTGTTTAAACATGAAACAAACCATGTTTCTTTTTAAAAAGATTATATTTTATTTAAAAATAGGATAGTGAGTAGAAGTATCTACTATAAATACATAAGTTGTTATTTGTGAGTTGTGAGATAACTCTCTAAATCTCTAAACTTGAAAAGATCCTCGATGTGATTAAAAGTCAAATTATTGACATAACTCAAGATTGTGCATTGTTTAAGGCTAGGGACTTATATACAGTCTTAATAATTTGAGGTAGATATTATTTCTTTTAAAGAAATAATATCTATGATTTAGATTATGATTCCAAATAAGATCCATCCTCTTCATTATGATTGTATATAATCATCGGTAGATTCATGATATATGGGGTGATTTCCTTATCCAAAAAATTTATGTTAGAAAACTGTAAGGAAATCCGATCTATACCTAGAATATAATCCAATTATGAAAAATGTAGTATTACAAGATTGACAAGGAAATTCATCTGATAAATATTTATAGGGGAGAAGTTATATTCACATGATTCAATAATCGACCCATTTTCTATTTTCATTAATAACTTGACTTCCATGTTTTGAGGTGGAATTTGAGAAGTTCTACAAAACTTATGTGATTTAATGGTATGTGTAGAAAAATATTCCAATACTATGTTCACTATTATTGAATAAATAACTAGAATATCTACCACCACATCGTTGTTTGTATCCAACATAGTAGTTATGATGTAATAATATTTCCATTTCCCTCTAGTCTTTATAGATTTCTGTCAAACGTTACCTTCAAAACCCCTTAGATTACTTCATTGGATCTCATAATGTATTTATTTATTGATGTTGAAACATTTGATAGTAGGTTTACGGTTTAATAAACCTATATTTTATTCCATTACATTGGTTGGTTTCTCACATTATCATTATTTATCTTGGTGCTCCACCATAGAACACCTAAATCACAAACTTATCCTCTTTAAGAAATTTATAAGATGCTTCTTCTCACAATTTTTAAAAGGGGAAGTTTTAATTTCTTACCAGAGTGAGATATTTAAATCACTACCCTTGAATTAAATCCCATTATCCACTTCTTATATCTAAACCCATGAAAATCATGCAACTCTCCAGCACATTTTTGGAATTTGATAGAATATTAAAAAATTCTTTCAGAGCATTAAAAATCATTAATTTCCAAATATGTTTTTGTATATTTAGCATTATCCCAAAAAATAAGTTTTCCAAAATTACTTCTAAGGTTAATGAAAAATATGGAGTTGCATCATATAAATCTTGTTAATGTTTATTATACCCCTTATGTGTTCTTTCTAGTTTTTCTTGAGTCCATGAAACTCCTAACAATTTTAATTCAGTGAGTTCAAGGAAAATATTTACTAAATAATATTTTTTAAATTCATGCCACTCCACCTAATTGATTTATTCATTATTCATCGTATTATTATTCAACATCTACCATTTATCAGCTTCCCCCTCTATGTGATAATCAACCGACATGACAATATCTTGCTCATTGCATTGAATATAAAAATATTTTCTTTTCAATGGACTTGATAATTTTTTCTATGATTATGGGATTAGAATATTCATTAAAAGTCAAAATCCTATGTCTCATAAAGGTGTAAATTGAAACTATATCTTCCATAGGGATATGTGGATATTCCACCCATTTCATGATTATATTTAAAACGTTATTTAATTGAGTAAGTATTTTTATGAAGTTCTGTTCTCCTACTCCCATTAGGTTGAGAATATCATTTGGACAATCATCTCATTTCCCATCACATTGGTTGTTAAATTCGATTCTAATATTTTCATACATTTAATAATGAAATGGAAACATTGGGATTATTATTTTCAAAATATAAACATATAAAAGGGAAAATATTAACATTGAAGGCATAACCCATAAATGACATCTATTCCCTAACATATGAATTTCTAGGTTTCATTTTAATTTATCCACAATGTATTTCTTAAAATTAAATTCTGTTGGAATTCTTATTCAATTCATAATGTTTGGTAAGGATCTTATAAATTTACCAAAGAATAACCCATAGGAGCTTCCAACCTGTTTGGCATAAAGGACAATTTTTCATTCACTATGTAAAGGTCATGTTAATACCTAATGATCCATTTTGAGGTTATTACCCCGAGGTACATCTATGCCATATCCACATATATTTATTTTATTTAGACAAGGATTTTATTTCTTACAAACCTCTATCCCCATAATTTACCAAAATTTCAATATATATCTCTATAAACAAATATATTACATTGGTTTTTACTAATGTATTATTTTCCTAATATTTGAAAATAACTAGACCTTAAACTGATACCAACTATGAAAACATAATATATTGTACACTTTATTCTGTGATTTATTAAAAAAATATACAAAAAATAAAATCTCAGTGGATAGAAAGTCCTAGTGTATTTTTGTTTTTATATACATATCATAATAACATCAAACATGGATACAATGATATTATTTAAAACTCAATATCAAGCCCTTAAATTGTATTGGTCTTTTAATACTACATGGCATAACCTGGGTATGTATATTAGAAATGGGTGAGATATAAATTCCATTAAGGGAATTATAAAATCATATAATGAAATAAAACAGGAATTGTGATTCATGGTCTTAACACGACGATATAAAATTGTGAGAATCATAATCATGAACATCGAAGTATGATATAATATGATGACATCAAGGTATCATATGAATGTGATAAAAATATTAAACATGACATCATAATCATAGGCCAAGGATAAACATTGATACAACATAACATAGTGTTCTTAATCTAACCACATGTGCACCAAACATGGAATATAATGAGATAAAAACATTACCCAATTCATTGAAGGAAAATATAATTTATATCCCACCATGCACATTTATATTGTGTACATTCACTTTTGTACCATATAAATCATACAATATAATAATGTAATTAAACACTTTCAATCTCATGATTAAGGACTTTGGGTTATAATCATAATATTACCCAATCAATTAAAGATAGTTAAAAATAGTTGAATACACTTGAGTGTAAATGAAGTCGGGTAATCACAACATAAAAGTTTTGTATGGAAAATCGTGAAATAATTTTACAATAATAATAGGTGTACATAAATGTTCATGGGAGAGATTAATGAGAGTGCAATGTGGTATCTTATTACATGTGAATCATAAAAAAATTAAATTGTATGTATAAATCTTATGTCAACATGAATAATTATTGATCAAAAGTATTAATACAAAGAAAGTACATGAATAAAGAGGAAGGGGAAGGGAAATCCTTACATTGAAATAATTCTTATAAAATCATGGAAAGAATTTTTAAGAGATTGGGAACACCTTAGAAGGTATTTAGAGAGTGATACAAAGAGAATATTAATTATTAGTGGGGTTTGAGATAAGTGTAATGGATGTTTGGGTGGGTATTTATAAAAAAATAGAGATGAATTCTTTTTTAATTTCTATGAAAAGGTTTTGGACTCAATGTGATAAAATAACAAAAACAAAAAAACCTCCCATGGTTTCAGCCAAGGAGGAGTGGTTTACAATATTTTATTAGGTTAATAACTAAACTCATTAAATTAATACCATTTATGATATGTATGTGAGTTGTGGTAGTAAAGAATTGTTTTTAAAACCATAAAATATAATATAGGTATTGGAGGATTCATTATAGGTTTGTAAAATTAATAAAATAACTTCCAGAAAAAAATTATTTAAATTAGAAAACCAATTTTTGACATTAGATTGTTTTTATAGTATTTATTACATCCTTTTGGGTAATTACGATCTCATAATAAAAACAACAGATTTATATTGAATTAAATGTATTCTAAAAAATTTTCAATCATAAAAAATCATAACAAATAAATATTGAATAATATTGACATGATTATTTCAAAAATGATATATATTATACAAAAACTATTTTTTGAATATAGAAATTTTCAATTTTAAATAAAAAACATTATTTATTCAAAATACTAATTTTTATGACACAAACAACATTTTATCCCTTATAAAAATCATATGGTACTTTATTTAATTACATTACTATTTATATTTAAATAAATATTATTTAATAATACCATTTTATGAAAATAAAATTTATTTCAAAGAAATAGGATCTATCATAAGAGTTCTTTAATTTAAACTATAAATGTCCAAATACACAATTTTGGTTTCTTTATATCAAAATCTAATTTTTAAAGCTTTTTATATAATAGTGTATATATATAAAGTAATACTGAAAAGAGATACATTTATTCATTATTTTATTTAAAATAGGATATATAGAATAATAATACTAAGGTCTAGATATATAATCCCCTATTACACCAGTGTATGCCATAAGGTTAATATGTACCATAATAATGCTTTCTTAGGGTGGTTTGGTGAACATGGTTAGTAATATGATCTATATAAGATTGAAATTATCCCATAAAAAGTTTTTCTTGAGTTTCCATTATTTAATCTCAGATTGGGATTGTTCAATAGAGAATCCTATTGACAAAATATCATTTAGAACCTTAAAAAGGGCTTTATATGATATTATTATACTGGTCAAGTCCACCGATTCTTCTTTATGTTCTAATTATATTTTATTATAACCCTTAATGTATAATTATCTTAACAATCATTGTTGAATATTTATATTAACAATTTTTATGATTCTTAATGGTATTTCAGTCCTGAAAAAAAGTATCTATATTTTATAATAGTCTAAATTTTAAAAAAGGAAATATAGTTCATTTGTTTTCCTAAAACTGCATTACTTAATGGATAATTGATTAACTCAAATTTTAATTTCATTTTTAAATTCTATATTATTATAAAAATGATATGTCGGATCTACCTCATACTAAAGAAACCCTCTTAGAATAAAATCTCCATCATGTGGAAACAAATACTAGAGAGTGTTCCATAATGCAATGGTTGAGATATGGGGGAAAACATGGAATATTTTCAACCATGTATCAAGGAGAGTTCTTACAAGAGGAAATAAAACATAATTTTAGAGGAGTATTCATACACTAAGGATATAGATGTGGTAGGTGATACAAAAATTTCTCATTTTAATAGATTACTTTCATAAACATGTCATGACAGACCAAGAAGATATCTAAGGGAGGAAAATGAGAATTTGTTTTTAATAACATGCAAATTACAATGAATTATTTCAGTAATGAGAGCATTAAAAGAGTTCCATAGTAGATAGATATAATGTATGTATTGTTTAACATCAACCTAGATAACTCACATAGGCTCGACGAATATTTGGTTCTTTTTTAATACAGTTTAAGAAACCATGAAAGAGAATTTGATAGTAGGTGTTCATGAATTTTTTGAATCACAGATATCAATTACACAACTGGAAATTAGCCCTATGGACATAATTCAATAGCTATTGATTATATAACCATGTCCATAGTTTACCTACTACCGTGCTATAAAAATTACCATGGTATTAGGTCTATTAGGGCAATTCTATTTCCATAGTTTATAAAAACCATATAAATAGGGCCACATACACCCATGATTAATTGACACTGTAGTAGTAGGTGGTCATGGGAACCTCAAATATCACATGCAAACCCCTAAAAAACATGAGTACTTAAAGGGAAAGGGATATGGAAATTGTTTCTAACCCTTGGTGATATTCATGGAAAAAAGAACCTATTACCAAGGTTTTAAGAAACTATAGAAATATAGAAATTAAAAAAAAAACCAATTTCCATGGTTTTATAAACCCTAGGTAATATCCTTCATATAAAATAACTATTTAGAAAATTTTCTAAAATTGTGGATATATACTTCATTAAAATTATTTATTTCCATTGTTATCTAAAACTATGTAAATATATCTTATTAAAATTACCTAATTCAATTTTTTTACATAACCATGGAAATACGAATTATTAAAATTACATATTACAATGGTTTTAAACAAACATGGTAATAGACTGTTGACAAAATTTATTTAATTTAATTTTTAAAAAATATTAAAATAAAAATTATATATAATTATATATATATATATATATATAAGTTCATGGAAGAGTTTTAAAGTGTTAGTAGTTAGCTGCAAGATGTCCCTGGATCAAGACATGGAAGCATCATATTTTTTAGGATGATTCATTCAGAAAGGTGAGAATGAAATGAACTGATGTGTATAAATTAGCATTGTTCTATAATTGTGAGGTTCATATTGGGTTAACCATTTTTGTTTCACATGAAAATTCAATTTGGGATTTAATTGTGTTATTTTGCGGTGGATCGATCCATTACATCATACACTTCTTTAATTTTATGTCCCTTCTAGGTAGTTTCAAACATGGTTTATTTGTGGAACCAGAAACACCCAATGGTTCTCTTATTCATGATGCTTCAAAGACTTTCTTTTCTAATATAGGTGGTCATTGGGAAATTGTTCCAACATCACATAGGGACTCACATTAGTCAATAGGACGGGATTTCAGGCTCATCATACCCTTTTTGGGGGAATTATTGTATACTTTAGGAATTTGTTATATATTTAAGGCATATTTGTGAATCCTTTATGAAATCCCAACTATGGATTGAGCCACCCTTATATTAACTATAAACCATTAGCATGTATTGTATTTAGAATCAGCTATATATATACAAGTTTTTTCATTAATGAAGAGATCTTTATGTATCCAAGGATCTCCATCAATGGTACCATTTGTATACAGATTATAGATTCTTATTTCATTTATTATTATGATGCTTGTTTTAAGGAATGTAGTGGGGGATATGGAGTTTATCATTATCCAGGAAGCAATGAGTTATTTTGATATCGAGATTAGTAATATGAAAAGGTATTCCTACATATCCTTTTTAATGTAATTACATCCCACATAGTTTGGTTCCACATAACAGGACACATGATATCTTCTAAGACTATGTAGTTTTAAATCATGTGACAAGGATGTCTATGTGGATGATTCCTAACCAATGATGGTTCAATACATATGACAATGTTTACCAATGGATATAGAAGGTATATAACCTCCCATTTTTGATATTATCCTACTATAATTAAGGCTGAAAAAATATTAGTGTGAGTTTGGAGTGCTAACTTTGAACCTTAAGTAGTTTTCCTGCATATCACATTTTTACATGAATAAAATCCCACATAGTTCAAAATTGTTGAGGATTTCACCTATGGAAGTTGAAAAATGGGTTTTCTCATTGATAATATGGACCTTTGAGGTAATGATAACATGGTTTTGTGACATAAAAATTTTAGCAGGCCCATTTGAGTGAGTATTGTTAGGTCTTATACTGAATAAAAGGGGAATATTGGTGGAATTTAATTTATTGATTGACATGATTGTCATGGACACTTAATCCCACATGAGCCATTATTATTGTGAGAAACAAGATAACATTGAATATATAGAAACCAAAACAATCTCTTTCATATTCTGTGGTAAAAGGTTGAGGATATAATAGTTGGGGGAATGACATAAAATAAATAATATAGGGTTACTCTAGGAGGGATTCCATTGGATGAACCTTTCGATAGGTGAAGAACCGTTTATTTGGTGGAGTGTATGACTAGGAATTTACCATTATTGAAGTGAAAATTAAGTTGTTTTCCCACTTCATGTAACATGGGTGTTCCTAGAAATTCCTCCATGATAGGGGTTCTCATTATTGAGAGAATATAGAATTGTAATAATTCAATGGAACCTAATTGTTTTGTAACATAAGTGTTGGGAATATTTTTCCAATATAATCACATTGATCATGCGACTTCCGAGGTCTTTATAGAGGTTTTTATTTGGGATCTCTCCTATGGGAGTTATATAGAGATGTGTTCCCTATCAACAATGGTGAAGAAGAGGGATTAGAGGGAGGATCACACAATGTGGATCTGGATGAGATGAAGGTGTCTTGCACAAGGTGGACCTGAGTGAGACAGATGTGCTTCACTGAGTTAAGGCCTAGGCGATCAAGAGGTACTTCACCCAGTCATGGATTGGGAGATCTATAGATTATTTTTCCAGGTAATCCCTAGGTGAGAAAGATTTTCATCGCTTGGGTACAGACTAGGAGAGATAAATATTCCTCACATAGGGTGGACCTATGTTAGATAGAGAAAACTCATACGAGGTGAATGTGGGCGAGAAGGAGATCCCTCTTGGTGGATGAAAAAAATAAGCCTAAAAGCTTTGGCGAGGACATAACCCATGCTCCAAGGGTCTCTATAGGTGTCTTTGAATGACTAAAACTCATGTTTTGAGATATGGAAGGGCCCTTATCCATAGTATTTTTGAAAAGGGTTGATGGTTTCTCTCATGGTTCTTGGTATGCTAGTCCTTGAGGGGACTCAGTTCATTGAATTTTCATAAATACCTATTCTTTTGTAGGTTTAGGGAACTTCCTTATGGTTTTAATGAATTTAGAGAGAGACTGGAGATAAGATAGATTTAAGACGTCTCTTCGTCTATTTAATCATGTCAAATGAAGAGCCAAAGGGTATTATTTATATGTCAAACACATGACACTAGGTGAAGGAGATCATCTCTGTTGGTCCACCATGTAGGCATCTTATACCAGACCCCTGCGCAGATATTGGCTACCCATTTTGGGTCACATAGGTTAGGCTTGTGTGAGCCACTTGGTGCATAGTTGGGGTTATTATGAGATCTATTTTGGTGATTTATTTGACTCCATTTCCCATCTTCTATATGTGGTATTTTCCAAAAAATATTTTCAATTACCATGTAAAAAAGAAGTGTCAGAAAATTATCCCCCATCAGTATTTAGTATGATCAGAAGAAGTGGATTTGATCATTAGTTAGAGAGGAATATATATGTTGATGATTCCTTCACTCATTTATTTCCATGTGCCTATGAACCCCCGATTTCTCTAATATCATCACTTCTTACATCTCATGAGAAATAAATATGGGATATGGATCATAAATTTCCATCATGAAGGTCAGTTGCATAGGTCATTCTCTATGGTCATCCATGTTATTCAACCATGTATGTGATCAGGAATCTATAAATAGAGTCACCTATCCAAAACATTCCTCATAGCATTAACACCCCTCATTCTATGACGCTCTGCACCATCCTTCAATGCAGCCCATATTCATTACCCTTTATCAGTAATCATATTGTGTACCTTCGGTATGTATGTTAAGTTACCATTATGAGATACTTCTTTTAAACAACTTGGGATAATGACCTACACGAATTCACTTGAGCGAGTGACCTTCATGAGTTCACCGGTGTGAGTGATCCATGCGAGGTCACAAGATTGAGTGACCTTTGTGGGGTCATTATTTTGTTAAATTTCCCCCCTTATAAAGAAAACTAAAACTAAAATTGTTAATGTTATTAAACATCTTGGAGTTTTTTATATAGATTTCCAATGTAAATTCAAAGGATCAGTGGAGAACAAGCTACTACACATGTTAAGGAAATAATCGATGTCATCAGGAAAAATTACCGTGGCATGTGTGTGTTGAGTCATGAAGACCTAGAAAAACTGTTGAAGAAGTACCAACAAGGGTACCCACTAATCAATCAAATACCTCTTTATGAACACAGACTTCTGAAAGATACATCCATAGTGAATCCAAAAAGATATTTTCCAAAGTATTTGTTACAGGATTAAACCTGTTATCCTACTTCAAATATATCATTAATAGGTGTATTCATAGACAAGGAAATAGTTCCTTATTCATGCATCATGAATCATAGTGTTTTCAAAGCATATATAAATCCACACACCCAGAAAAAACCTTACTGCTATCCATTGATCTTACATGATTCTAAGGTGGATCAGTAAAAAATTTAAAAGTATGCTTGGGGATTCTATTCTGGAGGGAGATTCAAACATGAATAGATGTGGGAATATTAGGTGCACCAAATTTGTGTATAATTTGGAAACAAGAAAATAGAAGATAGAATTTTAAAGAAATATAGGTGGGAAAAGATATGTGTACAAGAATCTGGATATCATCTCTGAGATATTGAGCCAATGGATCCCTCAGAAAAATAGTATTCCTCTAACATAGAGTGAGTTGAAAATTAGCTTATAAGACATCTATAACATCTCATAAGTGACTATTCTCAGTGGAATTCATGAAGAGTTTATCCCACTAAAAGGAAAATGGGATAAAATTGAATGTGAACCATCTTTATCGTTTCAGCTATTAAAGTTGGCCTTGAAGATGATGATAAAGTACCCTCATCAAAGGGGCTATGTTAATTATGAAATGTTGACAAAGGTCTCCCTAGAGAAATAAGAAGAGAATCCTAGTTGATAGCTCCCAATAGAATGTACTTCATTAGTGATGTAGGGAATTCCTTGTAAATTTTGGCCTATGTTAGTGTAAAAAAGTATGATTGGTGGGGGTATAAAGTAAAGTTTGAAATCCCTATCAGAACTCACCATGATGGTGTACTAACAATGTGGTTAATAATATACCTTCTACTAGCCCTTGAATTAATTTTTTGTCCATTTCAAGTGTTGTGGGTTGGGATTGGGGTGAACATCATTTCTTATGCTCTGCATAGTGGATTTGAAGTCATGGGAGGCCAGTTTAATCTATTTATTCATGATATTTTTTTTTCTATTAAGCCCTTTTTATGATGTATAGTGAAGTTATAAAGAATTTGAGCATATTAGGAGAGTTTAAATTCATCCCATATAGTGGTCCGCCTACTGAAACATTCATTGAAAATGGTCAGGGTAATGATGGCCTGAGGTTTTACATGATTGAGTTCAGAGATATCATGTAGGAAACCCAGATTGATATCAAGGTCATACGTGCAACATATAATCCATATATATTTTATAATAAATTCAATTGTCTTTATAATCCAAATGTGTCCCCCACATGTTAGGTTTGATAAACCCCCAATGTTGGCCTAAAAATTCGGGATCCTCAAAGATTTGGAGTTATCCACAGCTTCAATCAAGTTACCACCATCATGTGAAAAAAATTGGGTTAAACTATAGATATTTCAATGGTTGGATACATCCCTACCCTGAAAGGAGTTAACAACATGTGTACCTTGAGTTGAGGACAAAAGGATTATTAGACGGGGTAAGCGAGGTAGGAAGGCTCATCCCATGTGTGATGAAAAAGAAGCTACAAATTCTTCTACAAAATCTTGAACATGGTCCATGGGGTATGATAGAGTTAAAGAGACCAAATATTTAAATCAAAGGTGTTTTAGTCATCATCATCGAGAGGATACTTGATATTTGGCCACCCAGCCACAAATAGAGTAGAGAGGACCAAAAGTACGTTAAAGTCAAGAAATTTTGGGTCTTCCTCACAATAGGAAACATAAAAATATAATTATTTAAGGCATGAGGTTTTCTGAGTATAGAAAGGAATAACCCATGAAATCATAGATTTTTTGGTATTTCTTGAAGATGACATACATATTCGGAAACATGGGGATATTTGAGAGCCCTATATTCTTTAACCTGAAACCATTTCTATTGAGGTGGGGTAGTATGTTTGGGAGTGGGATATTCTAGTATATGTTACTATTGATCATATCTCATCTAAAAATGGGGTTACATGTTTGATAGATCAAGGTGTTTTTAAAGGAGTGGTAGACCAATCCAATAATGAATGGGATGAATTCATTGATGGTAGTGATTTAAGATTTATTCCCTTTATTTTGAACCCATAATCGATTATTTATGTAGAGGAACTATTATTAAGGGTCTAATTTAACTTATAAAAGGAGGCATCAACATAACTAGTCTCCTTGCGATACACTTAAATGAAAACCAAGATTAGTGTTTAGGGGTCTATCAATTAGCCTAGGGAGTTATCTATTGGATAGAAATTAATAGAAACTGATATGGTTGGGGAAACCTTTTTACCACTACTATATATATATATATATTATAAGAATGAAATATTCCCCTCACCATCTTAGGTGATGAAATGGAAAAGGGAAAAGTTTTCAGCCAGACATATGCACCATAGTTAGACTTGAAAATTTCATTTATTCATATAAATTTCCTAGAATAACCATATGACCATGGTTTACCTTTTTATGATATTCTTCAATTTCCTACCATAATGGTTCTAGTAATAATACTTTAGTAGTCAATAAAGAAACTCCATATGGGGTATAAATTCATGTAGACAAGTCTGCACACTTGATGGAAGAAGTGTTAGGGGACTATAATTCATCTATTCCTAACACTATATCAAGAGAATATTAGCATGGTAATGGCCATTATTCGAAATATGATATCATATAATAGTGAATGACTATCCATTTTCACCATATTTTATGCTTGCAACATGTATTGGAGGACCTTGTGGTGACCATTGTGGAACCTATTTCTATCTCAAGAGAATCTAATCGGGGTATCAAGACATTGGAGGAGGGTGTTCCTATTGAAATAATTGATGTAAAATTAATTGGAATAGAGTTGAGTCCTGATAATGATGTCAGATCTGTCTCCACAGGTGAGGATTCCATGAGGATTGGTTAGATAATTCATGAGATGAGAACTCAAGATACGGCACATGAAGATATTATTTCACATATTAATATCCTTAGTTCTCTATAAGAGTTTGAGGAGTTCAATAAAGAGTTATATATATGTGAATATTTATTTATTTCATGACAAAACTGTATGTATCAGGTTTTAATCATGACTAATTGATTCATGAATTTTTCCATGGATAATATTGTGGATTCCATTGAGTATCAGGGTACCAAGATTCCTCAAAATTTTAAAATGGAGGAGGTACCATTCCAAGACACCAATATGGGGAGATACCAAGATCATTATTCCCCATTCCCTAAGTGACTTTAACAGAGTACCTCTCATCACAAGGACCTCACTAAATATAGAGAAGTTAAAAATGCAGGGGATGCTTCTAATTGAGTTGTTGACCCACTAATGAGTGAGTATTATTAACTTATCTGATTGTATCCCTATATTTTTTTGCTATTACCCAATGTTAATGATGGGGTATAATTATTTTTCAATTCCATCAACATTATTGACCAAGCCTAAGGGAGTAGCCTTTATTCTTATTCAGTCAACTGTAGAAGGAAAAGCTGAAACTACTTCAAAATGATCAGAATAGGGTACTGCTTGAGTTCATTAATCCAAGAATATATATATCCCTTTGAATGTTTCTCTAACTCAGACATAGAGGTGTATCATTACATTCATTCCACACACTATTTTGTTTTGAGAGACATTTTAAAGTTAATCTTAGATATTAATATTAAATAATAAACCCCAAAACTTTACTGAATCCCAACCATGTTTTACATTTTTTGTATAAATTATTTTATTACCACATGGTCCATCATGTCATGAAGTCAATCATCTAGAAAAGGGAAGAGGAGATAAGATAATAGAAGTTTGAAGTGCAACTTGTAGTCCAATTTGATGATCTTAGAGCCATCGTATCCCCAAAAGATATTTTCTATGGCCAATAAGTAGGGAAGAATCAACACTATATTAATGAGATATATCTTGAGATTATATGTATTTAAGAATAATTATATGTTGTGAAGGGAGATATTTTCCACCTCCACCAATCCTTGAATAGTATCTTGGAATAAGGGAGAGATTACAATGCTGCGGAGAAGGGAAAACTTTATTGTAGGGAGGAATCTATCACCACACAACTGATTTAGCTTAAAAACATTATAGATAATTCTCAATCTGCACATCAATAGATCAAAAACTATTTTGGGAACACCTTTTACACATAGTCATGATACTCCAACATGTGAAACCGCAATTGAATTTTGATATATGAATGCAAAATATTTCTTCCCTGATCATATATTTCTTTATTAAAGCCCATTGAATAACTTTATACTAGAATATACTAATTCGAATTAACATACTAGTGTCCATATTTTTGAATCACAAGGAATGGAAAAAAATATAATAAATTTATCTTATATTACATGACTTATCAAGCATAACATGATTTTTTACTAGGCCATACAATTTCCCGCACCAAATTTTCCACTTTTCCACTAGCAGTTTAAAGTATTTTAGGATAGAATAATGAAACTAATGTTTTAGGTTGAATAACATTGACCAATAGTTATTGGTCTAAAAATCATGAATAATACTTTTTTTCCATGAATACCCCGACATCCCACTATTTTTTAAATGACATCTTATAGGTCACGATTCCATGATTTTTTAGTTGTGAAACACATGCATATGGAATTACTATAAAGTATGTTAAAAAATAAGTTTCCAATTGGATAATGTTAAGGGACACAAATATAAAAGGATTTTATCTTAGGTAAAACAATTATAATGTTTAATTTTCTATGTTTTAGGGGAATGTGTAATAAAAATCATATTTGATCCATACAATGCATAGTCAAATATAGGTGTCTATTATATACCAATTACCTGACTGTCAATAGAAAAGGAAAAATAATGAGGATTTTAGTTCCATCAAGGACATGAAGTATTGATAATTGATATGGGGGTATTTGGAAACATAATTTGGTAAATTATGTCTTGATCTAATTATTAACTAGGAGGCCTTAGTCTAATTTTGATGTTGAGAGCCTCCTATAAGGATTTCCCTACCATAATCAAACTCATCGGTGGGTGTATGAGAGATTATAAATTCTGGTTGAGCTAGAAAATTGAATTTCTGAAAAACTAAAAGGAGTGAGAATTTAAAGGCCTTTCATTCAGGAAATAAAATTCCTTGAATTTGATTATGATATTGATTAGTAAGTAAAAAATTGGATGATCTTACGAGTTCTCTATGACCATGTGAGTCATATACAGTGTTATAATAAATAATAGGATTTTGGAAGATTACCTAGATTGTGTGATAATGTTGGTCAAGGATTGAATTTTATGAACACTAAATTATTGATTTTTGGGATAAAATATCATAGTTTATTATCATTCTACTAAGGCCAATAGTTTCTATATTTTATGCAAACCAATATTTGACCCAACACAATGGGGATTTGCAAGACTAAAAGTAAGTGAAATTATACATAGAGATAGAGAGGGAGTTTGTAAAACACGATAATGGGTAATTTTGATTCAAAATGTTTGAGGTGGGAAAATTGTGCAATGAATGACCATGGACCATGTTCGAAAAGTGGCTTTAATTATGACATTGTCAAAGTGTGTGGAGAGAAAAACATTTCCTCTAAAGGATGATGGTACCTTGGGTTGATGGTCCATCTTGTTGCACTCAATATAAAGAGACAATTTCAGTTTTGTTATACATATTCAAAATAAATGTTTCTATCAGAGTAATGTACTCTCATCACTAGAAAAAAATGGATGATTTTAAAGATTTGAGTTCCCTATGCTAAGGAGTGTGACCAGTTGAAGGGATGTGTCTAAGCATAATGGAGGTATTTAAACCTGCATTGGCCATGGATATGAAACACCCTACATATTTATAACTCATTTTAAGGGATAAAATTTATTTTCCTCAATGTTTTTGTCTAAAATTAATAAGCCAAGAATTACTATTTATCACATCAATGCAAGAATCAATCCATATGTATTTCTTTAGTTTCACACACTAATCACAATCATGTGTGGGTATAGGGGAATGTTTTTACATTTCTTCATGAATGGTAGGAGAAACCATGATAATTATCTATTATATAGGTCTGGTTCATGCATAAGAGAGTGGGAGTACATTCACATGGTGTCATGAATGGAAAATGGGAGGACCCATGGAAATGTGAATTTCATTATTGAATGATTTTCATTAAAACATTAAATGAAATAAATAGAAACCATGTCGTTTAACATTATGTGGTGTAGATGTTAGTTACCCAATGTAAAGAGAAACCATGAGGTCTTGTATCATGATAATATCATAGGGGTTATATGTATACATTTTATGTTCATGGTTCTTGGATATTGAGATGATCCAACTATGTGGGGAGGCTCCTAACAAGATTCCAAATCATAAATAACCTATGATCAATATAGGAAACAAGGAATCATGAGGTTTACCATGTCACTTGGTAGAGATTTAAAAGAAAATGATTCATGTAATTTATCATACAATGTAAAGGAAGGTCAATGTGCCTTTTATAGTCTACAAAATAGGGCCTATATGTAGGTTAAATTCATGCATAAATCACTAAATATTTCTATACTTTATGATAAAAAATATTTGAATGAGGTTAGGGAAACAATAAATCACAAGGATCTTACTAGGACAAGGATATTCCAACATACATTGGATGTGAGTAGGGAAATTGTAATCCATGATCTTGGGGGTTATCAGATGAAGAGAATTTGAGATGGGACAAGTAGATAAAGAATTATCATGAACCATGTTCGAAAAGAAGCTTCAGTTATGATGTTTTCATAACATATAGATATAAAAGGATGTTCTCCAAAGGAAGAAGGTTCCTTTAGTTGACAGTCCACTATGGGGAAGTCATTATATATATCCAATTTGAGGCATGTTATGAATATTAAAAACAATGGTATCTTTTGAAATACAATTCTCATATTGTCGGTAGAAAAAGAATAACATGATGATATGAGTCCTCCAGGACAAGGGGTATGATGTTTGGAAGGGGTATGCTTGAGTATGAAGGATGTGTTTTGAACAAAATTATCCAAAATGTGTGTGGTTCTTTACTTGGATTTGTATCATATGTGAGTAATTGGTTACAATTCTAATATCCCTATTGAAATATCATCCATGAGTTTTGTTTTCATGCATGGAAGGGAGTGTTTTATGTTTTAATGACAGAATCCTTAAAAGGGTTTTTGGTGTTAATATGTATCCCATAAAAGAGAAAACCAAGCTACACGTAGTTCTAAGGAGGAATAAGTGTTGGTGGTGAGGTAGGAGACTGACATTGATATTGGGTACCTTTCAAGTGAGGATCAAAGTGTTACATAGTATTACGTTATACAAAAGGGATGTAAACCATTCAGCTTAACATCATATAAAAATGGAATTTTTATATATCTTAACTTCTTTTGAATAGGACATAAAGGTAATTACTCTTAAGGTTATGCAACAAGGAAAATTATTGCTATGCTTTTTTGGGATATTTTTACAACATAAGAAAGTTAATATCCCAACATTACAAAGGGATAAATGGAGGCCCAATATCACCCATATTTCAAAATAAATTACACACACTAAGGGGATGGATTAGAGGAAAAAGTTTAATAGAATTTGATGATGGATGAAATATATGAGGTCTAGGTATCACTATATATCTTGTGTAGATAGTAATCAATCCATACATAGTTATATGGTATGAAATGGTGAAGGACCAATGCCAAAAGTGTGCTATAATATCTATTGAGGACCCATGGAATCATGTAGTTTATAACGGTATGAAGGAGAAAAGGACCATAATGTTTACCATACCTTTTCAAGGACGTTGCATCGTTTTGGTTTAAAGTCTCACATTTCATATTATTGTGTGAAGAAAATGACAAATCTTGCACCACACAAGTGCCTTAAAAGTATTTTTTATCCATTTTAATGTCATGATGTTGAGACCACATATCTTGACCATGAAATAAGTTCATTTCCAATATTCCTAATCTCACATGAGTAATGATAATTTTGAGAAACAAGGAAAGTAAAGGGATCCTTCATTTCATGGATGTGAGTATGAAAAAACTGGTAAAGTGAGAGACAATCACACCTTGGTTTTGGATTTACAAATAGGCCTACATTTAATAATCCATGTGTAACTACATATTACATATCAATAGGAATCAAGTGAAAAAATTCTCTATAATATGTAATTGTATATGACTAACACCAAAATGGAGGTATCCTTTCTAGTAAGGGCCTAAGGTATCATGTAGTTTTAAATCATGTAATGTGTATTTAGACCATCAAATATTATGTCATGTGTAAAGGACATTATTATATAGTTTAGCATATTATAACTTGGATGAGTCGATCATAAATTTTAGGTTCTTATGAAATTGTCCATGTGATTTAAATTATTTAAGGTCACAAATCCTTTACTGATATGAGGTGTAAAGATTTAATCTCTAACCAACAAGTGATAATACCAACCTGAAAATATTAATTTGGGGCTAATGGTCTGATAAAATGATATTGTAAAGGGGTGGATTTGGGGTTGGGACTAAGGAAGGGTCATTAGGCATTGTTATATATAATTCCAAAGTAATTATCATGTCATAAAATTTTTTGGATTCAAGTCATTACACAGGTCTAATTCATGCGTAGAGAGGGATAATTTTACATAAGATGGGTTTTACAATGAATGCTTTGTTATACTCCCATACATGGATCACACACACACACACATATATATATATTATGTAGGATAGGGGTAACATTCCTTAATTTTTGAATTAATCTTGGATAAATGTTGGAGAATCACTTTACATGTCATTGAAATCACAATCCATCTACATGTGGTTCTAAGGATATATAGGTTGGTGGTGTAGTGGGATATATAGTTTTACATCATGAAATAGGGACATTAATCATTAAGTTTTATGTCATGATCTATTGAAGTTTTATTGGAGTTTAATGAAATATTACAAGGACTTATATCATTCCTTTTAAGGTAATGTGACAAGGACCTTTGGTCTTGCCTTTTAAGGTCATACGACTTGGACCTTGATCAAGAAAATTAATGTCACGTGACTATGAACATTGGTCATTACTTTTACGGTTATGTGACTAGGACCATTTTCATTTCATTCAAGTTCAATTGACTAGGACCATGGTCATGCCTTTTAAGTTCATGTAACCATGGAATTAGTGTATCACATGAAATATTTATTAAGAAACCTTGCACTAGTATGCTCATAATGTGTTACCCATCCATCATGATTGATGATTAATCTCTATTCAGACAATGTTTATGTGTTATGTAAGGTCCTTAGAACTTTGTTTCTATAATTTGGGATTTATTTCAGAGTATCATTGGATTTTAAGATCTAAAAAGATTTCTCATTTAAGGAATGAATGGAGACAAAAATTGATGTTCAATGATTGTGCTATCTAGTTTTGGTGAGCATCCAAGTGGTGTAGGGTATGAAACCCTTTCTCATAACCTTTCACTAAGACATCCAATAGATTCTATGTTTTCTCATAATATGAGTTTTTTCCACAAATATCTATTTATATTGAGGGAAACTAACCCTTAATGTATATCACTGCCACTGTTTCGTAATCCAGTGAGTATGGGGTCACTTGAGTAGCAGTATGGGTTGTAGTGTGTTAGGACAACAAGGTGTGTAGGATCTTATCAGGAAAAGATTTTTTTTTATATCCACCATTTTCTATCAAATATTAAAAAAAATTATTATAAGACTCCAACTCTCTATTTTCTTCTTCATGGTAATGGGAAGAATGGTTGGATTTGATCTTGTACTCATGGCACAAATTCTCCAATTCAAAAGAAAAGAAGTTGGTTCTATTGTCCATCAATATTTTTTGAGGGACGGAAAAATGGTGATGATTCATGACTTCATGAAATTGATTATACTTATGGTCCATTATTTTTTAAGTTGTGTCTCTACTTCTTATTTTGAGAAGATGGTGATAGCGGTAAGGATAAATTTGAACTTCTTGGTTGTAGATAGGGTGTGCGACCCTGAAACATCCATTCCCCATATGAAAATAACCAAAAGTATATATCTACATGTAGAAACTATTGGGTTTTATGAATAAAGGAGTCATTTATATATAAATAATGATTATTTTGGATGAATTGTGTGAAATATAACATCAAAGAAGACCAAAGATACCCAAGACTCTTGATTTGGTGAGAATGATTGGTTCTTGAATGATGGGTACCAAAATATATAGAATAAAATCCCTTCATGTTGGTAGTCATCTAATCTCTTTTAATATATTATATTATTACTCCATTGATGCTTCCCTGTAATTAACCTTCTAGTTACATATACTATCATAGATAGTGAAATTGACTACCAGTGTGTGGATTTTTTATGTTATAGCTTTTTATGATGGTTGGTCTCCATTTGGGAGGTATTCCATGATGGGGTTTATCCAACCATTTGTAGAATTATTAATTTTAGTGGCATATTCAACCATTTTGATCTCTTCCTCACTAATTTGACCAAACGATGATAACATTCTAGAATGGACTATGCATATGACTATATAATTATGATTTGGATCTAAGAAGGTCGTAGTAGACTTTTCTAATGTGTATGACAGAGGATTTTGTGAATGTGGGATGTGATTAAATGTTGGATTATAGGGGAATTATTCCATAAACTTTAAAACATTATTAAGATGTGGGATCAACTATTTTTTATGAAATAATCACTACTAATCTTCATAATCACCATCTTAGAGTCACATTTGATTCTTAGGTGAATCACGCGTATTTGTAAATCCAATCCAATCCATTAATGGGGGGTTGGTTTTTGGCCTCATTATTAGTGAGATATTTTTATATTAGGAAGGAGTATGGTATAACTACCATATCTAGATAAATTAGAATAAAACCTAAATCAACTTTGTTGAGCTTAGTGTCTTCCATCATATTTACACTTGAGCTTATGGATGCATCAGCAGAGTACATTTATCATATTTTGGTATAGTGTTAAATAAATATGATATCATCATATGGGTGTTTAGTATTCACTATCACTTTGTTCGTAGATGGATGTTTTTATGGAAAATTCGGTAAGGCCTTCCATTTTATTACCTTTTGTGGTATGAACTAGATCTCTAAATGCTACAGCATGACCTACTATTGTGCCAAATTTCTAGCCAACATGAGATTATTGGAAATATCTTTGAGAGGTTCATTTCAATAAATAAAATGTCTCTCATGGTTATGTATATAGTGCCTTAATTTATGAATTAAAAAAACCTCACCAGATTGTTCTTATTGATTTCTAAGTAGTGAGTCTCCGTGTTGATCATAGTATGAATGAGATAATAAAATCTATTTTCACTACCAGTATCATTTTTCTATGTGAAAACACCCCCACAACTTTTCTAGAGAAATGACATATAATATGAGTGGCTTTATTTCAACTAGATATATCAACATTGGATATATGAGGAGATATTTCTTTATTTGGTCGAATGCATCATGGTAGTCATTAGTCTACTAAAACAATATTACATTCTTCATCAACCTTGTGAAAGGAAAAAATATTCCTACAAGGTTTTATATGAATCATCTAATATATGAAATGTGTATATATAGTACTCTCCACACATTGAGGTGTTCAAGGGGTGACATACCAAGGATTTCCTTAATCTTCTTAGTGTCAACTTCAATTCCATGATGGAATACTATAAATCCAAAAACAATTAATAAGGTAATGCCAAAATCATATTTTAGGGGGTTCATTTTCTAATTGTGTTGTCACATATTTTTGAAAATTATTTTCAAATCAATAATGTGATCATAATTTTACCATGATTTTTCTACCAAATAATCAAAACAAAATTTCAATGTTTTATCTATAAATTATTTGATGATGAGATTCATGAAACATTGACATGTAGAGCCAAAATTCATTAAACCATAGGGAATCACCCAATAAGATGAATACTCCCTAGGGGGGGTAGAGGTAGTGTATTATTCATTTTCTGGGGCCATTCAATTTTTTTTATATTGAATATCCATCCATTAAATAGAGGTCATGATAGCTAGACATTTAATAAATCATATGTTCTGTAATCACAATTGGGAAGTCATATTTCTGATAGTTCCAGTTAATGGATATCAAATCGATGCACTCCCTAATTGGATCATTATTTTTACAGATAGTGATAAATTTAGAAATCCATTTCAGGTATTGGAGTTCTTGAATAAATTTTTTTTGATGAGATTATCAATTTTGGATTCAACCTTGGTATCATGATTTTTATGTTTCCTCCTAGATACATTCTTGTAACCACGATGATCTCCAAAAAATCCTAATTGATGGGTAGACACATTGGGATCAGGTCCTATAATTTATTTTTAATTCCAGGAAAATAAGTCTTGAAGCTAATTAAAGAAAGAAGTGTAAATTTCCTGATAATCATAGGGAAAAGATGTGATAATCAATATTGTTCATGGATCCTATTATATACCCAGATTTATCTATTAGATTTCCTTAAAAGAGTTGGAGACCCTTTCCTAGAATAATAGAGAAGCATCTCTATGGTTCTCTACTTCCACTTTCTATTCCTCCTCCTTTTTCCTCTATGTCGATGTTGGGATTGATGGGTGACAACATAGAACCATTAATGATAGGGAAGGTTAGTGTCTTCATATCCTTATTCCAGTGATGATATAATGAATTCCTCTGAATTTAATGATGAAGTGGGGTGCTGCTGAAATTTAAGGGATGAATATATGGAATTTTCATTTCATGTGTCTCCATTAATGGTGAAATAAAAGACTTCTTAAGTGCCTCCATATTTAATATATGAGTCCAATATCATGTTGAATAATGGTCACATATATGAATTAGATACTATAACTTTGAAATGACTGAGGGAAAAAATATATCTATCACAAAGGTCTTTTAATGGGTTAGTTGGGGTCATTTAAAACCCATTTGGGGTAGTGAACTGAGTGACACCAGCAATTATGAGTTGTTTCCCATCTATATAATATAATCATATATCAATATATTGAGATTAATAAGAATAATATATATTTTTATCAAAATATAATGTCCTAATATAACCATTTCCACAATATTTGATGCATTAATGATATGATGAAGGGATTACCACATACTGGAACATCCAAGGCCATCCTTATATGACATTAAAAGTTGTATCTTTCTAGATGACCTGAAACTCATATCTGAAACCAAATATCCTAATTGATATTTGTTCATAATGTGGTTGAGGGTTTCTATTCATCATTATCATTACTTTAAAGCATTAGAGTGGTAGGGGATAGATCAACTCCATAATATCCCAATCAATGGGGTGTTCTGACTAGAATGAGGTAGAAAATTGATCCATTATCAATGGAAGATCAACACATGTCAATGTCTTCTAATATTATAGACACAAAAAGGTCCTCATATGTCCCTATAAAATATAATCCCTTTATTTCTCTATAAAAGATATAATTGCCTGAAATTATTTGTAGTTGATATCTAGTCGATATAACTCAATAATAGTGAATTCAGCTTCAAACACTTGAGGGATCATTAGTGCCTTTGACATGTTGAGATAATCCAAAATTTAATGTTTCACTATACCATAGAAATATACTCCAGGATGTCATATTTTTGAGTCAAAGGCCTATGTCTTCCTATGGGGAGATTCTCCCTACTAGAACTTTATGGATTGTCATGCTTGGGGAAGATGAGTCTGGTGGTTTTACAGTTTTTGATGGAATCTTTGCTACTAGATTCGACCATTTTGTCCCGCCTACCTATATGGGATAGCAAGACTATTTCACCCCTTCTAGTCAATTTTCAAGAATGATAGAGCCTAAAATACTCTTTTTGAACATGGGTTCATTTCCCTTTACTTCATGTTCTCACTAAAGGGATCTTCCATGAGTTTTGGAAGTATAAATATCCAATTAAGAGATTTGGTTGGGATATTTGTTTGACCATGATTGCCTTTTCCCCTACATCCATGGATTTTGCGACCTCTACCAATGGTTTTCAAAATTGATGCAGGGAGTTTTATCTTGTATGATTTCCCATCATTATAGAATGGATAAATTAAGTGAATGATGTTGAACGATCTAATAATTAATTCTTCATATGATGAGGATTCTATTTTGTGGGATGATTCTTGCAGTACCATTTATTGAGACGATTCCCCTGGTATCATTTGGTTGGGTGAATCATGTTCTCTTGGTACTAAAGGCATGAAGTATGAGAGATTAAATGATAAATTATCCCTCGATGTGATTTCATCCTCCAATGATTTATTTCTCTTATTCAAGATATTTCACTTCTTGGAATATTGAATCTTAGTCGACTGATGTGGTGTTCAATTTTATGTTTCCAAGATAGAAGGAACTGCTAGGGTGACTGGTTGATTTAAAATAACCTTGAGGATACCATGACTTCAATTATCTATTTTCATGGACATCCCATCACTTAACTTTTGTTCACCATTACACATAACTTATTTCTATTCATATTATTCTTTTGGAGTGGCATCAGAAATTCATGACACATATATCAATGGTTTTCTAAACATTACATGCATAGAATCTACCATAATTTGATGGGTGTTTTTAAATACAAAAAATATTGTATGGTGTTAACAATAATTTAATGATATAGGAAGTAATCCGAGAGTTCATCAAGGACAACATTCTCATGTATCTTTCACTCTAGAAGCATCAGTAATTCATTTTCCGTGGAAGATAAAAAGTAATAGGAGACTTTCTCATAATGGAAGGAATATATATTATTCTTCTCATTCTCCAACTTGGAATGATTATTTTTCTTTATATCATCCTAAAAGGGATAGTACATTTAATTCTATCATTCAAGAGTAGGTGCTATGCAAGGAGGTGTAGACTTTGGTGTTAGATCCGTGTAGAGGCCAGTTTTAAAGTAACCATTACAATTTCCTCTCTACCCATCATATTCACATTAGACACCGGTACAGGAAAAAATTCTTAGTTTACAAAACAGAATCTTCCAAACTTTTAGATACTATAAATAGATCCAAAAAATAACCAAGATACTTTGCTTGGATAACTCGTGTTCATAGTTCATCAAGAATACTCACAATGAAAAGTCCCAAAAAAATCTTCTTGATGATGCTGAAAGACCATAGAATGTGTCAAAATATTCCACCTAGAAATGAAATATGAAACCCTATCATTTTATCATAGTTTATATGTTGAGATATCAAGGACTATTTCCCTTTTCAAGGTGAGAAAAATTAATAGAGTAATTGACGGAGAAGATCTTCCCACCCTATAATTGATGTTCTTAGTTGAATAGTATACCAGGTGAAGGATGAACCCTATAAAAATAAACAAAACATATGAGATTAGCATCTTATTAATACTTGAGGGTCCCCATTATGGGGATACATTGAGACACAAAGTGTATAAAATTCTATTCTAGATCCCCTGAACAATTTAATATTGGGAACATAAGATTCTCAATGTTTGGTGGGGAAAGAGTTGCATATAACCATTTAGAGTAAGGATTCACCTCATGTTAAAATGTTTCACATCATCCTTTTATATCTACCAATAAATCCACTAGTGACTGAATATTACCAATGAGTTGGGTAGGAATGAACAACTAGGCAATCCCCTAAACAAGGGGGAAAATGTTGGGCTAGTTGTGGAATATATATGTATATTCCTGGTGGTTAATCTATATGCTCAGGCCTGTGAGGATGTGTCTGACCAAGATATTGTTTTGTAACCAATTGAGGAAACTTCAGATATCATACTAATGTGGTGTCTGAATATATGGGTTTTTAGTACACCAAATTTTGTTGATGTTCTGAATCCATTCACTTGTTGTGACTAACCAACTTTGTTGAGGTGCCCCGGCTGAGAGCATGAGATAAGGCCCTTCTTATAGAAAACATCTAGTAGGGTTATTACCTCAGAGTAGTTCGGCCTTGACTTTTCTCAAATCCTTCATATCTTCCTCAAAAATAGAAAATCATTCCTCTAATTTGTTTAACCTCATTTGGTAGCATATGAGATACGACTGAACCTTTACCATTTTCCATGAAAGACTTTCATTGAGGATGCTGTAGTGGGTGAATTGAGGGAATCCCAAAATTCTTTTCAAGACTATATTTTATGGTACACATTATTAATTCAATAATTTTTGGTGTGGATCATAGTATGAATAGAAACATCCTCCCCCCATTACTCTATATTTTACTTATGTTTTGTAGAATCAACATGTGTAGTTATAATGAAATTTACTGATGTAGACTATATAGTGAGAATTCCATGAGCCTATAAATAGTGTGAGAATTGGTTACCCTAGGAGAATCTACTGAAGGAGATTTGATTTCCAAGAGTGGTAATTCTCTTGATCAATCTTTTTTGTAAATTTCATAGAGCCTCATTGTCTCGTTATGCGATTCCTTTAGATCCATCTGTTAAAGGGTGATCTGAATGGAATAGCTAGATAATTTTTTTATTCACATCCTTTAGAAGGAAACTAGATAATGGGATTGGATGAATAATGAAGATCTATTTTGTGGGACTTCTTATAAAGGAGAAAAAACTGAATTTCTCTTGGGGTAGGTCGATATAAAATTCCCCAATACCTAGGGGATGAGACTTATTTTATTCCATTTTCACAACATTATAGTGTTTAATTACTGGCCTTGAAGGTTGTGTATAACATTTCCCAAGCCCTATAGGATGGGCCTGCTAATGTATTGTCATTTCTGCAATTGTTTCAGATTATATCTTGATTTTATATATCTTTTTTAAACATGTACTCAGTACGTTACATTATTAGTACCTACTCCATATGCTTCCAAGGATATTAGAACTGGTTGATGATTTAATATCTTTAAGAGATGGTATTTCTCTATATTTTCTGATGCTTGATTCAAGTGTCTTTTTTTAGCTCTCTCTCTCTTATGTCCTAACATCGTTGAGAGTTATTTAGGTCCATTTTTTCTGCATACCATCTACTATGAGTCTTTCAATTTGATCTTCTATCCACAAGGAGGTTTTTGTGGTGATCATTAGGATATAGTCTCTCATGATCAGTTAGATTTTAGGAATTGAGTAAGCATTCATGGTAAGATGTCTCGAGAGAACCTATAGAACTACTGGTAAAAACGTTTTGGAGAGTACCATAACAATTTTAGCTACTGTCTTCATAAGTTGGTAATGGATGTGTTGCCTCTTGAGTTACCATAGAAAAATATATTTGGGATATGTGAACAAAAATATTGAGAAGAGAGGGATTGTAGACCGACTCTTCATTCTCAAATCACCTTTAAGGAGTCTTCTATTTGGATGATCTACTATAAGCAATTGGGGTTGCATGCTATGGATACTGGATTTCATACATGCATGTAAAATTTTTTAACACTTCTTTTCAAACTATAATTTTTTGATTGGTTTATAGAAAATTTTTAGGATATATTCCTACCCTATAGTGTCCATTGGGATAGAATGATGAAATTTAATTGGAACAGAGATATATACTTGATATAGTTGTCCATTTATCAGGGGAATCTTTCAATGAACCTCCTAGATGGAAGTAGGGATATGGGTCTACTCTAGAGGAACCCTCAAATTATGTTGACGAGTCACCCCAATTATGGGGTGGGGTCTTGTTCTTTTACTTTAACCACTACCACTTTCATTATAATATATTGGATGGTTTGTAGGATGTAGGTAGGGATACATGTCTACCATTTCATCATTTTCAAGATATAATGTGGAAATTTAGGGATCAAAACATGACTATATGAAAATTCATCATTGGAGTAGGGATATATGCCTTCTTCTATCCACGATTACTTATTGAGATATACTTAAATCAATTTTTTTGGTGAAAGCGATCTGGGTTTTCCACTATTATAGTGATTCACTGATTGATTTCTTTGATTTCCACCATGCTAAGATTGTAGGTTTGGTGTGTGTGGGTAGGTGTCTGTTTTTGCTTGCTATTTTCTAAATATATTTTATTTTTGGGATTCTCTACTTGAAACATAGGTATGGTCAAATTCTATATATCTTTATCACATCCCTATATGGGCTATCCTGGGTTCCCAAGTCCAAGACATGTAGGGTGTACTCTAGAGGGTGGTAAACTCATCATGATGAGGTTTTAATTCCATATGAAATTAGAGATGGTGGCTACTGGTAGGATATCTTTTTTGGGACCTTTGTTTCATTTAAATGATTCAATTAGTTACCTCATTATCCGCATCACTAAGACAAGGTAGGAAAATTATTTTTGATTTTGGGACATACTCTTGAAATTGCTCATGATGGTGATGGGTGCCTTATACTTATTTTCCACCAACAGGTGTTGGGTAGACTATTGTTAGGGATTCAATACTTTTATGGATTCATGTGAGGCCTCCATGGTCGGTATATTACTAATGTGGTATTACACCCAAACTAGAGAATTTGATACTTGACATTGAAGATGATGGGTTAGTGACAATATCCTCTAATTTGATGAGTATCCTTCTAGTTCAACAAATATTTCATAAGTCCGGTTTGGTTGGTAGGATTCCATATAGATTTAATGTATTTTGATGATCTTTCATGATTATACACAATAAGATGAAATAAGAAATCCCCATCAATGAAACATCTCAATAGAATAACAGATGCATAATAGATTTTTTTAAATCCATGTTTGGACCAATTTCTTTTTTATGATATCATGAAATGGGTTTAAATTTTGGTGACATAGTCATTTTGGTTAAGGATTCCTATTAGTTTCACCATTTTGTATTCATTTTGTTAGGTGAGAAATAAGTGTCCTTATGTACATAAACCCACTTTCTTTTGTAACTGTGATGTTCACATTAGGTTCACCATTTTTGTTTCATGTAGAAAAATAAGTGGGGTTATAATGGAATTTTAATGTGGTTTTGGCATGATCCTTCATGTTAAACGCATTTTTATTTCCATGTCACCTTCAAGAGGCTTCCTGTGGGTTTTATTCATGGAACCATGAATACCCAATGATTACATTATTGATGATTCTTTATGGACCTACCATCTATATGAAGGTGGCCATTGGGAAATGTTTCCAACAAAAGTTATGGACTCACATTGGTCAAGAGGATGGGATGTTGGGAACATCATAAATTTTTGGGAGAATTATTACATACTTTGTGTCTATCTTATATATTTATACATATTTTTGAATCCTTTATTGAATAAAAATATATAATGGGTCACCCTTATATAAATAATTAATTATTAGAATGTATTTGATTTAGAATCATCTGTATGTATCCAAGGTTCTTCATCGATGGATACATTTGTATTTATTTTTGGTTCCCCATATATGGTACCATTTGTATACATTTTAAAAATTATTATATCTTTTATTATCATCATGATGGGTTTAATCCACATAGTGGTGAAATCTAAAATATATCATCATCAAGGAAGACATGAGTTGTTTTGATGTCAGGATCAGGCCCATTAAAATGGATTATGGCATATCCTTGTTAAAGGGAACAAAATCCATGTAGTTCGATGCCACTTAATGGGAAACATCATAATTTTTAAGTTCATGTGATGAGGAATAGACCATGAAGTTTAACATTATATGAAAAAAAGGTCTATGTGGAAGATGCCTAGAGAAGGATGGTGCAAGGCTTATTCCAAAACAAGTTGATAGTACTGGAAAGGATATATCATCTTGTGTTGGATATGAACCTACTAGGAATATGGATTTGAGAAGATTAGGGAGCGTTTGGGGTGCTAGGTTTGAACTATAGGGAGGATTACTATATATCCCATTTTCATAGGAATCAAATCCCACATAGTTCAAAATGGTTAGGGAATACACTAATGGAGGAGGCCCAATTCGTGGCCCATTTATTGTGGTTAATTCCCTCATATTTTTTAGTCTTAATAAATACCTAATGGTTTAGAGGATAAGGGATAGAGAATTGGGCAGGGAAAGTTTCAACCAGTCTCTTCATCTTTCTAGTCATGCCAAATAAGGAGCTCAAAAGTCCAATTTATTAGAAAAACATTGGAATCATGGTGAAGGAGATCATCCCTATAGGTCTATCTCATGGGTATCTAACACATTACAATGACATAGCTATCTCATTCAGGACCCTCATATAGGTATTGGTTTCTCATGTTGGGTAGCATAGGTTAGGCATATATGACCCTCTTGGTGCTTACATGGGTTTTGTCCAAGATCTATTTGGGTGAGTTCTTGGACTCACTTTTCTCCTCTTATAATGGAGGTATTTTCCTCTAAATATTTTCTATACCCATGTAAAAATAGAGATTCAACATATAATATATGACCACAGTTTACTAAACTATAGAAATAATTAGTTTATGTATCTTTTGGCTAGGGTCCATGTGGACCATGGATATAATCACTATAAATCCACAATTTAGTAAACCATGGAAATAAGTGTCATTGAAATAGCCAATGACGACAGTCCACTTGGATTGTGGCCATAGCCACGGTTCTCATGGATCGTGGCCATATCCCCCTAAGGCCATTTTTTTAAAACATTGGTTACATGATGGAACCTATTACAATAGAAATAGGGCCCGAAGTTCATGTAACCCATGGGAATAAGATATAGAAATTTTTTTTAGAAATATTTTTATAGTTTTAAACCATGTAATCATAATATTATTTATTTTTGTCGGAGTGGTTATTGCATCATCTGTTGTGATTATACCCAAGGTGCAAGATCTGATCTCATTTAACCAAAACTGCTTAATATGTTTGTGTAATTTTCATAAATTATCCTGGATAGTATTATGAATACCATAATATCTCATATTATACCTAAGATAATATCATAATAGAATCATGGGTTCATCAAAGAATAGAGAATGAAAGGGTCACAAGGTTGGATGAAGAAATGATTTAGGATCGAAATAGAAACTACAATGTTTCAAATATCGTGTTCAATGTTAACATTGAAAAAATTATGATAGAATGTAGTGGAACTATATTATAAATATAATTAAGCACTTTGGATTCTCATATTAGTTTTGATACAAGATTTTCAGAACTACTTGTCTTTCTAGCTCACTGTATCTCTAAAAAAAAGATGTTTTTATTTTTAAAAAACATTTTTTACTTCGATAGTGAGACCCACTCCCCCCATCTTATTCATCATGGAATAAGTGGATCATGGTAGGAATATCAATGTTGGTATTTCTAATAATCTGGTATGTCCAAAAAAATGTAGATACAAATTCATTGGGGGTATCTCAACTATTCTTTGAAGAAGATATGCTCTGTTTATCAATTTAATAAGTATATCATTATAGGTATTTAATAGGATTCTAATGGATTATAGTAGATACAATGGATAAACCTTTACTAAATATTATATTTATGTGTTTGATAGAGCGCTGTCGTGGGCGCCCTTAAATGATTAGTGTGATTTTGGGGTACTTAGGTGCAGCAGAGTGGCTGACCAAGGTCGTCTCTCAAAGGAGGAAGTGAATTAAAACAACTTTTCAGATGTATTCTAGAAACAAAATAAAATGGACTAAAAAACTACTTGAAAGTATGGGGGTGGTTGTTTATAGTTTATAAATCTAGAAGAAGTTTTCTGGAAGAAGATTGCATTTTTTTTGTTTTTAATTTTGAAATGAAGTTTCAATTAGAATGACACAACAAGAAGATGTTTTTTTAGAAATATATTTTAAAAGGCATAATAGATCTAACTATACCTATTCAATCATTTATGAATCATTATCATTTAAATTAATATTCACTTAATTATTATCCCTTAATTTTTTAAATCCCGAACCCTACGAGAATTAACTTTACCACGAAGATGAAGTGAATTTAACCTTAGGCTAACTTCGGAACATGCAATCACAACACCCTGCTTTGATTGATGTTCTAAGATTAGCTTATGGTAAGTGGTAAATTAAGGAACATAACCACTTTGTAAATGAGTATTAATTGAGTTTAGGGATTATATTTGAACTCTACAAATTGATCCCGTGTGGTTTTGAATTACCGGTTAAGGTTGCGCTCTCACAGTTCACACAATTACCGACCTCGCGTGTTTTGTGTTAACTATTCAATTTCTTGCTTAGTTTCATTTAAATTAAAAACTCAATTAATGGATCATGTTTAGTGAATTACAGTAGATCATTGATTCAAAATAAATGAATGAAGAAGGTGAGAGGTCGACCGATTACTAAAAAGAACTACTCTTCCATGGGCGGTGTAGTCATCGTGGAGATGATTTGCATAAGAAAAGGATTGAAAGGGTATAACCCAATCTTGTCTCCACTCTTGATTCCAAACCAATTAAGAAGATTAAGAGAATAATAATATGGATGAACACAGAAGATTATTCGAAGAAAAATTCATGAAACAAACATGAAAGAAAATAAATACAAAGAAGAGGTGGGAGAGGAGAGCCTTTTTGGAAGAGAGGTTTTCACAAATGCTTACTTCTTCCAAGAGTTGTAAGGGACTCCCAAGAGTCACCCATTCGGATAAACCTTCAAAAATCCTATACCAGCCCTCTCAAAGAGTTAAAACCCCCTTTAAATAGAGTTTGTGAGGGCTAGGGATACATAACTTTTTAAGTGTGAAATGAAAAACTCGGACAAATAATTTATTCCAAGTTGCACCGCCTAGTTGACCTCCAAAACGCGTGACTTTACCAGTCTTCCAGAAGTATTATTTCTGAAATATCCTATCCCCGAGCTTTCCTCAAAATTTGGGCTCAATCCAAGTCCGAATGAAGAATATATGGCCCAAATACAGATCCCATGTCCATTCTGCTGAGTCCAGCCCACCATTGGATTAATGTCTCTTTTACTCCATCCAAATTCCCTTTTTAGCTCTAGTGTCCTGAGTGAAAGTTGTAGAAAATTAAGTTAAGAACACTGTTACAAAATTTCAAATTACACTAATAAATATAAAAATATTTATCTTTGAAATACTACAATGCACTATAAAGGGTAAAACTGGAATTTTCACCAAATTTTCAAATGAATAATCAAATCCCAAATATTTTATAAATAAAAATATTTAGCACAATGTGGGGAAATTATATCATTTATTATCAATAAAATATTCAACAAAATAGTGTTTTATCAACTCCCCCACACTTACCCTTTTGCACTCCTGAGCAAAATCTCATATTAAGTAAACATCAATATCAAATCAAAACCAATTTTAAAACACATATCTTTGAGATCAATCAATTTCACACCAAGAATCAAAAGATATCATGCCTCATAAAAAACCATTATTTCAAATTCTACACTTATATCATTCAATATATTTCCACTTTATATATCCTCCCATTCACAAAACACTTACCTCGCTTGAATTTTCTCTCATCACTCAAATATCAATTTTTTTTGCAATGTCTTTCTAATCCAAACTCATACAAGGGTCACCATAGGCTTGATAGATTCCTAAATCGCCACCCGATGTGAGTCAAGGACATATGTTTATCATGAGTACTTTTCAGGGTTGTTCTGTGGCTTCCGGTTGGTAGGATTTAGATGTGAAAAATTCTGAGGCTGAATGAGGAGGGCTTGACTCTTTTAAAAGAAAAATTGCATTAATCTTATTTTCACTTAAATATGGTCTTCTCCTCAATCCCCATAGTATCAATTCAGCTCCATCATCATGAAAATTCATGAAAGGTTTACACCATTCATCATTCCAGCATAAAAAATTTCAATCTTCTCAAACATGATTTTCTTGAAAGCTCCAGATGGGCACAACTTTCCACCTCAATTAGAAGCTCTAGAAAAGGCACAGCTTCACATTGTCATGAAATCTCCAGAAAAGGCACAACTTTCAATATAATGACTTTCTTCAGCAGAAAACACATCTCTTAAGAATTTAATTTTCCACCCAAAGTATCACAGAATGTGGTGGCACAACACAAGATAGATTCCCCCACACTTAATCTCAACTAGATTATGAAATTTCACTTCAAGAGTTGGTTGGATAGGGAAAATTGGCTTGTAATGTGGCTAACCTAACAGGCTGTGCATGGCTTCTAAGGGCTACAAGGATTAAATATTCAAGGTAGACCATTATAAAAAAGGATTCTTTGAAATAGGGGCTTTAATACCAAACAAATGCCTCAATCATTTAAACATATGTACCTCAAACCCTCAAGTTATGATTGGAATAGACCAAATTCTGGTTAAATCAAGCATGGTTTGGTTCTCTCAAGAAGTGAGGTGAATGTAAAGAATATGGAAATAATGGTTTAGAAGCCTCACAGGAAAGTGATTTCAAATATAAAGACAGTGAGATGTGGCATGGGATTCAAAATTCAGCATACTTTCCATGAAATTACTAAATATTTGAACTTGAAACAAAGTCATTTTCAGCATTCATTTAATCTTAGTTTCAAGGGAAAAATTGTTTCACTCATTGATATGCATTTCAAAATTGTGATGAGAATAATTTCAGCTGAAAAATTTCAAAAACACAAAGAAAATTGAAAAAAATAAACACACTAAATTTGAAAAAAACACATTTTTTTTAAGGAAAAAAATTGAAATTACTAAACTAAAAGGTTCCCTCCCACACACATAAAATATTGCATTGTCCTAAATGTGAACCCATGATATGATATATGCACATGAAATGCAGAATTTTTAATTAGGAAAAATAATATAAAAGTGAAAGGGTTAGGAACAGCCTGATTTGATCAAGTGATGATGGGGTCATGCAGTGTGATAAAATCCACTGCATCAGTAGGAAGTCCCTCAATGTTTCTCTTCAAACGTTTCCCATTAACTGTAAAGCTCCTTCCAGTGTCCTCTTGTGTGATCTCCACTGCACCATATGGAAAAACATTAGATACGATATAAGGACCTAACCATCTGGAACACAACTTACCAGGCATCAGCTTGAGTCGTGAACTATAGAGAAGGACTTTCTCTCCAACATGAAACTCCCTTTGTTAAATCATTTTTTCATGATCTGCTTTTGATCTTTCCTTATAGAGCCTTGAGTTCTCATATGATGATAGTCGAATCTCCTCAATATCTTGAATTTGCAACTTCCTTCGAATTCTAGCTTGGGCCAAATCCATGTTGCATTTCTTTATAGCCCAATATGCCCGATGATCGACTTCCACTAGGAGATGACATGCTTTCCCAAAAACAATCCTAAATGGGGACATACCAATGGGTGTCTTGTATGCTATCCTATAAGCCCACAATGCATCATCCAAGCGCTTGCTCCAATCCTTCCTATTTGGCTGCACGGTTTTCTCTAATATTTGTTTCAGCTCACGAATTGAAACCTCAGCCTGGCCATTTATCTGGGGGTGGTACGGTGTGGATGTTTTGTGTGTCACCCCATACTTCCGAAGGAGGGAAGTAAAATTCCTATTGCAAAAGTGTGTCCCTTGGTCACTGATGATGGCCTTTGGTACTCCAAACCTACAAAAAATCTGTGCTTTGACAAATTCCACAACAACATGAGAATCGTCAGTCCTGGTGTCCTTGGCCTCCACCCATTTACTCACATAATCAACATCAACCAAAATATACAAAAATCCAAATGAACTAGGAAAAGGACCCATAAAATCAATGCCCCATACATCAAAAATCTCACAGAATAATATGGGTTTTTGGGGCATCTCATGTTTCTTAGAAATGTTCCCAGTGTGTTGGCAACGAGAGAATGACTTACAAAACACATGGGCATCATGGAATAATCTAGTCCAATATAATCCAGAGTCCAAAACCTTCCTAGCTGTCCATTGGGGTCCAAAGTGTCCACCACAAGCAAGTGTATGATAGAAATGCAAAACAGACGCAAACTCATGATCGGGAACACACCTCCTAATGACTTGGTCACTACACAGGCGCCAGAGGTAAGGCTCATACCACACATTAAACCTAGACTCACTTTTTAATTTTTGGACTTGATGTTTCTTTAAATTTTCAGGGATTTTAGAGGAAATAATGTAGTTCACTAAATCAGCATACCAAGGATGCGTACCTGAGATGGAATAAAGATGCACATCGGGAAAAGTGTCCTGAAGTGGTACCTGGTCCCAGGTGTCATCCTCTAGTGTGTGAGTAAGCCTACTCATGTGGTCTGCCACCAAATTCTCTGACCCCTTCTTGTCCTTTATCTCAAGGTCAAACTCTTGAAGAAGGAGCATCCAACGGATAAGTCTTGGCATTGCATCTGGCTTCTTCAGGAGGTACCTCAAAGCTGCATGGTCAGAAAAGACAACTACTTTAGAGCCCAATAAATATGAACAGAATTTATCTAAAGAAAATATGACAACAATAAACTCCTTTTCCGTGGTTGTGTAGTTTGATTGGGATGAATCCAATGTCCTTGATGTATAGGAAATCACATGTGAACATCCTTCCACCCTCTAAGATAAGACCGCTCCAACCGCGAAGTTGGAGGCGTCACACACAAGATCAAAAGGAATCTCCCACCGTGGGGGATGTATGATAAGTTAAGTGGTCAGCCACTTCTTTAGCTCATCAAAGGATGTCCTACAAGAATCGTCAAACACAAAATCAGAATCTTTTTGAAGTAATCGTGATATAGGAAGAGAGATCTTACTAAAATCTTTGATGAAGCACCGATAAAATCCTACATGCCCTAGGAAATATCTAACATCATGCACACATGAAAGATAGGGTAAGGATGAAATAATGTCTACCTTAGATCTATCAACCTCTATCCCATATTTTGACACTACATGCCCTAAGACAATGCCATGCTCTACCATAAAATGAAACTTTTCAAAGTTCAGGACCAGATTCTTCTCAATACAACGATTCAACACCTTTCCCAAACAAATTAGACATTCATCAAATGAAGACCCATACAATGTAAAATCATCCACAAATACCTCCATGCATGTCTCAATAAAATCAGAAAAATTACTCACCATGCATCTCTGAAAGGTACCTGGGGCGTTGCAAAGTCCAAATGGAATCCTCTGGTAAGCAAAGGTACTGAATGAGCAGGTGAATGTCATCTTCTCCTGGTCCTCTACAGCTATAGGAACCTGAAAATATCCAGAAAATCCATCCTAGAAACAATACTGTGTCTTCCCACATAGTCTCTCAAGCATCTGATCAATAAACGAGAGGGGGAAATGGTCCTTTCCAGTGGAAATATTTAGTTTCCTATAATCAATACACACACGCCAACTGTTTTGCACTCTCATTGGAACTAACTCATCTTTCTCATTTTTAACAATAGTAACACCACTTTTCTTAGGCACAACCTAAATAGGACTTACCCACTGAGAATCTGAAATGGGAAAGATTATTCCTACCTCAAGCAATTTCTCAACATCTTTTTTAACAACTTCCAGGAGGGTGGGATTGAGTCTCCTTTGTGGTTGTCTCACCGGTTTATCCTCATCCTCCAAGAGAATCCTATGCATGCAAATGGAGGGGCTAATACCTGATATGTCAGCCAAGGTCCACCCAGTCGCCCTGATTTTCTCCCTCAAAATATTCAAAAGCTTTTCTTCATGTTCAAAAGGGATATTGTTAGCAATGATAACAGGTAATATCTGACCACTCAACAAGTATAAGTATTTCAGATTTGGTGGCAATGGCTTGAGTTCTAATGAAGGAGGGTGTAGTAAGGATGGAGACATTGAAGGAACCGAAATATGTGCACAAAGAGCATCGGTATCAGAATATACATCATCAAAATCAGAGAATAAAGCATCAAATCCATCAGCATACTCTATAGCCATGTCATAATCAGAGTTCACATGATCAAGATCAGAATATGAATCCATTTCAAAATCAAATCTTAGAGAGTCTTGTTCATTAGAAATAGGTGTGGAAGTTCTCTTAGACATTAAACCAGAACCAATACTCATAATCTCCCTAAGTATAGGACAATCAAAATCCATGGAGTTTTTACTTGGTGGTTCAAAATGGGAGATAACAAAAGCAGAATGGTCCTCAGAGGGGTACTTCATGGAATCCATAACATTAAATATCACAACTTCATCCCCAAATTCCATGGAAAGTGTACCCTCATTGACATTTATGATAGTTTTTGCAGTTTTGAGGAAGGTCCTACCTAAGATAATGGGGGCATGAGAACTTACCTGATCATCCTCCATGTTAAGAACATAGAAATCTGCTGGAAAGATCATGTCTCTTACCTAGAAAAGTACATCCTCAAGGACTCCTACTGGATATTCCGTAGCTCTATTCTCCAATTTCACCACTACTCTTGTTGGATTCAACTCACCAACCTGCAAGGAAGAGAATACAGAGTGAGGCGTCACATTTATGGAAGCACCTAAATCACAAAGTGAATCAGAAAAGTGATACTCCCCTATGGTGAATGGGATGGTGAATGTCCCTGGATCCTTGCACTTTGTTGGCATTGCTAGAGTTGGTGAAATGAGTGCTGAGACATTCCTTCCAAGATTGATCCTCTCATTTCCCTTGAGCCCTCTTCAATTGGTGCAGAGTTCTTTTAAGAATTTGGCATACCTTGGGATTTTCTTAATGGATTCAAGTAGAGGAATTTTGATCTCCACACGCTTGAATGTGTCCAAAACCTCCTTTTGAATTGCTTCTTTAGCCATCTTCTTCGTTTGAACAACCCTGTTTGGAAAAGAAAGGGGTTTAGGAGGAACATCCTCAATCTTTTTCTTACCTTTATCCTTCTCCTTGGATTGCTCATCAGTTGGTATGGAATGCGGATTCTCTGAAGTTGGGGTGAATCCCGGTGGAATGGTAGGTGCAGATGTATCGTTCATTTGCTTCCCACTTCTCAATGTGATGGCACTGACATTCCCCTTTGGATTTGGAGTGGGTTGGGAAGGTATATTTCCAAAATTCTTACTCACATGTTCATGGAGGGCGGTGGCAATCTGGCTCATTTGAGTCTTCAACTCCCTCAGCTCCGAACTTTGACTCTTCAGCTCATTCTGTTGATTAAGAACAATTTGCTTCAAAAGATCATTAGTATTAGAATCTACCTTTGGTGGATGATTCCCTTGTTGCTGAATTGTTGATTTTTGAGCTTCAAATCTCCTTTGGGGTTGTTGGAAACCCTGCTGGTAAGGTGGAGGCTGCTGGAAGTTTTGTTGAAAGGGTGGATTTTGTTGTTTTCCAGATCCATACCTCATGTCCGACTGATCTTTCCACCCCTGGTTGTATGCTGGATCAAACTTCTTTTGGGGATATGGTTGTTGTTGTTGTTGCTGCTGAAATGGTCTCCCAGGGAACACTGCTGCACAATCTTCTATTTCTTGGAGTTGTGGGCAACAGTCAGTTGGGTGGCTTGTCTCAGTGCAAATACCATAAGGCCTTGAAGGAGGGGGTATAGATGTCTTTTGTGCCAAAGCAATTTGCCTCACCATAGTGGTCAATTCTTCCAACTTAGTATCAATCAAATGACTTTAAAGAGAAGAAGGACTTACCTGATGTACTCCCCTGACATGTGGTGTACATCTATCACCAAATTGTTGGGAGTTTTGGGCCATCTTGTCGATCAACGCACATGCAGCTACTAGTGTCTTGTCCACCAATGCACCTCCAGCCGCAACATCTACCATGCTTCTTTCCATAGGTGTGAGTCCTTCATAGAAGTACTTGATGAGTAATTGCTCACTGATTTGGTGATGTGGGAAGCTTGCACACAACTTCTTGAATCGCTCCCAGTACTCATACATTGACTCCCCTTGGGCTTGCTTGATCCCCAATATCTCCTTTCGAATGGATGTTGTCATTGATGCTGGAAAAAATATTTGCAAGAAAAGACATTTCCAATCATTCCAACATGTTACATCTTAAGGTTGCAAATAATACATCCAATCTTTTGCAGCTCCATCAAGTGAGAATGGGAATGCTCTTAATTTAATTTGATCTTCAGAAACATTTCTTGGTTTTAAAGTTGAGAAAACCACATTAAATTCCTTAAGGTTTTTGTTGGGATCCTCACTAGATAATCCATGAAACTTTTGAAGAAGGTGAATTAATCCAGATTTCAATTCAATGTCCGATTCGAGATTTGGGTATGCAATACAATTTGGTTTATAGTTAATATCAGGTGCAGCCAATTCTCGAATGGTTATATTAAGTTCATTTCCATTATTTCTAGCCATTGGTTCCTCTTTTATGTTTGAATTTGAATTGCTTCCAATTTCAATGTTCCCAGAAGAGAGGAATTCACCAACTGGTTGAATATTGAAACTTCCCATAGATTGAGAATGTTTGATTCATGCCCTAAGGCTACGTTCAATCTCAGGGTCAAGATCTAAGAGCTCTTCGGGATTAGTTCATGTCATAAATCAAATAAAAATGAAAAGAAAGAAAGTGGACCATAGTAAAATAAAAATGAGAAATTTGAGTTGATGGTCCAAAAAGAAGTAGAAGAAAATAAAAGAAGAAGAAGAAAAATCAGATTGGGTAAAGAAGGAAGAAAGAAGAGAGGAAGAGAATAAAAATGTAAAAGAAAATAAATACCTCTAATTGGTTGAAATAATTACTTGCCTCCCCAGCAATGGCGCCAATTTGATAGAGCACTGTCGTGGGTGCCCTCAAATGATTAGTGTGATTTTGGGGTACTTAGGTGCAACAGAGTGGCTGACCAAGGTCGTCTCTCAAAGGAGGAAGTGAATTAAAAAAAATTTTCAAAGGTATTATAGAAACAAAATAAAATTGAATAAAAACACTACTTGAAAGTATGGGGGTGGTTTTCTATAGTTTTTAAATCTAGAAGAAGTTTGATGGAAGAAGATTGCATTTTTTTGTTTTTAATTTTGAAATGAAGTTTCGATTAGAATGACACAACAAGAAGATGTTTTTTTAGAAATCTATTTTAAAAGGAATAATCGATCTAACTCTACCTCTTCAATAATTTATTAATCATTATCATTAAAATTAATATTCACTTAATTATGATCCCTTAATTTGTTAAATCCCAAACCCTACGATAATTAACTTTACCATGAAGATGAAGTGAATTTAACCTTAGACTAACTTCGGAACATGCAATCGCAACACCCTGCTTTGATTGATGTTCTAAGATTAGCTTATGGTCAGTGGTAAATTAAGGCACATAAACACTCTGGAAATGAGGATTAATTGAGTTTAGGGATTATATTTTAACTCTACAAATTGATCCCGTGTGGTTTTGAATTACCGGTTAAGGTTGCGCTCTCACAGTTCACACAATTCCCGACCTCGCATGTTTTGTGTTAACTATTAAATTTCTTGATTAGTTTCATTTAAATTAAAAACTCAATTAATGGATCATGTTTAGTGAATTACAGTAGATCATTGATTCAAAATAAATGAATGAAGAAGGTGAGAGGTCGACCGATTACTAAAAAGAACTAGTCTTCCATGGGCGGTGTAGTCATCGGGGAGACGATTTGCATAAGCAAAGGATTGAAAGGGTATAACTCAATCTTGTCTCCACTCTTGATTCCAACCCAATTAAGAATATTAATAGGAGAATAAGAGGGACGAACACATAATATTATTTGAAGAAAAATTCAAGAAACAAACATGATAGAAAAGAAATACAAAGAAGAGGTGGGAGAGGAGAGCCTTTTTGGAAGAGAGGTTTCCACAAATGCTTACTTATTCCAAGAGATGTAAGGGACTACCAAGAGACACCCATTTGGATACACCTTCACAAAGCCTCTAACAGACCTCTCAAAGAGTTAAAACCCCCTTTAAATAGAGTTTGTGAGGGGTAGGGATACATAACTTTTTAAGTGTGAAATAAAAAACTCAGACAAATATTTTATTCCAAGTTGCACCGCCTAGTTGACCTCCAAAACTCGTGACTTGACAGGCCTTCCTGAATGATTCTTTCTGCCAAATCCTATCCCCGAGCTTTCCTCAAAATTTGGGCTCAATCCAAGCCCGGATGAAGAAGATATGGCCCAAATACAGAACCCATGTCCATTCTGCTGAGTCCAGCCCACCATTGGATTAATGTCCCTTTTACTCCATCCAAATTCTCTTTTTAGCTCTAGTGTCCTGAATGAAAGTTGTAGAAACATAAGTTAAGAACACTATTACAAAATTTAAAATTAAAATAATAAATATAAAAATATTTATCTTTGACATACTACAATGCACTATAAAGGGTAAAACTGGAATTTTCACCAAATTTTCAAATGAATAATCAAATCCCAAATATTTTATAAATAAACATATTTAGCACAATGTGGGGAAATTATATCATTTATTATCAATAAAATATTCAACAAAATAGTTTTTTATCAGTATTCATATCCACAATATTATATATGGAAAGAATAAAAAATATTGAGTTTTCCTAGTGATGAATAATAATAAATTTAATATAGATTATTTGGGTACTACATTGTCTATAGGTACAGTATGAATTTATCATTTTGAGGGTATTTTTAACAAAATTATTTCTCATATTTAAAATTACAAAATTATTTTTTCAGTTGTAATAGGGATAAATTGAGTTATAAGTTATCTTACATGAATACCCATTTACGTTCTTTCTTCTCTTTGGGTCCCTAAGGTTGTCATCAAGAATATAAAAAGTATAATGAATAGATTAAAATAGTATTATCATAAGGAGGAGTGGAATAATTAGGCAAGATGGACATAGATAACAAATCCCATTAGAGAGGGAGGAATTAATCTTAGAATCATTGAAGAGACTATGTACTGATTTCAAGCTAAGCTTGCATGGGAAATTATGGAAGTATGAACACTTTTGGCTAGGTATATGCAATGTTAGAATGAGAACATGGGATAGATTTCATAATTGGAGAATAAAATGTATTCTAATTTATGGGGTAGCATATTAGGATATATCCATATTCTCCAAAACTAGTTGCGTTAGATCATAGGTTAGGGTGATGTTAATTTTTAAAGATATAATTGTTCTAAAGACACTCTTATTTCTAGGTTGCATAGATCCCAATATCACCATCCAGGAAGATATAAATTACATAATGTTTTATATATTGGTTATTTAAGACAAAAAATGGATCATATTTTAGTATATTCACATCTTCTATGATATTGATCGTTGTACATTCACTCTATATTGCTTGGAAAAGTAATTTGTGGTTGAATTATTAAGGTTGAATCATAATCACATGGAATCAAATGGGTGAAGAAAACTATTGTGAATAAAAGTTCCTAAGAAGTATATCTTTCTTAATTGATCTATTAGAAACTGAACGATCTCTGTAGATAGTGATGCACAAAGGAATGGAATCTAACTCACTTCTAAATGTTAGTGTTGTGAGTTTTCTATAGTGGAAAGTGTTACTCATTTTTGTTTTAAAGGTGAGTGGATGATGACCATTTGAAAAATTCTTGTAGAATGTATATGAATATAGGTTCATAGTGATACCAAAATAAAATATCTAGAAAAATGGTTTCATGAGAACATCATCTTATTGGTAAAAATTATTGGGAACTATATAGTATTAACAATGTGATGTTGGGTACTATAGGAGTCCTAGGATGAGGTGATAAGTAATGGTAGGTGTTTTTCTCTCTCTTAGATGAAGGTGAAATTATGTATACACATATTATAACTTTTAGGTGTAATAAAAATTGTGGGATATCCTCCTTACATAAGAAATATGATCCCATGGAGTCTGTAGGAATGAGAGGGCATTGTTGTTAATAGTTTAGGATATTGGGTTCAATATAGACCTCCCAAAAATGGTATGAAACTCAATAGTAATGGTTCATACATGAAGAGTGTCATGATAGGAGGTGGTGTGATTCTTGATAGGTGTGGGTTACGGGTTATGGTGTATAACTGATTTATGGGTGCGACAATATAGTTTTATCTAAAGAGAGTGTTATGTTATGTCGCATACACTTATCCAGTATCTGTAACATTAGTTTGGAAGAGGTGGAAATTGACTATTCATTAGTTCATTAATTATTTTGTGGATTAACACTATAAAAATAGTCTATAGGATATAAAATCAGATCTTATGGAAAGGAAATCTTGCCATATGTGAAGATCCTCTCTGTTTTTTAAGAGAGTATCAATGTAATAGACATTATAGAATTGAATGGAAGATCAGATGACATCATCTTTATTATTCCAATATTGGAGCCCTAAAATCAAATTTTATGAACATAATTATGGAGAAAACCTTGGGACTTCGTCACATTATACCACCATGATTTATTTGGGGGTGTCTCTGTCTTATTAAATATTTAATTTTCAATTGGTCAATAAAATTTAAAACCTATATAAATCTATATATTTTGATGAATGAATATTTATTTTCAAAAATAATTATATTTTCAATTTTATCTATTACAAGAAATAATACTAAAAAATTATGAATAGTTAACATTATGATATTGTAGAGATAATAAATAAATGACATGTTTCTAGGGGTAGATTCTTTTGAAGAATTTTAAAAATATATTTTATCAATTTTTTTGTTTAAATATATGTATATGGGAGTTTTGATAAGACTTTTTACATTTCTAAAGGTGGTATAATAATTCATAACATATTTTCATTTCTTATTATGATCACTACATTTAATAGTAAAACATAAGTTGTAAAGGAAAGGTTATGTTTGTATAATCATATTTATATGATTATTTGATAAGAAACCACATATTATTGATTCCTCCCATATGATTGAGGACTATAAAGTATTAAAATATATACAATAAAATATTATGGACTTATTTTCCTTCTTGGAGAAATAGAAATTAAAAAATTAATGGAATCAGTATAACATAAAAAAGTACAAAAAAGATAAAATATGATGATGTGAATTATGATAAAGGACTCAAAAACAATATCTTACAGTTTTTTCTGCATCGTCATTACCCACATAACAAATCCAAATCCAAATTTTATTATTTCATACTGCAAATATAAAATACTACATAATTTCACTGTAATATTTGTGTGTCAAACCCACTAGGAATGATGATATTCCTAAAACAAACCATCCACTAAATGCTAAATTTATCATAATAAATTAAAAAATATTTTTTAGTTAATAATAATGTATTTAAATAAATAGATAGATATATATATATATATAAATTTTTAATAAAACAATGTTAAAATTTACAATTGTTTTGATTAATTGTTTTCCAAAAAAAAATTAAAAATTATTTTCACTTATTAATTATATTCAAATTAATAGTAATAAGACTATAAATATAAATAAACCCACAAGATTAACTTAAACTTATAATAATTCAAATATTTAAATTACTATAGCGAAATCAATTAAAATAATTTAAAACACATTATGTTCAAATATTAATGAAATATTTAAGGCAAAAAATTTTAATGATTCCAACAACTCTACCACATTTAAATTCATCTCATATTATAATTTTTTCATAAAATTTATAATTAAAATTAAGTAGTATAATAATTATCAACATGATAATATTAAATCAAGGTCCTTGAAAATTTAAGTTGATTTTGTAGTTAAGTACTAAACCTTAGACTCTTAATTCATCACACTTTTAAACAATTATATAGTAATGAACAGTATAATTTAAAATACCAGAGGGCATGACTTAGTAAAATATAATTTAAATGAGAATAAACCCACATTAAAAAAAAATCAAAAAATGAATATAATGAAAATAAATTTTATTCGAATAAATTGAAAAAATGAATAAAAGATAAATCCTAAAATTTATGTTGATATAAAAATGTAAAAAAATAGCCCAAAAATTTATAACATCAAAATAAAAATGATTCCTATACTAGTAATTTCTAAAATATATTTGTCTAAATATGAAATTGTGGATATATAACATTGAAATAAGGATCCTATTATCCCGTTGAAATTCTTAGTTATGGGAAAACCTTTGAAACAATGCATGGATTTTATATATTTAAATTCTTTCTCTAAAAATAGATAAAACTACACTATGGTGAGAATTATTCAATAATGTTATTCTTTGATTTAGAATGAAATATATAGAATAATCTATCCCCAACACTCTTATATATAATAGCATATTTCATTTAAATTATTATTTAGTTGATGAAACTAAAATATACTCAATATATCAAGTATATGGACCTAGCCTTAAACAATCAGTAAATTGAATTCTCCAAATATAAATCATTTTTTTATTTCAAGGATATTTTTAGTTTAGAGCTTCAGAAGAATCATTCAAAAATATTACACAATAACCCTTATATTAAAAACTATATACTTCCACTGAGTATTTATTTTTCACGTAACATATAATTTTTATAATGAAACATGTTTTATTGATATGAAAAATCATTATGAATTTTATCATATATTATTCTTCGTTCATAGTCACTATTAAACCCTGTGAAAAATATTTTAATACATGGGATGAGCACAACAATCTCAGTGAGGTATAAATAAAAATAATAAAAGAAAATAATTAGTCCATTTTAAAACAATGAGATCATCAAATAGAGTCTTCCCTAAACATAATAAATTTCGAACTCAAATAATTATTTAATTACTCATGAAGTCATATTTTCTGCCTAAAATGTTTCATAAAACACTTTATAAGAAAAAATAAAGGAAAAAGCATAATAATTTGGGTTTCTTTTTAACACATGATATCCCCTTAATTTTTTCCTAAATATATAACTTTTTAACCAAAAGGTAATAATTGATACTTTAAAATAAAAGATCATTATATTACATTATGAAATCAAAAAAAATTCAATGTAATGTTATTAAAAAGCATAAAAAATTCATGTAGGTAACTTGGGACATTGTTTCCATATCACTCTTTAATTAAATCTTAAAAATTGAATAAAATAAAAAATAAATTTCAATAATCTATTTTTATAATCCTAAATAGTTAACTTAACCCCTTTCCCAAAGCATTGGAGAGCTATATTAGGCTCAACCATCATCATGAACTATATCGGTATTACCCATCATCATGAGTTATATAGGGATCACACATTATCATAAAAAAATCCCATGAACCATAAACATTACACATGAAATATTTTATTTCTATCATAAAAATATTATTTACACCCATAAGGTAAAAATTTTAGTTTATTAAAATATTCATTCCAATAAAAAACATTTTTTAAAATACCAAGAATAATGTGAATATTGTTTTTTATGTGAGAAAAATTAAATATTATAAATTATTCTAGACAAAAAATAATGGTTATAGTGGTAGGAAAAACATTAAGTTTTCATATTTTAAAATAGAATATTCCTTATGACCCCTTTTCAAATCATATCATAAAAAAGAAATAAAAATATTCCTTTTGATAAACAATATGAGAAAGTAAAAATTGAAAAAAATTCCCTTAAGAAATAATTTATTTCCATAAAAATACATAGAAAAATTATTTATAATAATATGCACTTGAAAGGAAATTATTTATAAAATAATTCATTAAAACATTTAAAATAAGTTTTTAAAGGTAAAGTGTCTCATACATCAAGTCTGAATCATCACTTATGTTTTTTATCTTCCTGTGTAATACAATTATGATAATTATTTAATTTATTAAGAACCTTTAACATGTTTATTATTCCTTTTATTTTATTTATTACCATGTCATATATATTTACTTAATCAATTATGTTCATGTCAGATGTTTAGATGATATTCGACTAATATGTCCAAAATAACATTAGAAATTTGACTACAGTAAAATATATCATTATTCCATAATCTATAAAATAATAATAATTAATTAATTATCACTTATATAAATAAATTATTATTTTCATGATTAACTATGAAATATGGTTATGAAAAATGAACAATGATAAAATCATAGAGATGGTAGGTTGTATGTACATACGAGTAACATTTCCATTTTTCAACAAATATAATGTAAAGAAGGTAAGTATTATTTTATATTTCAACAAATATTATTATATAATAAATACAATATTATAAATTTAAATAAACATATATATATATAGCATCTATCCCATGCAGTCACAAAAAATGAAGCACATTGCTTCATGGAGGTGGTAATCCACATGTATGCATGAGTGAAATTTTTGTTTCCCATTTTATTTAAAAAGAGGTTAAGTAGGGGTGAAACATAATGATAATAAAATTTAAGTATAGGAGATAACTATGTTATTATATCATCATATTTTAATAATGTTTTAAGGGGTATGAATAAGAAATTAACCTAAAACATTCAGTAAAAAGCTATACCACTTCTTTGGACTACCACCTTTTCTTTATACCTTAATGCATATGAGATTGGAATTATGACCAAACTAAGACCTATAGAATGTGGTTAGGGATGTTATTTGGGAAATCATTGGATGATCTAGAGTTCTCAAAATTTTTAAGGAATAGAAGAGAAGATATACCCATTTATAAGTGAGGTAAGGGGAACTCTTGGAATTTTGAAAGTATTAAGTTAAAATAAAATAATATTCCAAGAAAAATACTATAAATTTGATAACATTTTAATACAATATGATGATCAGTTTTAAATAATATCATAAAATTAAACTGTTACAATTTTATGTGATTTTTAACCCTTATCTCTTAGTTTTATCCCCCCCCCTAATTAAGACATTTAACAATTACCACAATACCAATGTTGTTTACGCGTTAGGAGTCATGAAAGTTACTATAAAAATAAAAGTGATCCAAAAAATGGACTATGGTAGATATTTTGAACCATTTTCCATTATATTGTATGAATATATTATTTTTATGAATTTAATATCATTTAATACAATATTTTTTATTATAAAATATCATTAATGTTATTTTTGTAAATATTTATTTAATTTGTCTTTAAGGAATTCAATTAAAAAATTAAATTAAGATATAAACCGTTAAATAATACCAATTATGTTATATTTATATATATCATTTATTGGATTCTATAAATCTCCCAAATAAATTACTTTTATATTTTTTAAAATTAGTTACTTTCTTTTTTGTTTCTTTCACAAACACTATGTTGGTGTTGTGTAAGCATTTAAGGTAATTATATCATCACTAAAAATTTTAAAAGAATTAATATAATTAAAATAAATTAACTAATTTCTATATGAGATTTTATTTTAATCCAATATGTACATTTAATCAAATATAGGTAATGAAAAATTATCTAATTTTTTACTTTGACTTTTCTAGCATTGCATATGATTTACACAATCATCTGAATAAGTAACTTATTATATAACTCCAAAACTGATATCCACCCACAAAAAATAGTTAATTATAATTAATATTTATAATAAAATTTTATAAAATACTTATTAATTCTCAAATATTATCTTTATGAAATTTAATATAACTTTTCTAGTACTGTGCAAGCATTACGTCGACAATGAAAAAGAATTTCATATTAATCAAGAAATAAATTGTAATTTATATATTTCAAATTAATTTTGTTTTATATTTACATTATATTATCATTAATGATTATTCAATAATTTTTCATAAATTTTTATATCATATTTATGTCATGGTCATATAATAAAAGATATCATATTTCCCAAAAATTGTATTTGTTTTACTATTAAAAAAATTAACATCCTTATAAAAATATAAAAAACTAATCATGAGATAAATTTGACTTTATGAATCTAGAAATTAATTAAATTTAATAAAATTAATTTTCTTTAAGTTACATAAATTAATTTTAATATAAATGCATAAAATTCTACGAAACACATGTTTTAAAAAAGTATATTTAAGCCCAAAGAAGAACTTATACCAAATTAAAGTATAAATATAATTACTATGTAATTAATTATATTATTTATAAACAAATGGTAATTATGTTAGTTTAATATAAAACTATATGTGTAATGATATGTTTTAATGAAATGAAATTGTAGTTATGAAAAAACTGGTATTTTTCACTATTTATTGAAAAAAAAATATTTTTAGAAAAATCCAAAACATACAACCTATAAATTTTTTTTATGAGGACTTATAAAATGATTTATTTTTTTAAAAATTAAATTTATCAAATTTTATTAAATTAATTATAATATTCTCCCAAGAAAAAAATAATTTTTTTGATGAAAATGTATTTTTGAAGAATAAAATGACTTTATTAAAATTTGGTTTCTTAATTACTAAGAATTTATCAATTTTTATTGATTAAAAAATTTATGTATATTTTAGAATTAATTTATTTTTATTCATACCCCCAATTAAATATCATTGTTACAATGGTCATATCTAAATAGTAACATTTGGTGCTTTGTTTAAGCTCAGTGTTACCTATTATATATGATTTCGAACATATAACTCTACAAAAATATTATCATGTTACATCAAGACCCCGAAATTATCTATATGGTAGAAATTTAAAGAATTTATTTCTTTCTTATAAATGGTTAAATATAATTTTTCTTCTTATTTTTATTATAATTTATTATTTACTTTGTTTAGAAATTATCATTTTAAAATTACCATGTAGTGATTTTCACATTAGGTAGAAGACTTATTTAAAATTTCATTATTTTTATATCAAAATGTATTATTTCCCCAATGTAATAAATATTAAATGGTTTTTAATATTAAAATTCATTTTTCTTGTAAACTTATCTAAATAAAAAGTATAATCTCATTATAAATTAAAATATTAAAAAAACTATAATTTGGTAAAATAATGTATAATTTAAATTTGAATTACTTATAAAAATTATTTATATCAAAATCCACTATGCATGAACTTTTAATTTTTCATCAATAAAATTATTTCAAAAATGTTAAAAAATAAAATCACTATGTATATAGAAATCATAAATAATTTTGAGCATTAAAAATATTTATAAGGAATTAATATCTAAATTTATTTCTAATTTTCTATTTTATTTCTTTCATAAAATAATTTTTTTGGAAACATTCCACACTAATTATTTTAATTCAAATGAAATTATCACTTATATATCAACCATAATCCACATACCATGAATTTATTTGTATTAAATGCATGAAAGGAAAATTTATTTACTCAAAGGGAAATACATTGTTATTCCATTGATATTTTATACATTTTTATTCATAAAAATAAAAACAATGTTCTTAAGTTTGAAATAAAACGTTGTTATTATTAATGTTCAAATTAATCCATGTAATTCTTATTTTTTTTACAGATGGTGAATATAAATGAAATTGAAATTTTTTCTATTCCTCAACCATACTAATTTACTCAATAAAAAAGTTCAGTCACCTATGGACTATATTATATTATTATCATGGATATTTTGTGGTTATAATATAAAAAATTTTATTCATAATTAATAATTTTCCAATAATTAGTTATTTTATAAAAAATAAGTAATTATCCATTGACCACTTCCCTAAACTTAATCAAAAATTTTATAATTTTATGAATTAATGTAAGAAATACCAGATAATGTGATTATGAAAACTCATAAAAGGAAGTGAAAAAATGGATTGCAATTAAATTCATTTGCCGAATTGTATTCTTTTACTTTTATTTATTTATTTTATTTGGGATAATGATATTTTTTTAATTAATTTTCACTATTTTTTTTCAAAAAATTATGTGATAGAATAGTCGTTGTTGTTATTATAAAATCTTTTTGAACAATATATATTGTGATAACTATGATATTTATTAATATCTAAATCAATAGACATAACATTTTGATATTTATGTATGAAACCATCATTGGGTAATATTCCCAAAAAGTTGAATAATTATATATTTCCATTATATTATATAATGATTAAAAATACATCTCATAATGATAGGTCATTACAAAAAATAAAACAATACAAAAATATTATTCTAAAAATAAAAACATAAAAAAATCAGAATGATCCTTCAGAAACCTGTATTTTCAGCTTCATCTCATCTCTAATTATTTCTTGTTCATGTTTTATATCTAGTGAACATATAGGATTATCACTCATCATGTGTTGTGGGAAATAAACTAAATTATTCTATAGTTTATTATTTAAATTTTTTTCAATAATTTTTATCTTCATTAGGGTTGGATGATTATCTATAGTAAGGTAATATGGTACTCTTTGGGGAGACGAAACCACTAGTGGATGAAAAATAAATGATTAATTTCCAAATGAAACTAAATCCATTCTAATATATGTGGGATCAATGAAAGTAATTTTATTTTGATTCAATAAAATATTTACCTTATCATTTATATTTTTTTTATTCCTCATCTTTTTTGGCATATTTATGCTTATAGGTGTCCATATTAATGGTTTTAAATTTGGAAAACAATTCCATTTTCTTATTTTGGGAGGTACTTTAACTTTCCTATCCAATTTTATCCATATCACCATGATCTTTATCAACTAGTAATAGTTATTATAATGGTATGTATAATGATCCTATGAATTTCATGTTAGATTTATTAACAATATCATAGAATAGATTATAGATAATTGATGAAGTATATGGATGGTAGATAGAGAGAACAATTAGGATTTAAAAAAGAATAAAGGAGTGTGAAGACTCAATGTGAAGAGGGCCTATATATTCACTTCAATGATGTGGTGTTTTAATATACATCAATGAATTTCAATCTTTATTTATTTGAGTTTATTATATTCATATCAAATGAATAAGAATAATATATGTTAGAGTTTGATATAGTAATTGTTGAGGATGAATTTTATATTTGACATTATGAATCTATGATATGGTTAAAATATTTCTTTTAGAAACATTAATTATTAATCTGTTAAGAGTTTTATTTCCTCACAAAAATCATTTAATCCGATAGTCAATGAGCATGAACCTCAAAATAGAAGTTGATATGGATATTTTCCAAGATCATGAATATGTAACACAAGAATATTAATAATATACACATATATTATGGTAGTTTCATTGAGGTACTATTGATAACAATTCCAAGTGGTTTGGAATGATGATGTTAGTATCACATAAATGTTCCATAAGGAGGATAAAGAAGTTGTGAGGAATGAGAATCAAAATGAATGTTGAATTTGAGTTTATTCAACGGTATCATGAAAAATATTAATTTTTTTTTGATACTGGAGAACCTAGAAGAACGACTAAAGGATTACACATGGGAGATAAATATTAGAATATTAATTAAGAAAAAAGCATAGTTTTTTAGTTTTTTATACGTTATATTTATTTTTATTATAAAATAAATAAGTAGTTTTACACCATTATCACAAGGATATAAATCCAAAATGTGCTTATATAAGCTACTTCTAGACACGTGATATCAAAAAATTCATAGTCTACCTTTATAATTGACTAACACATTAATTAAATCAAAAAATGGGGTAAGGTAATATATAAAATTTTAATTAGAAGTATATTGGATTTTTAATATAGTTTAGAGACTGTTTCAAGTATATTTTTTTGTTTGAGGTAAAAACAAATTTGTCTTAGTTTTTTTAAATGTCTATATAAGAAAAATTGATAATTTAGGAGGAAAAAGTGACAATGTGTAGTTACCATGAGGAGATCATAATATTATAGTACTTGGACATAATTTTATAGATTACTAAGAAAAAAATCATTGTTTCCAAAAACACATAGTGGTTACTTATTAATTGATTCAAATTTTCCTAAAATTGATTATTAATATTATATAGAATTAAAATTTATTAATATAAAAATTTATATCTTTGTTTCATTGAAAAACATTTCATTATCCAATTAAAGATGTCATGATATTTACAATTCTTTTCTAATGAACATGGATCAATGTAGAACAATTCCCCTAAATAACTAGGTCATTTATTCACAATGATAGGTTATATGATAACTATGTCATTTATTCACAGTGAAGGTTTATATGATAAAAATTTATTTGGTTGAATTTAAATGCATGGTTTGGTGGTTCAATGTGTTACCATTATAAAAATATCTAGATCTTTCTATGTGAATTTTCATGCCACATAGGTGTGTTTTTCATGTTTAACTACTCTTACTATATTTACATCATCCAACTCATAGAGAAAATATTTTTATCCAATTTTTCATGTAAAAAAATGTATTATAATAATCAAATTAGTGATAAAAAAGTAATAATTGTGATTCAGTAAATCAAATCATTACACAGACACTAACAGTATGTATGAATAAGGAAAAATAGTCAAAACCCAATTTTCATAGTGGAAATTATGATACATATTGTGAAACACTAGTAATAAAATAATAACATAAGGATACAGGGAAATAAATATCATAATTACTCATGATGGAATATATACTTTTTTAAATCATAGATTTTATCCTCTAGTTAAATCTCATTCCCTAAAAAGTCTTCAAGAGTTCAGTAAATACCACACTCAAACCTTTCTACTCTCAGATTTCTTCCTTGACCAACTTACACTTTATTTAAATAGGAATCTTATTATAATTATATAAAATTCTATTTTCCTAAACTATCATTATTTACATCCATGCTGAAAATTATTGTTTATATCACTAATATGTAAGTACCTACTAGTCTTCATTCCATCTTAATATGAAAATTTCATATACTATTCCATGTTCATCTTCTATAGATCATACTATGTAGAGATATCCTTTACTCTATTTACCTTATTTAATAAAATAATGTACAGTGAATGATCTAAATTGTTCATATCATTCATAAGGAAATAATATAATCTTTATATATTAGCATCATTCTATGTGGAACATTAATTATATTATAGAATTATCATTAACTGCAAGTAGATCTTGCTAGATAAATAGAATATTTGGCTAGATTAGTTTTCCCATATAAACTAATTAAATTGTATAATATTACTAATTAATTTCAGAAAATATCATTAGGTCATATCTAGTGGTGGAATGGTGGCCTAGATCCAAGGGTTTTGTATTTGGAAATTAGGAAATATCGTATGTGGAGATGTCATTGTGAATAATGATATAAATTATGCACTTCCTATGTTGGGTTCAACTGTTATTATATGACCATTTCACATGAAGTGACATATATATTTCTTCTTTCCCTTATAACCATCATTTCATTTTGATGATAACCAATCATATTCCATGATTTTCATGCTTGTTCATAATATTATAACTACCAGAATAGGGTATCATAGACCCTGAGTGATATATATATATATATATTTTAATTTTCTATATATCCATAGCCACTTATCTACATTATCATAAAAAGATACATTCATTCCTCCTTTTATTCTTATAATATTGTCTAGTTGATACATAAATATCATAGTGGTAAATTGTTATCACTATAAATGATATAATTATTCCATACCTCGGGATTAAAACACAATAAATGATGTGACATTGCAGTGATTTTTGATCTCATTATTCATTCAGTTTTGGATGTATCAAATCATATGATATTCTCCATTAATTTAATATTATATGGATTAAAACTCTATAAAACATTGTATTTTTTACCTTTCATTAAACAACCATTAATCCCTTCCAATTATAAGTAAAATGAACTTGTTAGTAAATTATAAACATGATTAAATAAATAATATAGTAAAATCAAATGATTAAAGAAAAATGAATATAATTAAAAATCATTAATAAAATATAATTTTATTATCAAAATAAGTGTATAAAGAAAAATTCAATATATTTGAGTATGGAATGTGGTGTTCAAAAAACGAATAAAATATAATTTCAAAAAATCACTCAAATTAAGAATTAAAATTTATGTTTTTAAAAAATATAACTTATAAAGAAAAAATGATTAAACATAATTAAATATATGTTTTTTTCTTACATTAATCAAATATCATCAAAAGCTGATAGAAAATATTACATCAATTTCTCAATATTCATCTTGTTTTTTACAATATCAGAATAATTTTTGATATGGGAGTTGTTTTGTATTATCTAAATTTAGAAATACTTGAGTGACCTAGTGGATATATTTAGTCAAATATCATAAAATATTTGACCAAATAATTAAAATATTCTTCATAAAGATAATTATTATACTCTATATGTTTGAAGATCCAATAATGAACATTGATGTGAAATATACCTATTTGAAAACATCCCTATATATTGAAGAAAATAATACAATAAAAAATTATAGTATACAAATACTATGGTTTAGTTGGAATAAAGATATTGAGAGGTAGAATGAGATTTTATGAAAAATCATATCCCATCATCAGAGTTATTATTTTCATGCATTGGGAATATTTAATGAATATTAAAGGAAGTCGATGAGATTTATATTGTGGCTATGTTCATGGAACATCACAATATTGTAGGATTTATAATTTATATGAGCACTATATTAAGTGAAATAATCAAACACACATTAATAAAAAGTGAAAATAAGATATTTTAAATAGTTTTATTGTATATATTCTTAAAATTAATTTCAGTTATTGATTTAATATGAGGCTAAAAAGTTTTGGTTGTATAGATACATCATTATAAAGGGTTCATGGATACCCCATTACACTTATAATTCTTCATTTATAATAAGAAACCAACCATGATATGTGAGACAACACCAATCAATCATTAAAAAATATCTACTGGATGTTTGTTAGTGAACCTTGAAATTTTTTTGGCTCTATAAATATAATGTTGTGATATTTAATGTGAAAAAAATATTCTATTTGGATCAAATAACTTACTAGTAATTAATTGAACTTGAGTTTAAATGGAATAATGTTTTCAATTAGAAATTTTACCTTGATTTCACCCCTCCTTATATTCAATATATCACATATGCAGTCCTCTCAGTTGGAATAAGAGTGTGGGTTTACACTTTTAGATCTATTAGTGATCATTATTTGACCGTATATTAATATAATTTTTTGGAAATATATCCTGATGGAAGATCTCTTTTGTACTAATCATTGATTCTTATAGAAATATTCAATTATACAATATTAAATGCTTCATTCTATGAGTTTATCATGTAATGTAAACAAAGAAAAAAAATTATACAAATTGTTTTGATTAAATAAATATCATATAAGATTCTTCTTTTTCAATATATATCTATAATTATTCTATGGAGTTTTTCTAATGAGTCACATCTCATACACATATTATAAAATAATTTTTAAAATAATTATCTTCAAAAAACAAATAATTCTTTAGTTGTAGTTCCTTTATTATATGATTTGTGTAATACAGGACATTAACCATAAACTATATCCTATTTTATTTCAATCCCTAAAATGTGTAATTAGAAATCATCATAAATCTATTAGTACATGGGATATCTTCTGGACGTACATAAAAGAAAAGGGAAACTTATAAATTCTAATAAGGGTATAAAATAAGATCCATAGGGGGTGATAAATTATAAGATCTAAAAATAGAAACATGGAAACCACAAAGTGAAGGATCATGAGTCATCACATTGAAAAAAATGATAAGAGAAAAGATGTTATATTATTTTTTCAATCCCAATATTCAAAATAATTCTAGAAAAAAATAATACATTTCATTATAAACATATGTTGAGGCTCGCTACCAAGATAATATAACATAGTATAGAAGGTTCATAGCCTCTTCTCCATACGTAGTATCTCATGAGATATAATAGTTTCCCAATTAATTGGGGTATGTATAATTCTACGACCCCCATTCACATCATAATAGGTTTTGAATATTTTTTTATATAATAAGTAATCATAAATCAATTATTAACATAATACAATACCATGATAAAGAAATGGATTATATGATGATGTTAGAAGGCTCAGTTAAATGAAAAATCCAGTAGATAATGAAAATAATATGAAATATATCATATTGGATGCCCAATAGAAATAATTAATATATAATAAATTTTTTTATACCATCAATAGATGAATAATAGTTGAATAATAATATGAGAATAATTCAAAAATGGTGAAAAAAGTTGTAAATATTCCATTTTAATATTTGTATGGTTTGAATTAATGAAATAAAAAAAGTGATAAATAAAGGCCCGAATAAAATGAAAAAAAGGAAGGTAAATGAATCATAAAAAAATTAAATAATCATATGTAAAATATATAATGTGAAAGAGAAAAAAATAGAGGGTGATAGAGAATATTTCCTCAATAATGAAAAATGACCAGAAAAGACCCTTACCTGAAGTCCTAATGTACATTAGATGATCATATAACCTAAATAATAGTGAGTTAAAATTATTATTTAATTATTTTAAAAATAATTCATATTTATTTCATCCATTTTATTTTATTTATTATCATGGTTCATTCATTTATTAAATTGATATTTTTTATATCAACCATTTTGAGGTGTTTGGTTCATCATTTAATAATTGCCTCAATGTAATCATAATTATTAAAGGCCATTATCCTATAGTTATATAAGTTCCAAGAGTATCATGGTATAGTGTTGATATCATTCTAGAAGTTTATGATTTTAATAGTTCAGCATAATTATCAAAATAGTTCCAAGTCAACATGTGATTCTTTATATAATTCCTTAAATGATTAAATATGACTTGTTTTTTACGTTTAATATAGTTATTATCATTTATATTTTATTATTACAAAATTATAGAAATGATATTACTTTACATTTAATGTTATATAAAAACATAAAATCTATCTTTATGAATTTTCATGAAATGAATAAGTGAAAAATAATAAACTATCAGTCATGTAGGAAGTGTGGAAGCTTAATGAGTGAATGATGTTTTTTAAAATAATAAAAAATAATGAAACAAATCATTAATATTTGAGTTGTATAAAAACATTCATGTATAATTAAACCATTATTTTTTGGTTACTTTTAATGATCACCTATGTTATAAAATGGGAAAGAGTAGAATTTAAATGAGAATAAATGGGATTTGAAACTCTTAACATGCCCTTTACATCACCTCCTTTTGTTTGATTCTAATGCCTTCAATGAAAGGTATTTTATAAAGAACAGGTACTTATAAACATGTATATGAGAATTTCGTGATGTAATTAAGAAGATTTTTTTTCAATATATGTAGTTTTGGAAGTGAGGAGAAATGGATGAAAGAGGGGTGTTTATTTATCCATGGGAGAAGAGTATCTTTGAATAAAAAATTTATTATTTAGACATCATGATTTAAGTAGTTTTTATTCATATGAATTCTTTTAGTTTTTAATAAAAATGATTCTATAATGTTTTAACACTCTCAATACAACATTCAAACATAGAAATACTCAATTCAATGTAATGAATAAAAATTAGTTTTTTATTAAAATAAAATAGGTCTAAGGCTTTAGAAATTGATTTATAGGTTTAGAAAGTAATTTTATTATTTTTAAATATGTAGTTTTAATCATTAAAATATTTTTATTAATAAAAACTATTTTATAATATTTTTATTCAAATTTGTATCATGATGACATCCTATAACTTTTGGAAATTGTAAAAACATTATTTTTTTACTAATGATAAAAAAATAATCTTTAAAAAAACAAAAAGAATATAATTATAATATATTGATTTTAAAAATAGAGCTATTTTATCAAAATAAGTTTCCCAAAAAATTAATTTTAATATTTATATTTTAATGTAAAAATTATTATTTTACAAAAAATGTATATTTTGTAAATTTATAGTTATTTATTCATTATTATTTAAGAAAAACATTTATAGGTCTGTAATATTTATTAGTATTCTTTGTAATAATTGAATATATTAACCAATTTTCATTTATTACTCTCAAGGGAAATGTTACTATTTAAATGACTACTTATTATTTACATGGGTGAGTTACTACTCTATTGGACACATAATTATTATCAATTTTATATCTACCTATCATTTCCTTCATTTTTCCTTCAATTAATCTCCTATCAATGTTATTGATATTTCACTTATAAAATTCCAATATTGTATCTAATAATTGTTTTTCTTTTTATAGTGTTGTTAACACCTATGATATTTATAGAAGTCATTTAATTTATTTTTTACACATTATACTAATATTATTAATTTATTTTTATTCTCATATTGTAACATTTTGAATATTATAGAGTATGTTTATAAACTATTTATAATGTTTTATGTTGGTAAAATAAAATGTTTTTTTTTCATTTTTGTTCTTTATTTAATGTGATTTATAGTATAAATTACACTTAAATATGTCATAGATATATATAAATAAGAAAATTTATTATAATTAAAATGTATAGGTAATTTAATTCACTGCCTTCAAGTATTTCACCCTTGGAGATTCAACTAAAACCCTAAGAGAAAAATAGATAAGGGTACAATTGTTTCAATATATCCTCAAGTTCCCATGTTTCCTATTAGTACATAGGATTTGACCACAATACATTGAAAATATGAGTGGTATTGATTCATATAAATTTATCTCCATGATCCATGATTTCCACTAATTGATCCTCATAGGAGATATCATCCTCCAAATCCCCACCTATAGTTTCATCACACGTAAGGGGTCAGATACGTATGTCATCAAGAGGGTTACATGGATCATATTGTCTATTTGTGGAACAACTTATAGTTGTGAGATTGAATTAGCTTCAAATTTGACAAGAAAAACAATCAAATATGATCTTATACACCGTGGAAGAATATTTTCTTTCTTTTCTAACCTCATGAATTTATTCTATTGGGATATTATTTCGAAACATTTATCCCCACCCTCAAACTCTGTTTGACACTATAATTATTTGAAGTGTTTTTTAATATATTAGACCTTCTCCATCACCTATTCGTCAATTTCTAGACCTAAAAAATTTCTCTAACTTCCTCCCTATATATTTTATTTCTACATTTCCTTCTATACATGAACTCATATAGAATGATCTGAATGACCGGGTAAAATATTTTATTGTTTGAGAATTTTACCAAACAAAGATGTTGTTCCTAACAAATTTTAAATTATATAGAAAAATATTATTTAATGACATATTCAGTATGAAATTTCATTTTATATTATCTATCTATCTCAGGATTGTATTTTATACTGAATTTGAAATCTGTATTCAATGTCCATTGATGAATCTTATAAAACTCTAAAGTAAACCTAAAATTTTGATACGATAGAATTGATAGTGGTTTTCCATGAAACCTTAATAAATATTTTGAAATATAACTATAAAAGATGATCAAATGAGAGGCCATATAAAATTGGAAATGAAGTTATCACTATTTGTAAGATGATCCACCAAAACCCATATGGTGTTGTTATTTTTGGGTTTCATAAAAATATCAATGAAAAAGTATTTTGTGATGTTATATCATTTCCATGTTGGTATGGGTAATGGTTTCATTATCCCATATTACTTATATCATTTTCATATAACCTGTTTTAATACAAAGAAATTATAAGTATAATCAATAATATTATTTTCAACATTATATAGCTAGATTTATTCTCGGATATCTCTGTACATATTTTTTCTCCTTATGTGGATAGAGAATGTCAATATATGAGTATCATCTTTTGGATTCCAAAATAAGCATTTAAAGTAAGAGGATGAGGAAGGAATGACCATTTCAAGGAGATTTGGTGCAAAAACTACCTAAAAATCCACCTAAGGGGCTATTTCGTGAAGATTATCACCTTCATGAATAGTGAAATAACGCGGAGGTACTGAACACATGAAGGCCTGACAGTAACCCCTAAACAACGTCAATAACAAGCCATAGATATTTTTATGATCCCATGGAGGATTGATGATAAAATTTGTGAAAAATCATTCATATTCATTGAACCCCATCCCCTCATGAAACTTATAAATCTTCACTAAGGCCTCTAATCATCATTATACCCACAATTATATAAATACCCCTTCAGTCCAACTTTGTAGGGGACACACATGACCTTTGATATTATGAGAAATTCTCTGAGTTCACGAACCTCCAGTGTTTCATGAGTGAAAGAATGAATGGATAATCCAAAGTATCTAAGATTTCTAAAACAAACTCCCATGTGTTCTTGAGTGAATGTACCCAAAGTGTGATTCATTTCATGAATTCTCATGACATTCGTGAAAGAAGAAAGCATATTTTGGAACTTGGGGGTTCACGATGCATTTATACTTTTTGAAATCAATCACATAGAACCATTACAGTACCTTGAGGCATGGACACCCTGTTTCATGAAGCAAACTCCTTCACAAAGATCCCGACCACTTTTAGTCTATTGAGCTTCATGGGTAACCTCTCTGTGAGGCCCCAAGCTTCATGAAACCTCTCGTTAAGAAATCCCCATAATTCCTCCTTTGTACTGACCACGTTTCATGAAGGTCAAGTACCCAGGGTCCCCATACCAATGAAGATCCAGTTTATCTACACCTTGAGTCCCTACGTGACCAGTTCCACCCACTCATGTGTCCACCCACTTCACTCCAATTAGGGTATGGTCCTTTATCCTACCTATTAATTATATTCATAGGTACCCTAATGACTGTCTTTTCTAAGCATAGGTTCCCTAATTCTGGCCTCCTAATTGAAAACTCCTCCATGGTAGTACCAAAAACATGTCCCACCTATATGTGCATCATTGGTGGACACGTATGCCCCGAGGGTTGAATAATTGAGGAAAAATATGAACCTATATTGGTTGAGGGTCCCCATTCTAGGTCTTCATATCGCCTTGACATAATACTCCTTAGGGTGTAATCTCTACCACATTCAAGATTCATGATGTAAAACTACCCAGTTCCTCATCTGAGTTTCATAACATAAAAATTACTAGGTCCACATCCTAGTTATAAAATTTTAAATTGCATGATAAAATCCATAGAAAATGATGTAAGACTATGACCACAAAATGTGTGATGAGAAGACGATGCTCCATGTATGATTGACATGGGATGACCAAACACCTCATATCATATGTATTAAACATAGGATTTCCTATTTATGAATCACATTGGGTGACACCTCCTCCCCCATTATGGGATGAATTTTATTTTTTGGGAAGATTCTAAGCCTAATACCCACACCATCCCTCATTAATACTCTTTCCATGACACGAGAGTCCTTACCGTATGATGTTAAGCTTCATGGATCTATCCTATCACATGACCTTAAATTTTGGCATCACAATTCAGGGGTTTTGATCCTTTTATCTTAAGTGGGGTATGTAGTATGCGTCAATGAGAATCAATATTTTCATATATAAACTTATTTGTGAAATATTCCCTCCGAGGTATGCACCTATGGATCTGCCTCCATTGGGTGTTCCAATATATGGGTAAAATTTTGTGTGACACCTTCCCTTAGAGGGACATAACTCCTAGATCCCCCTCCATGGGGAATTTTTATCCATAGGTAAACTTAGGTGTGAAATATTCCCTCATATAGAGAAACATCCCATATCTAGGAATTTTGAAATATTAGTAAACTCATGTTTGAAATCTTTCCCTTCAGGGATTCAACTTCAGATATGCCTCTATATGGAATTCTGGTAAATAGGTAAACTCAAGTGTTATATGTTTTTTCCTAGTGATACACCTCCCAAATCATCCCCCACGAGTTGTTCTAATCCATCAGTAAACTTAGGTGTAACTTCTTCCCTCATAGGGATGAACCTCCAAGATATGCCTCCTCATGGAGTTCTGATCCATTGGTAAACACAATTTTAAAATATTACCTCTTAGTGATGCACCTATGGATATACATCCGTGGGGTGTTTTGATCCATCAATAAAATTAGGTGTGACATCTTCTATCCCAGGGACATACTTCCGAGATCTTCCTCCATAGGGTATTTTGGTCCATTAGTAAACATATGTATGACATATTCCCTCCAAGGGACACTCCAACCAGACATGCCTATATGAAGCATTATGATCCATTAGTAAACTAAAGAGTCATATATTTCCTCCTTGTGAAGAACCTATTAATCCATCTCAATATGGATTTTTGATCTTTCATCCTTTCCTTATAAGACATTAAACCTATGCCCAACTGGTCCCCAAAAAACATTAACCCTATGACCATCTCTGCAAGATGTTAAAATTATGGCCTGACCAAGAATACCTACCCCAATAAAATAAAATTGGAATTTCTGAATTAAAAGACCTTAAAGACTTTATCCCCTACTTTGAATTACCTTGTTATCAAAATGGGATGACTTCAGTTCCATTCCCAATATGCCTCATATGAGATTCCCTCCAAAGAGAAAGATTCAACAGTCCCCAATGGACACAATGTATATAATTTCCCATAGATTCCCAATTTTAATACACTTATAACTGAAGGTTAATGCCCTTTTGATAAGGAAGTAGTGTAATTATCCAAAATCCCCAATACTAAGTCACTGAGAATGAGTTTCACGAACATGAATCAAATCAATGAGGGATACCCAGACTAGGAAACCATATCCGTGGATTAATCCATGGAAAGTGGAACCATCATCCCAAAATCCCATTTTGACCGTGGAAGAGACATCACCATTGAAAGTGATGAAATACACACTTTGGAAAAAAGAAATATGGGGAAATGAACGCATGCAAGGTGAGGCCTAGTGAAATCATCATAAATAGAAATGGAAACCCAATGTGATTTTATTATCATCAACCATTTGGACTACTAGAATTTTGGGAATCAGTGGATTAGAATGTACACAGATCAAGATATATTTCCCCAAGTACCACTAATAAAATGGTGGAACCATCATGAAATTCACCTATTAATTAATCCAGTTAGTATTGGCCATCCTCAGTCTATAGCATCGTTAGCATGGATCACTCTCTATATTCAAAATATTGGACAATGTTGGAGAATTAGGCATTGAATTTCTTATACCTTAACTTATGGATGAATCCAAATTCCTTAAAGGAATAAATTTTAAGGATTCTATAAATATTACACTCGTAGGTGTCGGGGTAGGAGAAACATTTATGTGGAAATCTCGCACTACCACACATCTGCTATGACTTCCACCTCGTATTATGCTACTAAAAAACCATTACCAATCTAAACCATTGAGATCATCCAATAGAGGGTGATCTACACACTCGTGCTTTGGTACATGTAGGAATAAGTCATTACCACTAGGGATATGTCCCAACATGACATGTAGGTATCAATGTCTCACCAACACCACTACCACTAAGGGATAAATTTGGAGAAAATACCCCCATTCTGATAATGAACTACTTCATGATTGTCTCCACATACCAATCTAATGAATATCTCCCCTATTGAAAAAATTAATGTGGTATTTGAACCATGAATACAATGAATACTTCCTGAGAGACACCTAGGATTGCTCCCACCAAGCCTCATTAATGCATGCATCGACCAGTCCCACCAGTCGAAATGTAGGTCGACATCACCCTTGATCTATCAGCCCTAATCTGAAGCACCCAATGAATACTTCAAGAGAATACCAAAAATAATTATAAAAAAGTTTAATCTTCTACAGTTCTTGTGGCCGCTTCCACCATTGTTGCATCCCACATGATCACCAGGACTAGTGAACATGGATCTGTCCTTCCTCGACTGAGATCAAACCCCCATATACCTCACAGATTGGTTAGGATGACTCTATCAATTTCGTGAACCAATAAAAACCATTATGGGAAAACCCATAATGAGGTAAATTAGTGTGGAGTTCTTCCCTGGGTTCTAACCAGCCAGGACTGAGGTCCTACATATTCTAAAATGATCAACACATAGGTCCTACCCACTCTTTTACTAGTGGGAAGATAGGTCCTCCATGTGACACTACCAACCATAGTGGAAGTCCTCCCCACTCCACTGATAGTTAGTACGAAGGTCCTCCACATACTCACAATTATCAATATGGAAGAAGTACATGTTCCATTTCTGATCTAAGTGTAGGTCTTACCCACTCTAACATCAACCTGTATAGAGGACCTCCCCATGCTACCACTACCAGTCTCCACAGTGGCCCTCCCCATGTCATTAATTTCAAGAGAAGATGTATTCCCCACTCCTTGCACAATAATAGTGGAGATTATACCCACAATATTGATATCTGGTATGGAGACCCTCCTTGTACTGCAATGATCCAGTATTGAGGTATTCCCCTTGCTCTGGTCGATCAAATTTGAGGCCCTCCCCAATCAAACACCAACCAACATGAAGGTACTCCCAATGATAATGATATACCCTACCCTAAAGAACTATCCTAGGTAAATAGTGTGAATAACAAATTTTTGAGTTAAAACCCTAGGAATCACCGCATTGTTGTTGACGTCGTCAACTTATCAGATTTTATGGTGACAGACGACTCGACAATGTTCCTTCACCCTAACTTCGAGAGTTTTTTGTTGGGGCCCAAAAATTGAGATTTGTGATCGTAGAAGTTAAGTTCCACATGATCCCAAGATCCCTCCATAGGTATTTTAAAGTGGATGATATACTAGATCCTTTACAATGCCTCAAAATATATCCATATCCATTACCACTAGTTTCCCTCCCTCTACACAAGAAATTGGAGAAGTGTCAGGGTTTGGGATAGAATGCTCATATGATGAGAACACCTGCAAAGAACAAATGGTTGTTGCCTCCCTCCCACATAAAACATTGGTAAACACCCCATCCTATATTGATGTGATGATGAGGTCATCACCACCCATAATAGATGCTTCAATATGCCATAGATGTTTGTCTCACATAGTGAATCCCATCCAGATAATCCATTAGAAGAACCAGTTTAGATTTTTTATGCAACCCACATCATGGCCCACTCTAATTAGTGTTTGTAATGACCCAGAGAAGGATCCTTCCTCCATGAAAGAGTGTTTTTGGGAGAATTTGGCATCTGAACTACTAATATTGGTGTTATGACCACCTGTAACTCCAAACATTGACATCCCCGAATCCCTCATATTGGACCTAGTGGAATGTTTCAACCAAATCATTCGGTTGATGATTTACTACCTCTATGATCATTATTTAGACTACTGATGGTGTCTATATCACATCAACACCATAAACTAATAGTGAAAAAGGTTCATATAATGATGCTCCTAGTCCCTCATCGCAACATGTCATTAGGATATCGCTAGATGCTTCAACAAAACTATTTCTAGAGCCTCACAGTGCTCCACTGAGTTACTGAAGAAGAATCTTCACACATACAAATCACAATATGGGGATAATATGATACTCCCCACTTTGGCCCTATCTTATGATAGTCCAACCACTCCACTAATGATGAAAATTCCACTCAGACTAACATTATAGTTAACATTGTCATATCGAACCTTCCAGGGGTCCACAGGAATAGGGGCACCGACGCACGGTATGACATGGATAATCTACCAAAAGGGTTGTAAATTTATTAGGAAGAACCTCCAACAGGTGTACTCATAATTCAATAAAGGTAGGAATTTGGCCTCCAAGATCCTCTTGATGAGGCATTACTTCCTACCCGTCATAACATCAATAAAGGAAAGGTGCACATTAAACCATAAAAACCATTCAAGGTTGTGCGATAAGAATATATGGAACTAGTGGTAGTTTCTTCTTTTTAGAAGATCTAGCTGAATAAATTATCATCATTGTTCTCATTACGGATTGGAACCCGAATTATGGAAACTTCCCATGGGACCCCATGCCTCCTCCAATGTGGAAACAAGTCCACCTTTCTAGATTAACATTCTCAATCTTAGTTACCCCACATAACTGGTTAGAGAATAATCCTAAGTATATGGTAAGAAACCACAATACGAGCCTTCAAACCCACCATAGCCACACGATTTTCCTCATTGGGATCCAAGTCATTTTTCTCCTCATGATGATGAGAATTCTCCCTGAGTTAATGATCCAATAAAAAAATTCGTGCGTATAAATCCTTATTAATATGAATTGATGGATACTCTCACTACTCTATTCAAGTTCCTAGAAACTTAATAGGTTGTTATCTCACCTAAAGAAATGCTATACCCAGTGTGGGTGGACTACATATGAGAACCCTAGTGTTTGAAAATCTTATCATCACCCCATTAAATGGAATGGGAAACACACTATAGTACCTCTCCCACATTCTTTCATGGTGTTTAAGTATGTTGGGAACCCTATAATAGAATGAGGATTCCAACCAAAGTTCATCTAGTATAGCCGTATTTTAAGAGGGTACACTACTGGTTGAGAGGACCCTCGTAGGAAATTACTCTATCATTTAATCCCCCCACAAGCAATAGAAGTATTGTTGACCTCTTAAAGTGAAAGAAAAGGACTGAAGAGTGAGTCCCAGACTTTATTTCCCAATGGATATTCCTCAGGTATTCACTCAACATGTCACTGTCCAAATAGAATATGCTAACAATGTGTGAGAATAACATGAAGGGTGTTATGGTTCCTAACATCATCATACTGAACTATCCATGTGTATTATTGGATCCCTCTGACAATTATAAACTTATAGAGAAATCCTTGTAGTTGGATATACAATATTCCTTCATCTTTCACCTTCCATCTCCCATGAGAAGAGCTGAAAAAGATGTGACTCCCTTTATCATGCATGTAAATGTTCCTGAGATGGTATAATTAATGAATCCATTTCTACAGGAGCCTATCTGAGTGTATCCCTTCTAAGCGTAGTCTCACCCAACACATAATTGTCAAGAACTGTCTCACCTAGTGCATCCACCTTGATGATAAAATGTGGGTCCTACCCCTATAAAGGTAAGGCTCCCAAAGTTCCCTTACAAAATAAAAGAAAATAAATCCATTCTACCAAGGACTCATAGGCACTGATTTATTTAATCTAGACCATAGAGAAGTGAATCCTAAAATTTATAGAGTGCCTGAAACCCCTGTAGGCTAGAATATTTTCCCACCCTAATCATTTTTTGTACCACAGGATCCTTGGACACACCATAAAGGAATTATACCTGTTCAATGATTGGATATAGGATTATGTGAATCATGTTTTGGTCATGTTTTGTTATGTTCTAGTGTAGGTAAAACATATCTTTGTTCACCTACATAGTGTAAGTGAAGGCTTGTGTTAGTGAAAGAAGGATTATACCCATGGGTTATAGAAATATGATTTCTTATTATTCTAGAAGGAAGTAAATCATGATTAGGGTTTCATCTGTGAATGATTAGGAATCCCAAAACATCCAATGGTTTTCACACCCCCTATATCCACTGCCTCTTCACCCACGCCACATCCGTCCATGTTTGAGAATAATAGGTGTTGATGACGTAAGGGAAATTGAATTCCACATCTAGTTCCAAAACCATCTCATAATCATGATGATTTCAAGTCTCCTCATATAGGAGACACACCTAGTGTCCACCAAACCCTTTATTATTCCATATTGGATGAGAAGGAATATTCCTCCATGAATGATATCATGTTGGTGGACCACTTCATGATGCTCAATAGCGAGGAATGTAATGAGAACCCCTCGGGATCCTCTGGCTGACCCCGTTGAAAAAATAACTGAGTAAATGTGAACTGTAATAATGCTTTGGACACTATCCCAAACCAGGATGCACATGCTACTCAGACTAGAAAAAATTGTTTTTTCTGAGCTCAGTGGGAACTATCCTCTAAGATCTCTTCACCAAGAACACCTCCACAACCAGTTGTGTTAGTTGAATGAGATGATCATCCATGACCGTGTTGTGATCATCCACATTAAAAAAGATCTAGAACTCATCCAATATATAGTTATTCAGAACTTATATTGGACAAGTCATCTATTCAGTAGTTGAATACTTCCAGTAATATCCAAACCATAGTGGTTTAGTTAGCATAATCTGTTGGAACCCCTTCTAAGGAAAAACACTCTATAGGAGAAAGCATGCCCTTAGTGATGAAGTATGATGTGTTGAAGCCCCTGACTAGTATACCTTTGATGGTTATAATTATCGGGACCCTACGCATGTTTATAGAAATGTGTGAGGACCTTGAAGAATCCATAAAAATCCCTCTCCTGTTTTGACTATAATGTTGATGTCATTGAGGCCTAGTATGTAGAGGAGGCCAAGAAAGGGAACTTCTAAGACATCATCTTAATTTTGAGATATGAAAATTGAATCATCATGTAGGGGTACATACACCTATTTTACATCACTGAACAATTTAGTGGAATAGAGATCTACTTTTGCCTCTTGGAAATTGGTTCTTGCATCAAACTCATCTCGAATGAGATGCTCCACAAGCTAGATATGATAGAGGAAATTTTACTCCTTCAAAACCAATGATTCAAGGATATGATAAGAGTGAATAGAAACCAGATAGCATGGTTTGGATAAATAACAAGTTTCTTGGTTTGATATCAAGCACCACATTCATGTTAGTCTTTTGGGATACAATCTATAATATGTTTCCGACAAACCTATGTCTCAATTTACATGCAGCAGTACCCTCCTATTATCACTGGTGCCACGTGTACTCCATAAATGGTCATGTAGAGGTGATATAGGGTGGTGAAACCCACTTTGACTCCACTAAAGTCACTATATAGATTTTAACTACTACAAGAGATAAGGGAAGAAAGTGTAGACCAACGAGATGAGCACATTAATGCTCCCAATGATCTGATAGTCACGGTAGTAAATCTATGGGAATTACTGAATAATTTATTCATTATCCAAATTTATTGGTTAGAGGCTATTATTCAAGAAATTATAGGCTTATTCATTTTTCACAAATAAAAAGGGTTATGGTGTCCCTAAAAAAATTATTTCCCATATATTAACTCATATTCTTACCTGGGGAAAGTTTGGGTGGTACTAAAAGCCTCTAATCCTATAAAGTTCAGAGAGGTTCAACTTATAACTAAAAATTCATGAAACTCCCACATATTTCATATAGTAGAGTTGAATCGATGGAATCCTAATCACCACCACTTATTTGACATGAATAATGGACCCCATGGTCAGAGGTTACATATAATTGACCCAAAAGCATCTATCGCCTTAATTTCAGTATAGTAGGGACCCAACTGTTTGGAATCCATGTCCACCCAAGTAAGAACTAGTGATATATCACAATTGACTTGCTTAAAAGAGCCACACCGTTCCACTGATTCTATTAAATCATATGATAAAGAGGATTTATTGGACCCCTCTAACATTTAATGTGGGTGTCTCCACCACCATTAATCTATTTATTTAGGTAAATATTGGTATTGAGGAAAATCTAAGGCTGAAGATAATCATTGTAGCCATGTCTATGAAAGAGAAGAAGTAGAATGTGGCCTTCCTAATAATTTTTTTTATTTATTTACATGGATATATGATGAGATTCATAAGGTAGACCCACAGGTTGTTATTTACCATCTTGGCCACCAAGTAAGTCATCACAGGTTCAAGAAGACTCATAAAAAATACACACCTCCCATGGTGCTATAGTCAAGGATGAAGTTGAAAATATCATAAAAGATAAATTAATCAGGGAAGTACAATACCCTTGATCTGTAGACAACATCATCCTAGTTAGGAAGAAGAATGGGTAGACAAAAGTCTACATCGACTTCCGAGACCTCTACCTCCACTATCAGAAGGATTCTATTCCAATTCCTGTGACATAGTTATTGATTGATGCAACAACAAGGTTACAATAACTCTCTTTCATGTATAGATACTCTAGGTACTAGAAAACCAATATTTCCCTTGAGGATAAGGTGTTTACTACATTCAGAGCATCAGAAAAGAAAATATGTTATTCTATGATTCCTTTAGGCCTAAAAAATACATAGTAAAATTATCATTGATCCATAAACCACATATTCAAACCAATTATCCGGAAATTGGTTCAATGCTATGTGGGTTAATTTGGGGTTAAATATCATCAGCATCAGCAACATATTAAGGACCTTAAGAAAGAGTTCGACGTCATATACTATAGACATTTAAAGATGAACAACTTTATGTGTGTATTTAGGGTCACCTCTAGAAATTTATTATCATTGATATAAGATACAAAGTAAATGATTTTGATCCAAATATCATCCTGACCATTGACTAAATTCCTCCCCCGAGTAACCTTTGGTAGTTGTGAGTCTTTCAAGTCCCCTTAGCCTATATAATTTTATTTACCATGAATCTATCCAGAAAGTGTAACTCCATCTTGACACTCATTAATAAAGGCACAAAATACCAATGGGGCGAGAAGTGTCTGACCACATTTGTTGATATGAGAGAGTATTTGCTACAACCAGTAGTTCTGATTACACATATCTCTAGAAATACTTTGTTCCTATATGTGACTACCTTATAATGGTCCTTCAATGACATTCTATAATACAAAAACCATTAGGGTATAGAAATAAGTTTATAGAATCTCAGTTTCACACCCCTCAACATGAAGACCAGATAATCCTATATTGAAAAGAGCCACACCGTGCTAGTTTTTTCAGTTCAAAAGTCACGACATTATCTACAACATCATCATATATAGATTGTGTCTCAATTGGACCTAATTAAGTATATTATTATTATTCCCATGCTGAAGGTAGGATTGGAATGCTAGTCAACGATTCCCTAGTAGTTTGGAATACGGTTTATTTTGTAGAAATCCATAAATTGGAAGGCACTAGAATATTTTGTATCTTCCCATCTGGACCCTAAAAAATATACCCTGTATGTTTATTTAAAATATGTGGTCATCCTTTCAATGGATTAGTCTATTTCATTTTGTTGGATTAATTTATATGGTGGCTCCAAGATCTCAACTAGTAAAAGCCCCAATAAGCCTTAGCTCAAAGAGTAAGCCCGTGATTGTTTTGTTCACCTTGGTAAAATCATCTTTCCATATTCATTATAATTTTTAGAAGGATTCACCAATAACAAGTTAGAATATTCTATTAATATTATTAGTCTCATGTGGGCCCTCGAGATTGTTGTACCCCACTTTCATATGAATCAAGATTCTGAGTTACTCATCAAATAGATCAAGGGTTATTACATCATCTTAAAGAAAGTTCTTGTGCCCCATCTAGAGTGTACCCACTAGTTAATGGCCTAGTTCCCTTCTTATCATGTGGTGAATCACATCACACATTCATAGAATGATCAAGCCGACACCTTTTATAGTCTAGTTGTGACTCTTGAAAAACTTGTACAGGATGACACGATCCTCCATGTGGCACATTAGAGGGTCATTTACCCTAAATTTTCGGATGATAATGTTAGGAAATAGGTAAAACAAATGGCTATAAGTGATTATATTCCAGGAACCTTAGGTCTATCAATAGTAGAGGAACCCCCCAATTGGAAAACTCCTTCTGTCAAGTTTCTTCAGCATGACATTATCCCATTAGACCGAGATGAGTTTGGGAGAATCCATCAGCATGAAACAAAATTTACCCACCAAAGTGGGATCAACCATCAGCCAACCATATAAAGACATGGGTTTAATGGAATTATCCTCTATTTCATACATGTATATGAGGCCCCTCAAGTTAGGAAAGAAGTCTATATTGGATCCTAGGACACCCATCAAGAGGGATTGAAGCTCTCCTACCATATTTGGAGGCTAAGATACTTATATTCCACCATGGTCCATGACTTCATTGATATTTTCAAGAAGTTTCAAGCTTGTCTAATCCATTCCCGCACTGTGCATCGACTTCTAGAGAATATCCACACTAAAATGTATTCTTCTCCATTTACTGTATGGGGACTCGATGTTGTGGGGATGTATCAACTAGTGAAATATCTCTATTTTAGATTCTTTCAAAATTAAATCTATTTCTTCTCCATTTGAGAAAAATTGATTCCCCTAAAGGAAGTCCAATCCAGGTCTATTGTTAATATCATGATCTCCCACATCATTCATTTATTATATGTTCTTCATGTTATTCTCAATAAAAAATGGAACCAACTTCTCATCTTTGAAGATGAAGATATTGAACACCATGTAAAAAATTCATTCCAACCATACGTATCACTACAACATATAGAATAATGAATAGATTGAGGTGTTCAAAAATACTCTCTCTAACATCTGGTAGAAAATGGTGGCCCAGAATAAGAAATTTTTTTAGGACATGCTCCCCAACGCCCTCTGAGACTATAAAAAGATTACTTAGAATTCCACCCAGGCCACCCCATACTCCCTAGTGTATGGGTCATAAAAAATATTTCTCATAGAGGTTTAGTTTTTTTCACTTTGAATATCTATCTATGACTAGAAAATACCATAAAAATGGAATATGTTCATCTAACTGAGTTGGAATCCCTTAAGGATAACTTGATCTTGGAATTTCATATTCTTGAGAGGAAACATAGCTGGATGGTGAGAGTTTTCAATGAGAATTTTCCCCATCACTCATTCCACAAGGGTGGCATGGTACTGTCTCTAAGAATGCTATTGATACCCCAAAAGATGGCACCAATGATGGATCCAAAGTCAGAGAGACCATACATCATTCATAAGGACTATTCTAGTAAAGAATACTATTTGATAAAAATTGGCATTAGGTGCATCAAACCTCACATCAATGATAAGTTTATCATATAGTACCTCATGTGAAGAGATATAATGTCCGAGATTTAGGTCCTTAAAATAATAGCATCCCCAATGTCTAGATAGTATGACATTAAACTATTTGAAAATTCTCTGAAATCTATGAACATAAATTAGAGTATAATTCCAAGCATTTTGAATCTAAAATGTGCCCAATTCATCCTTATATTTTTTTCTACGGCGTTCGGACTTTTCGGCCATCAATTCATATCAGGTTTTTTACTCCACTAAAGTGCACATATCTATTTGAGATTCCCAACTGTGGTCCATACAATGTGACCTTAAAATATTTTCAAGTGGTTTGAGCATTAGGTCATTAAAATAATAACATCTCTATGGTATATGCATTATGACATTAAACTGTTCACAATTGGTCCAGGCAGTATGACCTTAATCTATTTTGAATTAGTCCAAAAATAAAGTCCTTATACTATTTATATCCCTTATAGTCTATGTTGTACAATTTTAAAAACTACAATGCCTTATATCATGTGTACATGATGTTAAACTATGATATTACCCCATATAAAACTGGGATTCCTCTTATCTATAGACGATATTACCACATATAAAACCATGATTTCTCATATGATATGTATGGGAAGATTCAAGATTTTCTACCCTATATAAATCAAAGATTCCTAATTTGATAAGTATGAGATGGTAAAAAATCATTGCCCATATAAATTTGGGATTCATCATATGATGCAAGATAAATATAATAAGCATCGTCCACACAAGATGTTAAACTATTGCTTTACCCCATGTCATAAGCATGTGATGCCCCAAAGAAATCGTTGGATGCCTCAATTCCCTTTCTAGAGAGGATTCCCCCCACTTTTGGCATCATCCTCCTACCATTACATGTTATAGAACTATGTGTGTCTTGATTCCAATTCTCATGGGATATGTTGTGAAACCTTGAATTTCTATCTTCAGGCCCATATATAAATTTATCAACCCTTTGGCCCCTTGTCCCAATTCTCATTCCAAGAATTACGATCCATAAACCATGTGTCATTTGTTTCTAGGTACTTGTGTGCTATGAAGGCTAACATTCCCTTTATTCATGTAATTATCTACCTCTTTCTTTCTATGAAAATAATTACAAAACAAACACTTCACTAAGTCCATGAATCATGACATCAATTATTTTACTCACCAATGGTCCAATAATTATGACTATAAACCATTTTAAAAAGGAAAAATCTCTATGAACTTAAACTAAGAGCCCTAGTCTAATAATTATGCCCATAAACTGTGTGCATTAACCCCTTATTTTCATGGTTTGAATCATCCTTGTTTTTTTGTCAAGCCCATGCCTCTACCTTCCTTCCATAACAACATGGAGCTTGATTCCCGTACTCATGGGATATGTAGTGATGCCCAGAATTTCTTGTGTTTAGGCCAAACAATTGACTCACCACAAAACCATCTTTTACCTATGGTGTTATCATGTTGAAATTTTTACATTGTGAATAATTTTTAGGTATATTCCACATTCATTTTCATAGACCCATCTACTATAGTAAATTATATTTTAACTATATTTAAGGGAAAAAAGAATGGGAATCTCAAATCATAAGTACCACGCAGAATGTCCTCAGCACACGTTGTTAAATTTTTGACTTAACCCATATAAAAAATGGGATTCTTCTTAATGAAAGATAATTTACCCCTTATAAATTTAAGATGCCTCATACCCAAGTATAAAAATGTTTTATATCCTCATTCGAGAGGGTATCCTCTTTCTGCATCATTCTCCTCATTCACACATGTTATAAAACTTTATGTGGATTGATTCCCATACATATGGGATACTTAGTGGTACCTAGATATATCAACTTGGTCCTATCCCCCTTCAACATCTTACTGTGAGGCCTTCCCTCCCCAAATGTCATGATATTGACGGAGGGTATAGTTTTTGAGTCTTGTGTTGAAAAGGGTCCCATTAACACTCCATTCACTCTGGGTTAACATTATTTTATGCCACACATGCCTCTTTTTGGACACCCTTCCCCTATATTGTTCAAAGATATGTGGCCTTAAACTAAAGCATATCCATATAGTATGATCTATGTGAATTGAAACTAATAGTACCCCCAATTTAAGTTTTATAACAATAAAATATGAATCCCAATGTCCTCAAGTTACGATATTAAACTGTAACCTTACCCTATGAAACAAACATAGGATGAATCATACTATATTTATGAGATAGAAGGGAATACCCTATATAAAACTAGGATACCTCATATTCTGGTATGAGATTATTCCTTGTTGTCACTAGAGAGGCTGTCACTCCATCATCCTCAACCTCCTACCACACTGCTTCTCAATACTACATATAACTTGATTCCTATCCTCATGGGATACATAATAAAACCCAAATATTTCACCTATGGCCAAACCATTCCATCAACATATTTTTTTGGAATTACCTATTTACTCTTGAAGGATTCACACTTTATTTGGTTTGGATAAAAATCATAATCCTGAATTGAACTTGATCCCTAATGGTAATGGTTCCTGGCCGCAATGGCTCACATATTGTACTAGGCCTATGCCTCGAAGGATCTTCTGCAATAAATAGAAAAACCTATTTTTCAAACCCCCAAAACGATCAATCCCGCATTTTTTCACCCTATATCTAACCGACGTGGGGATTGAAACTCTGTTTTGAACCCGATCAAAAATTGTTCCCCATCCATTGATTAGTCCCCTCTTTCACTATCCAAGTCTCGAAAGTCACAATCACCCTAGTGGGATTTATTGGTCACTTTTTATACTTGTTATGTTGTCCCCTTCAAGCAGCATGAACACCGTATCACTCCTTATTTCAAGAACTGATCATGGATCACATGGGATTATGAGTTAGAATGGGGTTTTCCTTTAGAAATGTTGAGACACATGGGCATCCATAGTCTTAACTCTATGACATTAAACAAATAGTCATGGTCTAATCATCATGACCTTAAAACTATGTGTGGGTCTTTGTACACTACTGAAAATCCGGCCTTTGGCGGCCGCTCAGCGACCGCCATTGGCGGTCGCTGTTGCCTCGTCGCTAGAGGCTTTCAACGACCGCCAATGGCGGTCGCTATAGAAGGCCGGCAGATCAGCCTTCAGCGACCGCCAAGCGGTCGCTGGAGCCCCTCTGCCGGGCAGCCTATAGTGACTGCCTATGGCGGTCGCTAGTCTAAATTTTTTTTTTTAATTTTTTTTATTGAATTGAATATATAAATATATATATATATATATATATATATTCATATATATACTATTAAATACAATATTTTAAATATATATATATATAATATATTTTAAATGTTTTAATATATATATAATATATATATAATATCAAATCATTGTGCTATAAAAATTTAAAAACTTCGATTCAAGAAATAATCTCATTTCAGGTCTTTCGGAGCACGTTTGCTCCGAATGGGACCGTCGCACGCCGTTTTGGTGTTTTATGGCGCCGAAAACGCGTTTCCGGCCACCCCTGTCAAACAGAACCTCCAAATGAGGTGCCGTCTGGCCAACCATTTCACAATTCACGCCCCGAATGTTGTTGTACGGTTTCGTGGCATTCAGAGGTCGTTCGGGTGGTTTTGACCCCCCAACGCGCCATTTCAGCGCGCGCCGCGCTGCTGAAAAGGACACAATCAGACGTGCCGCACGCACCGCATGTCCGATGGACGTGCGGCCTCCTCCTGCATCTCAGGAATAAAATTTCTATCGTTACCGTGCGGTTTCAGGTCTTTCGGAGCAAGTTTGCTCCGAATTGGACCGCCGCATGCCATTTTGGTGTTTTAGGGCGCCGAAAACGCGTTTCCGGCCGCCTCAGTCAAACGACACCTCCGAATGAGGTGCCGTCTAGCCGACCATTTCACAATTCACTCCCCGGATGTTGTCGTACGGTTTCGTGACATTCGTAGGTCGTTCGGGTGGTTTTGACCCCCCAACGCGCCATTTCAGCGCGCGTCGCGCTGCTGAAAAGGACACAATCGGACGTGCCACGCGCACCGCACGTCCGCTGGACGTGACACCTCCTCCTGCATCTCAGGAATAATATTTCTATCGTTCTCGTGCGGTTTCAGGTCTTTCGGGGCACGTTTTCTCTGAATGGGACCGTCGCACACCGTTTCGGTGTTTAATGGCGCCCGAAACGCTTTTCCGTCTGCCGCGGTCACAAGGCACCTCCGAATGAGGTGCCGTCTGGCCGAACGTTTCACAATTCACGCCCCGGATGTTGTCGTACGGTTTCGTGGCATTCGAAGGTCGTTCGGGTGGTTTTGACCCCCCAACGCGCCATTTCAGCGCGCGCCGCACTGCTGAAAAAGACACAATCGGACGTGTCGCGCGCACTGCATGTCCGATGGACGTGCGGCCTTCTCCTGAATCTTAGGAATAATATTTCTATCGTTCCCGTGCAGTTTCAGGTTGTTCGGAGCTCGTTTGCTCCGAATTGGACCGCCGCACGCCGTTTTGGTATTTTGTGGCGCCGGAAACGCGTTTCCGGCCGCCGCGGTCACACGGCACCTCCGAATGAGGTGCCGTCTGGCCGACCATTTCACAATTCACGCCTCGGATATTGTCGTACAGTTTTGTGACATTCGGAGGTCGTTCGGGTGGTTTTGACCCCCCAACGCGCCATTTCAGCGCGCGTCGTGCTGCTTAAAAGGACACAATCGGACGTACCGCGCGCACCGCACGTCCGTTGGACGTGCTGCCTCCTCCTGCATCTCAGGAATAATATTTCTATCATTCCCGTGCGGTTTCAGTTCTTTCGGAGCACGTTTGCTCCGAATGGGACCGTCGCACGCCGTTTTGGTGTTTAATGGCGCCGGAAACGCGTTTCCGGCCGCCGCGGTCACACGGCACCTCCGAATGAGGTGCCGTCTGGCCGGCCATTTCACAATTCACGCCCCGGATATTTTCATACAGTTTCGTGCAATTCGGAGGTCGTTCGGGTGGTTTTGACCCCCCAACGTGCCATTTCAGCGCGCGCCGCGCTGCTGAAAAGGACACAATCGGACATGCCGCGCGCACCGCACATCCGTTGGACGTGCTACCTCCTCCTGCATCTCAGGAATAATATTTCTATCGTTCTCGTGTGGTTTCAGTTCTTTTGGAGCACGTTTGCTCTGAATGGGACCACCGCATGCCGTTTTGGTGTTTTATGGCACCGGAAACGCGTTTCTGGCCGCCGCGATCACACGGCACATCCGAATGAGGTGTCGTCTGGTCGACCATTTCACAATTCACGCCCCGGATGTTGTCGTACGGTTTTGTGGCATTCGGAGGTCATTCAGGTGGTTTTGACCCCCCAACGCGTCATTTCAGCGCACGCCGCGCTACTGAAAAGGACACAATCAGACGTGCCGTGCGCACCACACGTCTGATGGATGTGCGGCCTCCTCCTGCATCTCAGGAATAATATTTTTATCGTTCCCGTGCGGTTTCAGGTCGTTCGGAGCACGTTTGCTCCGAATTGGACCGCCGCACGCCGTTTTGGTGTTTTGTGGCGCCGGAAACGCGTTTCTGGATGCCGCGGTCACACGGCACCTCCGAATGAGATGCCGTCTGGCCGACCATTTCACAATTCATGCCCTAGATATTCTCGTACGGTTTCGTGGCATTCGGAGGTTGTTCGGGTGGTTTTGACCCCCCAACGCGCCATTTCAGCGCGCGCCGCGCTGCTGAAAAAGACACAATCGGACGTGCCGTGTGCACCGCACGTCCGCTGGACGTGCTGCCTCCTCCTGCATCTCAGGAATAATATTTCTATCGTTCCCGTGCAGTTTCAGGTCTTTCGGAGCATGTTTGCTTTGAATGGGACCGCCGCACGCCGTTTTGGTGTTTTGTGGCGCCGGAAACGCGTTTCCGGCTACCGCAGTCAAACGGCACCTTCGAATGAGGTTCCATCTGGCCGACCATTTCACAATTCACGCCCCGGATGTTGTCGTACGGTTTCGTGGCATTCAGAGGTCGTTCGGGTGGTTTTGACCCCCCAACGCGCCATTTCAGCGGGCGCCGCGCTGCTGAAAAGGACACAATCGGACGTGCCGCGCGCACCACACGTTTGATGGACGTGCGGCCTCCTCCTGCATCTCAAGAATAATATTTCTATTGTTACCGTGCGGTTTCATGTCGTTCGGAGCACGTTTGCTCCGAATTGCACCGCCGCACGCCGTTTTGGTGTTTAATGGCGCCGGAAACGCGTTTCCGACCGCCGCGGTCACACGGCACCTCTGAATGAGGTTCTGTCTGGCCGACCATTTCACAATTCACGCCCCGGATGTTTTCGTACGGTTTCGTGGCATTCGGAGGTCGTTCAGGTGGTTTTGACCCCCCAACGCGCCATTTTAGCGCGCGCCGCGCTGCTGAAAAAGACACAATCGGACGTGCCGCGCGCACTGCACGTCCGCTGGACATGATGCCTCCTCCTGCATCTCAGGAATAATATTTCTATCATTCCCGTGCGGTTTCAGGTCGTTCAGAGAACATTTGCTCCGAATTGGACCGCCGCACGCCGTTTTGGTGTTTTAGGGCGCCAGAAACGTGTTTCCGGCCGCCGTAGTCAAACGGCACCTCCGAATGAGGTGCCGTCTGGCTGAACATTTTACAATTCACTCCCCGGATGTTTTTCGTATGGTTTCGTGGCATTTGGAGGTCGTTCGGGTGGTTTTGACCCCGCAACGCGCCATTTCAGCGCGCGCCGCGCTGCTGAAAAGGACACAATCGGACGTGCCACGCGCACCGCACGTCCGCTGGATGTGCTGTCTCCTCCTTCATCTCAGGAATAATATTTCTATCGTTCCCGTGCGGTTTCAGGTCTTTCGGAGCAAGTTTTCTCCGAATGGGACCGCCGCACGCTGTTTTGGTGTTTAATGGCACCCGAAACGCGTTTCCGGCCGCCGCGGTCACACGGCACCTCCGAATGATGTGCCGTCTAGCCGACCATCTTACAATTCACGCCCTGGATGTTGTCGTACGGTTTCATGGCATTCAGAGGTCGTTCGGGTGGTTTTGACCCCCCAACGCGCCATTTCAGCGTGTGCCGCGCTGCTGAAAAGGACACAATCGGACGTGCCGCGCGCACCGCACGTCTGATTGATGTGCGGCCTCCTCCTGCATCTCAGGAATAATATTTCTATCGTTCCCGTGCGGTTTCAGGTCGTTCGGAGCACGTTTGCTCCGAATTGGACCGCCGCACGCCGTTTTGGTGTTTAATGGCGCCGGAAACGCGTTTCCGTCCGCCGCGGTCACACGACACCTCCGAATGAGGTGCCGTCTGGCCGACCATTTCACAATTCATGCCCCGGATATTGTCGTACGGTTTCGTGGCATTAGGAGGTCGTTCGTGCGGTTTTGACCCCCCAACGCGCCATTTCAGCGCGCGCCGCGCTGCTGAAAAGGACAGAATCGGACGTGCCGCGCGGGGGGGGGGGGGGGGGGGGGGGGGCTGTACGGGGGTGTGGGGGGGCTATACGGGGGTGCGGGGGGCTGTACGGGGGTGCGGGGAGGGGGGGTGTACGGTGGTGTCGGGGTGCTGTATGGGGGTGCGGGGGGCTGTACGGGGGTGGCGGGGGGCTGTACGGGGGTGCGGGGGGCTGTACGAGGGTGGCGGGGGGGGGGGGGGGCTGTCCTTTCTGAACCTGTGCTGAGGAGGGAGAAAATGCCTGTGACCCATGTATGCCCATTTTTTGGAATTTTTAAGCCATACAGATTTTTTACTTTTATTGCAACAAGGGCAAGAAAATTCCCCTTTCGTACTCCAGCCTGATAAATTTGCATAAGCTGGGAAGTCATTGATTGTCCACAATAAAGCAGCATGCAGTTTGAACATTTCATTCGTTTCGCAGTCATAAGTCATCACACCATCGCCCCAAAATTCATTCAACTCATCAATCAATGGATGAAGGTAAACATCAATCTTATCCCCCGGACTTTTAGGTCCATCAATAAGAGTGGAAAGTAATATAAATTGTTGCTTCATACAAAGCCACGGAGGAAGATTATATGTAACCAACACCACGGGCCATGTGCTATGAGTTGCACCAACCATAGACTTGAATGGATTGAAACCATCTGCTGCCAATCCCAATTGGACATTACGAACATCTTTAGCAAAGTCGGGATGTCTCTTATCAAAATCCTTCCATGCATGAGAGTCTGCTGGGTGGGTTAACATGTCACTTTCATGAACTCTTTTTGCATGCCATCTCATTAAATTAGAATCTTTAGATTACATAAAAAATCTTTTCAACCTCGGTTTAAGGGGAAAGTAACGCATTTGATTTACGGAAATCGGTTTCCCCTGTATCGCAATCTGACTTTGATGAGTCTTATTTCCCCTGTTCTCTTTCCACCTGGAAGCGCCACAAACCGTACAATTATCCAAATGAGAAGTTTCATTTCTAAACAACATACAGTTGTTTGCACATGCATCTATAGTCTCATATGTAAAACCTAAGTTCTCTGTCAACTTACGAGCATAGTTATACGACTCAGGAATCTTAGCGTCGACAGGAAGAACTTTTTTCAATAAAACCAAAAGCATGTCGAATGATGTGTCTGACCAATTATTCAAAGTCTTCAAATGCAACAACTCCACGATAAACGACAGTTTATTGTAAGAAGTACATCCAGGATATAATTCTGTTTTCGCATCATCAAGTACTTCATAAAACCTCCTCGAATCACGATCTGCACCAGAGCGAAGATTTATCTCACCGGTCTAAAGATTCTGGATGTCAATGCCTTCAGGATCAAACCCACGTACCATTTTAGTAAGCATTTCATGCATTGGATCAGTCATCCTTGCATCAACATCCATATGAGCTGCATCTGTATTTTGACAACGAATATATTCTTCTCCATGACGAGTCCAACTCTTATAATTTTTCAGAAATCCATTAAAGAAAAGGTGCTCCCTCACAGTATCTCGTGTGAATTGATATCTATTAGCACATTTTCTACATGGAAAACTAATATATTCACTTTCAAATCCTCTCGTGAAGTCAATAAACTGCATAATTCCATTGAAATATTCTCTAGACGTTCGATTTGGAAGATCAATCCAACTCTTATCCATAATAATTTCTGTATAACAAACATTTACACAATACTTATTACATTTACATTTTTCATATCAACTATATTCAAAATAAATATTAACCATTTGTTTATGAACCATTGATAAAATAATAATGTAACTGAAAGCTCATGTTACCTGATTGTGCTACAAACCTGAAAGGGAGGGGAGCCGAAGGCGGTGCTGCGAGGGAGAGGAGGCAGCGAAGGGGAGCCGGAGCCAAAGGCGGTGCGTCAAGGGAGGGGACGGGCGGCGGCGGCGGCGGGGAGCTGGAGGAGAGGAGGCGGTGAGGGGACGGGGGACGGGAAACGGGGGGGGGGGGGTGTCCGGGGTCGGGGGGGGGGGGGGGGGGCTGTCCGAGGTGCGGGGAGGGGTGTCCGGGGTGTTGGGGGCCGGTCAGGGGTGCGGGCAGGGGTGTTCGGGGTGCGGGGGTGTCCAGGGTGCGGGGGGGGGGGGCTATCTGGGGTGCAGGGGGGCTGTCGGGGGTGAGGGGTCGGGTGTCCGGGGTGCGGGGGGCCTGTCCGGGGTGCGGGGGGGCTGTCCGGATTCGTAGGGGGGTGTCCGAGTGCGGGGGGGGGGGGGGGGGGGGGGCTGTCCGGGTTCGGAGGGGGGTGTCTGAGTGCAGGGGGGCTGTACGGGGTGCGGGGAGGCGTCCAGGGTGCGGGGGGCGGTCCAGAGTGCGTGAGGGGGGGGGGGGATGTCCGGGGTTCGGGGAGGCGTCCGGGGTGCGGGGGGCGGTCCGGAGTGCGCGGGGGGGGGGGGGGGGGGCTGTCCGGGGTGCGGGGAGGCGTCCGGGGTGCGGGGGGCGGTCCGGAGTGCGCGGGGGGGGGGGCTGTCCGGGGTGCGAGTGCCATCCAGGGTGGGGGGGGGGAGGGCCGAGAGGTCGGAGGGCGGCGGCCGGAGGCCGGAGGGAGGCGGCCGGAGGCCAGAGGGCGGTGGCCTGAGGCCCGAGGGCGGAGGGCGGCGGCCGGAGGCCGGAGGGCAGGTGGCGAGGGAGGGCGGGCGGCGGGGGAGGGCGGGCGGCGGGGGAGGGCAGGCGGCGTGGGAGGCCGGGCGCCGGGGGAGGCCGAGCGCCGGGGGAGGCCGGGCGGCGGGGGAGGCCGGGCGGCGAGGGAGATCGAGGTCGAGGGGGCGCGGGAGAATCCATCAGCGTGAAACAAAATTTACCCACCAAATTGGGATCAACCATGAGCCAACCATATACAGACAAGGGTTTAATGGAATTATCCTCCATTTCATACATGTATATGAGGCCCCTCAAGTTAGGAAAGAAGTCTATATCGGATCCTAGGACACCCATCAAGAGGGATTGAAGCTCTCCTACCATATTTGGAGGCTAAGATACTTATATTCCACCATGGTCCATGACTTCATTGAGATTTTCAAGAAGTTTCAAGCTTGTCTAATCCATTCCCGCACTGTGCATCGACTTCTAGAGAATATCCACACTAAAATGTATTCTTGTCCATTTACTGTATGGGGACTCGATGTTGTGGGGATGTATCAACTAGTGAAATATCTCTATTTTAGATTCTTTCAAAATAAAATCTATTTCTTCTCCATTTGAGAAAAATTGATTCCCCTAAAGGAAGTCCAATCCAGGTCTATGGTTAATATCAGGATCTCCCACATCATTCATTGATTATATGTTCTTCATGTTATTCTCACTAAAAAATGGAACCAACTTCTCATCTTTGAATATGAAGATATTGAACACCATGTACAAAATTCATTCCAACCATACATATCACTACAACATATAGAATAATGAATAGATTGAGGTGTTCAAAAATACTCTCTCTAACATCTGGTAGAAAATGGTGGCCCAGAATAAGAAATTTTTTTAGGACATGCTCCCCAATGCCCTCTGAGACTATCAAAAGATGACTCAGAATTCCACCCAGGCCACCCCATACTCCCTAGTGTATGGGTCATAAAAAATATTTCACATAGAGGTTTAGTTTTTTTCACTTTGAATAGTTATCCATGACTAGAAAATTCCATAAAAATGGAATAAGTTCATCTAACTGAGTTGGAATCCCTTAAGGATAACTTGATCTTGGAATTTCACATTCATGAGAGGAAACATAGCTGGATGGTGAGAGTGTTCAATGAGAATTTTCCCCATCACTCATTCCACAAGGGTGGCATGGTACTGTCTCTAAGAATGCTGTTGATACCCCAAAAGATGCCACCAATGATGGATCCGAAGTAAGAGAGACCATACATCATTCATAAGGACTATTCTAGTAAAGAATACTCTTTGATAAAAATTGACATTAGGTGTATCAAACCTCACATCAATAATAAGTTTATGATATAGTACCTCATGTGAAGAGATATAATGTCCGAGATTTAGGTCCTTAAAATAATAGCATCCCCAATGTCTAGATAGTATGACATTAAACTATTTGAAAATTCTCTGAAATCTATGAACTTAAATTAGAGTATAATTCCAAGCATTTTGAATCTAAAATGTGCCCAATTCATCCGTATATTTTTTTCTACGGCGTTGGGACTTTTTGGCCATCAATTCATATCAGGTTTTTTACTCCACAAAAGTGCACATATCTATTTGAGATTCCCAACTGCAGTCCATACAATGTGACCTTAAAATATTTTCAAGTGGTTTGAGCATTAGGTCATTAAAATAATAACATCTCTATGGTATATGCATTATGACATTAAACTGTTCACAATTGGTCCAGGCAGTATGACCTTAATCTATTTTGAATTAGTCCAAAAATAAAGTCCTTATACTATTTATATCCCTTATAGTCTATGTTGTACAATTTTAAAAACTACAATGCCTTATATCATGTCTACATGATGTTAAACTATGATATTACCCCATATAAAATTGGGATTCCTCTTATTTATAGACGATATTACCACATATAAAACCAGGATTTCTCATATGATAGGTATGGGAAGATTCAAGATGTTCTACCCTATATAAATCAAAGATTCCTCGTTGGATTCCTCAATTCCCTTTCTAGAGAGGATTCCCCCCACTTTTGGCATCATCCTCCTACCATTACATGTTATAGAACTATGTGTGTCTTGATTCCAATTCTCATGGGATATGTTGTGAAACCTTGAATTTCTATCTTCAGGCCCATATATAAATTTATCAACCCTTTGGCCCCTTGTCCCAATTCTCATTCCAAGAATTATGATCCATAAACCATGTGTCATTTGTATCTAGGTACTTGTGTGCTATGAAGGCTAACATTCCCTTTATTCATGTAATTATCTACCTCTTTCTTTCTATGAAAATAATTACAAAACAAACACTTCACTAAGTCCATGAATCATGACATCAATTATTTTACTCACCAATGGTCCAACAATTATGACTATAAACCATTTTAAAAAGGAAAAATCTCTATGAACTTAAACTAAGAGCCCTAGTCTAATAATTATGCCCCTAAACTGTGTGCATTAACCCCTTATTTTCATGGTTTGACTCATCCTTGTTTTTTTGTCAAGCCCATGCCTCTACCTTCCTTCCATAACAAAATGGAGCTTGATTCCCGTACTCATGGGATATGTAGTGATGCCCAGAATTTCTTGTCTTTAGGCCAAACCATTGACTCACCACAAAACCATCTTTTACCTATGGTGTTATCATGTTGAAATTTTTACATTGTGAATAATTTTTTAGGTATATTCCCCATTCATTTTCATAGACCCATCTACTATAGTAAATTATATTTTAACTATATTTGAGGGAAAAAAGAATGGGAATCTCAAATCATAAGTACCACGCAGAATGTCCTCAGCACACGTTGTTAAATTTTTGACTTAACCCATATAAAAAATGGGATTCTTCTTAATGAAAGATAATTTACCCCTTATAAATTTAAGATGCCTCATACCAAAGTATAAAAAGGTTTTATATCCTCATTCGAGAGGGTAGCCTCTTTCTGCATCATTCTCCTCATTCACACATGTTATAAAACTTTATGTGGATTGATTCCCATACATATGGGATACTTAGTGGTACCTATATATCTCAACTTGGTCCTATCCCCCTTCAACATCTTACTGTGAGGCCTTCCCTCCCCAAATGTCAGGATATTGACGGAGGGTATAGTTTTTGAGTCTTGTGTTGAAAAGGGTCCCTTTAACACTCCATTCACTCTGGGTTAACATTATTTTATGCCACACATGCCTCTTTTTGGACACCCTTCCCCTATATTGTTCAAAGATATGTGGCCTTAAACTAAAGCATATCCATATAGTATGATCTATGTGAATTGAAACTAATAGTACCCCCAATTTAAGTTTTATAACAATAAAATATGAATCCCAATGTTCTCAATTTACGATATTAAACTGTAACCTTACCCTATGAAACAAACATAGGATGAATCATACTATATTTATGAGATATATGGGAATACCCTATATAAAACTAGGATACCTCATATTCTGGTATGAGATTATTCCTTGTTGTCACTAGAGAGGATGTCACTCCATCATCCTCAACCTCCTACCACACTGCTTCTCAATACTACATATAACTTGATTCCTATCCTCATGGGATACATAATAAAACCCAAATATTTCACCTATGGCCAAACCATTCCATCAACATATTTTTTTGGAATTACCTATTTACTCTTGAAGGATTCACACTTTATTTGGTTTGGATAAAAATCATAATCCTGAATTGAACTTGATCCCTAATGGTAATGTTTCCTGGCCGCAATGGCTCACATATTGTACTAGGCCTATGCCTCGAAGGATCTTCTGCAATAAATAGAACAACCTATTTTTCAAACCCCCAAAACGATCAATCCCGCATTTTTTCACCCTATATCTAACCGACGTGGGGAATGAAACTCTGTTTTGAACCCGATCAAAAATTGTTCCCCATCCATTAATTAGTCCCCTCTTTCACTATCCAAGTCTCGAAAGTCACAATCACCCTAGTGGGATTTATTGGTCACTTTTTCTACTTGTTATGTTGTCCCCTTCAAGCAGCATGAACACCGTATCACTCCTTATTTCTAGAACTGATCATGGATCACATGGGATTATGAGTTAGAATGGGGTTTTCCTTGAGAAAGGTTGAGACACATGGGAATCCATAGTCTTAACTCTATGACATTAAACAAATAGTCATGGTCTAATCATCATGACCTTAAAACTATGTGTGGGTCTTTGTAAGAACATGTTGTGCGTTGTAAGAGACTCCTAGGCCCCATATTATTGTTGGGTTTTCAATCCTCCATGATAACACATTTATTTTCAGATATTCTATCCTATGGTAAAAAAATCAATGGCCTTAAACTACGAGTCAGGGTCTAAGAATCGTGACCTTAAAATGTGTTGAAGTAAAATTAGGGATTTTTTGTGGAATTATGTGACCTACTAGGCCCCTCCATTCATATTGGGCAACCTTTTCAATATTAAGAAAATTCCTTCAAGAACTAAATATTTCTATTCCAGGCTTTATAACCTTAAACTATTTTCGACGGTCTAAACAATTTGACCCTAAACTAAGAGCATAGGTTCCAGAATCATGAACTTAAACTGTTTTCCACATTCCCATTATGTTTATTTTGGAACAAGGCATCCCTTCCCCCTACTTCCATGTCGATTTACTACTCCTTCATACCATTCCAAAAACATTAGGGTGCACCTTGGTCCGAACTTTATGACCATAAACTAAGATCTAACCATGCATGGTATGAATTCCATAACCTTAAAAATGGGATCCATAGTCCAATCCCCTCATTTTGTGTCGGTTTGTTACTCCTCTATGCACCACATACCCCTTTAATAAATTCACCCTAAAAACCATGAATCGTGACATAAAACAATGTATGATTTTCTCTAGACCCCTTCTCTTAGTGTAGGGTCTTCTAAACCCCATTTTACTTATAGGAACCTATAGGGAATTTCCCCACTATTCTATACTTCTATGCCTCCTTCCATTGGCTGGACAAGTAATATTCATGTTGGTTCACATTCCCACACCATATGATATTAATCTACGTGTCCAAAATCCTCACCGTATGATGTTTTATTTTATTTCCAACATCCTCATAATATGATGTTAAAGTTCATGTCCAACATCCTCGCCGTGTTAAGTAAAAATACATGTCAAAATTAATCATATTATGACAATAAAATACATATCCTCTGTACTCAATATATTATGTTAAAATGTGTTTCTACCATCCCATTTCAAAAAATAAAACTATGAAGAATATGAGGACCTTTCCTAAGAATCCATTTCCTCTTGTTTCAGTCACCTACTACATTGATCAGGTTTTTTTACCATTACTCAACATCTGAGAAGACACTCCCTCTTAAAGTTGAGTTTGACCACAGTTTAGACTGATGTTCTTACCCCCATTGTGCATGAAGTCCTGGTAGTGTAATTATGAGAGTGTAGAAATCCATTCAAACATTCCATCACTTCATATATAAGATTCAAATGTCCCATTATTTTGATCCTCATCCACCTCCATGTCTTAAGGGGTACCCCTTAAAGGCCTAGTGCCTAGAAAAAATTGATCACCTCCCTTCTTGGGAACATTCCCTAAAAGACTTTGGATCAAATTTTGAGATTGATCTCGCATTTAAAACATAGTATGTGGAAAACCCTATATTTTTTCCCCATACTCAAAAAAATGATAATGGATGTTGTGTTTTAAACATGTTCAATAGTTATCTTATGTCTTCACACCACCACATTTGTCTTCCATATTTTGGGTGTCGTGATTCACGCTCTCCATTCCCCTTTGATTGGGTAGAACTCAATGCCCCTGATATTTTTTCACTAATGTAATAGATTAAGTTAGAAAAGAGATTTATCTATTTACGGATCCATGTTCCCCAGACATATCCCATCTCTCCACCAATCAATCCCAGTGTTCAGTCAATAAATGTTGACCCTGAGTTTTTGATTATTTTCTAACACACCCATATAAATGAGTGATAACATGATCAGATCTTGTTTTTCACAGTGAGCATTGCAAACATGAGATTAAGGAGTTTTATTTGATTATATCACATGTATGATTGAAGTAACATAATAAATTAGGTTGAAAGAAAAATGTTTAAGATTTCTATAGTTTAAGGTGAATCAACCAACATTCTAGAGGGTCATCCACACTTTGGAGCCTCTCTTTTTTAAGATCTACCAAAATTTTCAATGAAAATATTTAACATTTGAGCTCATCCAGCCTCTAATAAGTGGTCCCCAGAGTCGTCTATCAGTCCGATAGTCTGACCTTCAATTCATTGGAATTTGGAAGGACTTATTCAGGTTGTATCGATGCCAGGTTCTACTCATCCCAACATCCATCCATCAAAGATATTTTTCCCTATTTCTTTTCCTCAACTAATACCTATTGGGCCTTCAGATGGATGATGATATTATATTGAGAAGTGAACACAAACAAATTATTCTACTCCAACCCTTCATAGTGTTAAATCTCCCTTTTAGCTGCCTAATGTGTATAGTGTCCCTATGCTTTGTGCTTCTTCTAGGTGAGTTCAAATAAATTCCATTCCCCACATACCCTCTCGATGAGGAAGTCCTAAGGTAGTGTTTGAAGGTCACTATGATCCACCCCACTGGTCCCAAGGCTAAATTAAAAGTGATTAAGATATCTAAATTGACTTAACATGATAACTATCAAGGTTTTATTGATGATTTTCCGCACGTACCTCCACATCTTGCAACAAACAACCAAATTCTCCTTCTCGGCATCTGAGTTAGAATCTATAATGTATTCAGGCAGTGTAGGCTCATAGGGATGGGAGAACACCAAGAGGTTAGTGAGAAATTCATCATGAGTCATTTATTGGACCAATTATATTACCAAAAATAGGTTCCCTCCATCCCCTTCATCTGTAGCATAATCCTTCACTTCCCCCCTATGAAACCTCTAAGTTGGAGGCAACCATCCCAACCTCCTTAGCTACACCTTCTAGTGGCGAAATATTATCCTTATATTCTAAATTTACCACCAATGGTAATTATGAGGTACTCATGTCCAACATATCCTCCTCAGCCTCTCCAACTATTATCACTATTGCTCACCCTCAATTAAGTCTCTAGCTTTGAAAGCTGCCTACAGTGGAGCCTCAATTATAGGCTCCACCACCACAACTCCTTCACATATCCCCATATTGGGCATTGCGTTGGCCCCCTATAATGAGGTAATGGTATATGAAGTTCTTTATAGTGGAACCTCTATATTTGGTCTGACCACCCCAGTCTCCCCTGTCAAATCCACTGAGATAATAACACCCATTATCACCAGCTCAACCTCATGCACCATCGACTCAGACATGGATGTTGGAAGATGAGCCACAAACACCATTTTAAATTCAATTTAAATATGTGTAGACAAATGGGTAAGGGAAAATATGAATATATAATGGTGATAAGTGGAAGTTTATTATTTAAATAATACATCTCGGTAAGGAGCGTTGACATGTTTACGAGTAGTCCCCAGGGAGAGGGCATTCCCTCTGTAGTATACTCCTTTATCACATGTAATTCATCAAACAATTGATGACCACCCATGGACATAATATTGGGAAGGGACACCACAATATCTACTTCAATGGATGAAGTTTCCTCACCATCTACCTAAGGTTCATCATGAACCTCCCCTCGTTCCATGCTCGATAATCTCTATACACTTAAAAGAAGAGTTATAAGAACTATTGGGTTATAGTAGATTTGATGCAAATTATATTAGAGTATTTAAATAATAGTTTATAGGGAGTCCTTCTATAGTAGAGTCCCAGTAGGCTTTCCCCCATAGGACTCATCTGAGTGTCCCTAAAATTCCATATGAGTAGAAAACCCACTAGTAGAGAGCTTCGAGGAGGAGGTCATCCATAGTAACACCTTGTCTATGGTGGTCAAAGGATGTTACATGACTCAGGAGTGTGAAAAATGCTTGAGAGATTTTATATACTACACCACATAATACCATGTAACATGGAATATAGCCATGTAATGACCCATCCTAGTGTGTAATATTTCCTCTCTATTGATATCATGCCACATCCCATGGATGGTGTTGATCTTCCTAAAGATCCCCTTTCTCTCCCATGAATCTGGGAAGATTGCAACACTGGGAAGTTATGTACAGAGAATTACCTTCCCTAAAAAATGAAAAAATAACTTTTCACTACCTAATAAGGTTCAACTTCATCTCATAACCTCTATCCCAAAAGAGTTGGGACTATTTCCTCTCCTCTCACTACATCCTCTGCTAGTGAGGAGTTAAGAACCGTTGCTCGAAAAATTACAGCTCTCCCTCCATGACAATCCTGACTCTATAGTGTGATAAAACCACCACTCACCATTGTACCATAGTTTTAGAGATTATACTTCATTTTATCAAGTGGTTAGATGCCTTAGAATATCCTAAATATATCCACTCTTCTAACATAGTGCATAATCAGGGTTAATACCATTTGCATTTGTAGGTGGCAATATCTCATAAAACCCTTTCCTATCCTTGTGAATGAAAATGAATCATATATGACTAAAGACCATAGGATAGTGCTCATGATTCACCTCTATGTACAACTTGGGGGGTCAAACACTATAGGAATCAAAACTACCTTCCATACAGATGAATGTTTTATGACTCACAGATCATGTTGTAGTCGACTCTTTCCACTAGTACCCCACCCTGTATGTTTAGAAGGTACAATTGTAGCTATTTGGTCCACATGATATCATAATTCACCATACCTATTGGGATGGGAAATGGGGGAAACATGAATCACTCTTCCACATGGACTAGCTTGAGAGGGATACTCCAGGTATTTTTCAGAATCATTGGTCAGATGTTTTTAATGGGAGGTAATATGGGGTTTGAATTTTAATATAACCCCATGTATGTGAAAACCTATTAGTACAAGAAGCGTAGGGGATAAAACACATGTATTAGAGTATTCCCTCAGCTGATGTGGAAGAGAACCTTTTATAGCTTTACCATTTTCCTGATATTCGGGTTAACACACTACACCATTTCCAACAAGGCATCCATAATGAATTTGCTCAGCCACACCACTATGTTTTCATCCCTCAAAGAGGAAATAAAAACACATATTAGCATAAAAATAAACCCCACTATCCAAACCATAGGAACTGCATTCTTTATTACGTAGACTCACATCTACCATTAAGAAGCCTCAATGATTCATTAGTAGAAGTTCTTTTTTCCCTTATGGAACACCACATGGCATGTGCATGGCCTTCCATGTAGACTATCCACATGATCATTAGATAAATAGTTAAACAACATATTAAATGGAATATCTTTTATACCTGATTTATACTCACTCATCCCTTACACCATGCTCATTATAGCCCTCTCATGGGCTAGAAATTTCCTCCTGGTCATCCCACTTATTCCCTATGGGGTGGTACACATCATACATCACCCATATGATTGGAATCCCAGTGATCTAGTGAATGTCCCAAAGGAGAATTATAACATCTCCATGATGAAAATGGAAAGTGTTATTCCCTAGAAACCACCTACTCAGTGGATCTAATATGATATAAAGGTGGTAGTAGAAAAGTAATTGTGAGGCCCATGCCACATAATAAATAACCAATTGCTTAATCTCAACCTCAAATTCTCAGCATGATACACACAACCAGTAAGCCTATGCCCATTCAATAGTAATGTTTCCACCATATTGTAGGCCCCATAATTCCATCTGTCCCATGAGCGAATCCCCCAAACCCTCCATGAGAATCATCTAATACTATGGTGGGGATGTATCATCCCACAAAGATTCAAAATTTATACTATTAATTTGGTTCTAGAGAGTGTGAACTATGATTGGTGTGTGTTCCTTCAAGATATTATCTCTATAATCCATGAGCCACTGGTATATTCCAGGAAAGATCTTGAACCAATAGGTATGCTCATATTTTCTTTCCTCAAGGATGAATACATCGTCCCTAAAACCAAATCCTTAAATTATTGACCTCTTTCAAAAAATGTACTCTTTTTTATATTACATTATATGTGTAATTAGTTAATAATGGTTTAAGTCACTCTAAATTCCCTCCCCAATCATTATGTTTAAACCATTTCTTCCCAACCAGTTGAAATAGTAATGGATCGTTTATTGGGAATTTAGTTTATGAAAGAATAGTTTTTAAGGATTTGGTTCATGAATATATACTCATGGATATTGTTTTACTATGATTGGGTTCAAAGAACACTCTTTGAGGAGGAATTTTCATATAGATAAGGTCTTGAAGGAGTTTAGCTTCATGAGTGATGGGGATAGAAATGAAAATCACTCATGTAGGGTGTGATCTTAAAAAACAGTGTGGTGGATTTTCTCTTAACAAAAGGCTTGTTGTACTTCCAAGGGGACCATCCTATATTTATATTCGTACGAAGACCCATGGGTTTTGAGGGTGGTTTATGAGTGGGAATCATCAATAGCCTTCTTAAAGGTGGTTTTTGAAAATGGGATAATTTCCAATTATCACTTTTTTTCCATAGTAATATGACCCTATTTTTTCTTGTTGGATAAAATTCTATATAAGGACATTTGTTGATGCCTAAATACATAATACATATAATATTTCCAGGAATGAATTTCTAGTTTGGGTAGAATCTGCGCCAAAACATCCAAGGAATCCATCTAAGGGTCTGTTTCATGAAGCTTGTCTGCATAGTGAATAGTGGTTGAGTATGAATGTTGTGACCAAGTGAAGACCTAATGGAAACCTCCACACAATGTCAATCATGATTCACAGAGCTCTTCATGGATGTGAAACAGCTTGATGTAATCCTCTGTGCAGCATCATTCATATTCACTAAGCCCCATCCACTCATGAGGCTCATAATGTGTCGTGAAGGATTCCAAAAATCACAATAGCCACATTCCAATAAATACCACTTAATTCAATTTTTGTAGAGGACACATAACAAAATTTAGCTTCCAATACATACTTTTATATCACTAATATCATTATCTTCACGAGTGAACAAAATATTGTATCCTCCAAGGTGTGCATGCTTCATGAAATGAACTCCCTTGTGTTTATGAGGGCCTACACCTAAAGTTAATATTCCATTGCCAAAATCCTAGGACCTATATGTAAGTATAAATCCCTTTGTGGAAATTGGGTCTTTACAGGGAATCTGTACATCATAAAGCCAACCCTATGGGAACCACGACTTTACCCTAAGGCATGGTCACCCTGTATCATAAATACATATTCATTCATGATGCCCCTAACTTCCATGAGTATTCTGAGCATTATAAGGAAACTCTCTATGAGTTCCCATTTTCTTTGAAATGCTTCCTCTAAGCATCGCCATGGTGCCTTCTTTCTACTAAAAACATTTAGTGTTGTTCGAGTTCCCAAAGCCTCCATACCAATCCAAGACTTGTTCAAGAACACCTTGAGTCCTTACATGACAAGTGCCACCCACTCCTATGTACTCCCACTTCAATTGTAGGGTGGAATGGGTCTCCAACCGACCTATTTCTTAAAATTATAGGCAATTTAATTCCCATCACATCTAATAATAGGAACCTTAACATTAGCCTCACGATTTACCACTCCTCCATGGAATTTATAATGAAATTTCCCACAAATAGGTTCATGTGACGTGGACATGTAATCCCCATGGGTGGAATATTTTTGGGAAACTATGAACCTATCTTGGTTGGTGGTCCCCATGCCAGATCATCCTCTCTCCTAGAAATGGTCCCCAGGGAGTATTTCTAACCATGTTTGAGATGTATGATGTAAAACTGACAAGTTCAACATCTAACATACACAATGTAAAACTTGTAAGCTCCATATCCTTGTCATATGATACTCCATAAAAACGTATTAAACACATGATGTACAATTGTAGCCATCACCTATGTGATAATCACATGATTACCTATGTATGATTGACATCGGATGACCACACACCATCCAACTTATGTAATAAACATTGGATTCTCTGTGTATGAATAACATGGGATGAAACCTCCTCCCCCATCATGGGATGAATTTCTTGTATCAAGAAGCTTCTATGAATATGACCCACACCATACTTCATTGATGCTCCCTCAACGGAAAAAGAATCCTCATTGTAGGATGTTAAACAACAAGGATTTATCCTATCACATGAAAATAAACTATGAAATCAACCTATTTGAGTTTTGATATCTATCTATTAAATGGGATATGTAGGATTCCTCCCTGATTCTCAATGATGAAATTGGAAAACTAAGGTGTGACATCTTCCCTCTTAGGGATTAACCATTGGATCTAACTCCACACGGTGTTCCGATTCATTGTTAAACTCATTTGTGACAACTTCCCTCCTAGGTGTGAACATCTTGGAAACACCTCTATTGGGAATTCTGAACCATCACTAAATTCAGGTGTCACACCTTCTCTCCTAGGGAAGAAACACCCAAACTTTCCTCCATAAGGAATTCTGATATGTCAGTAAAATCAGGTGTGATATCTCCCCTATTAGGGATTCACATATATATCCACCTCCATTGGGAATTCTAATTAATTAGTATACTTAGGTTTTAAATCTTCTAACCTAGGTATGCATATCCCAGATTCGCCTCCATAGGGCATTCTGCTGAATCGATAAACTCAGGTGTGAAATCTTCCCTCCTATGGATGCACCTCCATGATATGACTCCATGGGGAGTTATAATTCATTAGTAAAACCTGGTGTGACATATCCCCCTAGGTATAAACTCTAGATCCACCTCCATAGGGAATTCTGGTCCATCGGAAAGCTTAGGCGTGACATCGTCCCTCCTAGGGATGCACCTCCTGGATCCACCTCCATTGGGAATTCTTATTAATTAGAAACATAGGTGTGAAATCATCCCTCTTAGAGAAACACCTCTTAGATATTCATCCATGAGGCACTCTGATACATTTTTAATCTCAGGTGTTATATCTTCAATCCTAGGGATGCAACTACAGATCCACCTCAATAGGGCTTTCTGATCTCCCATCTTGTCCTTGTAAGACGTTAAACCTACGACCAACCTATAACAATAGTACTATAACCCCATTACAATCTCCAACATATTTTAAACTCACACCCCATCATAGAATACAAACCCTATTCAATAAACATGGGATAAATAAGGTACAAATCCTTGGATATTTTGCACCCCTAGTGTACATTTCCTCTTGATCGGCATTGGATTAATTGGGTTACATGCCTAAAAAGCCTCATATGAGATTCCCTCCAAAGAGGAAGATTCATAGGTTCTCAATGTACCCAATGTCCACACATTCCCAGAGATGTACAGTGTGACTACTCTCTGGACTGAAGGTTTCTTCCATGTTGAGATAAAAGAAGTTTAATTAAATGGAATCTATAGTGAGCTGGAACTGAGATTGAGTTATATGAACATGAATCAAATATATGAGGGAGATACTAAATTGGTAACAAGATCTAAGGAGGAATCCATGGAAGGAGGAACCGAAATCCCATCATCCCATTTCAAGCAAAGAGCAGGCATCTTTTATGAACACGATGGAAATCTCCCACATTTAGAATGCGGGAATGTAGGACAATGAATGCATGCAATGTGAATCCCCTGTAAAATTTCCAAAAACCTAATTAGTATAATTTTCATTATCTAATTCTATGATGGTAAAAATAATCATTTCCTAAATCTTACAACTCTCTCTATATCAAAGATAAAATTTGAGTTTTTCCTTTCCCATATTTCATTAACCGTCCTTGAAATATCTATATAATCTCTTTATTCCACCATAATATTATCCAATATTTTTTTGATTAATTAATTAATGTATTTTAATGAATCAAGTTCTTAGGTGAAGTAATTTAATCATAGGAGTGCCCTACCAATGTAAAATTATCCATTTTTAAGGTGTTAGAGGGGTTAGACATGGCCTAAATGTTGGATCCAGGAATGAGTCCTAGGTATATAACTTTTTATTTTAAAGTAATATATAAATAGGTACTTGGTGGTCTAGTGTTTAGTATCTAGTGGTAATAGAAAGGAGAAGGTTGATCTGAAAGGCCCACTGACCACCCAGTGGACCTAGTGTGGGTACACTATGGCTAAAGGGTACTCAATGGCAGGTCACATGGAACTCAGTTCTCTTATGAGTAATTATTTTAATTATTTATTTATTTATTAATTAATTTAGTTAAATAAAATAGTAAAAAACTTCATTTTATACTATAAGACTAGGGATCTCACCTCACATTCCCCTTTCCTTTATTCACTATACTACTAAGGTGGTATCTCACCCATTTTGGTCTGATCATTGAGTTGTTTGAGGTAGGAGTTACTATTCATAAGAATAAAATTTCCTTATCATGAATATAATTTTTTTACCATTGTATAATTTTTTTAATGAAATATTTAATTTTGGTAATTTTCTATAGTTTATTAATTTCATTCTCTTGGGTTTGAATCATGATTTAGTATTTTAAAGGATGTCCATTGTTGGTATCAAGTAGGCGGTTCCTAGATTTTTTTGTTATACATTTGATTGTGCATCATACGATTTACAACCTTGTGTTGTATTGGTTTTAATGATGCTTCATAAGGCATTGTGATGATCCTTGGGATGTTTTTCTTAATGTGGTTTCTTATTAATGTTATATCCATGACTCATCTGGTCATTGGGTGATGTGGGTTTTTTGACATGATATAGGTGGTGATAAATATTTTCATTGCTGGTTAATGAGGTTCTTTATATAGTTCATGGTAGTAAGATGATAGTGATACCACCCACAATGGGGTTAGGTCCATTGGGTTCACATAAACCAAGGACATGGACCAAGTGGTGGTGTTAAAAAATGATTATTTATTGGTATCCTCCATAGATGAGAGGCTTTGGATGATAAAAGTGAACATCGATTCAAAGTAATAATATAAAATGGAGATATATATGATATATAACTATTGATTGATATCATCAAATGGGAGAGGGTTCTTATTGTGCTTTGGTTTTGTTGGGCTGTTGACATTGCTGTTGGTATGGGAATTAGATGATCATGGAACTAGTGATATTATATGTAGACCTACCTTTGGGGAATTGTTTCTAATGGATTGTAATATAGGTTTATGTTATGTCTGTGGGAATGTATTTCCATGTTGTACAGATTTGGTTGTAAGGAAAAAGGATCTTCTAGTGTGATTGAACATGGGTACACATCCCACTTCATCACTAGAAAAAGTATGTATTGTGATCATCATGGTTTGTTGATCATGGAAGGATTGGGTTTTACATGTGGTATTGGATCCCATTTATTGTAAATTATATACACTTATATACTTATGGATATTATATAGGGACACTATTGGTGGTCACGTACCATGTTTGTTTTCACACATTATGTGTGACCTCCAAGATTAATTCCAAATTAATGGCTCATGATGTAGGTAGGGGAAATGGAACAATGACTTGATCATTTCAAATGGTGCTACTATTATTCTTAGTATTTATTTCCTTAGATCTTATAGCTAGACCATGTGGTTCCTAAGTGAAAAACTATGTTCATTTGGGTATTTTTTTACTTGTCTATGTATGATCAGGTTATGGGAAATCTTTATGGTTTCGATATTACATGTTTAAATTTTAATTTATCATTTTAACATTCCATGTATTATGTTTTGTCTTATTGTATTGACATATTTTTTAAATGATTGCACTATTATTATTTTTAGGGTTTTATTATAAGACACTCCATACTATTTGATATCCTATGATATAAGAAGAGGTATGCCTGAGGCTAATGGTTTATTGAATCAATTTTTATTCAGGTGATCTAGATCATTGATACTACACTGTATTATGATATTATGTTGTATAAAAAATTTAAAAATGTGGTATTGAGTATGTTTTTGTTTTTTACATGAGTGACTATGGTAGATGGAGGTTTATGAATGTGTTGGGATTTGGTATATTTGTTTTGATATGTGTCTAACATTTACAATTATGGGTTGAACTCCAAGTCTCTAGGGGAGATAACATCTATGTTTGGGTTTTAAGGATTAAAATTAAGTTAATTGATCATAACAAACATGGTATTTGTTTTTAGTTATTCATAGTATTACCCATGTCATATAGAAGAAAGGGGAAATGTTTATATCCATAATTTCATGAATACATGGATAAAATTATATTTATATGACTTTTTGGGTTTTATTATCTAGATATGTCAAGTTTTGGATGTTTAGATTTTACAAAACTACCTATAAAATGTTTTACCACATATATTCTTTGTGGAATTATACTTTTTTAAACTGGATTTGTGACTCATTATGTTATCAAGTATGTATATCTTGTATGTGTGTGATTCCCAACCCTCAAATTCGTAGGCAAGGCCATAAGACTTGATGATACGATACTTGGGTATAGATAAGGAAGTGTATGGGAAAGTGTGATTATTTGTATGTTACAATTTCCCAATTTGAAGTATATAGAATTTTATATATGTATTGATCTTTTTATTTTGTTTTTAGAGGTATGGAACCTCAAAAACCAATGATGGAGAATCAAGAGGGCAGGGATGTGGGTCTACTGTGGCATACGTTAGATAAATCCACTAAGGGTTAATATGAGTATTATCAATAGGATGAGGTTTTGATGTAGGTAGGTCAACCACATCAGATGGTGGAGTTTGGGTAGTGGTTTAATAAGTAGGCTAGAGTGGGTATAGAAATATTCATTCATGACATAAATTAGGATGATCAAGGAGGTTATTTTTATATTTCATATCTAAAGAAATTGTTTTTTTATTATTATCCTCAATTATTTCAGGTAGTGGGATGGCCCAATGTATCCATGTATTGGATTAAGTCTATTTAGACTATCTTTTAACATATGGGGATGACTCCAAGTCAAGGGTAATGTTGGTAAAATATATTCTTAGAGGATTGAAAAATAATAGTGGTATGTGTATCTTCACAAATCTAGGAATGAGGGGATAAGATAAAATGATTTATAAGTTTGATTATTGGAGATTCTTTTCCCTATGATATTGAGGTCGGACTGAGCTCCCGAGTTCTTATACATGAAATAATGGGATACATCAGTCCTGTATCATATTCCATGGATTACTTATTTTATGTGTTTTTCATCAATGTTGGATGTGGATGAGATTTATATGGTACGATGTTTAAAGGATTTATTAGGACATTCCATTAGGGAATAGGTGAACAGTTTTAGGGTGATGTCCTTTTATGAGGTATTGAACTAGGAACTAATAGGGGGTTGGAATTATAATGATGGAAGTGTTCCCAATCCGGTAGAGGTTTCTGGTGGGATGGGTAGTGGAGCTATAATTAGCCAAAAACATTCATATGAGGAGATTAAATTAGATAATCAATGTAGAGTATTGATGTTTCCACAATAGAGTGTGTGTTTTTTAGGTGTTACCAAATTGGATAGATAGTAAATGCCTAGTCCCATTTTGATAGACTATCAGAGGATTGATATGAATGTGTCTATATGGGATCTCTGGTGCTGTTTTGTTATATGACCTTGTAGAAAATTGATGTTCATGGATAGGGTCTGATTCAACCATCAGATGTAGGATTGGGGGTAGTTATGGGAGGAAGTAGTTTTGATTCTTCCATAATCTCAGTTCACAGGAGTTGATAGAATACCTAGTATTTGGGGTAGTAGGAGAAATTGAGTGTGAATCTATAAAGAGGAAAACTATCAAGGAATTAGGATATGTGTTATCTATATATGATATATATTAATTTCTTAGATAATTATGAATATTTGTTGATGGTAATAGGTACATCATGAGAATATTGGTTTTTATTTTGTCTAATGGGTACTAGTTCATATTGTGTGTTACGTGAAAATTGAATAACCAGATGCTGGTTGAGATATGGGAATCATGTTTGATGAATGATAATTTTTTTTGAAGGTCGACATGTTCTAAATTATAGATGATAGTTGATGGGGTACTATTGATTTTTTGGATAGAATGGTAACGATGAGACTGGGTAGGTGATTCCTATACCGTGCAGTACACACAATGGAATCAACTCATTTTAGTTAGTTAGAAAAGGTAAATGGGAACATATGGATTCATTAAACAAAATATATATATCTATTATATGAGTTTTGTGAGAAGGTATCTCAGGTTTGGGTGTTTAATGGTTAATGTTTGTTCGGAGAAAACATGAGGATAATCATTAATATAGTGGAGAGGTTTTAATGTCTTGGGTTCTCAGGTGAGGTAATGTGATCCTGAAAGTATCCTAAACATTGGTAATTAGTAATTTTTGAGGTGTTATATGGTCCCAAGAAGAAATAGAGGTCAGATTCGTAAAAGGATCCTAGGTTTTGTGCTCTTTATTTTAATGACAGGGGCACAAGGTATGCAGTGGTTTAGTATTGGCTACTCGATGGTGGTAGCATAGAAGTAGGTGTCTATGTGGGTATACCATCTACCTGGTTTACCGAGGGTGGGTACCATATCTAGAGTGTAATAAATGATTGGATAACGGGAACCCATTTCACATATAACTTTTTTTTATTTCATGTTTAATTTTTTAAAAAATTTACAAAATGAGGGAAAACCTCAATTGACGATAGTAGAGTTGAGAGCTTCCACTCATTCCTATTTCCTTAACTCCCACTCCTCAAAAAGTTTGCTATCACTCATTTTTTGGTTTGTGATTTGATAAAAATGAGTTAGGGGTTCATCATAGGTAAATATCTACATTATTTATCATTAGTTTCATGGGTTTTTATTCTGACTTTTTCCAGAAATCTTAATTTCAGGTATTTTTCATTTGTTCAATAATTTTTTATGCCTCGTGTCAAATTAGGATAAAGTATTTGAAAATAAATACTCTTTTTGTATTAACTTTGTGGTTCATATAAATTTAATTTTTTATACATGTGATTATACGTTATGTAATTTTTGGTTGAGGGTATGGTCATGTGTATGACCAATAAAGGAACCACTTTTGGTTTTTTTCATGTATAACTCATAGTGGTGGTTTAATGCGAATAATGATTGGTTTTATTAAGAATTTATTGTTATTTCTTGGTTTTTTGGCCTTGAACATGGTTGGATTGATGATTTTTTTATTAATTACATAATTATTTTGATGTTTTACTTGATATGGTTCCATGGGAATAATATGTGTATGGATTGTGTGGCCATGGGGTGATGTTGATTCATTTGTGTGGAATAGGTGGTGATGACCATTTCCATCGGAGTTTAATGTGATTTTCTATATGTTTCGTGGTTATTAGATAGAAGTAATTCTTCTATCTATGTGTTTGAGTTCATTGGAATCATGTTTACATAAGATAGGGAGAAAAATATAGGGCTAGCCACTAGCTTCTTTTTGGAATCGTCCATAGATGAGAGACTTGGAGAGATAGTATTGATCGTAAATTCATAGGAGGGATATTCTATATGGATATTCATGAGATAAGTTTTGTTATTGAGATTATCATATGGTATTGGGTTCAAAATTTTATTAGTATTCATTGGGAAACTTATCTTGTGATAAGATTTAGAATTTGGATGACCATGGAAGCTATGATATGATATATGTTAATGAATTTTGGGTGACATTTATAATGAATCAGGGAAAAAGAGTGGGTTTTGTGTGTGGAATTGTATCATTTTGGGATATGAATTTGGATGGAAGTCCAAAAGGTTATTCTATTTTGATTAATTTTTGTTACATAATCCGACCATTTCACCAGATAAAGTAGGTAAAGTGATCAATGTGGTTTGATAAGAAAGGGTAGAGTGGGTTGTGAATATGGTATTGGTTACCATTTATTTAACTATTCATAAACTTTTATATATGTGGATATTATTTTAGTTCACCATTGTTGGTGTGTTATTGAGTTCATACTCACACCCATCATAGGTATTCTAGCACATGTGTGGACCTTTTAGTTCATGATGCAGGAAGGAGGAATGGCCTAATGATAGGAGCATAGTATTTTATGGTGTTTTGGATGCATTGGAGTGTTTTTATTGTTTTTTAGAGTTGGACTGAGTGGTTCCTTTGTGGAATAATTTGTTTTTTTGTTTTTTTGGAATCATCTAATTATGTTTATCCTATGGGATATCTCTCTGGTTCTTGTATGAATTATCTGACTATATAGTTCTTTTCATACCATATGTTATGTTATACATTTTTTAACTAATTATTGATATTATATTTCTAGTGTTACACTGTTAATGTATTATTAAAGTGTATTATATCCACATTTTCAACCCTTACACCCACATTGACAGTCATTAGCCTTTGGCATATATGGTGGTTCACCTATGGTCTGTGGATCACCAGATAGGGTGTCTGTTGGGTGACATAGGTCGAGGATACTATATGTAACATATTATACCTTACTTAATGATTCACATGTTTATCCTTTTCATGTATCTAAAGATGTAATTTCTTTTAATTATCATCATAGATAATTTTAGATGATCATTACTTCTTACTACATCTACCATTTTATTTAATTCTTAAGGATGGTAATGTATTGATACTTCATAGTCCTTGATTAGCTCTATCCATATTAATTGGTCCCTATTGAGATTCTTATGTGTGAATATTTACATTATACTTTTATTATTAGTATATATGTCACAAATTTATCTATATAGATATTTACTCCGAATGATATAAAGGAACTATTACTATTATTAACTTAAACTCAAGAGTTATGTGATTTTTCCCATGTACCTTTAATTTTCTTAAGGCATAAAATATCAATTTATCAATTTTCATGATTAAATAAACAATACCTTTCTTTAAATAACAATTTTATTCTATAAAACCTTCCCACATAGAAGGTAGTGAGAGTACAAGAACACTGAATTTCAATTTCTTTAACTCTATAATGATCTTCTCACATTAATCACTCTAAAACAACTTTACACCTTTCTTTATTATCTTATTTAATGGGTTTAAAATCATGGAAAATTTCTCTCACACCATATATAGTACCCATTTATTCCATGGAATTTGCAGATATCTTCCATTAATTCATGTAAGGTCTATTTATTAATCAAATTCATCTTTTAATGATCTAAAAATATCCAATATCATATAATAACATTCCCCAATAATGTGTCATTATCCATAAATAATCCACATCTAATATATTTTTCAGACAAATTATCCACCCATAATTTATTTTACATAATTCTCAAATGTTCCTCATGATATTCCTTATTTTTGGAATATATGGGATTACTATTTATAACTACCACCACAAAATTATCTAAATAATCTCTAAAGATTCTATACCTATAGTCCATGAAGATTTCTACACATTAGTGAGTGATAATGACTTCAAAATGAATATATAGTATCCATATATTTTATGAAATGTGGTCTTGGGGATATATTATTTTTTACCTTCAATTGCTGATATTTCGGTCAATGATCGACATTTTAGAAGTATTGAGCCCCATATAGCTGATCTAATCAATCTTTGGAATAGAATAATAATTCTTTAATATGATGTTGTTAATCTCATGATAATATATTTAAAAATTTACTGATAAATCCTTATTGTTGATAAATAGGATTTGGATACCCCATAGAGAATATATAAGGTATATAAAACCATTATCCATGTTTTCTTTTAGTTTTTTATTTAAATATTATAGTTTAACGTGGACTCTTATTTTGGGACACTTTCGTATAAGTATAGTTCCAAGTGTAAGCTATATAGAGTAATAAATATCTAAATTAAGAGGAATCTTTTGAATATTTTTTTTGGAAATGTGTTATAATACTTCCTCACAATGGTAATATCCTCATCGAGAATCATTTCCTTTATCATAATCATCTGAGATAGATATGATTTCTTAAAAGGTAATAAAATCCAAACTTGAGAATGATTTTCGAAAAGAGATTTATAATTATTTTATAACATGTATAGAATAGAAATATGGTCTGGGATATATAAAGTGAGTTCTCTATCTTCAAAGCTAATATAATTTCTATACAAGGAAAACCAATCCATTCATAATGATGCATTTAATTCTACCAATGGGATAATAACTACATTTTCCAAAATATTCTCCCCATAAATGTTAATTAGTGAAGATTTATATACATAAGATGAAATTACTACACCACTTTTTTCTATTTGTAATATCTCAACCTCCATTTCATTAAGGTGGTGTTTGAATAATTATTATGAACATGAAGGATTGAACGAATGCATAGAACCGATATAATATAATTCACTTATTATTATTGAATAAATAATAATTGTACATATCAACTTATTTTCTTCATTATCCTTCTTGGAAATGTTCATATCATAATATATTCCTTATTCCCTTATTTTTGGAGGTTGTGGTTGTTTTTTATCCTTAATATCCCTTGGATTAGTTCTTGGTGTTTCATTATTCCAATGATCCTTCCAGTTGAAAAATTTGACAAAAGTGAAGTATTGAGTGGAAAATTCTTTTCTTTTATCATATGGATTAGATTCTTCAAATACCATTAATATCCATTATCAATATTTCTTTCTTTTCTACAATTTATAAATCTCCATGTTTTTTATGAAGTTTCCTTGACGCTTTTCCCACACTCTTAAAATCTGGGAAGTTTAATATTCTCACCTCCATTACCATTATTTGAAAAAACACCAGAATTAAACTTTAAACTGATATTTTTATCTCAAGTTCAATGATCCCATTATTTTTTACATATATCCATTAACATCTCAAATCACAAAATTATTTTTAAATACATTTTTAAGATTGAAAATAAGTATTCACTCTTGTATTTGGGATCATTTAAAAAGATGATAGTGTACCTTTCAATCCTGGGGATGTTTTATTTGAATTAAATAGTTTATTTATATTCACTTTTTATAATCTCAATAAAGTATCTCTTCATTTTAATATGGGGAGTGTGAAAAAAATATTTGATGAATAATATCCTCATGAATAAATATTATTCCACTAAATTAATGTCTTCCTTAATCTTGTTATTCATAATTAGTGTCGCTCAATCATTCTCTTATTCGTGAATTTGATAAATGGATAAGATTTATTTCTCCATCTTAGAGTATTGGAGAACATAAAAATTTTCAATGTAATTTAATCATTTCTTCACGCTTAAATGATTAGAGGATCAACCCAAACTAGTTAGTCAGTTATATGTGAAGGAATCTAACAAAATTTTATCCTTCATTGGTTGATTAGGCATATAAACATGGCTTATTTTATTGTTCATAACTTGATTCAACTGGACAAGTACATTCATGAGGTTTTTTATCCTCTCTCACATCATATTGGATATATAATTTCAGAAATAATTTCCATTCCCATTTCAATTTTTGTTGACATAGTTCCTCTTATATATTAAAATTTACTAAAAATTAACATTTTGATTATAATACATAGATATGTAAGAAAATTAATATGAAAATTAGTAACATAGAAATAATTACTCATTAATCACTTGTAAATCCAATCCAATGGCTTCAAAATTCCAAATATAGGTCATTTAGGGTTTATAATTATCATATTTACTTAAATAGACAAAAATATAAATAAATATTTCTTTGATAAAAAATATATTGGCCCAGGTCTTATACACATATTATTAAGTCATTTATAACATAAATATCCCTAAAAACCCTAAAATTATATATGTCCAATATCTTTGGGAAATTAGCAACCCATTACATGATGTTAGAGATAACTAAATCCTATTTTATTTCCCTATTAATAATATGATTCTATATCTCATCATACCTCTATAACTACATGGGATATCTAGGAAAAAAACAAAAAATAGAAGGGTTATTTGTAAATCCTATTAAAGAGATAAAACTAGATCAACATATGTTGAGAAATAATATGAGTCAATAATCATATCCTGATATTAACTAAGGGAGGGATAATAAACCATCACATAAAAACATAGAAAATGAATCAATATGACATAGAAACGTGATAATCTTGAGAATCAAAGGAATATATCACAAACCAAAGATATTTCATCATAAACAAATGTTGACGTACACTTCCAAGACAAAATAACATACTGTGTTGGGATCAATAACCATGCACCATACACAGTCTCTCATGTGATGTCAGCATTACCCAATTTATTAGAGGTTTTATAATTCTATACCCATACATCAAATTATAATAATTAATGTATATTTTTTCCATAAAAAAATAATCATAAAATATGAATAAATGTAAAATAAACCCATGGGAAAGAAATGGGTTACATAATGATGTAAGAAGGATTAATCAAAATGTAAAATAATTAATATACCCAAAATATTATGTTAACATGATATATTAGATTATAAAAGGAACAAATAAACATATAATAAAGAGTTTTTTTCATTAAGTGATGAATAACTGTGGAGAAACAACATATGAATAGTTTGGAAATGGTGAAAGAATCTGGAAAAGATATCATTATAAGGCTTGTATGGTTTGACTAAAAGAAACAATATAAAAGAAAACATAATTTCCTAAATATACATAAAAATGAATTATAATTTTGAATAATGGATATGGGGGAACAATATATGATAAATATAAATAGGTGGATAATGATAAAGAATATGATGGGAGGAAAGACAGTCTTCGGCTTCATGCTTCGATGCATCTACTATACCCTAGGTTTGATGGAATCACTATCAGACACCCTCCCCTTTGGAGGGAAGGGGGTACATATTACTGTTCCCCCATCAGAGGCTTGAACTCATTAGTTTAATCCCTTCTCATTATTATATTTTCTACTACTATTTTTAGAGATACTGATTAGTCTAAAAGTTCCATATCTTTATGAGGATTTTCCTCATCACTCACTTTTATTATCTGAGTTCAAAGAAGCCTCAAGATTTCATGATCTTACTCTGATTTCTTGATTCAAGTAACAAATTCCTTCCATTTATTCATTCGATTAATTTTTATTCAGCTCTAGGGGGTTACAGAAATTCATGACGGTCAAATTTCTTGATAATTTGTTTTATCATGTGATTTGAATCGGTGGAGGATTTAATCTATGCCTGGTTTGAAGCACTATGCTTCTTTAATGGTTTCAAATTTTATCTCTATTGGTGGTCCTATGAATCTCACATGAAGGAATAATCTCCTACCACAATGATATGGGTATTTTTCCATAAAATACCTTTACCCATTCAAAATCCCTCTATATTATGTTTGTTGTGAAATCTGGTGGGCTGATATCTCTTCTCAAATAGTATAACAAATTTTGTTTGCCCCCGATTTCCCCTCGTATTTGTGTAAAGATTAACGTATCTTTGACTGTAAAGGCCTAGAAATTTCTAGGAATTTTTTTCTTAAATACTTTGGAATTTTACGAGTCTCTGGCTTTTGACGAAACTTGATTCTGAGGCCCGGTGTGGCCAAAATCAATTTTCGATGTTTAGATCCGGTACATTTAGTAAACGAATGAGCGGGTTTTTCTATATTTTGAACCGGTGCTCGGAATTGAAATCCAAGGGAACCGATGAACTCACAACACCGGTAATTAATTATGGGAACCTTTACCACAGTTGCGTTATAAGCGGGTTGAGAAGTATTATTTGGGGATTTAGTTTAAAATAAATAAAATTGTTGAACAATTTTATTTTATTATCCATGGAAGTTAATCCCTCCCATGGGAAGTTATTGGTGGGGCCCATAACCACCCAACTTCCCATGTGTGGTTATATGAGAAGTGGGGCCCACACGAGCCCCAACATTTCACCACCCCCTAAACTCCTTAACCCCCTTCTTTAATTTGAAAACTCCTCTTAAATGTGGACTCTTCCGCTCCCTCAATCACCCTATTTAATTCATGCCAACACATTATAATTAAAGAATTCACCCTCTTCAATTAATTAATGGAGTGGATTGAATTTTTAAATTATAATTTCTTGTGTTAATAAAATAATATTGGAGCCTATTATTTTATTTTGGCACACGTTGGGTTGGGGATGATTTGGAGAGAACTCTTGTGAGAAGAAGAAGAGAACTCCTCTCTCGACGAAGAACAAAGTCTCTTCAATGAAGAATTCCAATTCCACTAAGAACAACGACGCACACCAACGTCATGTACGAAACCTCACCCTGGAACTCTGTCTTCCGCGATGCTCGACGTAAGACATCGATTATCTAGGTAGGGGTTATGTTCAATTTTTAATGGATTAATTTTATGCCTCAGTTCGTCATTGTATAACCTTGATTTTCTCAGCCAATTGCAATCGCTTAACGTAGAGGGCACGGGCCGAACGAACACAGCTAGACTACCCTCTACTAGAATTTGATCTTTTTAGAATGGATGATTGAAGGCGGAATGTGGAAGAGACCGGCGGGGAAAGGGCCTCCGTCACACATGATAAGAAAAGTCGCGACCAGCGTAGGTTGTGGAAGAGGAAGCCGACATCGTCGTGCCGGCTATGCAGCGGGAACCACGACCCGCTTTGAGGGCCGCTTTGGCGGAAGGACCATCTGGCCCGTCGGCTGGCCGGGTAGAGCAAGGCCATGCTGCTAGAAGGGCACCGCGCTAGAGAACATGCGGCCCACCCATGCGGGCCGCATGCACCAGAAGGCCGGCTGGCCTAGCTGGCCAGTTTGGGAGGGCAGCACCGCTTAACGCCACCGGTTCGGGCAGCTGGGGGTCGCACCCCCGCGTTGGACCACTCGGCCAGCTGGCAGAGCCATCCGGGTCGTGCGCCCAGCCAGACCTCGCCCAGCCGGGCCGCGCCGGGCTGGGCCAGGCTGGGCCGAGCCCCGCCGGGCCGGGCCGCACCACTTTAGGCCTATAACGACCCATACTTTTCATACATTGTTAATAATTCAAAATTGAAGCATACTTATTACAACATATAAAAAAACCACGAAAGGACCGTATAGGTATAGTGTCTTTAGAAACTGGGAAACATAAACAACTGGTTCATAAAGCGACTACACTGTCTCCCATTTATTTCATCATATTTATAGTCCCTTTTGGCATATCTTACATAATAACCTTCTTCCTGACCTGGGGAAAGAAAACATACAAAAGGGTGAGCTCAAATTCTCAGTAAGGGTAAACAAAAGAAATATCAATCACATCATATTCATAAGAACATAACTTTTGGAAATCTTAACCTGCAAAAGAGTGCATAATTTCATAACAAAGGATAAATAATAGTAGTGAAATGGAATCCCAATAATCATAACCTAAAACATGAAAATTTTTTGCATACACACATAATCATATAGAATCATTTCTTATTAGTCAATACTCATTTCCAAGACTATCTTAGTGGACAAAGTCCATTTCTGAACTGAGTTCACTCCTCGTTTTAGTCCTGTTTCACTGAACCGGTATAACCTACCATTCCATCCATGTCTATCTCATGAGATATAAAATCTTTACCCAATGCATTGGAGGGAAATATAGGTCCCACCCATCTCATAATGATACCATTCTTATGTGTGCCACAAAATCATAAACCATACATCATAGCATAACCCATGTAATAAAAATGGGATTTTTAAACAACATGACATCATAAAACAATTTATATAAGATAAAGGAATTCATAAAAATAATTCCATCACAACATAATAAAATCAATGTAATAATAGGGATAGAAACAAAACCCTTTATTATCATAGATGGAAAATAATTTTGATAAAACACTTGAACACCATTCTTGAGGAAAATATCCTTTCTACTTCAAAAACACTTTTCCTTTCTTAACATGTCATAGAATTTTAAACTAAAAGAAGTTGATTAAAAATGAACTTAAAAAATTGTAAAGTAAGCTTCTTGGAAATAAGTTTTTAAAAATCCATTCATGCCGTATAAGTAAAAAAAACATTCTTCTCGTACTTTTGTCGGAAAAGTCAAAATGTACCTCATACGAAAAACGACAAAAGATTCCATTCATATCTTTTACTAAAAACTCACAAAAGGGTAAAATAGGTTTTAAACAATTGTAGGTGGATGGAAATATTTTTACATATTGAGGAAACATGGATGTGGATGATAAAATACACCCCAGTAAATTCTGAAGTATAAAAAATCTCGAATAAAAATGAGATTGTAATATTTCGCTTACCTTAGGTCCGATTTGCCTCGTAAGTGTCTGAACCTCCTGTATAATGATTTAAATAATGTTATTTAATTATAAAAAAATCATACTTATTGTTATGATATCATATATGGTCATATTCTTAGCTTCTTATTAGTAATATTTCATTACTACTTGTTATTCGGATGTTTATTACTTTTTGTTCTTATGCGTGTTTTATCGAATAAATTCTTATTCTTATCTTTAGGTTAGAGATACCTCATTTCCAGAATGGTATTAGTGTAATATATATCATATTCATTCATTCAATTCATTTATATAATCATTATGAAATGAAGATCATGTAGAACGAGTCGCATCACATCGTGGAGACGGTATTCCGTACGTACGCACGAGTGATGATATCGTTCCTATGATCATGGAATTGTATTGGAGTGTATGTATACTATTTCAGAATCAATATAACTTTATAATAGTCATATATAGTCGTTATATACACCATTATACCCATCCAAGTAAGGTGGTGGTGGAATATAGATTACACCACGGCGTGGAGACGATATTCTGTACGTACGTACGCGTGGTGATTTCTTTTTCCGTAGGATGGATAGATGGTGAAATAGGGTTGTTTCATACATATAATAACATATCAGTATATTAGTGATGCTGATTTTATTACTTAATAATGAAACAACTAAATAAGAAGAAGTGGAAGAAGAAATAATGATGAAAGAATCGGTAACGGACATTACCTCTTCTTTGAAGTGCTTCTTTGAGACCTCCTTTTAGGGCACTAAAATAGGTCTTTGAAGAAGACCAGAACCTCTAGGATGTTTCTATGGAAGTTGAGAGGACACATTTTCAGGGTTTGGCCGATCTTGAAGGCTCAATGTGGTGTGAGAAAGAGGGGGAGGAGGTGCGCTTCTATAAGGGAGGGGAGGGGCACCTTTGGAATAACTAAAAATATTATTTTATTAGAAAGCCAAATTAGGTTTTTAATCGCTCCAAATTGATATATTTCGAAGATAAGGTGGGTAGGGGTCTAAATCATCTCATAAAATAGAATTTAGACAAGTTTAGGTATCAATTTGAACCTTATCATTTAGATTTAACTTTATGTTAGATAATATAACTTTTACCGTGTCTTCTTGTTTTCTTACACTATAAGGTTACTAAACTTACTATAAGCAGCCAAACTAACCCCAAGTTGTTTATTATTAATATATATAAAAATATATAAGTCATTTGGCCGAACCTTAGATTTTTAGGAATAAAATAACAATTACTAATATAATATTTGTTTTAGAAACTATTTTATGTCAATTTTGAAACTATTTAGTAATTGATTTTTTTGAAAATCATAACAGAATGATTAGTTCGAACCAAGTTACTTACATCAATAATAACATGTCATATTAACCTAGAAAATTATTGTAATTCATAAAATGTCTCAAATTACATTTATTTGGGTATTTATAACATCAATTATGTCAATATTTCATTTATAAGATAATTAATGCATCATCATTGTGTCATAAATAAATTAAATTATTTAATGTCTAAAAATTATAAATAAAATACCATTATGTAGGAAATCGTTTTAGAATTCTAATGAATATTTATAGTCGAATTTATCTTATGTATAACTCCATATTAAAAATGATTTACTTATTAAACTTTGATTTTAACTATTTTAACCCTTCTTTAAATAAATTAATAATAAATGTCCAAATCTAATCCAAGTGGGACTAAATGGTCATATTTTATTCCTAAGGTTGTTTTTGGTCGAATTACACTTGTCCAATAGAATTAGGACATGTTTGAGGGTAATAATTATATCATTTTTACCCTTAATTACACTATTTACTTTTAACCGTGGTAAAAAAAGTAAAAAGTTACTATTCACCAAAAAATTATTTTGAACTCATTGAACCACATTTTACTTAATGACATCAACCGTGACACTCGGATTTTCGAAATTCCACTCACATAAGCGGTAAAATTAAGTTTTATAAAAAATTCAGTTTTTTAACTACCACTTAGTGGTTTCACTATTCATCAAAAATTGAATGTTTTTAGAAAAATACCAAAATTTCACCCTAGGCTAATTTCGATATTCCAAATCCTAAAATGAAGTCCATTTGGAAATATAAAATTTATAAAATTTTAAAAAGTGGTTATTACTATTCATAACGGCTAGTTTTAATAATATAACATATCATTGTTTAGTGAAACTCGGTATTGCGTATGACACAAGCTATCGAGGAAGGCCGCAGTTGCGTGTAAAGCAAGACAAGCCAGTGTTAGTGAAAGATTCCTTTGATTTATATAACATAAAAACAAAATATTTCACATAAAAGTCTCGGGTGTTACATTCTACCCCCCTTAAAATGAATTTCGTCCTTGCAATTCGTCACTTTGTAACAAATAGATGAGGATACCTCTCCCTCATCATATCCTCAAGCTCCCATGTATCTTCTTCTAATTGGTGGTTCCTCCATTAAACTTTCACCAAGCGAGTGGTCTTGTTTCGTAGGACTTTTTCGCTACGATCCAGAATCTCTATCAGCTGTTCTTTATAAGAAAGATCTTGCTCCAGCGGTACAACTTCTAAGCTGAGTACATGTGAAGGATCAGGTATGTACTTTCTCAGGAGAGATACATGGAACACATCATGTACTTGAAAGAGATTCGGTGGAAGTTCCAATCGGTAAGCTACCTTCCCGACACGATCCAGTATTTCGAAAGGACCGATATATCTAGGGCTCAGCTTTCCCTTCTTTCCAAATCTCATGACTCTCTTCCAGGGAGATATTAGTAAGAACACTTTATCACCCACTTCAAACTCTAGGTCTTTTCTTCGGTTGTCGGCATAACTTTTCTGTCGAATATGAGCTGCTCTTATGTGTTGTTGAATAGATCTGACCTTTTCTTCCATTTCATCAACGAGATCAGGTCCTAATAGCTTTCTTTCCCCAACGTCATCCCAGCAAGTTGGAGTCCTGCATTTCTTTCCATAGAGAGCCTCATAAGGAGCCATTTGAATACTGGAGTGAAAGATATTATTATACGAAAATTCCACCAATGGTAGGTGTTGATCCCAACCACCTTTGAAATCCATAGAGCAAGCTCTCAACATATCTTCAAGAGTTTGAATTGTTCTCTCAGACTGACCGTCTCTCTGAGGATGATAAGCAGTGCTGAAACTCAACTCTGTATCCAGAGTATGCTGAAGACTTCTCCAGAACTTCAAGGTAAATCTCGGATCCCGATCAGATATAATAGAAAGTGGTACTCCATGCAATCTTACCACATCCTTTACATATATCCTGGCAAGGTGATCCAAAGAAAAATCCTCTCTAATAGCAATGAAGTGTGCAGACTTGGTAAGACGATCAACTATGACCCAGATAGCATTATTGCCTTTGGATGTTTTAGGAAGTCCTGTGACAAAGTCCATAGTGAGGTTTTCCCATTTCCATTCAGGTATGGGTAATGGTTTTAACATCCCCTTAGACTTCTGTCTCTCAGATTTAACTTCCTGACAAACCAAGCATCGAGAGACATATTCAGCAACATCTCTTTTCATGCCATCCCACCAGAATTACTCTTTCAGGTCCCTATACATCTTCGTGCTTCCAGGATGAATAGAGAATGAAGAACTATGAGCCTCATCTAGCAGCTCCTTCTTTAATTCTGGGATGGGAGGAACACAAACCCGATTCCTGAACTTTATTATCCCATCACAATCAAGGTTGAATTCAGGAACATTTCTCACCTTCTTTTGTAACTCGGCATCTTCATTATGTGCCTCTTTAATCTTCACATGTATAGATGGTTGAACATTCATTTGAGAAAGATAAGATTTTTCCCCTTCCATTATAATTACAAGATCCATCCTTTGTAAATCCATAAATATTGGATCTTTTGTGATCCTCATCATGGATAAACTGGCATGGTCTTGTCGACTTAATGCATCTGCCACCTTGTTTTCTTTCCCAGGGTGGTAATGGATTGAGCAGTCATAATCCTTAATCAGCTCCAACCAGCTTCTTTGACGCATATTCAGCTCCTTTTGTGTGAAAATATACTTTAAACTTTTATGATCAGAATAAATTTCACACCTTTCTCCATAAAGATAATTCCTCCAAATCTTTAATGAAAAGATTACCGCAGCTAACTCCAAATCATGTGTTGGGTAATTTTGCTCATGGATTTTCAACTGTCGTGTGGCATAAGCTATCCCCATATCATTTTGCATAAGAACACACCCCAATCCCTTCTTGGATGCATCACTATAGATCACAAACCTTTCTCCACTACAAGGCAGTGTGAGCACAGGTGCACTAGATAACCTTCTTTTCAACTCCTTGAAATTCTCTTCACATTCTTCCGTCCAAAAAAACCTCCTTTCCGAGTCAACTTGGTTATTGGATTAGATAATCGTGAAAAATCTTTCACAAAACGTCGATAATATCCAGCCAAACCAAGAAAACTTTGGATCTCAGTTACTGTTGTTGGTCTCGACCATCTTTCAATAACCTCTATTTTTACTGGATCCACAGATATCCCATCTTTTGAGATTATGTGACCCAAAAATGAAACTTTTTGAAGCCAAAATTCACACTTGGTAAATTTGGCATAAAGCTTATCCTTTCTCAGGGTCTTCAATATAATCCTCAAGTGATCTTCATGTTCTTCCTTGCTCTTTGAATAGACAAGAATATCATCTATAAAGACTACGACAAATTGATCAAGATAGTCTCTAAAGACTCTATTCATCAGATCCATGAAGGTATCAGGGGAATTAATAAGACCAAATGGCATCACTATAAATTCACAGTGTCCATACCTTGTACAGAAATCCGTCTTTGGTATATCCTCCATTTTGACCCTTAATTGATGATACCCTGAACGAAGATCAATCTTGGAAAAGTATTGAGCTCCGCGTAGTTGGTCAAATAAGTCATCAATGCATGGGAGAGGATATTTGTTCATGATAGTGATCTTGTTAAGTTATCGATAATCAATGCAGAGTCTCATTGATCCATCTTTCTTCTTAAAAAATAGAATAGGTGCTCCCCAAGGTGACGCACTAGGGCGTATGAATCCCTTATCAAGATTCTCTTGGAGTTTCTTCTTCAATTCCTACAACTCTATTGGGGCCATTCTATAAGGTGTCTTTGAAATAGGCAAAGAACCCTGTACGAGTTCTATTGAAAACTCAACTCCACGATTTGGTGGAAGACCCGGTAATTCCTCCGGAAAGACATCATCAAACTCTCGTACAATGGGCATGTTCTTAATAGTGAGTTTCTCACCAACCATTTGAGAAAAATAACCTTCATTTAGTGGAATCAAGACCCATAAGGTAGAAGGAATTTCCACTGGAAGGTTATGTTCATCCTTGTATTGATAGACGATCATAGATTGATCTAGAATATGAAATGTGACTTCCCTTATTTTACAATTGATATGAGCTCCATATAAAGAAACCCCATCCATGCCACGAATCACATCAAATTCCACTATAGGAAGGATCAAAATATTTGCAGGAAGAACTTTCCCAAAAACTTCGATCGAAGAAGAATTATAAACTTTTGATGCGACTATTGTGCCATTAGGTGTTGTCACAGCTAACTCAACATCTAATTGTTGAGGTAATACGGTGACACCCTTAGAAAATTCTTCAGAAATAAAAGAGTGGGTGGATCCAAAATCAAATAAAACATTTTCTACTTTAGAGTGGATGGTAAGTGTACCTTTCACCACATCATTATCGTACTCCACATCACTGATAGAAATTTCATGTGACATTCCTTTGTCTTTATCCTTAAGAGTTTGTTGACATCGACCATCATCATCAACCCTTGGATTAGGGCATTTATTGGAATAATGTCCCATATCCTTGCACATGAAACATTGAAGTGTAGTAGGTACATTCTGTGTATCCATTCCTTTGTTTGCATCATTAGAAATCTTCTTCCTATCATCGCGGCATTCAAATGCCCGATGGCCTTCCTTTACACACTTGAAACATTTACTTGTCCCTTTAAGACAACTCCCTCCATGTTTCTTTCCACACATTGAGCATAAGGGAAAGACCATCTTCTTTTCAGTGTGCTCTTTAGATTTTCCTTTGAATTCCATTTTCCTCTTCTTATCAAACCCATATGACTGATGGGTTACTCCAATCTCCATCTCAACTTTGAGAGCACATCGAACGATTTCCTCGTAGCTATTGAAGTCCCTTATGGCCAAGGCCCTTCGAAGACTTGGTTTTAAGCCACTAAAGAATCGATCGATCTTACTCTCAGGAAGGATAATAATACCAGAAGTGTACCTTGCAAGTCTTGTAAACTTTTCTTCATAGGTACCAACAGATTCATCATCCTTTTGCTTTAGTTCAAGAAACTCTTTATCCATCTTTTTTCGGAGAATACGAGGGAAGTACTTATTTAAAATTAAGTTCTTGAACTCGTCCCATTCCATGGACTCAATTTCATCCCTTTGCCTCGTATTCTTAATAAGATTCCACCATTGATCAGCATCACCTTCTAAACGATACACTGCTAAGATGACTTTATCATGCTCAGAACATTAAAGAACTGAAAATATCTTTTCAGTAGTACTAATCCATTGTTCAGCAACTAATGGATCAGTAGACCTGCTGAATGAAGGTGGACGCTGTCTCATGAAGGATTCAAAAGAATGTTGCTCCTTCCTTTCCTCTTTTTGAAGTCCTACATGATTCATAGCTTGAGAAAGTTGTGTGAGCATGGCTACAAGATTTTGCATTCCAGCTTCCATAACGTTTGGTTGCTCAGGGGGACAATCATTGCATTGCCTGTCGCATTATGAATTAACACGGTTCCTTCGGGTTCCAGCCATTGACTAAAACCAAGAAGAATAGTGTGAGCAGCACTAATTATAATAGGAAAACCACATAATCAAGAATAAAATTTTACACTTAAGGTCTTATCCTATGTTATTCATGGCCATTTCTAAAACACTAATATTGTGTTTTATGCTTAGAATTATCCTTAGGGTTCTTACTAAGGCTTTCACATCCTAGTTTCTAAAGGTTGACTATACCATTCCTCTGATACCAACTATAACGACCCATAAATTACATACATTGTTAATACTTCAAAATTGAAGCATACTTATTACAACATATAACAAAACCACGAAAGGACCGTATAGGTATAGTGTCTTTAGAAACTGGGAAACATAAACAACTGGTTCATAAAGCGTCTACACTGTCTCCCATTTATTTCATCATATCTATAGTCCCTTTTGGAATATCTTACTTAATAACCTTATTCCTGACCTGGGGAACGAAAACATACAAAAGGGTGAGCTCAAATTCTCAGTAAGGGTAATCAAAAGAAATATCAATCACATCATATTCATAAGAACATAACTTTTGGAAATCTTAACCTGCAAAAGATAGCATAATTTCATAACATGGGATAAATCATAGTAGTGAAATGGAATCCCAATAATCATAACATAAAACATGAAAATTTTTGGCATACACACATAATCATAGAGAATAATTTCTTATTAGTCAAGACTCATTGCCAAGACTATCTTAGTGGACAAAGTCCATTTCTAAACCGAGTTCACTCCTCGTTTCAGTCCTATTTCACTGAACCGGTATAACCTACCATTCCAGCCATGTATATCTCATGAGATATAAAATCATTACCCAATGAATTGGAGGGAGATATAGGTCCCACCCATCTCATAATGATACCATTCTTATGTGTGCCACAAAATAAAAAACCATACATCATAGCATAACCCATGTAATAAAAATGGGATTCTTAAACAACATGACATCATAAAACAATTTATATAAGATAAAGGAATTCATAAAAATAATTCCATCACAACATAATCAAATCAACGTAATAATAGGGATAGAAATAGAACCCTTTATTATCTTAGATGGAAAATAATTTTGATAAAACACTTGAACACCATTCTTGAGGAAAATATCCTTTCTACTTCAAAAACACTTTTCCTTTCTTAACATGTCATACAATTTTAAACTAAAAGATGTTGATTAAAAATAAACATGAAAACTTGTAAAGGAAGCTTCTTGGAAATAAGGTTTTAAAAATCCATTCATGCCGTATAAGTAAAAAAAACATTATTCTCGTACTTTTGTCGGAAAAGTAAAAAAGTACCTAATACGAAAAACGACAAAAGATTCCTTTCATATCTTTTACTAGAAACTCACCAAAGGGTAAAATAGGTTTTAAAAAACTTTAGGTGGATGGAAATATTATTATATATTGTGGAAACATGGATGTGGATGATAAAATACACCCCAGTAAATTCTGAAGTATAAACAATCTAAAATAAAAATGAGATTGTGATATTTACCTTACCATAGGTCCGATTTGCCTCGTAAGTGTCCTAACCTCCTGTATAATGATTTAAATAATGTTATTGACTTATTCCAGAATCATAATTATTGTTATGATATCATATATGGTCATATTATTAGCTTCTTATTAGTAATATTTCATTACTACTTGTTATTCAGGTGTTTATTACTTTTTGTTCTTATGCGTGTTTTGTCGAATAAATTCTTATTCTTCTCTTTAGGTTATAGATAACTCATTTCCAGAATGGTATTAGTGTAATATATATCATATTCATTCATTAAATTCATTTATATAATCATTATGAAATGAAGATCATGTAGAACGAGTCGCATCACATCGTGGAGACGGTATTCCGTACGTACGCACGAGTGATGATATCATTCCTATGATCGTGGAATTGTATTGGAGTGTATGTATACTATTTCATAATCAATATCACTTTATAATAGTCATATATAGTCGTTATTTACACCATTATACCCATCCAATTAAGGTGGTGGTGGAAAATAGATTACACCACGGCGTGGAGATGGTATTCCGTACGTACACACGCGCGGTGATTTCTTTTTCCATAGGATGGATAGATGGTGAAAAAGTAGGGTTGTTTAATACTTATAATAACATATCAGTATATGAGTGATACTGATGTTATTACTTAATAATGAAACAACTAAAGAAGAAGAAGTGGAATAAGAAATGAAGATGAAAGAATCGGTAACGGACATTACCTCTTCTTTGAAGTGCTTCTTTGAGACCACCTTTTTGGGCACTAAAATAGGTCTTTGAAGAAGAAACGAACCACTAGGATGTTTCTAGGGAAGTGGAGAGGAGAACTTTTCAGGGTTTGGCCGAGCTTGAAGGCTCAAAGTGGTTTGAGAAAGAGGGGGAGGAGGTGCCCTTTTATAAGGGAGGAGAGGGGCACCTTTGGAATAACTAAAAGTATTATTTTATTATAAAGTCAAATTCGATTTTTAATAGATCCAAATTGATATATTTCGAAGATAAGGTGGTTAGGGGTCGAAATCCTCTCATAAAATAGAATTTAGACAAGTTTAGGTATCAATTTTAACCTTATCATTTAGATTTAACTTTAAGTTAGATAATTTAACTTTTACCGTGTCTTCTTGTTTTCTTAAACTATAAGGTTAATAAACTTATTATAAGCAGCCAAACGAACCCCAAGTTGTTTAGTATTAATATATATAACCTTATCTAAGTCATTTGGACGAACCATAGATTTATAAGAATAAAATAACAATAACTAATATAATATTTGTTTTAAAAATTATTTTATGTCAATTTTGAAACTATTTAGTAATTGATTTTTGTGAAAATCATAACAGAATGATTAGTTCGAACAAAGATACTTAAATCAATACTAAAATGTCATATTAACATAGAAAATTAGTTTAATTCATAAACAGTCTCAAATTACATTTATTTGGGTATTTATAACATCAATTATGTTAATATTTCATTAATAAGATAATTACTGCATCATCATTGTGTCATAAATAAATTAAATTATTTAATGTCTAAAAATTACAAATAAAATACCATTATGTAGGAAATCTTTTTAGATTTATAATGAATATTTATAGTCGAATTTATCTTATGTATAACCCCATATTAAAAATGATTTACTTATTAAACTTTGATTTTAACTATTTTAACCTTTCTTTAAATAAATTAATAATAAATGTCCTAATCTAATCCAAGTGGGAATAAATGGTCATATTTTATTCCTAAGGTTGTTTTTGGTCGAATTAAACTTGTCCAATAGAATTAGGACGTGTGTTAGGGTAATAATAATATCATTTTACCCTTAATTACCCTATTTACTTTTAACCGTGGTAAAAAAAAGTAAAAAGTTACTATTCACCAAAAAATTATTTTCATCTCATTGAACCACATTTTACTTACTGACATCAACCGTGTCTCTCGGATTTTCGAAATTCCACTCACAGATGTGGTAAAATTATGCTTTATGAAAAATTCAGTTTTTTAACTACCACTTAGTGGTTTCACTATTCATCAAAAATTGAAAGTTTTTTGAAAAATACCAAAATTTCACCATAGGCTAATTTTGATATTCTGAATCCAAAAATGAAGTCCATTTTGAAATATAAAATTTATAAAATTTCAAAAGGTTGTTATTACTATTCATAACAGCTAGTTTTAATAATATAACATATCATTGTTTAGTGAAACTCGGTATTGCGTATGACACAAGCTATCGAGGAAGGTCGCGGTTGCGTGTAAAGCAAGCCAAGCCAGTGTTAGTGAAAGATTCCTTTGATTTATATAACATAAAAACAAAATATTTCACATAAAAGTCTCGGGTGTTACAGGGCCGGGCCGCACCACTTCGGGTCGGGCCGCGCCCCTCGGGCCAGGTCGTGTGACTCACCGGGCCGATCCGACCCCTTTTCTGGGCTGGACTTGCCAAAACCGAGTCGACCCGACCCGTCATCCCATCGGGCCTAACAGACCGGGCCCTTTTTTACATAAAATTGAATATCATGAACACCACGCATCCGAACGATGCGCCATCCGCGACACTGGTATCCTATCGACGAGGTGGTTCATTTTGCGATACCCTATGTGGGTTTTGAACAATTTTGGTAAACGACTGGGTTCTGAACGAGCATATTTCCAACCAGGCCCTTGGGACAAAAAGGCCAATATCTCTTAGACCGGGCGTCCGATTGACGCGCCTTCTATAACGTTGAGTTCCTTTTGATGAGATGGAACTTTGGGATACATCAACTCTAGAATTCATGATAGTTTATGTATCGACCCCTTTACTCGAGGAGCGAACCCTCCCGGAATCAAGTATGCTGTGTGCGAGGACCTTAGAGCTGGCTGCGACTGCGACGACTACCGTGCTGAATCCTCCATGGGTTCAACGACGAAGGCGACTGTACTTGGATCTTACTTGGGTTTGGCAGCGACGATGACTGTACCTGGATCCTCCATGGGTTCGGCAGTGATGTCGACTGCACATGGATCCTACGTGGGTTCGACAGAGATGGTTACTGTACATGGATCCTATGTGGGTTCGGCAGCGATGACTTATGTTCTTAGATCCTACGCAGGTTTCGCAGAGGAGATGATACAGATATTATATCTAATCATCTCCACCTTTCTTCGTGAGAAGTATACCTGTGTGAGCTGAGTCTTGAATTGCAATCATTATCATTGATGAGATTGACTTCTTTCCTATATGGACCAGATTGTGCTTGGGATTGGAAGTTGGAGTCGAACTGAGATTGATGACTTAGGTATATGTATGGGAATATACCTAAGTAGAGTTGGTTGATACTTCGTGTTTGTATCTTTCCTTTGTGGTTTATCCTTCGTGGATTTTGGGAGAAATTCGGGGGTCTTGGGGTCCCTACTGAGTATCATATACTCACCCCTTCGTGGGTTATTCCTGCACTACGTTGTGTTGGATGCAGATGACAGACAACACTAATCGAGGTGGAGGCTTGTGCAGCTGGACAGTACCCGGTGGTGGACCACTAGACGTGACGTACACGGAGCGGACGACTGGACCCGGGGAGCTGAGGAGACCGTCTATACCCACCCTTTGATTTGGGATATCCGGAGGATGACTTAGTGGTTGCTGCTTTACAACTGTTCTACTTTCTTTCTTAGTTGTACTGTACTTTCAGTTGGGTTTGTATACTAGCCCATATACCTTCCAGCACTTACTTTTTTTACTCAGTTTTACTTAGTGCTTACTTCACTTGAGTACTATTTTGTGTTTGTTTACTTTTATAAAGGCAATGCCTTCCCTTTTATCTGGATTTATGCCTTTGGTGCTAGTCGCCAGCCCCTGGCCTATGGAAGGCGGGCTTGGGGTAGTCAAGACACGGGCCCCGTGGACGGGTCATGACAAATTGGTATCAGAGGGGTCAGTTCTACCGTAGAACTCAGGACTCTGATTATTTATTCTCTATGAAGAAATAGTGTTTAGAGTATTGAGTGTGGTTTTTAGTCCAGGGAATCTAGTGTTGGTGCGGCGACTGACGTATCCATACACCAGGACCCTGACTTCAGATTTCCAACTCAGTCCACAAAAAAACTTATTGCATGTGCGTATCAAAAGTTCTCTTTGTGATTACTTTGTGTTAGATCACCATGTGTACTGTTTAACCATGGAACACCTGTTATTTTTTTCAGGATGGCCCACAAAGGTATCCAGATAGGGTTCCTAGTTACATGTGGGATGGCAGCCCACCAAGAAACAAGGCCTCGGTGCATGGCCCCATTACAGCGGAGGCACCATCGGTACCATTACCCGCTAAGCCACCGATGCCACCTGACCCAGCAGAAGAGAGAGCATGCCACCTGAGTGCGTTGCACGAGTTTCAGCGACCGAGGCCGCCCTAGTTCCGTGGAGAGACGGACCCTCAGGTAGCCGAGGGTTGGATGGAGGCTATCGTCAGAGTCTTATGATTGGTAGGGACACTGGCAGACCTTATGGTGATCCTTGTCGTGAGTCTCCTGCACACAACGGCAGGTAGATGGTGGAGCCTGATGCTCCAGGTGCACGAAGAGGCATATCTACATTGGACAGACTTTGAGATCCTCTTCTACTCAAATTTTTTTCCAGCCACCCTCAGTGCAGTGCACATCCAGGAGTTACTACAGCTGCGGCATGGCAGCATGACAATAGCCTAGTACTCAGCGAGATTTACCGACCTCTCGTTCTACACCACGAACATGGTACGTGACCCATTCTTCCAGGCCTGGACCTTTGACCAGGGACTAGGGCATGATATCAGGGCTTCGATGATATCCCTCAGCATTCTGACGAAGGCAGGAGTACTGGAGCGAGCCCTTCTTATGGAGAGCCTTCTTGTTGAGCCGACGCCAGCAACGAGACCCACCACAGGGAGACATGTAGCGGAGTCTTCTATAGCCGATAGTAGACATATGTCGCAGATGTCCAAGAGGACCAGGCCATCAGGTGGGTGACCTCAGGATACTGGTTCATATGTGCGGGGCACACGGAGGAGGGCCAGCCATTCGAGGGGCAGGCAGTTCTATGCATGCGGCGGGCAGGGCCACATGGCTCGTGACTGCCTGAACCGCCAAACAGTGGACCAACAGATAGTAGAAGTACCTCCCAGATAGAGGCATAGGTTCGACCATGGCGGTTTTTAGGGAGTAGTCCGATGAGGCAGACGAGCTGGCCAAGCAGCAGGTGGTGGACGATGCTTCAAGGCTCTACCACCACCACCACCAGGAGGACCACCCCGACCACAGTGAGCTGGCAGACATAGGCAGGCTCAGCACCAGGAAGTCGAGGCCTATGACCACGACGCACCTAAGATTATTCTAGGTACTATCTGTGTCTAATCCACCCTTGCTTCAGTTCTTATAGACACAAGAGCGAGTCATTATTTCATTGTCACTGCCCTTGTTCAGAGCTCGGAGATTATGATGGAGCCATTGGCTCTATCTTTATGACTATAGACTTCTACAAGAGTAGACATGATGATTACGCACTGGTGCCGATAGTGTGAGCTTACTCTAGGAGGCGAGAGCTTAGGATGGGATCTTCTTGTAGCGGCATCGATGCCTTATGACATCATCTTGGGTATGGATTGGTTATCTACAGTCCATGCCCAGATCGACTGTATTAGGTGAAAAGTGCGTTGTGTCCGCACATATGGGAGAAGATTCACCTTCACCAGAGAGAAGGGATCCTTTGCAGTTCTGGATGAGATTATGTAGAGGAGAGGGCAGCCAATCACACATCAGTTGGCTAGTCTTATCCTCAGAGCAGTTGATGTGCAGAGTCCGAGTTTTCCTGTTGTGGTGGATCAGTATGCGGAAGTATTTCCTGACGACGTTCCAAGACTACCTCCTCATAGATAGGTAGACTTCTACATAGACCTGTACCCTGGGAAAACACCGATATCTACTCCAGCATATCGGATGGCTGCTCTCAAGCATCGTGAGTTGCGGGTGCTGCTGGAGGACTTACAGGGAAAGGGATTAATCTGAACCAGTGTTTCACCTTGGGATTCTTTGATTTTATTCGCCAAGATGGTGGATGGGATCCTATGACTATGTGTCTACTACCGTCGCCTGAATCAGGTGACTATAAGGAACAAGTACCCACTCTCGAGGATGGACGACCTCTTTGATCAGCTCAAAGGAGCACGATGGTTCTCGAAGATAGACCTCAGGTCAGGCTATCATCATCTTAGAGTACGAGATGAGGATGTGCATAAGATGACCTTCAGGTGTCGGTATGGCCAATAAAAGTTCATGTTTATGCCCTTTGGCATAACCAATTCCTCAACAGTGTTTATGAGTCTCCTGAACAGGATCTTCCTGCCTTACCTCGATCGTTTTGTCATAGTCTTTATCGATGACATACTGATTTACTTGACTACTGAGGAGGAGCATGCCTACCACTAACGGGTTGTACTGGACACACATAGAGAGCACCAGCTTTATGGTAAGCTCTAGAAGTGCCAGTTCTGGATTCGAGAGGTTCACTTCTTGGGGCATGTCATATGAGAGGTGGGATTTGCATTGGATCCTGCGAAGATCGAGGCAGTACTTGCTTGGGAGACACCCAGGAGTGTGACGGAGGTACGGAGTTTCCTTGGTCTGGATGGGTACTATCGGATATTTCTGCCAGACTTCTCCAAAGTTGCAGCACCACGTTTAGCTTTGAAACAGAAGGGGAAACCCTTCGAGTGGTCAGATAGATGCCAGCAGATCTTCCAGGAGATGAGACAGAGATTGACCAGTGCGCCCATATTGAGGCTACCAGAAGAGGTCATAGGGTACGTAGTTTACTGCGATGCATCAGGGACTAGACTTGAGTGTGTCTTGATGCAGGAGTGGTCAACGATCACTTATGGTTCTTAATATTTGATGTAGCACGAGCAGAACTATGCTACCCATGACCTGGAGTTAGCAGTAGTGGTCTTTGCCTTGAAGATATGGTGACACTATCTGATGGGCGAGCACTTCACAGTCTAATTTGACCACCAGATTCTCAGGTACATCTTCTCGCAGAAGGACCTGAACTTGAGACAGTGGCTATGGCTCTAGTTCCTCCAGGACTATGACTTTGAGATAGTCTATACTCCTGGGAAGGGGAATGTAGTAGCAGATGCTCTCAGTAGTAGATCGGTCATTCAGCTACTTAGAGAGGCGACGAAGCAGTTAGCCACTTTGTAGATATCCTTCATGGATAGAGATGGGGTATCCTTTCTAAAGTCCCTCATAGTCACTCCTCCACTACATTAGTGGGTCAGAGAGGCACATCATAGGGATGTTGACTGTGAGACGCGACATGATCAGATTTCCACAGGGCATGAGCCTGATGGATTTTCTGAAGGAGGATAGCACGCCATTCTCTTCAGGGGATGTACCATGGTACCAGTTGCTCTGCAGGAGGAAGTGCTGAGGGAGTTTCACACTTACTCTCTTGCGGTACATCTAAGAGTGGTGAAGATGTTCTAGGACCTCAGACGACAGCACTGGTGGCCGGGTATGAAGAAGGCTGTAGTCGAGTTTGTTTTATGATGCCTCACTTTCCAGCAAGTGAAGGAAGAGAACTAGGTACCAGTAGGCTTGGTACAACCCTTAGAGATTCCAGAGTGGAAGTGGGATGGGATATCCATGAATTTCGTGATAGGGCTTCCATGTACTTCCAGAGGACACGACTCCATCTGGGTGATCGTATACTAACTCACCATTTCGGACCACATCCTATAGATCAGAGGGCAGGGCTCAATAGAGATCTTGGGACGCCTCTACATTCAAGAGATCGTACGACATTATAGTGTGCTATCATCTATTATCTCCGATTGAGACACTCGCTTTACTTCTCGTCTTTGTAAGGGTTTGTAGGAGGCATTTGGGATACAGCTATGCCGGAGCACCACCTTTTATCCTCAGACGGATGGCCAGATGGAGAGGACCATTTAGACACTCGATGACATGCTCTGTGCATTTGTCCTTGACTTTGGTCATAGTTGGGAGGATTACCTACCCTTGGTGGAGTTTGCGTACAACAACAACTACCACTCCACCATTGGTATGGCACCTTATGAGGCACTATACGACCGACCTTGAAGATCACCTCTGTGCTGGATTGACCCTGGGAAGTCAGCACTCATAGGACCAAAGATGGTTCAGGCTATAAAGGAGAAGGTTCCGATCATCCAGGAGCGGATGAGGACTGCACAGAGCAGACAGAAGGCCTATGCTGATAGGAGGCGGAGACCACTGAAGTTCGAGGATGGAAACCACGTTTTTTATGGGTCTCACCTCCACGTGAATTACAAAGATTTGGCTGGGGTGGCAAGTTATCTCCATGATTCATCGAACAATTCTAGGTCCTCAACATGGTAGGCGAGGTGGCTTACCGCCTAGCCCTTCCACCTCAGTTGCACCAGGTGCATGACGTCTTCCAAGTATCTCAGCTGATGAGATACGTGCATGACCCGACCCACTTCATTGATCATGGGAATGTGGACATTGATGATGGGGTGACATTTGCGGAGGTCCCGGTGGAGATCAAGGATCGATAGGAGTGGGTCCTACTTGGATGGTCGATTCCTCTTGTGCACAATCGATGACAGCATGAGAACCTCCAAGAGAGCACATGGGAGCGGGAGGCTCAGATGCATGCTCAGTAGCCTCATTTGATTCCATAGTTTATGTTGTAGCTTTATAGGGACATAAATCTCTATGGTGGGGGTAATGTAAAGACCCCTAAATTTCAAGGAAAGTTTTTTTTAATACTTTGGAATTTTATGAGTCTGTGGCTTCTGACGACACTTGATTCTGAGGCCCGATGTTCCCGGAATCAATTTCCGAAGTTCAGCTCGGGTACGTTCAGTAAACGAATGTGAAAGTTTTTCTATCGTTTGAACCAGTGCCCGGAATTGAAATCTGAGGGCACCAATGAACTCGCAACACCGGTAATTGCTTAAGGGGACCTTTACCGCAGTTGTGTTTTAAGCGGGTTGCGAATTATTATTTGGGGATTTCGTTTAAAATAAATAAAATTGTCGAACAATGTTATTTTATTATCCTTTGAAGTTAAACCCTCCCATGGGAAGTTGTTGGTGGGTCCCACAACCACCCAAATTCCCATATGTGGTTATATGAGAGGTGGGGCCCACACAATCCCCAACCTTTCACCTCCCCCTAAACTCTTTAACCCCCTTCTTTAATTTGAAAACTCCTCTTAAATGTGGACTCTTCCTCTCCCTCACTCCCCCTCTTTAATTCATGCCAACAAATGATAATTAAAGAATTCACCCTCTTCAATTAATTAATGGAGTGGTTTTAATTTTGAAATTATAATTTCGTGTGTTAATAAAATAATAGTGGAGCCTATTATTTTATTTTGGCGCACGTTGGGTTGGGGAAGATTTGGAGAGAAATCTTGTTAGAAGAAGAAGAGAACTCTTCTCTTGACGAAGAAAGACGTCTCTTAAATGAAGAATGCCAGTTCCATGAAGAACAACGATGCACACCGACGACTTCTATGAAACCTCACCCCGCGACGCCGTCTTCCACAATGCTCGACGTACGACATCAATTATCGAGGTAGGGGTTATGTTCAATATTTAATGGATTAATTTTCTGCCTTGGTTCGCCATTGTATAACCTTGATTGTCTCGGCCCATTGCTATTTGTTAACGTGGAGGGCCCGGGCTGAACGAACATGGCCCGACGACCCTATGCTAGAACTTGATCTTTTTATAATCAACGATCGAAGGCAGAACAGAGAAGATACTGGCGGCCCAAGGGTTGCCGTCGCGCACGCTAAGAAAAGTCGCGGCCAAGCGTAGGACACAATGGAGGAAGCAGAGTGCCGTTGCGCCGTGCCGGGGATGCAGAGCCGCCGCCAACATAGGCCGCGGTGGAGGAATCTAGTGCAGTCGCACCAGATATGCAGCGGGAACCATGGCCCTCTTTGAGGTCTGATTCGGCGGAAGGAACGTCCGGCCCGTCGGCCGACCGGGCGGAGCAAGGCCGCGATTCCAGAAGGGCACCGCACAAGAGAACCCACGACCCACCCATGCGGGTCGCTTGCGCGAGAAGACCGGCCGGCCTAGACGGCCGGTTTGGGAGGGCGGTGCCACTTGGTGCCACCAGTTCGAGTAGCCGGGGGCCGCGGCCCCGCCTCGGACCGCTCGTCCTTCAGGCCGAGCCAGCCGGGCCGTGCCCCACCGGGCCAGGCTGCGCTACTTCGGGCTAGGCCACAGCCCTTGGGCCAGGCCGCCCGACTCACCGGGCCGGTCCGACCCCTTTCCCAGGCTGGACCAGCCAAAACTGAGTCGACCCGACCCGTCTGCCCATCAGGCCTAACATACCGGGCCCTTTTTCACTTAAAGGTGAATATATTGAATACCGCACGTCCGAACGACGTTCCATCCATGGAACTGGGATCTTATCGACAATGATGTCCTTTTTCAATACCCTAATTGAGTTTTGAACAACTTTGGTAAACGGCCGGGTTTGGAACGAGCATATTTCCAAACGTGCACTTAGGACGAAAAAGCCAATATCTCTTAGGCCGGATGTCCGATTGACGCACCGTCTATCGTGTTGAGTTCCTTTTGATGATACGGAACTTCAAGATAAATCAAATCTGGACTTCATGATAGATGATGTATCGACCCCTTTACTTGAGGAGAGGACCCTCCCGGAATCGAGTATGTTGTGTGAGGGAACCCTAGAGCTAGCTGCGACTACGACGACTACCGTGCTGAATCCTCCGTGGTTTGGACGATGAAGATGATTGTACTTGGATCCTACGTGGGTTCGACAGCGAGGAAGACTATACATGGAACCTATGTGGGTTCGGTAGCGATGGAAACTGTACTTGGATCCTGCATGGGTTCGGCAGTGATGGTTACTGTACATGGATCCTACGTGGGTTCGACAGCGACGACTTCTGTACTTGGATCCTACGTGGGTTCGATAGAGGAGATGATACAAAGACTACATATAATCATATCCACATTTCTTCGTGAGAGGTATACCTTTGTGAGTTGAGTCTTGACATGCAATCATTATCATTGATGAGATTGACTTCTTTCCTATGTGGACCGGATTGTGCTTGGGCTCAAAAGTTGGAGCCGGACTGAGATTGATGACTTAGGAATATGTATGGGAATATAACTAAGTAGAGTTGGTTGATAATTCATGTTTGTATATTTCCTTTGTGGTTTATCCTTCATTGATTCTGGTAGACCTTCAGGAGTCTCGAGGTCCCTACTGAGTATCGTATACTCACCCCTGCACAGGCTATGCCCGCACTACGTTGTGTTGGATGCAGACGACGGACATCACTGATCGAGTTGGAGGATTGTGGAGCTGGAAGGTCCCGGAAGGTGGACCACTATACGGGATGTACACGGAGTGGACGAACGGACCCGGGGAGCTGAGGAGACCGTCTGTACCCACCCTTCAGGTGGGATATCTGGTGGACGACTCATTGGTTGCTGCTTTACTTTACAACTGTTGTACTTTCTTTTTCAGTTGTACTGTACTTTCAGTTGGGTTTGTATACTATCCCATTTACTTTCCTTCACTTACTTTTGTACTCAGTTTTACTTTTTGCTTACTTCACTTGCGTACTCTGTTGGGTTTGTTTACTTTTATAAAGGAAATGCCTTCCCTTTTACCGGGATTTATGCCTTTGGTGCTAGTCGCCATCCTCTGGCCTATGGACGGTGGGCTTGGGGTAGTCATGACACAATACCCAAGGATGGGTCTTGACATAGACTCTGGTGTAGTGCCTTTGGAACTTAGTTGGGGATGAGTTTTGCTACATAAAATAGTTTTTTTTTAATCTTTGACACATTTCTGTTCATCCTGTAAGAATATGGGTCACCTTACTACAACATGCCAATGAATCCATAATTTCATTGAGACTCTCATACCGACCATACAACATATAAATCTTTATTATATTTTCACATGGCTTACAAATATTCATGTAGGAGATGGTGGTTTGGATTTGGATGATCCTATCCCGAAAAATGCTTTTCCTTCGAATGTGAATATTTCAATAACTGATATTTACAACCGACTATGGTTGAATATTCTAGTTACTAATCCAATTGGGTTTTCTTTTTAGAGAGTTATGAAAAAGGGGGTGGGTGTTGAAGTTCTATAGGAACTGTCCCCCAACATTTTTAATCCAATATCATATGTGGGGTTAATTTTATCTCGAAAGAACCATACTCATGAAAAATAGAGATTGATAGCATGTGATGGTGGTGCTATGGGATGTACGAGAAGGGACTCTAGTCCTAGTTTATATAAATAAGGTTTCAGTTTACATAATAGTTTTGGAGGCATGGGTGATGAGGTTACACCACAATAATAAACTGAATTGGCTGAGATATTTAAGGGTGGGAAAGACACAATCAGTTTTTATACCAATGAACAGAAGATTGAGGTCTTTCATGCCCCTATTCAAAATGATAAACCAATAGTCTTAGGTGTTTATATTGAGTTTCTTGATGGTCTAAATGAATCTCTGCCTCTATGAAAAAGGAATCTTGATAAACATGATCATCAAAGGACTATCCAACTCCAAAATTGATTCTCAATCTTAGAAGAACATGGGACGAAGAATGTTGATACTGAAGGATAAAAAACATTCATTTAAAGACAGAAATGAAATAAGTCTAATTCAAAGTATCTGAAGGATATAAAACTAAGTGACATGGAGGATGACTCCAAACTGACGACTTATTATGAGAAAGACTCCCTAGGGGACATGACAGCTGGGTCTAGCTCAAAGAAGGGTAAGCAGGGTAATCTAGTCTCTGGGAAGTTCCATGTTCACAAGGGAGGGGGACCAAGAACTCTCAAATAGTAATCAAATATTCCAAAAAAATCATCACTAAATATGTAAGAAAGGAAAGAAAAAATGGGACATAAATAAAATTGTGGGAATAAATTATTTTTTAATATGATAAGAATCTTTCTGGTAAGTTGGTCTAATAAGCTCTAAGTGAGGGAATTAAGGCTCTTCAAGGTGAATCATTTGAGTAGAACATGTAATCAATGTTTGATGGAGTAATAATTAAAATGGAAACCAAGGTAGAAGAGGAATATAAGGAATGTTTGGATCTTTTTCCATACTCTAAGGAATAAATATTATAAGAATCCTTCAATATCAATGAATTGAAGGTGGTTTTAAATATTATATATGAGCGATAGATTAGGGATGACATTAATTAAAAGAAAATGTTGCGGATCAAAAAACAGGACTGAATTTTGGCATAAGGATTCAATGAAAATATGATCAATGAGATGGAATACATTCAGTCCTTGGATAAGACGAAAGATCATTTTGAGGATCTTATTAAGAATGATCCATATATGCAGGTTTCCACACAAATACATAGACAATAAAAATTTAATAATTGTTTTAGAAAGTTATTCATATTTTTTTAACTTCTTATAATCCATTTATTATCAGGTTTTATTTATTTGATAAATTAATCTTTTTTTGTTTACTATTTTGAGGTTGTTTTGTTTATAGTTAAAAATTACCTCGATGTAATGGTAATGGTTAAAGGCCACATTATAATGGTTACATAATATATATAAGTGTAATAGTGTAATGTTCTTGTCATTATATATTTAAAGGGGTTTAATTGCTCTATATATTTATCCAAATATTTCAAAATCAATAAGTGTTTCTTCATAATCTTTTTTAGAAGGTTTAAAATGATTACTATTTTTTACTTTTAATATCATTATTATCATGGATATTTTATAATTATAGAATTATAAAATTGTTATTTTTTTATTAATAATATATTAAATAATGAAATATAATATTAATAATATGCATGAAAGGCTTAAAAATAAAAAATCATCATTCACTTAGTTAGTGTGAAACCCCTACGGGTGTATGCTATTTTTAAAAGAGTTTAAAAGAATGAAATAGATAATAAAGATATATGTTTTATAAAAAAATGATTATAATTAAAATAATATTTTACCTTTACATTTAAGTATCACTTACATTATATAATGGGTAAGAGTGTATTTTAAATGGGAAGATTTTGGTTTTAAAACTCTTACCTTGATCTTTAAGACTCCTCCATTGGATTATGTCTAAATCATTCGAACGAGGGAATTTCGAATAAAAAAAGTCTTTGAGAATGTTTCTAGTGGATTTTATAGTGTCATTTTGGTAGATCATTGTAAAATAGTTTTTTTAATAGTTAGGAGAAATCGTTGGAGGTGGAAGGTTTATATAGCCAAGGGGAGGGGTATATTTCAATAAACTATTGATTATTTTATTATTTAGGATCAAAACTATGAATACTATTTATTCTTATTATTTTTTATAGTTTTTGATTTAAAAATATATATTTCTTTGATATTTTATGATACACAAATATGAATTACATCTTGTAAATATTTTATTTAATGTAAGGAACCAATAATTGTTTTCTTATTAGAATAAAATACAATATGGGATTTGAAAACTGATTTATTATCTTATAAATTTATTATATTATTTTTAAATTTTAAATTTTACTAATTACATGTATTTTATTTATTTATTTATTTTTAAAATGTTTTAGCCTGGTTTATATCATGATGATGTCATAAAACATATGATACATGTTAAAATCATATTTTTTTACTATTCACTAAAAATTCATCTTTTTATGAAAAATAAAAAAAATTCACTATAGGATAATTTGAATAAGTTGACTCAAAAATGGGATCCTTTTCATGAAAATAAAAATTTAAATTAGGTAATATAAATATTTAAAATTTATTAAAAATATTCAATATTTTTTTTAAAAACCCCTTATTAAAATTCGTACTTATTAATGATTTATTATTAAGAATCTCATATTATTTGATTCTAATATTTGAAATTAAATATTTTTTCTATATTGATATTAATAATTAAGAATTTTATTACTTTAAATATCCAAGTTACTATTTCAATGGTCAGTTAATATTTTATATGGTCATTCACTATTCAAAAAGTATTATAATTACTATACTCCCTTTAATTACATATTATTTCCTTAATTATTCATTTACTAAATTTCCTATCATTGTTATTTAATTTCATTTAAAAAAATTAAAATCTTATTTTTTTTTCTTTTTACAAGGTTCTTCATTGTTGTGATATTTCTAATAGACTACACCCCAATAGAGTTTTATATTCATCTTATGTAATTTATTTGTTTTTATTATCTTATTGTACAATTTGTAATTTAACTAGTGTATATTTATACTTTAAATATAATGTTTCATTTTTGCGGAATAAAATTATATTTTTTTAAGTAATTTATGTGTTTTTATTATAGAATAAACTTACATATTCCCCATATATATTTATATAAATAATTTTATCATATTACAAAATCATGGGATATTATAATTTTTACTTTACTCAAATTAATAGTACATGAAATTTTAATTATCTCTTCAAAATAATTTCAATTTTTTTAAGGAAAATATGATGAATGTATTTAATGGAATATAGAGAAACTAAAAGAATAAGGAGGTAAAGTAGAAGAATCCATCATCTATCGTAATTTGAAAATATTCAACCCACATGGGTTGTGATCATTTTTATTCTACTATGGCATGGATGAAAAAAAATTAATGGATAAAAAAAAGTATAAAAAAACAATTATATAATATATTTTATATCCTTAAGTAGTTCCTGATATCTCTTGTAAAGACTGATGTCATGTAGAAGGTAGAACAAGTCTTGAAGATAACAAGTATTTGGATGATACTCAAAATTTATGTACTAATTTTGAAAATTTCATTGATCTTGAGAAGTTAAATAAAAAATTGTGAAGTAATATTCTAAATGATTGATTACAATTATTTATGTATCAAAAGGAGGTAAATTATTTTAAATCAAAGGATTCAAAATATTGATGTGATTTATCATCTTAAAAATTAATTTTTTTAATTTATAAAAATATCATTCTCGGATTTCTATTTGAATTCATGGAGCATAAGATGAATTTACATGATGATAATTAAATGTTTTATGATTTAGAGTTATTAAAAATAAATGAGAATAATTTTTATGACTATAGATTTATTATTAAACATTTTAATTCTCAATAACATATCATTTTTGTATTACAATAATAACTTTATTAGATGACAAAATATGATAAGAAATGTTTTTAGTGATTATAAAAAAGGACATCTCAAATTTTTCTATAAGGATGAAAAAATCACAATAAAGAGTGATTAATATGAGCATCCTTGAATATAAAAAGGATTAAATGGACTTTGTAAATGTAGATAAATATAATTTGATTAAACCATTTAAATGTTTAATCCCTTTAATTAATTTTGAAAATATAAACAGGAGTGACTCAATGTTCTGCACTCTGAGGAAGATCAATTTCAAGGGTAAATGGATTATTAATAATGGGAAAATTAAATAGAAATGATCAATGATAGTATATATTGACTATCATGGATGGTGGATTAAGATAAAATATAGGATGAGGATTACCTCACCAAATAATACTAAAATGTTTCTAGGGGAGGTTCACCCCGGATAAGAAAAAGGAAATCATAACATATAGTTTTATGTAAAATTATTTCTGAATTTTATATAATATTACATCGTTTTTAATTAATAGATGAAGTAAATTTTTTTTTATATTTTTTATTGAATAAAATTATTATTTTTTGAATCAATTGATTTTAATATGAAAATTATCCTTGAATTTAATGTTTGATCTAAAATATATTATTTATTTACATTACAAAAATGCGCATGTTTATATATTATAAAATATATATTTATTAATATAATACGTAATTAAATGCCGCATCGTTGAATTATATTATAAATATTAATTTTACAACTAAAAATTCATGTTCTATTCTTGAAATGAATTTAGGAATTTTATTGATATTCATTTTTGTAGTTTAACATTTTATATTTTCATTTAATAACTTCCTTCCCTAAATTTATTATTTATTTTTCATAATACATGTAAAAAATTATTTTCGGGCATTAGGTTTGTTTCCCAAAATATTATTTTCTATTTAAGATACATATAGTGGGGTTTTCCCTTGAATAAGACACAATGAATATTTTTGGCTATATAGATACCATCTTCCCATTAATAATCAAAATTGATGTGTTGATTAAAACCTAGATGCTAGATAATGAATTGGGAAACCAAATGATGAAATTTGTAAGGTGGATTAACCAAGGGAGAGAATAATATATTGGACCACTAATATTTATTATATATAGATGGATTATGTACCAAATCAAGATAGGTGTTATTTTTTGTTTCCAATGTTGGATTGGGTGAGGTTTTAATGGGATTATTCATGAAAAAGGTTGCAGATTAGGGGACTTTATTACTATAGTGATGTCTTAGTCCATAGCTTAATGAAGGTTGATACCAATAATAAATTTTATTGAAAAAATCAATGTATTAATATTTTTACACTGATGTTTTCTAGGATTTCTTTAAGATACTAGGAGGCCAACCCAAGGATCCTATCAATGGAAATTTATTTATGCTACTTACTATCTAGCCCTAACCCCTACTATAGCCAAAGGAGAAATTCTATGTGGTTTGATTGATTGATGAAGTTATAGTTGATCTAATTTATGGTTTCATGCTACTATAGGTCACCATGGGATCAATATTGTGGTAAACGTGGTTTTGTTTACTATTATTTATATATTCATTTTAGGTAGATGAAGGATGAAACGAAGACTTAAGAGTAATTCTTAAAGTTATCCATAACATGTTTGACTAAAAGAAAATGTTTGTGTTTTTATTTTTAAACCAAGTGTTTTCCAATATTTTTTTATAATAAAGAAATTATGACTCGCTAGACTTGGAGGCCCCATAATTACTAAGGGGATCCTAAAATATAACACACATGGGTTGAAATACAGAAGCGAGAAAAACACAATGGAATCTATTATAAATATTTTATGTATTTACACCTAACAAAAGAGGATTTTACCACAAAGACCCTAACCTACCCACATTAGGTATCCCATTTATGTTTTTATCTCTATAAATTCAAGATAGAATCTTAGTTGTAAAAATTTCCTTCTAGGACCAGTATTCTTCCTTCTCAAAATTTTCATATTCTATGAATAAACATTTGGTGTTGGTATGATGCTTCTATTATATTCAAATATTTATTATTATAATCATACCCAAATGTCATATTATTAATGTATATTTGTATATGGGACTTTAGGAAATGTAATATTTCCCTCTCAACCATGTTAAAATGATAACATATGATAATAATAAAAATTGAGGCATTCGTGGTAGAGGTTATGCATCATTCTCTACTAAAAGTTCCTTATCTTTTTCATTTTGTTATTTATCTTCTCATGTAATTTATTTAATCTAATTTTTTTGTGATTATTATTATTATTTGTGTTGTCAATTTATTCTCTATATTCTATGAATTTTCAAGGATCTATTATCATTATGTTCCACTATTGAGTGCATTTTACTCTCTTCCCACTCAATGTTATTCCCTCTAATATCCTTAATAGTGAACTAATTGGATATTTTAGTCTAAATATATGTAAAATATATTTCTTCTAGTGATTTTTAATTTCAATATTTTGTATTTATACATTCTATATATGATTTTACGTTGAATGTTGTGAGGGGGAGGAGATATATCATGAATATCCAATTACTTATCACTTTTTCTCTCAGAAGTTTTCACTTCATCTCACTATAAATTTGGATTTGTTGAGTGAATTATTAAAATGATAAGTGTTTTAAAACATCAAAAAGACATTTTAAAGACTCGAATTAATTTTTAAGAAGATACAACTAACATATGGAAACCGTTCTATTGAGAAGGACACTATTCTCTATAGTTAATAATATTGAATGAAGTGACATATCACCAAGATTGAAATAAACAAGTAATCAATAGATAAATAACTATAAACCAAATATTCAATAAACATTATTATAATTATATTAATTATCATTAATAATATTTTATTCTACTTCATTCAATATCTCCTATTTTTTTATTTTTCAATTTCAATTTTTGCATCTTAATCATTTATTTCAATATTTTCAGAATACATAAAATTTTTAAGAAAATAAGGTATTGGTAACTGTGATTATATTCCATTTTTTATTAGTTTAATGATCCATGAGCTCAACCCCTATACTCAAACATAAATATTATAAATTATAAAGCATCTTAAGATATAAAAAACATGTTTTCAATAAACACTTTTTTGGAGATGTTTATAGGGATAAATATATTTCAAAGTGAGTACTTCAATATTTCCCATTTACTATTCTTTTTATTTTTATTATTTTAATTAATCCAGTTAGTGATGGATATTGAGGATGATAATTTTTCCTCATAAAAAATATACTCACAAATAATTTTTTTGAAATGTTTTTAGGTTTAAATAAATGGTAGCAAAAACACCCCAAAGGAGAATACAGGGTCACAATTGGTTATTGTTGAAAATTTTCATTTTTCTATTTGAATAAGCTACCTATTACACTGATTTGGATGAAAATTAAAGATAAAAACACTTCAAATAGAGGATGAGTTTGAGAACGTTTTTTTACCTAAATTTTATTTTAATAAACCAATATAGGTTGAAAGGGAGTTATTTTTTAAATTTCTATTATATTTATTAATATTTGGAATAGAGGAGGTTGTTGAGGAGTATTTGTTATCTATAATTACCTTGGTAAATATGAAACTTGTGGTTAAGTACTAGAATAACCTCGAACGTAGTGAAATTCACCTAATGCTTTCTAAATAATTATAATCTTAACCAACATAGGATTTTCTCATCATTTCAATTGATGAAGAAACACATGAATATGTTTTTGAGACCAATATATGTTGTGAATGGTTATAAATTCCATGAAGAAGTATATAACACCTAATTATAATTTTCAAAGATTTGGAGTTGAATAATTTTACTTTAGAATTTATTTTTCAATAAAGAATAACAATTAAAGAAGTGGATATGTTTATCTTGTTGGAATTTTCATAAAATACAGAAATAATAATAAAAATATGATGAAATAAAGATTATTATGTGTGTGGAAGAAAATTAATTAAAGAAGAATTTTCATTTCAGTTGAAGAAAACATTTTTACTTCATTTTTCTTTAAGAATCCATAACATGAGTTATCCCTGAGTCCAGTTGGACATATCCAATGATTTATGAATAATTTAGAGGAATTAAAGAATTTTAAAAAGAAGTTAAATTTAGTTGGTTGTCCAAATTTTAATTTTAATATCAAATTCAAACCATAGGCGTGATTTTTATATGGAAGATAAAAAGGAACATGGTCTTTAATGTATAAAATATGTGATGTGTTGTGTGTTTTTTTGGAGATAAATTAAGGGTGAATTGTGGAAGATTTTGTATGTGTAATACTGTACAATGAAGAAAATAATTATCATGTATAACAATAAAATGGAGAGATAGAGAATCCTCATTAGGATAATTCATGTTTAAATGGGTGAATAAAGTTGTTTTCTAGTTCACTTTGCATATATATAAGATACTTTCAATTGGTGAAAGTAAGAGAAGAAGAAGATAATATTTATTTTAGTTAAAGTTGTACAATAATAATTGAACCCATAAACATAGTTTGGTTGTGTGTGTGATCATCACAACTATGACCTATAATGAGGTATTAGGATGGAGTCACACATATTCTAACAGTGATTATGTGTAATATCACTTTAATATTATCGGGATACAATCATAAATGGAATTAGGATAATATCTTCATTAAAAAATAAAATACAACAATGTAAAAAGTATGACATAGGTAGAAGCCTTTATTATTATATCAAGAGACAACATTGTTCATACTATTATATTATGAGTAAAAGATATACCCTAGTAATTCATATCTCAGATAGTGATTCTTATGGATCATATGATCTAAGGTGAGTTTGCATCAGGAAAAATGATTAACTAGTTATTTTTAGTTGTCAATTTGTTTATATTATGTGTCTATTTTTTTATCTCCTTCCTCAGTGTGTGAGATATAATAAATGTGATTGATCACTAGGAAAGGTGAAAGAGTTTATTTCCAATGATATAATACATGATTAAAATTATACACTATTAAATTATTCCCTCACTCTTATTGAACATACCACACTTGAGGTTACCAAAATTCTTATCAAATAATCCTTATTCAATTCTATGCTCTAGAAGTTTGTAGTTTTATACTACGAAGGTTTTAAAATAAGTTATTTTATGATATCTTTTAAGAAATTAGAAATTTATTGTTGAATATTATTCCCTAATTTTTTATTGTAATCATGGACAACTTTAATTTAGTGAACTTCAAGGGGATTTCCAATTTTATGTGTGGAATTATTATTTATTTAAATATTGGATGAGTACTTATATTTTTAATATTATTTTTGATATCTTAGATTCTATGACTGGAGGATTTATTCCTCATGACAAAGGTAAAACTATGAAATTATTAGTTATTAATAATTTATAGAATTATGGTCATGATTAGAATTAAATCATGTCATCTATTGTTTAGAAACAATCCCTCAATGATAAGGAGATTAAAAAAGAAAAATTTATTTGGGAATATTTATAAGATATTTATAAAATAGATATAAATTTATATAAATACATGCTATAGATTTATTTATTTATGTATGAAGTTCTCATGATTCCTAATGACGAAACAATGAATAAATTATTAACTATTGTTGGTGAATTTTTGATCACCCAATAAGGTTTTGGCTAGAAGTTGGAGGATATTATGGTTATCAAGAAGATACTGCCATTTTTCCTTGATAGGTTTGAAGAAAAAGTTCTAAACCCTTAAAAATGTTACCCAAGTATGTTTTTGGATGATATTAATAATAATATTATTTCTCAATAAATGTAGATTAAATTGTTTTTCAAGATGAAGACCAAGGATGATAGGTAAATCTACTTAAAATATTTGAAGTAAGATAAGAGTCAGAAAGAATAATTTTTTGGATAAAGAAGAATTTGTTAATAAATAAGATATTAATTTGGAGTAGGAAAATAACATGTTACTCATCTCAAGATGTTTCTAAAGATAAAAATGTAAATTTCATGTCAAGTTTCCATTGATGTGTTTCAACTATGGTGGTATTGAACATTTTACAGATAAATTTCTATGGTTGGAGGAAGATGATAAGAGTAAAGATAAGGATTAGAAGCTAAGAACTTCCTTAAATAATATGTTATCAAAAAATTCTTCAAGTGAAAATTTAATAATTTACAAAACAAACATAAAAAATTTCTCATCTATTCTAGATTATAGTGATAGTTTTGATGATGGCGGGGAAGTAGAATCATCATGTGATAGTGGTGAAATGCGACTAATTGTAATGGTGAATTAAGAATAATTAAAAAGTTACGAAATAAATATTAATAGAAGTGATGAAGAGATAAAAATATAGTTTATGTGGAATATGTAACTCAAAGAGCATATCTTGAATACCTCTACATTAGAATAAATGAATTAGTGTTTGAATAATGGTTATCAGTTATATTTCTATAATGATAGTTCTCAGAAATAAAAAAGATTGAAAATTGAAATTGATAAGTTTAAATATTTTCAAATAAAGATAAGAGGATGAATATATAATTATTAATGAATGTAAATTAATTACATAAGTATCATGATACTTTTTAACACAAATAGACTTATGCGTAAAATAAATTGGAAGAGGAAAAAAACTATAACTTTTAGAACAACACTCATGAAGATAAAAGAAACAAAAATAAGGATATTATGAAAGAAGTTTAAGTATCGTCATATGATTTGATTCATGTAGTCAAATAAATATCCCATATAATGTTTTAAAAATATTTTATAAGTTTTGGAGAAAATCATGATTCATGGTCACAATTGAAGAAAGTCAGATTCATGGAAATACAAGATGATTTTTGGAAATATGAAAATTATGGGAACATTGATTTGAGTATAGAAATTTCTAAAAATTGTGATTTGAAAAGGTATAGAAACAATTTTATAGGGAATTAGAAATTGTATGAATTCTAATAAATTTTAGGTTCTAAAAACTGAGAAATCTTTTATGACCAAAACAAGGAAGTTGACTATGTCTAAACATTTGGACAAAAAATTGATTTCAAAGTTATTCGGTCATTTTATGAATACTATTTGATGCAATGGATGTTTTGGGATCTCAAAAAGAATATTTTAGTTTAATTATTTATAAAACTATGAGTCTATATTTTAGAGAAGACCAATATTTAAAAGGATTCATCACAAATAAAAGCTAATTGTTCATAAGTAGTATATAAATTATGAAAAAAATGATGGGGATAAATTCTTACAATAGAAGATGTTTTTGGAAGGTGTGACCATCCAAGAAAGTTTTTTAAATATTTCCTTACCAATTTACCTTAAAAAAATATAAATAAAATAATAGAAAAATTATAATCATAGGAAAGTGAAGGTAAGATAGAAGTCTATGATTGTTTATGGCTCAAAGAAAACATCACATAGGAAACATATATGGATTTTGGACAGTGGAGGATCATATCATATAGAAGGATATTTAGTAATAGTGAAGGATATTAAGAAGCGAAAGAAACCATCGATGAAATTTATAATGTATTATCACTAAAAATTAATGGAATTGGTTCTATAATCATTGATGAAGATATTATGGAATTAAAGAACACATTGCTTATGGATGGTTTGAAACATGATTTAATAAGTGTGCCTCTAATCCGTGTTTAAGACTATAAGGTTGTATTTTAGAAGAATGAATGTGTTATGAAGATATTAAAATATTTTTTTTAATGAGTGGACAATGTAATATTTGTAAATTATTTATTGTTTGTCAATTACTAATGAAAAAACACCTTATAATAATAATAAATATTTTGTTTTGATGTCTTTGGAGATGGCTGACTCTAATTATAGTTGAGAAACATTTATTCTAAATAATAACATTAAAGGAGAAATCTCATGAATAATATATTAGAGAAAGTTGGATGAATAAGATGTATTTAATTCAAAACAATAATTTAAATTGTCTAAAATTGAAGAAGTACTTCTCCATGTCAAGTTCTAAAGTAAATATTATGATTATTTCTCCCAAAATAAATGGAAATTAAAGAAGAACCTATCTAATAAAAGTTGTTTTTTCAAAGGAGGAGTTTATTACAAATTCATGGATGTTAAAGAGGCCGTTTCAACATTATATAGTTAAAGTATTATGTATGATTAAGTAATCACCTATATCACATTTTATATGGATATTGGTGTCAAATGGGGTGAAATAAAACATTAATCTCTTTATGCTCAATCCACCAATACCCTAACAAAGAGGGATAAAACTAAATAGAATGATAATATAAAGATATATAATTAACATATTACAATACAGATCACATATTTTGTTTGATCATGTATTTAGAGGGTGTTTTTTAAATCGTCATGTTATAAAGTCAAATTGTAAAATATTCTATAGTGTTTGGTGAGAATGTAAGAAAGCAGTTTTCGTACAAACGTTTAAGGGATTTTGAGAGTAGTTAATGATGTATTTATTCTCATGTTTTATCAGGAGGAACTGGTATTAATAGTTTTCAAGTGATATAGGGAAAAGAATATAATTCAATATTATGGGCAACATGATATTATTTTTAGAATTAAAATTTCCAATATCATTTTACCTCAAGTAGGATTATAATTATTTAGTAATTATTCATTATTATGTGTTATTATTTTTAATGTAATTTATGTTCTTTGGTTGAAAAAAATACAAATGTGGATATTTTATAGACCATGTAATTTTTTTTCATTACTAAGACCATGAAAATGGGGATAAGATCCAAGTATAATTTTCTAATATTTTTTGTTGTATATGTATCCATTATAATTTTTCATTTTATTTAGAGGAATAATTTAAGAAGAAGTGTATATGTTTTTTGTTTATGTTTTTTCAATACATAAATCAAATTCAATCTCACATAAAATAATGTTTATTATGTTAGGTGAAATGTATTCCAAGTTTTTGATGTGTTTGAATATTTTTGGAATTATTTGGAACAATTTGGATGTAATTTTAATTTTAATGGAGTTTAGTATATTTGGACTAAAAATATGGATAAGTAATTTCAATTTCCTAAGAGTAACTTAAATATGCATATGAGTAACTCTAAGATGATCAAGAAAAATGAAACAATGTATCGAATTAATAAGAGTAAATCTACTGGTTTATATGAGTAAATCTTAGTATATAAATGAAAATATGACTAAGTCACTATTTAATAATAGTAAATTTTATGATACATATAAGTACATTTGAATAGATTCTAGGTAAATCCACTAATTATTATAACATATGATTGATTTTCTAGTTTTTATTAGAGTTATCAAGACCATATATTAGAAAGGTTGTAATTCTAATTTTATAGGACTCATTCAGAGTATTAATAAGACAAACTTATGCAATATAGGTTTTTTATAAAGGTTATTTGGAGCTGTACTAATATTTATATACCAATAGAAAAATATTAGTTCTCTATTAGTATATAGGAATTCTTGAAAAATATAATGGAATTGTATAAAAGAATTATTTTTCTAAAAATTAAAAGAAAATTCAAAAGAATTATTTTGCATGATGATAACTATGATATTGGATAGATTAAATATAAACAAGTTAATTTTTAAAACAACCAATAAAGAAAATGATCCATGTCATGAAAATTATATTACATTGTTGACGCTCCTTTCTTCATGGAATCTAAAGTTCGGAAAAGGGAATATCTGAGCTCAAAGTGATTAATCCTTTGAAGAAACATCAAAAATCGACAAAGGGATAAAAAAGGAGAACATTGCCCATGTATCGCGCAAGTTCCCTCTTGGTCACGCAAGTACACTTGCGCGCCGCCTCAATACTTGCGCGACTCCTCATGTTCGTGCAAGGGACTTGCGCGACATATGTGGTAACCGCCTGGTAACCGCCCAGTAACCGCCCGGGGTCTTCTTTTGCCTATAAATAGACCCTGTGGGCCCCCCATTCAAGAGGATCTTTTTTCCAGAAACTCGGATTGAAGCTCCCGACGCCCAAGTCTCTTCTCAAAGCTTCCAGAACACTTCTAAGGTAATTTCTTACCTAGAATGGAAGATCTAAAGGGAATAAGGAAGGCCTAAGTGTTGAAACTTATCAAACACTTGCGCGCCGACTTAATTCCTTCAATATAACTTGCGCATACCTTCTCTGGAAGAACCTCAAGAGGATTATAAAGGGTTTAATAAAGAGTCGCTCAAGTATTTCAACTCTGGTTGAAAATCGCGCAAGTATCCCTCATGTCTCACAAGTATACTTGCGCGACCAATACTTGCGCGCCGCCGCAGGACTTGCGCGACTTTTAATACTTGCGCGCCCCTATCTTTTTGGGTGCCCATCTTGCCCATTTTACCCCTCTTAAGCCATTTCACCTTTCCTATTCAAGATTCAGTCTTCAAGATACTCTTCAAAGCCATTTATGGCATGATTTCTTGATTTGACATCCTTGTCTGAAAGGAATTCTGTGAAATATCTCTCAAAACCTAGTGATTTAAACATCTTTATGTCACCAAAGATTGAGAGTTCATTCATTCAACCTCATCCTTTAAGATGAGAAAATCCTAATCTGGGTCTCCTTTTCAGGAATAATCCCCAGTTATAAAACCTTTGATCTGGGCATCTTCCTCAGGAGTAAGCCCCAATCAAGTCCTCTAATCTTGGGCATCTTTCTTAAGAATAAGCCCCAACCTCAAATATGGGCATCCTCCTCAGGAGTAAGCCCCAAACCTTAATCCCTAACCTGGGTCTCCTTTTTCAGGAATAAGACTCAGTCATAACCTAGGGCTTCCTTTTTAGGAGTAAGCCCCAAGTCCCCTAACCTAGGCTTCCTTCTCAGGAATAAGTCCTAGTCATAAATCTTGGGCATCTTTCTTAAGAATAAGCCCCAATCAAGTCCTTTAATCTTGGGCATCCTCTTCAGGAGTAAGCCCCAAACCTTAATCCCTAACCTGGGTCTCCTTTTCAGGAACAAGACTCAGTCATAACCTTGGGCTTCCTTTTCAGGAGTAAGCCCCAAGTCCCCTAACCTAGGCTTCCTTCTCAGGAATAAGTCCTAGTCATAAATCTTGGGCATCCTTCTTAGGAGTAAGCCCCAAATCTCTTAAAATTTCTCTTAACCAGTCATAATTTACCTTTGATTCGGGTTCCCTTTTTCAGGAGTAAAACCCAATCATAAGTCCTCTCCTAACTTGGGCATCCTCCTCAGGAGTAAGCCCCAAGATTAGAGTATTCAAATCTCCATGAAGCACATATAACTTTGTGGACCATGTTCATGGATTTTCTCCCTAAAAGTAAATCCTAAACCTTCATCTATCTGGGCAGTCATCCATACATAAGCCCCAAACAAATTCTTATGATTGCATCTTTCATGGCACAATTGTCTAAATTTTACCAATACCTCTTGTTTCTCACACCGAGCATGACTCACGTGAGCTTAGAGTGTAAAAGTAATTATGACATTCATCTTTGAGCCATCAATCATAAACATCATACCCCATTCCTCGAACTACGTGGGTTCTGATTCCTTTTTCAAAACAAAGGATACGTAGGTATCCCATTTATGGGTTCGATCCCAACATTGAGATAATCTCTGTCCTTCTGAATGATGATAAACTTCAAGTGCCCCACTGAGTGGCTTTAAAACCAGCCTGGTCATCAAAATGACCAAGAGAATTTTATATAAATGTTTTGAAGGATACCATTGACCAAGAATCTCTAAACAAATATAGATGATTCCATATTGATGAAGAACCTCGAATACATATAAAAGATTCTCTAAATTTCTTGCATATTTAATCATTGATTGTTAAAACTAAAGGAAAGCTCATTTTATACTTGGTAATGTAATAAGGATTCACGAACTTAACTTAAATCTATAAAGAGAGTCCCGGAGTAGACAATAATTCCCCTCAAAAAGGTGTGATGAGTCCGACCTCCCATCCTCTCGACCAATGCAAATTCCTAAGCCTCATTAGCCCACAAGCTAATGAGCGCCTGCCAATGGAAAGTAGGTCCAAACGGATGTGGAATCATTGGATGTTTCCGGTTCTACGAACAAACCCGTTAGAAACCGATCGGAACGTTTGAATCTCCCGTCCGGGAGGTCATCCCCGGATTCCGCGCGAAACAAAAATGGTGAACCCGACGTGAATCCTTAACCAAGTTAAAATGATGTTCTTCTTATCTGTTAGGCCCTTTGGGCCAACAAGGCAATCATTGACATGTGCTCATCCAAAAGATGCAGTAGCCAGATTCATCTTGATTATGTCTGTTACATGGAACAGGCACTCTTTTCTCAAAGATCTTCTGCAAAAAATGGCTTTCCTTAAATTCACCCCTGTGAATACTGCTGCTGTGAACACCTCTACTGTGAGGTCTGCTGCTGTGAAAACCAATGCTGCTACTCCTGCTGGAACGTCATCCGCTCTGAGGATGACATCACCAACTCAGCGTCTTCAACGCTGTGTTTCTAATGCACTGGTTAAGGAGTACTGTCGTAACGGTACTATCCCAACTCTGGAGGCCGCTCGTCAAGCCCTCCAAGTTAACAGTTCTACCTGGTCGTCCGGACAACGGCGACCAGCAATCAAGAAGCAGGCGGTGCTGACTACCGTCTCCAACCGTTTCGGGTCGTTATCCCCGGAACGCAATTTCCATTCACTCCCTTATTCCGAGGAAGTGAATGAGCAGGTCCCGCAGGACCTTAATTCAAAAAGACAGGAGTCCTTTTCAAGGGCTCCCATCAACAATCACCGCCAGACTCGTGCGGTAGTGCGCCCTCAACATGATGAGGGTACCGACTCCAGGCATTCAGCTCAGGTTCCTCGAACCCGAGCAGGCAAGATGAACCGCCAGAGACGGAATCCGGTTAACAATAGGCAGGTTGTCATCCCTGCCATCTCCGGAGAAGTCCACCAACCTAAATTGGTGGCAAACAACGAACAGGCACACACACCTGCCCGTTTTATTCCCGCTGTCCAGCAGACTCGTCTGGCAGCATCAAGCCGATCCCGCCAGGCAATTCCGGCGGAGTACCATAGGCAGGAACATACACCTGCTTATACATCAGCAGTTAGTCAGCAGGCTCGTCTGACTACATATGATGGATCTCGTCAACCGCGTTTGGCGAAGTGTAATCAGCAGGCACATACACCTGCTAATACTAATCAAGCCTACCAACAGTCTCGCTTGGTAGCGCACGGAGAAGTCAGTCGGAAAGTCCCGACGACAAACAGGAGGCAGACTAAACTCTCTGCCTCCACACTTGAGTACTGTCAGGATTCACTGATAGGAAAAGGAGGACAGGAGCAGGTACATACACCTACTCCAAGCTCGGAATGGACGTATATCCCTGTTCCGGCGGCTGAAGTCACCAAACATATTTTGTCAATGGTGAAAGAGCAGAAGCAAATTCCTGCTCATATTCTGGATGCTTGCCAGGTTATCATAACAGCTTCAGCATCATCTCAGGGACAGACACATAAATCTATCCCTAGCAGTGGAGTGACACATCAACAATTCACTCCGGAACAGACACACACATCTGTTCCAGTCCAAGAGGGTTATGGGGCATACTCCCCCATATCATACGGACAACCAAGTCAGGCACATACACCTGATTTGAGCGATGATTGTCAGCCTAACCTGACCATCTTTCCTGATCAGGCACATACACCTGCTCAGAGCAATCACTTTCGTCATCAAGTGGTTTCTAAAGCGAGTAAGAAGGCATCTAAGAAAAAGATCCGCCCAGCACAGTCAGGAGATCAAAGGCCAATCTGCAATAAGGCCTTGCTCGATGCTGGAGTTCTTGAAGCCCTCAGACATTTATCTGTCGGAATTCAAGATTCTACTCCCTCAGTTCCCAATAACAGGAACATTAATCCCGAAGGTCTTCAACAGACACTTCCTCATGAAGACTTGCTTCATGAAAATTCGGTCAATCTTGAAGTTTCTTCTTCAGATGAGAGCCATAGGAACCCTCTGTGTGGTCATAAGACCAAGGAGCAAGAGATCTCATCTTTTGTTGTAACCCATCATGATGGTCCTCCCCATGGTGATGAACTTCGCTGCGAAAGTCCTCTCCGCAGTAGTGATTCACATTGTCTTGAAAATTCTTCAGAAGGCAATGTAGTGACGAGAAAGCCCTCCTATCTCGAGGCACTTGCAAACGTAAAGCCAGTCATGTCTGATGCTTTACTATCGGCAGGTGAAACTCTTTCTCCATCAGAAGATAGCCTGGGGTTCAGGTTATTCTCCGAACCATCCTCAGGTCATTCATCTTCCAGCATGAATAGTGATGTCTCTACCAATCTTGTTGAATCCGATGAAACAACAAGGAAACACCAACTCTGGTCCAAACAGGTAGAAGAATCTTCATTTAATGATAAAGAGGAAATGCTGAACATGAGGAAAAAACTGGCAAAAGGTGAAAAACCAGTCATGTTTTGGCCTTTGGCTGACTCCCAGTACGACATCCCAAAGATGTTGACGGATGATGGAATCCATGACATTCGTCTCAACATATGGAAGACTCTTTGTCAATTGAAGAAGAAGGTATTATCTTACGATGAATATGAAAATCATCTTAAGATAATAGAAGGGTTACAACGCCAGATTGATTTGGCATCTCTATCAGTCTCTCGGTATCCGAAGGCTGAAAAGCAACAGAGAACCCTTCAACGTTCATGCCTTGGCGCGCTGAGAAAATTGCGTCAGTTAATTTCCAATGATCCATCTAATGTTCATATCAGAGGATGGGGTGTTCACGGAGCACTACATTTTACAGTGCTTTCCGGTCAGCAAAGCCCGCCGAAAATGGTCTCATGCAATGTTATTGCCCATGGCCGACCACAGTCAATGGGATTTGTTCATAATCAAAAGCTTGCTCGAGATCAAGCTTCAACTAGTTCCTCTCAAAGTCAAGTATATAGAGAACAAGTTGTTGAATTGCTCCTACATCAAGCAGGTGAGAATATTGCACAAGCCTCTCGTCTGGAGCAAACACGTCATCAAATGACAGAAGTTTCGGAAATCATCCAACGATCTGTTGAACTAGGTGATAAAAGTGGATACAGGTTAATGCATCCAGGTAATTTCCGAACTAAGATTCGCAAGATCAAGAGAGATTTTAAAAAGATCTCAGACATAGCATGTCAAGAGACACCCCAGCTTGCCAGATTGGGGACTTCTCTAACCCAACCCTCAGAATCAACGAATGAGATTCGAGGAGTTGAGCGGAAGCAGCAGGAACATCCCCAGTCCACCGGACTGGGGAATTTTTCAAATCCTCAATCCCTCCCTCAGATAAAGTCAGTATTCTCTCGATTAGGGAAGAAGCCTCAAGAGGAACGAAGAGCCAAGCTATCAGGAGATTCTCTCCAAGTGACGGTTCACAAAGAAATTCCTGAGGGATCAAGTCAACGGAATTCCATGTTTCATCATGGACATAGAAGGAGACAATATCACAGTAATGCTGATAGAAAGGATTCCATGCAATATGCATCCATTAATGTCATCAATGCTGTTGCTGCTGATTCACCAGATGAGGCTCAATCAGAGGGATCAGACGAAGAGGTTCCTGCTCAATAAGTTGCGCACACAGACCTAAATGAAGAAGGTGTGCGCACACGTAATCAAAGGCTTACCCAAAATCTGGGTATTCCTTCAAGTAACCTACTTCCCCCTCTCCGAAAAGGATCCAATAAGGGGAAAGGAAAGAATCAGGTTACTTCTCACCCTTCCTCTGAAGGAGGTCAATCGCTCTCATTAGAGCAAAGATTTTCACAACAGGAGGAAGAAATGAAAGAATTAAGAAGGTTGAATGCAGAACTACTTCAGAGTAGTCTTCTTCATAAGAATGATGAATTCCGACAGTCAAAGGAATTTGTTGTAACTACTGAGATGGATCAAGAATATCCTCCTTTGTCAGTACACCCACAGAGGTCTAATCCTACGGGTCAAACGCAACAACGGTTGGCAGCACTACCATTAGTTGCAGCACCAACCTCCACGGCTGTCCAAGACCCATTCATTGCACCTACCCAAAACCAAGTTCAACCTGACGTTTCTCAAAAGTTAATAACTACTATTGAGTCATTAACAGCTCGGTTAGAAACTATGGAAGGGAAACGGGCGCAAGTTCAACCTGAAAATAAATTTTACCCTGAATGGGTAGATTCAATTTCTCCTCCATCCAGTTTTGGAAACCCTATTTTCCCTACTTTCAATGGATCAGGCGACCCTGAACAACATTTGACGCATTACGTGTCTTGTTGTGATCCTATGATGGGAACTCCAGAGCAACAAGAAGCAGTGAAACTCAGATGCTTCGTGCGAACCTTGCAAGGACCAGCTTTTGTCTGGTATACAAGCTTGAAATCCCGGTCAGTCATCGGATGGGAGGATCTTCGTCAAAAATTCCTTCTTCAGTTCAGCTCAACTTTGCCAAAAACGACAGTTTTCGATCTTACAAACTGCAAGCAAAGGGAGAATGAAAGAGTCTCTGATTTCATTGCTCGTTGGAAGGGATTAACATATTCCTTGAGTTTATCACTCCCTCAGGAGGAATTGTTGCCAATCTGTGTGGCAAATTTGCGTGACGAATTACGCACGCCATTGATCCCTGTGAAATACACAGGAGGGTTTCGAGACCTTACTTCAATCGCTCAACAGATTGAAGATTCCCTTATGCAGGCTAAGGTTAGATCTCGTGTAATTCCATCAGTTCCAGGAAGAAGAATGGGTAAAGCAGAAACTGCTACAGTTATGCTTAAACAGGAACCTGTACCTATTTCTACTTCAAAACCTTCATCTTCTCGAAGGGCTCCACCTCCTGAACGCCAACAACAAAGGCTGTTTCGTCCAAATGATCAAAAAGATCAACGACGAAAACAATTTGAGGATATGAAGAGTAAAACATACTCTTTCCGAAGTGAGCAAGTTCCTGGTTACTTCATTTCAGCTCTGGAAAATAATTTGGTTCAATTACCAGTGCCGAAGAGACCAAACAAGGAAGGAGATGAAGACCGTCCCAATTATTGTCCCTTTCATCAAATGTTGGGACATCCCATCCAGGAGTGTTTTGTCTTTAAAGACCTCCTACAAAAGATGGTCGACTTGGGACAAGTCAAATTGAAGGGTTCTTCAGCTCATGTAGCGTGTATTACCGCTACAGATCCAGAGGAAGGAGGCGAGTGGCAGGAAGTCAAAAGCAAAACTGCGAAAAAATATGATGATTGGATGGTCAGAAAGACAATCAATCGGACCCATTCCATTTTGCGAACACAATTGAAGAAGCCAATTGTGTCTCCTACAAAAGATGCAGTAAAGCCTCCATCAAAGGACAAATCCTCAAAAGGGCAGCGCAATTCAAAGAAGAAAGATGAATCAGGAGAATATGAGTATGTATCAAAGCCTAAATTGTCTTTGACTCTGGCAGATTTCATGCCATCTACTTCAAAGCCACGGGCACCGTCCCACCAAACGGCACAGCCTAAACAGGCCAACCAGGCAGAGTCTTTATCAGACGAAGAATTGATCTTTGGTTCTGTTAATATGATTCAATTAACAGATTCATATTCCAGTCTTGATGAGCCTGAATTCCCTGTATCAAATAAAGGAACCCGAGGAAGTTCTAGAGGTTCAGGATATAGGGGAAGACGTGGATCTTTCTGAAGCAACTACTCTAATTCTACCCCTGCTAGCACTGTATATGCAGCAGAAACTCGTGGTAGAGCCCTTCAGCGAGCTCAAAATGAACAAGCAAGTTCTTCTGCCAATGGCCAACTCAGCTTCGGCACAATTATTTTGGAAGACCGATTAAATGTTCCATATTCTTTATCTCAGCAAGTAAATGGATCTAATCAGTCTAATTTTCCAAAACCAAAGATGTAGCCAACTTCAATACAAGATGCATCAGCTTCCAAAGCATCTGCTTCCAAGGTACCTGCTGAACCGCATATTCCTATTGGGAAACGCAGGCCTCTAGATCAAAAGTAGGATATATTGAAACACTTGGCCCAAGTACCAGCCAAATTATCAATTTTGGATGCTTTGAATCTATCAAGAGATCTTCGGGAAGCACTCATCGAAGCTTTGTCAAGTCCTCAAGAGTTTGAAGCTGAGATTGCTGCGGCTGAAATTTATCACATAGAGAATAATCCTGCAGAATGTCATGCAGTGATATCTTTTACTGATAAAGATGAAGATGATGTTGTGCATGGGCACATAAAACCTTTGTACTTATCTGGAAAAGTCAATGGTATAGATGTTCGAAGAGCTTTTATTGACAATGGTTCAGGAGTCAACCTCATGCCCATTCGTACACTTCGTCGATTGGGCCTCACAGAATCTGATTTATCTCCTTCTACCATGATGTTGCAAGGATATGATAAAAATGAACAAGAACCACTGGGAGAAGTTACACTCAGAACTCAGTTTGGAGATCTTGTTTCCAATTCAGATTTTATGATTGTTGATCAGGACTCAGCTTTCAATATCTTGCTTGGAAGACCCTGGCTACATCAGCATGCAGCTATTCCGTCATCATACCATCAATGTCTCAAATACTGTTTCGATGGTCAAGTTGGAACGTTGTATGGTGATAAGGCCACGTTCAAAACATGTGAGTCTCAATACATTGAGGCGGAATTTTATCACATGAAGGGAAGAGAAAAATCTACAATGAAGGAAATTACCAAAGTTAATGCTCCATATGGTTTGGAAAAAATTCCAATAAATCCATTTTCACATGTGAGTACAGATTATGTGTTACCTATCAGTCAAATTGACAAAATAGGCCCAAATCAAAATACTCTTATGGAAAGATCCATAATGTCAATTACGGCAATCGAGCCAGACAACATGGGAGAAATTGGTAACTTACCAAGCAGTGATGAAGGCATAAGTGGTGACGTTTTCATTTCGTCTGCTGAAATCCAACAAGTATATACTTCGCTAATCAGGCCAGAAGAAGTTATAGCAACACCAGAGGTGAATGTTGATGTCGATTCTCAATCCATCATCTCCTCTTTATTTCCCAAAGAAGACCCTTTTTCATCAATAGGGTCGGAAATGGAAGCTTCTTCTTCAAAATGTGAAAATTTTGACATCTCTTATGATCATGAGAATTTCGTTTTTTCATCTACTTTGCAAGTAGAAACGGAAGAAATAACACATGATGAAGAGGAAGAGGAAGATCTTAGAGATGCTCCTCCAGCATTTGAAGAGGGTATCTCTACCACTGTGGATGAACTCAGAGAAGTAAATCTGGGTACAGAGAAAGATCCACGCCCCACTTTAATTAGTGCGGCCATGACCCTTGAAGAACAAGAGATGTATATTTCTTTTCTAAAGAAAAATAAAGATATTTTTGCTTGGAATTATACAGAGATGCCTGGCCTTGATCCTGATGTTGCCACCCATCATTTGGGTTTGCCAAAAGAACATCGAGGATTCAAGCAAGCCGCGAGAAGAACACACCCAACCTATGCTTCCAAAATCGAGGCTGAAGTGGATAAGCTTATCAAAACTAACTTCGTCAGAGAAGTTCAATATCCCAAGTGGTTGGCTAATATTGTCCCAGTAAAGAAAAAGAACGGACAAATTAGGGTTTGCATCGATTTCAGAGATCTTAATCGGTATTGTCCCAAAGATGATTTTCCAGTTCCGATTACAGAACTCTTAATTGATGCGATGGCTGGCTATGAAGTACTTTCTTTCATGGATGGATATTCTGGATATAATCAGATCCGAATGGCCCCAGAAGATGAGGAATATACAGCCTTCAGAGCTCCTCAAGGTGTGTTTTGTTACCGGGTGATGCCCTTTGGTATAAAGAATGCAGGTGCAACATATCAACGCGCCATGCATCGTATCTTCAAACCTTTTCTAGGGAAATTTGTTGAATGCTATGTAGATGATTTGGTGGTTAAATCCAAACAACGTTTTGATCACTTGGCTGATTTGGAAATCATATTCCACAAGCTTCGACAACATAATTTGAAGATGAACCCCTTAAAATGTGCTTTTGGGGTAACCTCAGGAAAATTCCTCGGCTTTGTTGTACGCCATCGTGGTATTGAAGTCGATCCTGAGAAGACCAAATCAATCCTTGGTATGTCACCTCCTCAGAATTTGAAAGAATTAAGAGGACTTCAAGGACACTTAGCCTATATTCGGCGTTTCATCGCCAATTTGGCAGGAAAAAATTTACCTTTTACCAAATTATTGAAGAAAGGAGTCACTTACCAGTGGACTGAAGAATGTCAAGAAGCATTTGATGTTCTCAAGAAATACCTCTTAAGTCCACCAGTAATCATGCCACCTGTTGAGGGTAGACCTCTTATCCTCTATGTGACAGCTTTAGAGCGATCATTGGGTGCCTTTCTCGCTCAAAAGAATGATGCTGGGAATGAAAATAGTCTCTACTATCTCAGTAGAACTATGCTTGAAGCAGAAACCCGGTATTCGAGTATTGAAAAGTGCTGCCTAGCATTAATCTTTGCAGTTCAGAAACTGAGACACTACCTGCAACATCACGAGGTCCAATTGGTATCTCGTAATAATCCACTCAAATTCATCCTTAGTCGTCCAATGCTTACAGGACGTCTGGCAAGGTGGGCGATTATTCTACAGCAGTTTGACATCCAGTATGTGTCTCAAAAGGCAATTAAGGGCCAAGCTCTGGCTGATTTCCTGGCTGAACACCCTTCAGTGGAAGACACGTATTCAGATATCGAACTCCCTAATGAGGAAGTTTTTTCTATTCAAGAGAGTCCTCAAACATGGGAAATGTATTTTGATGGTGCTTCTAGAAGTCCAACAGGGAAGAAAATGGAAAATCCTAAATTCAACAAAGTTGGTTTAGGAATTGTGCTCATTTCTCCAGATAAGGCAGTGTTACCTTATTCCTTTTTGTTGTGGGAAGGTGGTACCAATAATGAAGCTAAATACCAAGCTCTCATTGCAGGCTTGGAGTTAGCACTTCAAGCACAAGTGAATCACTTAAAGGTGAAAGGTGATTCAGACCTGGTAATCAAACAAGTCAATGGGGATTATGCCATCAGAAAAGAAGAATTAATCCCTTTGTATGATTACGTCAGAGAGTTAATGTCGGAATTCCCTACAGAACCGACATTTTCTTATGTCCCAAGATCACAAAATGCTCAAGCTGATGCACTGGCTAATATAGCCACAGCTTTAGCAGATCCAAATCGGGACGAGACAACCATCTGTATTGCCCACCGTCGTGCAATTTCACCTTATGTTCAAGTCAGAACAGAGGAAATTAATGAAATTAGTCCCATTCCTGAACCATATGGTCATACTACAGGATGGATGTCACCTATCAGGGAATACCTTCAAAATGGAACACTTCCACCTGATAGAGCCGAGAGAGAACAAATTTGGCGACGTGTGGTCAATTTTACTCTTTATGATGATCCAAACCACCTCGAGAAAATTCTCTACAAACGTGGTTTTGATGGAGTTCTCTTCAGATGTATTGGTGGTGAAGAGACAATGGCTGTCATAAAAGAAGTGCATGCAGGAGTCTGTGGTGCCCACCAGTCTGGACATAGATTGTCTGATCAAGTTCGAAGGCTTGGATACTTCTGGCCTTCAATGATACAAGATTGTGTTAATTTCACAAAGAAGTGTCATTCATGCCAAGTATATTCCAACTTCATTCATCAACCTCCAGAGTTGCTTCATACAGCTAAATACTCATGGCCATTTTCCACATGGGGAATGGATGTGGTGGGACCTTACCCTTCAGCTACGGCCAAGCAGTTTAAGTACATTCTTACTGCTACTGATTTCTTTTCCAAATGGGCAGAGGCAGTACCTCTCAAAGAAGTCAGTTCTAAATGCATTGTTAGCTTCATCAAGTCTAACATCATTACTAGATTTGGTGTCCCTCATACCATATTGACAGACAACGGCACCAACTTTTGTTCTTCTGAGGTAAAGAAATTGTATCAAGAATACAACATTAAGTCCAACCATTCATCTCGATATCATGCAGCGGCTAATGGCCAGATAGAGGACTTCAACAAGACTCTTTCAAATATACTGCAAAAGATGGTGGATAAAGATAAGAGGTCATGGCCTGATAAACTCTATCATGCTTTATGGGCTTATCGGACTACCACTCGCAATGCAACGCGGTCTACTCCATATTCATTGGTATATGGAACAGAAGCAGTCTTGCCAATTGAAGTTCAATTGCCCTCACTCAGAATAGCCATTTGTGATCAGTTATCAACAGATGAGCAATCCCAAAAGCGTTTGAATGAATTGGAATAGTTAGATGAGAAAAGATTGTGCACTTTGCACCACTTGGAAATCTATCAGAATCGAATAGCACGAGCTTTTAACAAAAAAGTTCGTCTTCGTTCATTCATTCAGGGAGAATTGGTATTGGTTCTCAGAACACCAATGATACCAGGAAAGAAGCCTCCCAAGCTTGAACCAAAATGGGAAGGACCTTATTCAATACATAAGGTCTACTCCAATGGAGCGTATTCTCTGATTTCAATGGATGGAGAACACATCACGACTCCAACTAATGCCAGATTTCTGAAGAAGTATTTTGTATAAACACAAAATATTGTTCCCAGAACCAAGAATCTTACATTTGGTTCATACAGCAATGGTCCAGTATGACCTTAAACTACAACTTCGTCCAACATGACATTAAACTATGCCACACTACTGTCCGAGATGACATTAAACTATAATACGTCCAGCATGACGATAAACTGTACGGTCCATGCATATGACCTTAAACTATTCGCACTTATGTCCCTGCAACATGACACTAAACTGTGCAGCACCAATAGTCCTAACTGCAAGACTTTAAACTGCATAGTCCCTGATTTTTTCCTACATGACAATAAACTGTATAGAAGTTCCTATATTTTGTCCGAGATGACATTAAACTATATTGTGTCCTAGCAACATGACATTAAACTGTGTGGCACTTTCATCGTCCAGCATGACATTAAACTGTGTCAGTTCCCTTATCGTCCAACATGACGTTAAACTGTCATATTAGTTCACCTTAGTCCTAGCTACATGACTTTAAACTGTACAGCACCAGTTCTTCCTTGCTATATGACATTAAACTATACAGCAATGGTCCCGTATGACTTTAAACTGCATCATCCCTGGTCCATGAATATGACCATAAACTATTTACAAATATGTCCAGCAAGACGTTAAACTGTGACGTCCTAACTACATGACGCTAAACTGTATAAAAGTGCCTCACGTCCGGAAAGACGTTAAACTATATAATCATCAAAAGTCCAGCATGACATTAAAACTGCACAATCCCCCTTTCCTCCAATATGACGTTAAACTGTATTGTCCCCATCGTCCTAACTACATGACGCTAAACTGTACAGAAAGTCCTTGATATGTCCTACATGACATTAAACTGTGCATCGTTAAGGTTGTTATTACCTCTTGTTTCTCACACCGAGTATGACTCACGTGAGCTTAGAGCGAACATCAACCATAACACTCCCTTTGGGCCACTAACCATGTGTAAGTCCCAACAACATTTTTTTTAGATCATTGTCCACAAGAACAACTTGATCATTAATTCATTCTTTAATTGAACTACACGGACTTTGATCCTTTCCCTCCAGGCTGGGTATGTAGGCAACCTCCCAAAGGTTCAAGCCCAAAAACAATCTCTTCACATTGGTTCACCACCATCTCATATGATGATGATTTGTGAAACCACCCCTGGAATCAATATCCTTAGATTGATTCACTTTCTTCCTTGTTATATGACGTTAAACTATACAACACTTTTGTACGGTACGACAATAAACTACAATATTCTTTGATTTCCTCATTTGAGAAGGAACCATTATTAACATTGATTCTTTTTCAATCATGGTTTTCATTTTCAAAATACTACGTACATACATGGTAATGCCTAAACTTTTTATCTTAGGTTAAAACCATCATTGCACTAAAGTCCCCTTTCACCCTTCACATGTACGAACCAAATTTGTACAAAGGGTAGCTCTAGAACTACGTGGACTTGATTCCCATCCTTATGGGATACGTAGGAACATTCGAGTGTCCCTCGAATCCAGTCCCAAGTCTTTTGGGCCTAACCCCAAATTTCACTTTCAGTCCCTTGGCTGAAAAGTCCTCATGAAAACACACACTGTGTATTCATTATTATGGTCCGAATTCTATGACCCTAAACTAAGATTACTCATACTTTCGTCATGCACGACGTTAAACTACATTTCAAGAACTACGTATGGCTTGATTCTCATTCTTATTAGATACGTAGTGAAGTCCAAGTTTCAATTCAGGACCCAGCCACAACATGATTATGGTTTTCATTGACCTATGTATCTCTATATACATTGGAAAATACCCATCTTTATGTATTATAATCCTAACCTTAAATATTTTCAGATCTTCATAACCCTTTTCATGACTTCTAGTCACAAAAATGTCAAACTTCTGAGAATTCTTTTGCCTGACTATGCAGCACGTGCCCATAGGTGGCCTTGCATAAACAGTCCACATAAAAGACTTGTCAGCCAAGAGATGTTATTTATTTGACCATGCAGCCAATGCCCATAGGTGGCCCTGCATGTTTTCAACCCCCTAACGGGTTTGTTAAATAATAGTAACTTCATTCTTGGGAAGAATGCCTCTTTTGTCCTTATTTGTCTTAAACGACAGTATGTAGGGATCCGCAAAAATAGCCATCCTTAACGTATTTGTCCCATATCCTTTTTCATGATCTGAAAGTATTCAAGTCTATGGTTTATTCTTCTTCCCTACGTTTGGGTCAGACCTTCGTAGGAGTGATATTCATCCAGTTCTTCGATATTCTTGTTTGGAAATATCTTCTCTATATTCAAGTACCTCTTTCCATACAACAAACTCTATGCTTTAGAAAATTTGAATCTCCATAAACTTTCACTAGCTTTTAGCACTAGGAAAGTAAATTTCTGGGAGTTCTTTTGCCTAACTATGCAGCACGTGCCCATAGGTGGCCTTGCATAAACAGTCCACATAACAGACTTGTCAGCCAAAAGATGCTATTTTATTTGACTATGCAGCCAATGCCCATAGGTGGCCCTGCATATTTCAACCCCCTAACGGGTTTTGTTAAATAATAGTAACTTCATTCTTGGAAACTACTTCTTCTAATGCCTTTTAGCTCTTTTTCATATCATTCCTCAGATTCAAATATTCTTAAGCCATAGTTTACATTTTTTCCCTCATACTTGAGTATGGTAATATGTTTTCAGATAAATTGTCAAGGAATTGAATCCATTTTTTCTTTTTAATCCATTTCCGGTCAAAGCTATTACGACCTTAAACATTAGCCCCTTTATGTCCGGCTTGCATGACTTTAAACTGCCCACACAAAAGACAAAGGAACTCTGAATAAAAGTCAAGTTCCAGCTCACTAAATATACATTTTTTGTGTGATTTAGGTAATATTGAGCAGTTAAAAGGTTCAAAGTTTGTAGGGTTATTTGTAATAATCCTAGTAAAAATCAAACTATGCTTACTAAGCCCATTGGCTTAAGTAAATTTGAAGCAGGTAATGGAAGAATGCAAGTACAAATGATTGAAGACAAAAGTGTTTTTCATTGATACACAAGAGTTAGAAGGACATCCACAGACTGGAATCTCTTCTCTTTTTCAAGAATTACAGAAGATTGTCAACATAAGTCTTCATTTGATGTATAGCATCCTGAGCCTTATCAACAGTTACTTGAAGCTCGTGCACTTGACCAGCTTCACTCTTTTCAGCTTACTGAAGTGCCTTCTTAGCATCTGCAATGGCTTTCATGCCATTCATATGAGTTTCATCCAATGATTTATTAAGATGATCAAGTTCCCCAGTAACAGCATCTAACTGTTGCTGGAGTTGCACCTGCTGGATGACCTTTTCTTTGATTTTTTGCTTCAGATCCTTCATCTTTACAGCATAATCAGCTTCAGCCTGGGATATCGCAGCCTCAAATTCGCCTATGTTGACTGACAATTTCACTCTGGTCAAATCTTCGCGACTTGTCTGCATTTGCTCCCTCCTGAAAATAATCTGTTTCACCGCAGCATGGATCTTTTCATACCCAAAACCACCAAGTCCCATTATAACAAATTGGGATGACAATCGGGAAATTTTTGATGGTAGCTCTTCTAAAGGCACCCCCGATATGATGTTCCATATGTTTTTCCATGCCTTACGTCGTGAAAAGCTGAACGCTTTGAGCATCTCTAGATCTGATTCAACATCTTCGTCAGAAGGGGGTATGTAATCTGGAATTAACATGCTTAAGGAAGTGCCTTGTCTGGCTCTTTCCCCTCTGACTTGGGCTTCTTCACTTTCAATTCCCGTTGGGGCAGAGGCTGAAGCCTCATCTCCGGATCTAGCCATTACAGTTGATGGCCCTACATGATCAATTGAAAGATTTTAGTTGAATCTTAAAGGATAACAAAAGAATGGATTGTCTTGCTAATAAAGTACAATCACAAATATTGTTATCCCTTACCCAATGGTGGTTCAGCAACATGAGAAGTCTTCTCCCCATCTTTCCCGGTTTCAACAGGATTTTCAAGATGGGTCTCAGGAGAGTTTATTGGATTTAGCTCTACTTGAGCTAATGTTTCTGCAATGATAGGGTTGACATCAGTTTCTACACCCTCTTCGGGCATTGGCAGTTTAGCAGCTTCTACGGAAGAAACTGCATATTATTTTACATCATGATTAGAAATATGTTTTGTTTTTAAAAGAAAAATTTGGGCGAAGGGTAACACTCACGCCCAAGGTCTTCTAAATCACATGACAATCTAGCATGATCATAAAATTCTTCAAAAGTCATTCCTTGATTCATCATTTCATCTAATGATACTTCAGAATCTTGGTTAGTCTCACCAGTGGGAGCATTTGCTACGTCTTCTTGCTGACTTATGTCCTGCAACCCCTGACCCTGGACAACATCTTCAGTAGTGGGAGGGATACTGGAAATGGATGGTAGCTCTTCTCTAGGAGCAACCAAGTTAGCCTGAGTCTGTGGTTGTTCTACAGCACCCTCCACGACCTTTGAAGAAGGATCAGTCCCTTCCCTCAAGGGGGAAATTGAAGAAGCCCCTGCAATCCTCAGAAATATGAGTAACCATATGATTATGGGTGTAAACTCATGATTGTTCGAAGGACTTACCACTGCTAATGAAACGTTTAGCTAAGGATTTCCTCCTTTGTTGCCTTGGCTTCTTTTGTTTTTTTGGAGTTTCAGTTGTCTCCTTTATTGGCACTTGGATTGGCGAATGAAAGGCTATGTCCAGTGCCTCATTCATGGCCTGCTGGCCTGGAGATATCTCGCCTGGTTCGCGAGGAGAATCAGCAGCAGCCCCAACAGCGGTACCACCAGGGCTATATTGTGGCGAAGGAACCCCGATCCCTTTCTTTGCAAGCTGCAAGATGAAGAAAATAACTTCCTTAAGTAACAAAGCTTCAACTGAAATCAAGTTGCAAAGAAAATAAGGAAAGAAAACTTACATCTTCAGGAGCCACGTACTCTTGCCACTCCTCATCTCCAGAACCACCAGCCCCCTCAGTGGTGCCACGATCAATCATTTCCTTCACCCGCCTGGTGATAGGAACCGAATTATCAGTGGCATATATGAGCATTTCCAGCTCTCTGATGTAAGCTCGCACTTCATTGGGGTTATCTCCGTATTGAAGGTCTTTAGAAGCTAGAAGATATCCTATCCCAGGAAGTTGTAGGCCCTCACACAAATCCAGCCAAGCGGTCTCAGTATCACAATATAAGCTCTGCCATAGCTGAACAGCCTCTGGTCTTAGATATAAAGGCTGTGAGGAAGGTCCTACAATTTTTGATTTTAATTTCTTCCCGACTCCTGCAACTACAGATAGAGAATAAGAAAGTGAGACTTATTACTTTATAAAGTAGCAGTGATTGAAGTTATTACAATCAAATAACTCACTAGGAGCTGATGGAGTGGGTCTTTTAACTCTGGCCGGAGGATTATACCGGGCACGAAACCGCTTTGCTGCCGGTTGTGCCTCATCATCCCCATCATGATAATCCGAGGAATTAGTTCTAGAGGAGGAGTATGTTGAACCTATTTCAGGAGGAGAAGCATCACCTTCATGAGGAAGAGTTTCTTTCTCTACAGTCCTCTTCCTCTTTCCCACTTGATATACAGGGTGATTTAATATCCCTTTAGGGTATGATTCTATCCAGTGTTCGGCATAAAATGTAGTTAGATAATGTGCCGCTTTTTCAACTGGTAGATCAAATACTGCCCCAGTCTTCTCTCTTGATGTCAGCAACCATAGTTGTCGAGCAACCATCGGATGTTGCTCTAACCTGACATGTACTGGAGGGGATACAACAATCTGTTGCAAACATTTGAATTGGCGTGAAAATCTATATGGAGCATAGGCCTCGCATATGATTTCTCCATCAATCCTAGCTACTAACACGCCATCCCTGCAAGCTAGCATGTATGCCCTCAAATCCAAAGGGGCTTTCCCATCATCAACAAACCGCCCAGATGGCGGACTTCCATAAGGAAAGAAGTTGAATTCCTTATACATGCTTAGTCTTACTTTTATGTCATAACCATTGACATCTAATGGAGCAATTCCAGAGAATGCTTGCACTGACGGTCTGAAAGAGCTTCCAGGAATTTGTAACCCATTCTGTACATTGTAAGTCCTGAAGTGAGTGGCGATCCATCCCCACAAAACCTGGAATGGTCCCACTATTCTTAAAGGAGATTTACCCTGGAAGACGTGAAGTAAACTCCTGTGAATCTTTGCTAAAATGGGGGTAGCTAACCCAACCATTTTTCCCTCAGCCAACTTGGCCGCAATGACGAAGGTCCCTGGCCTAACGCCTCCCTTCGAATCCCTGACCGGCAAGAGATAAATACTGAGCCACATTGCCAAGAAACCCGCCAGACGAGTTTTCTTTGGAATTCTTTGATTCACTTCATAGCCCCATTTTTCAAACTCTCCTGCTTCTAGAGTTGGCCAGAATGTGCCAGGAGCTCCTCTCTTCTCAGGTTTTGGACAAGTGGTAGGACGTCTGGGCCGGGTATCCTTGGATTTCTTTTTCTTGGATCCTTTTTCCTTTGGCTCCATCCCTTTCTTCTCAGTAAGAAACACATTCATCCATTCTTCCGGATGGATATCTTTTCTGAAATGAGTTAATGAGGTCTCTGAACTCTTGAGCTTGTGAAAGATTTTGAATAATTCTCGAGCCAAAGCAGGAGTCTTCTCTGGATCATTCCAAGTCACCTTGGGAGGAATGAATTCATCATACATATCGCCCAAGATTGGAGCTCCTGAAATCTTGTGGACATCCCACAAACTGATACCTACTTCTCCATGAGTCAAGTGGAAAGAATTAGTCGCTGGACTCCAATGGCTGAGTATCTCTGGCACGAAGATATCATGTCTGTAAATATATGTTTTCCCAACCCAAACAGCCTCATATATTGCAGCTCTCTTCAGATCCTCAATAAACTCTGCGCAAGTCTGTCGCACCCAGTATACCCACATCCAAGTTGGCTTCACACCTCCCCCAGGACGGAAATCCCAACTTTTCTTCCAGCCTTTGGATTGATCCATCTGAGCATTTCGGAAGATTGAAGGATGACAATGTGGTTGGAGCTCAGGTGTATGTTTTTTCAGATCTGGTGTGCAAGGGCTATGATGCATCACATAATCCTTCTCCACTGTTCCAGCAGTTTGAAATGATCCTCCGCCTAAGATATTTGCTGAAGAAAAATTGGTATAATTCTGAAACCAAGAAAATGGAAGATAATTCTTTACTTCCGGAATAATGACTTCTTGCAGATGACCATGACCATACAAAGGTAGATAAGTGCAGAGAGGAAAGTCGCAATGATATTTCTTCAGATACTTAGCCAAATCTGGAAGAGTGCTGTTTTTGACAGTATAGTAATCAGGGCCAATGATATTCATCATATCATCTATCCGCTTGCTAGCCAGTTCATCAATTAATCCAGGTCTAAGAGCCATTGAATCTGCACAGGAGTTGAATAAATTATCTCTTAAATGGGTTTTATTTTTCATACAATTTGTGAAAAGAATTTGAAAAAAATGGCCAAGGCATTAAGGCGCGCAAGTATGGAGATGTCGCGCAAGTGATACATGGCCGCGCAAGTATTTGTCGTGCAAGTATGTGCCGCGCAAGCCTTATTACCTTGAGAGTAGCGCGGCTGCGAAGAAACAGTGAAAACAAGAGACTTGCGCGGTGAGGAAGACTTGCGCGGCGAGAGCTCGAGAAATCCGGAACTTCAGATGCCATCTACGGCCGGAAGCGGTATATTTATAGGCCAGGGGGCCTATCTGCGCGACGCACCCAGAGCGCTCAAAGCCTGCGCGACGCAGACTTGCGCGCCACCCACTGACGCTGAAAGACTTGCGCGCCCTCCCTTTTCCTTTTGAGGAATTCAATTTCCTCAGAGTCAAATCCTCATTTTCTCTCCGGATCCAACTCTGAGGGGGGACTTTTGTTGACGCTCCTTTCGTCACGGAATCTAAAGTTCGGAAAAGGGAATATCTGAGCTCAAAGTGATTAATCCTTTGAAGAAACATAAAAAATCGACAAAGGGATAAAAAAGGAGAACATTGCCCATGTATCGCGCAAGTTCCCTCTTGGTCGCGCAAGTACACTTGCGCGCCGCCTCAATACTTGCACGACTCCTCATGTTCGTGCAAGGGACTTGCGCGACATATGTGGTAACCGCCTGGTAACCGCCCAGTAACCGCCCGGGGTCTTCTTTTGCCTATAAATAGACCCTGTGGCCCCCCATTCAAGAGGATCTTTTTCCAGAAACTCGGATTGAAGCTCCCGACGCCCAAGTCTCTTCTCAAAGCTTCCAGAACACTTCTAAGGTAATTTCTTACCTAGAATGGAAGATCTAAAGGGAAGAAGGAAGGCCTAAGTGTTGAAACTTATCAAACACTTGCGCGCCGACTTAATTCCTTCAATATAACTTGCGCGTACCTTCTCTGGAAGAACCTCAAGAGGATTATAAAGGGTTTAATAAAGAGTCGCTCAAGTATTTCAACTCTGGTTGAAAATCGTGCAAGTATCCCTCATGTCGCGCAAGTATACTTGCGCGACCAATACTTGCGCGCCGCCGTAGGACTTGCGCGACTTTTAATACTTGCGCGCCCCTATCTTTTTGGGTGCCCATCTTGCCCATTTTACCCCTCTTAAGCCATTTCACCTTTCCTATTCAAGATTCAGTCTTCAAGATACTCTTCAAAGCCATTTATGGCATGATTTCTTGATTTGACATCCTTGTCTGAAAGGAATTCTGTGAAATATCTCTCAAAACCTAGTGATTTAAACATCTTTATGTCACCAAAGATTGAGAGTTAATTCATTCAACCTCATCCTTTAAGATGAGAAAATCCTAATCTGGGTCTCCTTTTCAAGAATAATCCCCAGTTATAAAACCTTTGATCTGGGCATCTTCCTCAGGAGTAAGCCCCAATCAAGTCCTCTAATCTTGGGCATCTTTCTTAAGAATAAGCCCCAACCTCAAATATGGGCATCCTCCTCAGGAGTAAGCCCCAAACCTTAATCCCTAACCTGGGTCTCCTTTTTCAGGAATAAGACTCAGTCATAACCTAGGGCTTCCTTTTTAGGAGTAAGCCCCAAGTCCCCTAACCTAGGCTTCCTTCTCAGGAATAAGTCCTATTCATAAATCTTGGACATCTTTCTTAAGAATAAGCCCCAATCAAGTCCTTTAATCTTGGGCATCCTCTTCAGGAGTAAGCCCCAAACCTTAATCCCTAACCTGGGTCTCCTTTTCAGGAATAAGACTCAGTCATAACCTTGGGCTTCCTTTTCAGGAGTAAGCCCCAAGTCCCATAACCTAGGCTTCCTTCTCAGGAATAAGTCCTAGTCATAAATCTTGGGCATCCTTCTTAGGAGTAAGCCCCAAATCTCTTAAAATTTCTCTTAACCAGTCATAATTTACCTTTGATTCGGGTTCCCTTTTTAAGGAGTAAAACCCAATCATAAGTCCTCTCCTAACTTGGGCATCCTCCTCAGGAGTAAGCCCCAAGATTAGAGTATTCAAATCTCCATGAAGCACATATAACTTTGTGGACCCTGTTCATGGATTTTCTCCCTAAAAGTAAATTCTAAACCTTCATCTATCTGGGCAGTCATCCATACATAAGCCCCAAACAAATTCTTATGATTGCATCTTTCATGGCACAATTGTCTAAATTTTACCAATACCTCTTGTTTCTCACACCGAGCATGACTCACGTGAGCTTAGAGTGTAAAAGTAATTATGACATTCATCTTTGAGCCATCAATCATAAACATCATACCCCATTCCTCGAACTACGTGGGTTCTGATTCCTTTTTCAAAACAAAGGATACGTAGGTAGCCCATTTATGGGTTCGATCCCAACATTGAGATAATCTCTGTCCTTCTGAATGACGATAAACTTCAAGTGCCCCACTGAGTGGCTTTAAAACCAGCCTGGTCATCAAAATGACCAAGAGACTTTTATATAAATGTTTTGAAGGATACCATTGACCAAGAATCTCTAAACAAATATAGATGATTCCATATTGATGAAGAACCTCGAATACATATAAAAGATTCTCTAAATTTCTTGCATATTTAATCATTGATTGTTAAAACTAAAGGAAAGCTCATTTTATACTTGGTAATGTAATAAGGATTCACGAACTTAACTTAAATCTATAAAGAGAGTCCCGGAGTAGACAATAATTCCCCTCAAAAAGATGTGATGAGTCCGACCTCCCATCCTCTCGACCAATGCAAATTCCTAAGCCTCATTAGCCCACAAGCTAATGAGCGCCTCCCTTTGGAAAGTAGGTCCAAACGGATGTGGAATCATTGGATGTTTCCGGTTCTACGAACAAACCCGTTAGAAACCGATCGGAACGTTTGAATCTCCCGTCCGGGAGGTCATCCCCGGATTCCGCGCGAAACATACATCACAACCATATAGTCCTGAATAATAGAAGAAGCACCTTTCATCGTGACAAGTTTTTATGGCCTAGGTATTTCTTGATAATGAATAAATTTTTTATTTTTATTAATATTAATTTTATTAATAAACATTAAAAAACTAATATATAATATTATTATGTTATGGAACATAAATATTATTTTTCATTTGGAAAAGGTTGATGTTTTTATTCTAACAATATGATTTTCAATGTATTATATGGTTTAAAAAAAATAAAATTCATAAAATTTATTATTTTAGTTTCATAAAATTAAAAACATTTTTGGATTTAAAAAATCAAAATGAGATTATGTTTATTTTTTTGAGATTTTTATAATAAGGTTATTTTTTTGGATAAGTGGAAAACATAGTTTTTAGAAAGTCACCACATTTATGACATCATCATGATATAATAATCATTTCAAAATCTATAAAACCTTTTCTTGACCAAATATGTATTTAAGGTGTAAAATAATGTATTTAAAAATAATAAATTTAATTTATATACATATGTTTTACATTTTACGGTATAATTTATGTTTCAATAAAAAACTATTTTTAGCTCTATTATATTAATTAAGTATTTATAATGATAATTTTTTTTGAATTTCTTTGAAATTCACATACATTTATTTTATTATTCATGAACCAATAAATGTTATGATAATCAATACTATACACAATTATTTGTGAAAATTCATTTTTATATTTAAAAATATATTTTTCTAGAAACAATTTTTCAATACATTATGTGTAGTTATATTTAATTTAATATTTATCACGTCTATAAATATATTCATTTATAAAATAATATTTTTAATTTTAATTTTAAAATTATTTAATAATTTTCATTTAATTTTTACAGTAAAAAATAAGTTCCCATATTAAAAAATATTCACCACGATAAAGGATAAAATAGTTAAAAGGGGCTAAATTAAAGGATAATACCAAATAACCCTCTATGTAATTAATTTGTTGAGTGGGTTCTCAAAATTAACAGTATCATATTTGAATTCAGGATAATTTGATTTCAATTTATTTGATTATTAAATTTATTACATATTATGAAAACTAGTATTTACATGAATGCTAATCCCCTCACTTATAAAATGACCCCTTCACCAACACACTTATCAACTCATATTTATTACCTTATATCAAACAATACATCCCAAAAACTATTTTACATGTCATAAGGGTTGTGGTATTCCGAAAATACTAATCTAAGAATAATATGAGAGGCTTAAATAAGGGTAACCAAATAATAGGTAATCATCTTAACGAAGTTATTTCATGTTTCTTTATTATTCCACCTCATCAAAATATATTATTACCATACTAATATAATTAAATTATTATAATTATTATATTTAGATTTTATTATGTTAATGTAATAACCAATATAATCCTTCCCCCACCCATTGGAAAATGAAAATGTCACTCACCTTATGTATGGGATACCACCTCTATTAATGTCATTTCATTTTCCTTAACCTCCTCACATGAATGGTTCTAAAAATTTGTTTTATTGAATTAATATGATATTTATAAAATCTATAATGTTTTATAAAGATATGTCTTCTATTATATAAGAAATTTTAATAATTAATGGTCATTACAAAATTTAACCACAAAAAAAGTATAATGAGACACTTTAAAAGTTATAAATTCATAGCATTCTATTTCACTTATATTATTCATATTACTTTTCTAGAATCTGATTTATCATTTTAATAAAAAATATTAAATTCAATAAGATTATCGAAAAGTGATTTTATTACTATACAATAATGTATCCTTTCTCATTGGGTCATTATAATGTGTTCTTGGTTGGGTAAATTTTACCACCTATATGAACAATGTTATAATGTTATTTCTCAAATGATTAATAAATATTAGATAACAAAAATAACATGAAATATAGATAAATTTAAAATAATTTCATGATTATTTAATCATAATATGAGTATGTATACTCATATGAAAATCAGTTATTTTTATGGAATCAAACTTTACAAACAGAATGATTTTTAATTGTCTCAAGTGAACTATAACCATAAGTCCCATAAATTTACCTTGGGTATAAAAAAATATCAAAATATTTTATTAAATATTTATAAACCGTTTTTAATTCTCAAATACAATACCATACCATTACTTTAATTCATGTACTTCTTAGGTCACGTTTGGATTCCCATTTTGTTTGGGGTGTTTTGTGACTTTTGGGGATGGAGTTATTTTATGTGGGAAATAGACTAAACACTAGAGATGTATGTCTTTTAATTAATAGAGATTAGGTATTAATGTGAAATAGTATTTGGAGGGTGTGAAGATGTTCTTAAGAGTTTCTGATAGGGGGATGGTTATTCTACTCCTTGTTGGAGACATTTACATCATAAATCTCTATATTATGGTGTATGTTCAGTACATGGAAATATCTATGGAAATGCTCCAGGATGTATAATATTTTGTATTATAAAATGGTTTTACACTATAAAAATGAGTCTGAAACAATAAAATCACCCATTGGGGTAATTTAAATGAAGGTGGCGTTTTGAGGCGCATATGAAATATATGATATTTACTGCGTAAGTCTGAGATTTACGTCATAAGCCCCTCATTCCCAGGGGGTTTATTCCCAACTCTGGTAACTCAATTATATTTTATGCTTAGTCCTTCCTCTAAAATCCTATGGTTATTTTGGTGATGTCTTTTCTTCTGGATCACTTTATTTGGCATTCAAACCCCATGGATGTTATGTCACTTGTCTCTTTTAATTGGTCATTATACTTCTATATTTCCATTTATTATGGTAGTAATGTTGGTTTTTTATGAATATAATTTAATAGGATTATTTTTTCTGTCAATAATTTGTATTTTTTCACTCATGCCTTTTCTTTTGGAGGATGATCTTTTTGTTTACAGTCTCAATTGTAAATGGAAATTAGGTTTCCTCTATTCTTGAACATAGTATCTCTATATAAGGGAATAATTCTTGAATTAATTTTTAATACTTTAAGTCTCTTGGGTTTTTTCATTGAAAATTAATTATTTACTTTATAATGGTTTCATTGGATGAGGATCATGTTTTTATAGGGATTTTTCATTAAAAATGGATTTGTACAGACCATGTGGTTAATGAAATGCTTAAATAGTGGTATTTATTTCATATATAGGATCCTAAATTCAAAAAGGATTTTCAATTATTTTAAAAAAGTTTTATTAAAATGTGATAATGTTTTTACAAATGGATGTTGATAAACTTAGCAGATTGGGTAACCTTGGGTGCATTGAAAATATACCTACCACTCATTGTTTTTGTGATGCCACATGTGGTTTTATGTCACTTTAGTGTGTGTTATACCACTATAAATTATATTTATTAGATCCACCTTAGGCCTATATTTATGTTTTTATTTTATTTTTATCTTGTATACACATAATTGTGATCCTAAATGGTGCAATTTTTCATTTATGATTGGATTATCACATGATGGTATTTTCATCATTATTTTCTCACATCATTATCTAATTGGGTATCCCAGGTTTCATAACTATTTTCTTTAATACATGAAATATCCGTAGAACTTGTGAATATTTTATGATTTTATGAAAACCAAATGAATTTTTTTAAAAATAGATTAACTTTTTCAAAATGATTTGTAAACTAGATTTTTTATAAAGCTAGAACTGATGAATTCATGATATTAAAACTTTTTTATATTATTAATTTGTTTCCAACTAATATTTTTCATAACATGATAATTTTTTCATTAGGTGGTTATATATGTTTTTTTACGACTTATATAAAGGTTATGTAATTATTTATAATTTCATTTTCTCTTATTATCATCATCTTCCTTGTAGGATGGTTTGGTTGTGACAGATGGTCACACAAGGAATAATTTATACTTGTCATTATTTATATTTCTATTTTGGCTTGTTTTCAGAGGATTTTTATATCTCATGGATATTTTCTCTTGCTTATGTCTTATACCCTATTTGTATAAATTATTTAGGTTGATCATGGGCCATGTTGTTATCCTTTTGTTATACTTCCCCATGTGGAAGACTATCATGGGTTACTTGTCTAGATGACACGGTTTGGTGAATAAAAAAATTGTATCAGAGCCATTACCCATCCTAATGTGTTGTGAAATATCCTAGGTTTAGTTTAGTTTCTTAGTTGACTCGAGTTAGGACCATTGAAATTCAGATCTTATGTGTAAAGGGGGTCTGGCTAGCTCACTTTTCTGATAGAAAATGGGTTACTATGTGTGTTCAAGGATTTTCCTAGTTCTAGACATTATTGTTGAGGTCCTTAAAATGAAAAAAATATGGGGTTTATTCAAATAAAATTTCTCAATAATTTTTTTTCGTTATATTGTTTATAAAATACATAATTGATTAAAATTATTTTCATTTAAGTGAATTGATGTTAATATCGAAATTTGGTCAAGTGGTTTTAGAATTTTCTATTAATATGATTAGATATTTTCTTGTGTTTAATTGAAAATGTCTCAAAGAATATCCCTTTATAATTTAATATAATAAGATGGGAGATATATTATTCCATAAAATCATCTAGTGGATAGCTCTATGATAGAAAATATAATCTGCATGATTAATACTGTGGGTCAAGAGGGGATCAGGAACTCAAGATGAGTGGTGGACTAAGGCTCAAAATTTAATAAGAAAAATATACCCTTCATTAATGATGACAAAGGATCCTAAGAATATGATTAGTTTCTTGAGTGTATTGAGAGGGTCTTTAAATGTTTTAAGACTCTTGGGGAATCTTTGGTGGGTTTTTTCATATACATGTTTGAGGGACCATAAAAGGATTTTATGGGAATATATTATAAATTCTAAGTCATATGAGAATACTTATTTAACCATAAGTTTTAGCTGAGTTGCTATAATGGGTAAAGACTCATGATTATCTATACTTAGGGAAATGGTAGGAAACTATTTTGGACTATTCTATATTATTTTCTATGTTTTTTTTCATTTGGAACGTGAGCTACTCACTAAAGATTACCTAATGGATTAAAGGTTTGAGTTGGGATTGAGGGATAATTTTCGATTGATGACGATTATCATGATCCTTTTCAACTTTTTGGATGTAGTTTACAATGAATATTTGGATACATATGACATATCTTTGAGGAAATATTTTGGTGAAGATTTATTTGGTGAAGTTGTTATCCAGGGTGTATCCTCTAGAACCAAAAGGAAATGCGAAGGTAGCTTATTTTTATGGACCAATTTTGGGGCTTTTCAAGATAGTTTAATGTTGTTTTCTATTAGTGTGGAAGTCATAATCATAATATTCTTAATTGTATTGAGTATCCTAAGATTGTTCATCATTATAGACTATCTGGTCGTCTGAGGCATTGTTGCGGAATGATATCCCAAGGTAGTAAGGCCGAATACACTCTCACCAAGGGTTGAAATATTCATTCTTATGCTTCTATGGGTGGTGGGTCCTATCCTCATTCCAATGGGGATGTTTATGTGGCTAAGAGAGCTCAGTGAGGAGATAAGACTAGATGTATTTTTCAAGTAGATTATTGACTAGAGGAATCTGAAGTAAGGACATATAGTATTAGAGGATTGGGGTTTATTTCATTTTCTACGGTACTAAATTTGTTGGATATGGGTTATATTCATTTTTTATATCATCAAATATAGTTGAAATGTATGGATTACATTCATAAATTATTCTATTCATTTTCTATATTTACAGGGCTTTGGGAAATAGTTATGAATAATGTTTTAAGTGGCCAACATGTCAAGTGACAATATCAAACCTTAAGGTAGAGTGATACTTCTTGGTTCTTATCTTAATATATTTGAACTGATTAACTTAACTAAATGGATGATTTGTGTTTAGTCACACATTTAATTTTATTTTTGTTAGTTCTAATTTTTTCTCTAGACGTTGCATCCCATGTCTTTTATGGAGAGTGGGATTCTTGTTCATGGAGAGTGGGGCATACAATTCCTTATATTGGTTTAGTATGATGTAAATTTTTAGAGATGTTTATTGATGTAATTAATATTTTTTTGTCAATTACACTTTCTAGGGTGGTGTGTGCATACCCTGAGGTATTTTGGGATTATATTTCTTGTTTACCCCCATAAAGAGAGGTCAAGTTTACCATTAACTTTTTTACCTATTATGATGCCTGTTTCTATTACATCTTATCATATGGAACCAAATGAGTTGGTGTAAATTTTATTTCATCTTTCAGGCCTTGTAGTTCTAGTATTTATCCATCCAAGTATGTCCCCATGGTTTTTTCTTTTCTTAACTCCTAAGAATGTAAACATTAGCCTCAAACGTTATGATGATTACTTAAATTTAAATTAGGATACCATAAAAAAATATCATATAACCAAGATTTATTATATCTTTAATAAAATTAGTGGGAATCATTGGTTTTCAATGATTGAACTTTATATAGGGTAACATTGGTTGAGATTATGAGAAGATGATATACATAAAACAACATTTGTGAGCTAGAATGGGAATTTCAAATTTATAGTTATGTCATTTGGTCTCAATAATGCTTGTGTAGTGTTTATGGATTTGAGGAACTAAATTTTTTATCAGTTCGTGGAAAGTTTTTGTGTGTGTTCATGGGTGATATTTTGGAGTAATCCAGGTCAGAGTGGGTCAGATCATTCATTTGGATGTTATTCTTATAACCCTAAGGTAAAATCATTTGTTCGGTAAAAATCCAAGATATGAATACTGGATAAAATAAGAAATGTTTTTAGGTTACATTATATATGATATGTTCATCTCAATGGATCCTAAAAAAATACAGGTTGTTAATTCTTAATAATATCCCAAAAATGTTTTTGATATCCTATGTTTCTTGGGGTTGGCTGATTTTTATTGGCAATTTGTTTCTTTATTTCTTTAAGATTGAATCATTGAATACAATAATAACAGATAAGGGTGTAATGTTTAGTAGAACGAAAAATTCCATATATCTTTTAGTAAACTAAATAAAAGGATGACTTCATCTCTAGTTTTGATTCTCCCATAACTAGGTTTGAGAGATGATATTTTCTTCAATCATTTTGGTATGGGTTTGGGGTGTTTCTTGATGTATGAGAGATATGTGTTGACCTGTAGCTATTGAAAATTACATATTCATGAGAATAAATACTACACACATGATATTTAGTTGGTAATAGTTACTCATGAACTCAAAATGTGGAATCACTATCTCGTTAATGTAATGTTTCTAGTATATTCTAATAACAAAATACTGATGTATATTTTCACTCTGAGGGATTTAAACTATGATTGATATGTTGTTTTGAGTATATTCATGCATTTTATTTTTATATTTATCATAATATTCAATAGGGGAATCCAGCTATTGATTCATTGAGTAGGAAATTATCGATTCAAACCATGATGAAATCCGTGGATGATTGTTTATGGATGAGATTGTTCACTGAGATGAGCCTGGTAATTAACAAAGACGGGGGGAAAGTGTTATTGGTTTTGGTAAATTTTGAATCATCTTCTGAGGATAAATTTTATCTTGAGAAAGTAAAATACATTTAGTTTCATCATTTTAGTAAAATATTAAATTTTTTGGAGACCTCATTTGAGTGTTCTTGGTCTCCCAACAACATTGTATGATTTCAATGAGATTTGGTTGTTCCTTTTTGTATGAGGTTGGAATTGATGGATAGTGGGCACCATTATTGTTGGTATTTGTAACCTACGACAACCAAGATGTTTCATGATTTTATACATAAATATTAGTGTCAGGTAATGATATTTTAGATTGAATATTTTGTTTTTTAGTGTCTTACAAGTCAGTGAATTAATGCGATCACTAGAGACCAGTTGGTTTTCTGAACCCTTACCCATCTCGGTATAGAAGAGGTATTATATTTACATGGTCTTATTCCTTGGTTTACCATTAAATCCTAGTGGTAATGTCATGATTTGGGTGATCATTGATTGGATCACGAAATCAGCACATTTATTCACTATTAACGAGATGATAAAGTTGAAAAAATATTTAGGCATGTATGTATGAGAGGTTGTGAGAATTCATGGGGTTCCCTCGATGATTATTTGAAAAAGGGACCCATATTTTACCTGAATGTTTTGGAAAATCATTTTATGAGACTAAGGGTTACCAAGTGAAATTGAGCGTGAAATATCATCAATAGACGGATGGATAGACAGAAAGGGCTGTTAAGGTTCTTAAGGATATGTTGTGGGAATGTGTGCATGATTTCAGTGGTACTTTGGGAAAGAATTGTCCTCTAGTATAGTTTCCCTAAAATATTTATTAGGAATAAATTAATATGGATCTAATTTTAGATTTTAATATGTGGTCATGTAGATCTACCATGTGTTTGAAAACATTGGGGGAATCGTCCTTGGTTGGGAAGATTCTAGTTTAGGAAATAAAAAAAGGGGTAGTTGATCCAGAAGATATTGATATCAACATAATGCCATATGAAATACTATGTGGACCATCCTTGATGGACACTAGAGTTTGGGTTTAGTGATTAAGTTTTTCTTATAGTGTGCACTCCTTGGGATATTGTTAGTTAGGTAAGAAATGTATGTTGGAAACTAGGATTTTTAGCCCCTTTAATATGTGGAGCGTCTTGTAAAGGTGAAGTATCATTTTGACTTATTTTCTCATTTAAATTCTATCCATGATGTGCCATAGGTTTCTTGGTTGATGGGGTATCAACCAGATCCTTACCATTTCATTGGATGGGAGTATATTGGTCTATATCATGCCACCACTACGGTTCTAAAACATGTTTAGATTATTGATTTTTAAGAGAAGGATTTTTGTGGTAAAACAATTTCCTTAGTCTATGTACTATGGTAGTATGGAAAGTATATCCATGAATGTTGGAGTAGGAGTTATTGATGAAGTATTAATCACCTTCACTTTTTGTGAGTCCATGATCTTGTGGACTTTCTCAAGAAAAGAATTTTTTTATGTTGTGGATATTGTAACATCTTGTTACCTTCATTCGTATACTTCATTGAACTTGTTTTGTTACCCTTTTTATTTTGGTGTGTTTTGGGATTTATAGGGATGGAGATATTTTTTCTTGTGAAATAATCTAATGTCTAGGTACTTCTGTTTCATTTAATTAATGTGTTATGGAATAAATGTGACAATGTATTTATAGGGTGTCAGGATGTCGCTGGAAGTTGTCTATAAGTGTCTTTTTTTTGTTACTACCTATAGGATACCTTTACACTCTAAATGGCTATAATATGGTGTTAAGTTAAACCCTAGGAATAAGATCTGGAAAAGCATCGTGGTATAAAACATTTGGGGACATAAAATGTGTTTTCACCATAAAACATAGTCTTATGACATAAAATTGTCGATCAGTTTAATTTAACCCAAAGTGGTGTGTTTTTAGCATATATGAAATATAAGAAATTTAAAATGTAAGACTGAGATTTACACCATAAACCCCTCTTAACCATTTTTTTTATTCTCCCCTCAAGTAACTACATTTAATTCGATATGAAGGCCTTCCTCACAAACTTTATGGAAATTTTGGATGATCTTCCTTCTTTTAGATCACTCTATTCGATGTTCAATCACCATGGTGGTTGCGTCTCCGCCCCATGGTAAGAGGTGTTAATTATTCTTAACTTCCATTGATTGTAGTAGTGGAATTTTATTCACTTATAACTAAATTATGATCAATTTTTGTTTCCAACCGATCATTTGTAGTTTTCCCTCATGTCTTTTCTTTCAAAAGACTATTTATTTATTTCTAGTATCTATTTTCAACGAATATTTGTTTTCCTATATTATTGAGGTATGTGTCTCTATACATGGGGTTAATCATTGAATTTATTTATGTTCTTATTAATTCCCCTATGTTTATTAAATGAAAATGATTTTTTTACTTAGAATGGATTCGTTGGATAAGATTACTATTTTTAAAAGGGTTTTTATTTAAAAACAGTTTTTTATTCCAAGTGGTTGGTAAAATACTGAAATTATGGTCTTGATTTCAAATATGGGTTCCCAGGAATTTATTTTATTTTATTTGATACAAAATGGTTTTATTAAATGTGATCATGGTTTTGTAAATGGTTTTTTAAAAACATAGCATATTGGGTAACATTGTGTGAATCGTGAATATACTTTTTCACTATTTGTGTTTGTGATGAAACAATAGGTTTTATGTCAAATTTTTGTGTCTTATTCCACTAAATGTTATGTTGGTTGGATTGACCATAGGCCTAGATTAGAGATTTTATATTATGTCTACCACATATTCCCATAGGTCATATTCCAAATGGTGTCCTTTATATTTTATGATTGGTTTGTTGCATGATGGTATTTTCATTGTTATTTTCCCATATGCTTATCATATATTTTATCCCATGTTTTTACATATTTTCTTTCACACATTACATATTATTTGATTTTGTGAATATGGAATGATTGTATGAAAACCATAGGAATGTTTTCAAAAATGGTTTTACGTTATGAAAATTATTTATAAACTGGATTTGTTTTAAAAAAATAACATACGCATTCATGATATTAGAACTTGTATATATTCATTGGGTGTATCCTATGGGGATTTTATCTAAAACCCTAAATTTAGATTTGGGTGGTTTTAGATATCATTTTCAAGGACTAAGGTAAAGTGAAGGGAATTCTATAGCATGCATGTTTCAATTAGTATCTTCGTCTTTGTAGTGGGATGGTTTGGTGTTGACGAATGGCCACACATGGACTTGTTTAGACTTGTCTTGTTTTATACTTCTTGATTGGATAGGTTTTCATGAATTCTTATATCTCATAGATATTTTATTTTTCACCCATGTTGTACCATACTAGTTTACCTTATTTAGGTTCATCATGATATATGTTTTTGTCCTTTTAGTTTACTTCACCATGTGAAAGACTATCTTTAGTGACTTTTCTAATTGACCCAAGTTGTTTCATTACAACTACTTATCATAAAAATGGAATTAAATATTAAAAATAATGGTAGTTTTATATAATTAAAACAATGTTATCAAAGAAGATTAAGGGAAAAGTAACTATTTCATAATCAATTTAACTTATTTGTTTCAAGAATGATATAAAACCCTAAACCATGAGAAATATAAGGCTTATTGAACCATTAAAAATGAGTTTTTACCATTATTAGGATATAAAATTCGATTTTGATATTATGATCATTACAAACATAATGTGACAAAATTTAAATATACTAATTCAATAAATAAATGAAATATTATAATAAAGGAATTACAAAGAATATTAATAAGGTAATGAATATGAAAAAGGTTCTTAATCATTAAAATATTAGTATAATTATATTACTCATGAGGGTAGATGACGTATGATGTGTGTCGAGACTCAAGGGATGTGATTTTTCTTTTAAACCTTATTTTAAGTGTTTTAATGTTTTCCTTTCAACACCTTTTCTTTCAGGCACATATTCTTTAAATAATTTTTCTCATAATAAATTTATTTTTCTAAATAAATTTTATATTATCTTTTTTTACGTTCGTTACAAAGGATTTAAAATGAATATTTTTAAGATTTTTCATACAAGTCAATTTTTAATTTCTTTATAATGTTGTGAAAAGAATATTTTTAAAATTTTACCAATTGATCATACTTTAATACCATAATATTCATTCTTAAATATGATGTTTCCATTCCAAATTTTCATTTTTTACAATGTGAATTCAATTCCCTTGGTTCTATAAATTTTTATTTTTAAAGAGTTGTCAAATATATGGATATTTCCTCTAATTTTTATGCGATAATTGAATGTGTTTATGATTATGGTTTCGAATGAATGTTTTATTTGATTTATGATGGAAGCGAAATCCCAAGAGTGTTTTATTCATGTTTTAATTCTTGAACATTATATATGATGATTTTTGGATCTATAATATCTCTCCAATTCATTGGGTAATGATTTTTTTGTCAATAAATTATGTTTGACTTAATTGGTGAAGTTATTACATTATAAGGTTGATTGAAATGGATCTTATAAGAGTGATGTAAATATAATGTACAATGTAACTTTCATGACTATGTTTTTTTACTTTATTATTTCTTAAGAGTTTTTTAAAGAAAACATTTGGGAATTGAATATGATTTCATGAGTAAGTTAGGGATTTTTTAATATCAAAGTTTATTATGTAAAAAGGAAAATATTCCCATGGGATTTCATGTTATTAAATAGAACAATGGGTTTCCTTTGTTCTATATACCTTAATATGAATTATATACTCATTCCACATTTTAAAATTACTCTATAGTATTTAAGGATTTATAGGAACTCTACCATGTTAAATATTTCGGTTATGATGAATCATATTGAATATAGTAATCTTGTCCTAAATAACAAAGAAGTTTCAATTTATGAACCCATTTTATGGAAATTATGTGTCAATTTTTTTTCCTTCTTAATGTATATTTTTATAATTCTATAAAACATTAATCCTAAAATTGTGTGTGAATTTATAGAAATGAAATCCTTATTATAAATCATGTAATTTTTTGTTGGATATTTTAGGGATGATATAGTTGGTATCAAATACAGCTATAGATAACTTTAGATGGAAGGATATTGATAAAGAAATACAATATAGGGATGCTAATTTATGATTAAATCATTATGAGAGAGTTTCTAATTAATATATGGATGTCTATGTCGCTTATTCTATTCTATGTATATTTTAAAATATTTGACTATAATGTAAATATGGTGGATTAAGTTAAAAGGAAAAAATATGACAATATACTTCCAAATCTGTAGCCCAAAATGGTCAGAGTTTTATCTAACCATTTATTTCTAGTTTTAAATCAATTAACACCATAAATAAATGGTGGTAATCATATAAGATATTGACCAAATTATCTAGATATGAACATGTAAATGGTGGATAATTTCTTGAAACAACACCCTTTTACTTTTGATGAAACCTCATTCCTAGTGGTAACTTAAGGATTAATTAATTTCCCGGATAAGAAATTTGTAGTTATGGGTTCTTCCAAAAAATAGGAAAAAACAACTCTTTCTATTTATCATTTTGAAACTAAAAGTGATCATTGGTGTTCGTTAATTATGAATAATAATTAGAATTTTGTGACAAATACCATGGAATATATCGTATTTAAAGAAACTTTTAGGGAAACTATTTCCCTAATATATGTTGACATTTGATTGAAATGGTATTTCTAGAATAAAATTAAATTGATGAAGAATAAGTTTTATACATATAAATAAAATTTTAACAGATTTTCTAGGTATGGAATAATTTTTATTTTGGAAAATGAGTGTAAAATTAATATATTTATAATGTACTAAAAGCATTTTTATGATGGTATTTGTTTACTTGTGAATTTAAATGTTATGAAGAAATTATTTTATGTGATAAAATTGTTAAGGTTGATTTTTTGACTTTTATGGATCTAAAAAAAATAAGGATAATAAGTGATCAAGGTGGAAATAAATAGGAAAATATCCTATAAGAAAATATAAAGGTAAGAGAGTCCAATTTCTATATTATCCAAAATGTGGCATGAAAAATAATGTTGAGTGTATTATGAATTCATGTAAGTGTTATCAATGTGATAAAATTATACATTTGGATCATGATTGATATGAAATGAGTAATGGCCAAACTAGTAATAGTTATGAGGATGTTAAATGTTTTAATTGTATAGGCATGGTCTATTTGAAAAAATATTGTCTAAATATGAGTATGATAGGTAGAAATCATCAAGACCTTAAGCATAATGGTTTTTCAAGTCTATTTTCAACTACCACATCAACTATTATGGACCATCAAATAAAGTAGTGATTGGTATGATAATTCTTTACTAAAATTATACTAATGTATTTTTTGATTTTGGATCCCCATATTATGTTATTTCTATGAAATTTTATAGGTAAATAAAAATATATCCTCAACTAGTAGAGATATAAATTTTGGTAAAAATAATTTTTGGATTATTAAGGAAACAATTATTTATAGTAATCTTCCTATAGTTATCCATGGAAAAGATTTATGGAAAATCATGTTATCAAACCCATTGTATAATTTGATATTGTTTTTGTAATGGAATAGAATTTGGGTTATCATGATAAGATATATTATAGAGATAAAAATTTCCTAATAAATTTTCCAAATTATTTTAAATTTTAATATGATAATTATTTCATATCTATGATAATATATAAATAGGCTAGGAAATTGATTAAATATGGGAGTGAAAGTTATCTTGAATATATCATTGAAAATAAGTTAAGTATTCATTTCAGTAATGTGTTTCGGTGCGGATGTGCGTCGGGTTTCCGTTCCGACGCTGTTCTGCCAGGACGCGTTCGCGCGTGCGCCCGTCGACCCGAGGGGATGGTTGCACGGCTCGTGGCCTCGCAGTCCCGCTTTCCAAAGGCGGGCAGCATCCGTCCCTTGTTCAGGGGCATCTGCTCCTTGATCGAAACCGGGATGATGGGATGTCGGCTCCTCCTTCCGTGGACGTCTCCTCGGAACTCGTCGCCTAATCCGGGTCTCCCTCATAGATTTAAGAATGTTCGTGAATCTCGTTCCCGGTGCCATATCTTCATGGACACCGGTTAATTACACTGCTACCGCCCAGACACTCCAAGGAGTTTGGTCGGGGCAGCAACCTGCAGTGAGGAGACCGGGTAGCTCCGGGTGTTGGGGGCATGGCTTGACACTGCGGCTCTGCATGTCTGCCTTCCGTCCCTAATAGGGCTTCTCGAAGGCGTGATGGCCTGAGGCATCCCGCGCTGGGTGCGGGGAACTGCGTTACCTGAGGTTTTCCTCAGCTTCCCATGTTTAACACGGGGTATGCCGCGAGTTTAACATCCAGCGGGGACGGCATCAGACTGATCAACCCAAGGAGTGGATCAGATGACAGAACCCCTTGCGGGGAACCTCCGACGCTGGGGCCAGCACATGGGCGGCTTCCCGAGTAAAGTGGAGTGGAATGAAATGGCATGACCCCACCGGGATGTGGCGGCCCGGGTAAGGGTCCGGATGGATGATGGAGTGAAGAGCTTGGACCCTGTAGGGGCTTCCTACGTACCGCGCATTAGCACGGATCAAAGTCAGCGTAGTTCGGATATACAGTTTAACGTCATGCTGGACGTTGGCAAGCCGACTCACAAGGAGGCCGAGGCCGCCGGGCGGAGGATTGAACCGAACCACCTCGCACCGAGGGGGATGGAACGGCCGGGTGGATCACAGTTTTACGTCATGCTGGACGTTGGCAAGCCGACTCACAAGGAGGTCGAGGCTGCCGGGGGAAGCGCAATGGAGATACACATGTGCGGTCCCCCAAAAAGGCGGATTCATAGGTGAATCGACGCGAATGTGAACCCGGGAGGGGTCCACGGATGGACGAACCGACGTGAATACGACCGGGACGACCAGGTGGCGGGCTTGAACCTCAAGGAGGCTTCCTACGTACCCTGTTTAGGAGACAGGGATAAAAGTCCACGTAGTTCATTGTGTCAGGACTTACGCACTGAGGCAGCCCGGATGCGGCAAAACTCAGTTGGAGAGGGACTTGGGCCAAAGGTGGGAGACCTCGATCCCTGTCACACCCTCTACTGGCTTCGGCAGTTGGGAAGCACAATGGAGATACACATGTGCAGTCCCCCACAAGGAACTAGGGGTTTGTAATACCCTGCCCCCGTGGGCGAAGGCCACTCCAATAAATCATCCCTAAAGAGGGGCAATCCCGACATCCCTGCAGAGACGAGCGGGTGGGGTCCACATCCAAACCGGGGGGGACCCTACGTGCGGGGAACGGGATTAGGTGATGCGGACAGTTTAACGTCTTGCCGGATGAAGTACAGTTTAACGTCGTGTGTTGAGGATGAAGCGGACGGTTTAACGTCTTGCCGGACGAAGTACAGTTTAACGTCGTGTGTTGAGGACGAAGCGGACGGTTTAACGTCTTGCCGGACGAAGTACAGTTTAACGTCGTGTGTTGAGGACGAATGCTGAGCAGTTTAACGTCTTGTAGCTCGGACGTGGTACAGTTTAACGTCATGTTGGACGGATGCAGTTTAACGTCATGCGGGACGTACTGGCCGCCGATTGGTCCGCGTCACTTCGAGCGAGCCTAGAGTGTCGCACGGGAAGACAACGCACCGTGCGGGCACCCGGGATGAAGATCATCGGGCGCCACGCGGGCGGGTACCCTCAAGGGGTCAAAGGGAGTGACCCTGGCGGGTTGCGCGCAAAAGAGAAACTTGGCACGCAATACCGCGGGTCGGCGCGCAAAAGGCCGGGCTGGCGTGAAATTGGGCCAGCGCTTTGCGCGCAGAAGATGGAGATCGCACGCACCGGGCCTCTGATAGAGCGCGGGGGCAACGGCCCATCTTTTAACGGATGGCCACTTTGAAAAAGGGGGGTGCGCGCAATCGGGCTGGATTGTGCGCACCCGGGGGGAAATTGTGCGCAAGAGGATTCTTTTGCGCACGAAAGCCTTCGGGTCAGGGATTGGTCAAAGGAAGGAAGCCAAAGGGTTGCGCGCGAAGGCGAACCCCGAGGCCTGCTTGCGCGAAATGAAGGAATTACCTGAGGATCGACATTGCGCGCGGAAGGGGTTGGATTGCGCGAACGAGCGACCCTTCGAATTCCGTAAACCTTCAAAATGTTGGGGGTCGCCTCATATTTATAGGCAACCCCGGGCGCGGAATCTCGCCGCCGGCGCGCAATTCATGGCGCGGGCGCGGAATTTCCTTCACGGGCGCGGAATCAGGGCCCGGCGCGCAAGGGAGTCGCGGGTGCAGCGGGCGCGCAAAACTGCGTGCCGGCCCGGCGATTAGCGCGCATCCCGGGAGGATTTCGCGCGACACTCCAACTTTGCACGCGGGCCTCCTAATTTCCGCGCAAGACCTCCGGGCCCTTTGAAACATGCTTCTGACTCCAAATATGACCTCGCTTTCCTCATCCGGAACTTCGTTTAAGGAGCAACGAACTTTTCCGGCGTCTACAAAAGCCCCCCCTCGGAATCTGATCGGCGAGAGGTCGCAACGATCGGGTTCCGAGGGAGACGCAGGAATGCCGAAGCCCCGGGCGGCGCGGGACTTGGGCGCGCAAAAAGGGCGTCGGGCGCGAAATTCGCGGCCTCGGTCGCGCAAAAACGCTTTCCGCGCGGCGCGGTCACCCGGCTTCGCCTATAAATAGGGGCCATGGGTCCCTCGTCCCATACAAATGCCTTCCGCATGACAAGCTTCCAAGCTCTCGTGCGCGAAATTGCCATCGCGGCACGAAATTCTCCCGTTCTGCGCGCAAACCCATCCGGATTTCGGCCTGCTTTTGCGCTAACACCCGGGGTTTTACGCGACAGACTTCCCAATTGCGCGCCGTCCACTAGGATTGCATGCCAACTCCCAAACTTCTCCACCAGCCTCCTCTGATTCCGCACACCTCATCCCTTAACCCACACGACTCCCGGAGCTTCTGAGATGGCCGCGAATCAAGGAAATGAGGGGGATGCCGCCATTCGCAGAGCTGAGATGGCGGCGAACGGGGAGGTCTACGGAGCCAAGGAGATTGTTTCCAACAATCAATCCTTGTTCGACTTGCTGACGCTGGCCCAGAAGACATATCCGCTGTCGGAAAACCTGCTGCTCTGGAACTATGGCATCCTAGATGAGGTTCCGGTGCCAGGGTTCGAGGTTGATGCGCCACGGACCTGGGTGACTCGGGAGGACGAGCTTCCCCGCTATAACATTACCAACAATGGGCATCCTGCCAGGGAGACCAGGCACTTAGATGTCTATGTCCTGAACCCGAGGACGCGAACCATTGCCGGGAGTGAGCCTACTGCGGAGAACTCTCCAGCCCTCTACTCGAGCACATACCGCCAGAGTGTCACTGACGACACCAAGGGCTGGCTGAAGGACTGGGACTTGCGGTCTGGTGGAAACTTCACCAGTGAGTGGGACTGGGCGTTCTGGGTGTGCCACACCTGTGATCACTTCGCGGAGGAGCTGCGGTACATCGGCCTGTTTGAGGCGGTGTGGATGTCGCAGTTCCACTTCTACCAGCAATCCGAGCTCGGGTCGGAGCTGTTCACCCGCTGTTCCCCGGATACCAACACCTTCCATCTTCACCATGGGGAGGTCATCATTGGTCTCTGGGACATCCGTTGCATCGGAGGTATCCCGCTGGAGGGTTACCAATACGATGATTTTCTGCCTCCGAGGAACACCTGGGGCGACAGGTCACAGACTCCCATCCTGACATGGCATCTACTGGACCTGGCTACGGAGTGGCTCGGGGTCAAGGACTTCCACAAGGACATAGCCTACAAGGTGTGGTTCAGCCAGTTCTTGGAGCATGACCCCGCGGTCAAGATGCCATGCAGGGGGAAGCGGTGCCCGACCGCGGCTCAGAGGAGCCGGAACGGGTCGTACTGGCGGGTCCTGGAGAAGGGAGACTACCGCTCATGGGGGTACCGCGTCATCGAGGCCCGGGACCCAAATGTCCGGTACGAAGTGTTCCTGGCCGCCTTTCTGAGTGGGTGGCTCCTGCCAGTGCGGGATGCGAGAATGGGTGTCCGCCCAGCGACACTGGAGATGGCGGGTGCCATGGCCACCAATAAGAGATACAACCTCGGGGTCCCAGTGCTGGCTAAGCTGTACGCCATCCTGGGACGCATCTCGCAAGGGGGGTCGCCACGAAGGGTCTGTGGGCCCTTTCAATTCTTCCACGGCTGGGTGGCTGCTCACCTCGGTGGGTACACGTTTCCAAATGCCGTCATTCCTCCAGGTAACGGCCTGCGACCCTCCCTGTTGAACATTGCAGGGGTTGCTCCGATGACCCTAAATGAGGAGGGCGTGAGGATTCGGATTGGCAATCACACCAATTTCAACTTCAGCCCGTTCCCCACTCCCGTTGGCCAGATGATAGACAATGGGCAGGGTCTGCTGGAGCAGCACGAATACTTCCTAAGCATGCGGGGCGGGGTGCTCGTGACTCGGATCGACAGGAAGGTGATCTGCGAGCCCTACGTGCCAACCCAGTTTGCCAGGCAGTTCGGGTGCCTTCAACGGATGTCGAAGAGGGTATTCACTACCGTCCGGGAGGAGACGAACCCTTGCGTCCTTCGCCAGATGTGGCTAATGTTTGCCGCTTTCGGCTCTGGCGACGTCATCACTCTCCCTCCTACCGGGGTCGACGCAGGCTTGGCAACCGAGTACGCCGAACACTGGGCCATCGCGTACCCCAAGGGGCTTCTACGGAAGCCAGTTCGGCGGCTCAAGGTCACCCATGCGGAGACCGGGCGTCAAGGAAGGAGGCGAGGCGCCGTCATGCGGGGGAGAACGGAGGCGCGCCAAGCAGCGGAGCCGGCACGGGCAGGGACTTCGGCGGCGGGCACATCGCAGGCTGCCGCCACGACCTCAGCGCCCAGAGAGGGGACACAAGCGGCAGTCGGGGAGCGGCCCGGGAAGCAGGTAAGGCGTCTGCTCGAACCCTCCCACGATGCAGTCTTCCCAGTACTGTGGTCGGCCTGGATGACCCTGCGGCAGTCGCTGGGGACCGAAATCATCTGGCAGAAGATAACCAGCGAAGGAATCCATCTGCCAGAGGTCGGGAGCCTCCAGGTCGCCGACAGGGTGAACTTCCACCGGCGGTATGCGTATCTGACGGCCATGGACGTGTACGCGTGCCCATGTGGTCAGCGCGCGTAGCCGTCCCTTCTGGTAAAGGTGATGCTCGGTCTAGAGCCTGCTCCAGAACAGATGCCGCCGGAGGAAGATGTCAGTAACGACGACTCCGAGGAAGAGGAGGAGACGGGGGAGGATGAAGGCTCCGAGGGAAGGTCCCATCAGGGGAGCCCGCGGGAGAGCGGCGAGGTGGCCGACTCAGGCAATATTGATATCACTGAGCTCCTCGAGGTCCACTTCTATCCCTACTCAACCTGCTTCATCAATTCTCTTATGCAGCTTCTAACCCATTTCTCCACCTTTCTCAGGAGTGCACGGATGCTGGTCAGGCATCCTCAGCAGGAGTAGGAGAGGCGCCAGCAGGACAGGGCGGGGGCCAGACACTCATCATTGAACTGACAAGCGCTGAGGGGTCCCCCGCTGCAACTGCTCCTGCGGCGGCCGGGACAGCGAAAGACGACACTCTGGACTCCCGTAAGTCTTCTCCCTTCACTGTTGGTGCTTGACGTTGACGATCCGTGACTAAACATGGCATGACTTGCACAGTGATCTCAATACTGGAGGCTCGTCGGGCTTTCGAACCCAGGCCATCCATGAGTGGACCAGTGGCAGACATACCGCCTCCTCCGGAACAGGCTTCTCACACCGAGTCGGCCCCACCAACTGCTGATCAGGGGGCAACGGACGCCGGCGGTGCTGCCATCGGAGAGAGGTCGGGGGCTGACGGGGGTGTTACCGCCGCTGGGGCGGGAGAAGAAGGTCGCCCAGATGTTGGGGAACCTATCCCCTACGAGGACATCCCAGGGGCGGACCCTGCAGCAGACCTGCTGGCTGCCTTCCCTGCCTACCGGCCTGCCGACCCCGAGGAGATGGACGACTGGGACGCGGAGGCGGCCGAGGAGAGCCGGATAACGCGCCGCAGGGGGTGGAAGTGCATCCAGCGCTTCCTCAAGCGACCCTCATCGGAGTGGCTGGGGCGCATGGGATCGCTTCAAACCTGGCTGCACTTCCTGTGTGCCGGGGGAGCTGATGCTCAATGCCTCCATCTGACGGTCCGTGATTTCATGGCCGAAAAGATGCGCGAGAGTCGCCGGCGTGCCGACGTCGCACAATGTCGGGACACGTTGGAGAGCACGCGGGCGCTCCTCGTGGCGGAGCAGGAAGTCCGGCGCCTCGAAGGGCAAACGGCAGAGAAGGAGGCCCTCGTCGCAGCATGCACTGAGCTTGTGGAGCAACTAACGGCCCAGCTGGTTGACACCCAGGTACAGCTGACGGAGGCGGGCCAACAGATAGTCACACTTCAAGTCGAGCGAGAGCGTGCACAAGCCAGGATCGGCGAGCTGCGTGCTGCGACTGCCGACGAAGAGAGGGTACGCAGAGAACGAGAAGCAGCTCTGGAGGCCGCCAGCCAAAGGGTAGCGGCATTGGAAAGACTCATTCAGCACGCTAATCCCTAGGGGCTTTGTTTTTGCCATTCCCAGAACATTTTGCTTCCGTTACTCAATACTTCGATCCATTTGTATGAATCTCCATATTTATCTGCATCTTTTGGCTTAACATGCTCAACCACAATTCATTGTCTCGCGGGAGCGTTAACCAAGCTTCAGGCATCCATAATTGGGCCTGGATTCCTAAGGAAAAGAGGGAGGTCATTCCTAGGAAAGGAGACCTCAGACCTAATCAATGTACCATTCCCCCAACTTGTTCCGAAACACGATCGGGACAACGCTGGGGGCGTTGAGATTTTACCCGAACATAGGGAAATGAGAAAGGGTGAATCGCGTGTCCCGAATTCAGAAATCCACGATGGTCAGCCTTCCAGGAAATGCCCAAGACGGCAAGAGGACAATTGATCAATCGACCATACTACTGCAATAGACGGACCGAAGGTCATCATTCATATTGCAGGAGGCGGATCACATGTCATCATCAATACTGCTTTGGGGGTTCCTTCAGGCAAAAGGGTGGAAGTCCGGATCAACAGGGCATGCGAAGCGTGGGGAGAAGTGATGATTTGTTCGGATAGAATCTAACACTCCCAAAATTATGCCACCGTGGGGAAAGCGTGTTAGGCGGATGCACTAATCTGGCCGTGAATCACCCCAATTCTCAGACAGAACCTCTTTGACGAGGAAACTGTCCCTTCCCATCATTTCAATGGGGCATCCCGAGCTGAATCGGAGAGAATATCACAACTACACCACTCTACCAGAAGCCAGGCCAGACGGTCGGCGACGAGGAGGGGCAGGACTTAGCGATCTCTGAGGCTGGACCCGAGTCGAGATGCCCGGGCGTTCCTACGTACTCCATCAGGCTGGAGATCAAGCCACACGTAGTTCTGGGAGTGCAGTTTTAACGTCATGCGGGACGTAGAACCCCGTTTGGGGAGATCTTAGTTTAAGGTCGTAGAGCTTGGACCATAGGGGCATATCTTAGTTTAAGGTCTTAGAGCTCGGACCATAAGAACCTCAAAGTACGCCACATCGTGGTCTTATCCCCTGGATATGCGAAGATGCACTGAGGGATAGTGTCAAGAGTGTCGAGGTTTCGCCTGGTCAGAATGGGAGGTGGAAAATGTGAATCATGCGGCCATTCACTCAAGGACTGGAGGCACCGGCGTAACGATATGGGAGTACTGCCAACCGTGGCGGAAAAGCAGCATCAATATCGCACTGACCGTTGATGGAATGAGGCAGCAAACGAGCATCAACCGCTCAAGCGCAGGATTCATATCGATTTGCTGCCCGAGGCCCTTGGGGGTACTAGCCCGAGTCGGTGGGAGAGCACTGAGGCATTGTGTCCAGACCGCTCACGGGGGCTCCACCCAGGGCGTAGGCGATGGGTCCGAATGAAAGGGAGCACGAAGCCTGAAAAGTGGAAGGAGCCTGACCAAGCTGAACCTGACCCTCTTGGCAATAAACCAGAGTACTCTTGACACCGGTGGACCACTGCAAGGGGTCGAGGGACACGCCTTGAGGGTAAACCGAAAGCGGAGGATTCCCAAGAGAAGGGGGAATCTCTAAGAGGTGGGGGGCTAGACCCGGAGTTTCAAACATCCGGGCATTCCTACGTATCCCATAAGGATGGGAATCAAGCCACACGTAGTTCTTGAAGCGCGGCGCAACACAATCGGGCACCAGCGCGGGGAGGGGTGCGGGTCTAGCCCTCGCACCCAGAAGAAGCGGCATTTGATATTTCTTGTTTGTCCTTAAAGGTGGATGGTTTTTCTTTGTGCAGCGACAAGCCTGTGATTAAGAAATCCCTAGCGTCGCCACAATAATCAAGCCATGAAAGGCATTGATAAATGGCGTGGTTATTAGCCAGCGCCCAACGTGAGTGTCCCCTGAGGAGAACATCACGATGCAGTGCCGTTTCTCGTCGGGCGGCCAAGACGATCACAGTTTACGGTCGTGTGGTAAGACCAGGCAACACAGTTTAAGGTCGTGTGGTTCGACCATGGAGGAATCCGCTTATTGCGATACGGCGGACCCAGCGGAGGTGGGGACACATCCCAGCCCTGCGGTCACGCACGATTCCAGGAGAAGGATCCTGGGATAGGGGCCTGCACATGTCCATCAACCGAGGGGCAGAGATGCTAGCCTCCAGCTATGCTGGGCCCAGAATGTGGTTGTTCGGGCGACTCCTCCCTCCTTATGGGGACGAGGGTCCAGCTACACATGGCCCTTAGGGAGGACATCAGCATATATCCTTGGTGCTCAGATCGTGGGAGCCTCGAAAGACACCAGTACCCTGGTTGGCCTGCCTAACATGTAGAGGTGCACTGAAGGTCAGCATGAAGAGAGTGTCGAGATTCCACTACAACGCACAAAGGCAGAGTGTGATGAGGACTGCGCAACCAATGTTCAGAGCCTGAAAGAGCCGACATGGCGATCAAGGATGTCGCTGACCATATTCGCAACACAACATCCGATCGTGTCAGCCTAGGATGAGGTAAGAAAACGAGCATCAACCGCTCAAGCGCATGATTCATATCGATTTGCGGCTCAGGACCCGCCGGTAAATCGACCCGGAGCGGTAGGAGAGCACTGAGGCATCGTACCAAAACTGCTAACGAGGATCCCTTTGAGTGAAGGCTCGAACAAGAGGAAGCGCGAGGCCCGACAAGCAACACAGGACTTGTCGGGATTGAATCCGACACTACGGGTCAGAGACCGGAGTACCCAAAACATGTTAAAAGATCACCGGAAAGGGTCGGAGGACTCACCCTAAGAGCAACCAAAAGACGGAAGATCCCTGCGATCAACCAAGAGACGGGGCTGGACCTGAAACACAAGCGTCCAAGCGGTCCTACGTATCCCATAAGGATGGGAATCAAGCCGTACGTAGTTCTTAAGAGGCAGTTTAACGTCATGCAGGACGATGAGGGGTGTGAGGTAGTCCCACACACGGGGAAGGCGTACGGCGCGGCCAGTAGACCGATGTGAATGAGGACATAATCCCCCGCTCACGCATTACGCCTCGCACAAAAAGGAGGGGGGCTTGGGCCAGAGGCCCAACGCGGGATGGAGATTCCCGGGAAATGGGGCTGGGCCTGAAACATGAATGTTCAGGCGGTCCTACGTATCCCATAAGGATGGGAATCAAGCCGCACATAGTTCTTTGAAGTGCAGTTTAACGTCATGCAGGACGAGAAAAGAAAGGGGGGAGCGTACAGTGTGGCGAGCAAACCGACGTGAATGAGGGCATAGCCCTGCGTTCACACCATACGCCGCATACCCAGAGGCACTTGGGCCAAGGGCCCGAGATGGGATGGAAATTCCCGAAGGATGGGGCTGGGCCTGAAACATGAATGTTCAGGCGGTCCTACGTATCCCATAAGGATGGGAATCAAGCCGCACGTAGTTCTTGAGAGGCAGTTTAACGTCATGCAGGACGAATGCTGAACAGTTTAACGTCTTGTAGCTCGGACGTGGTACAGTTTAACGTCATGTTGGACGAATGCAGTTTAACGTCATGCGGGACGAATGCTGAATAGTTTAACGTCTTGTAGCTCGAACGAGGTACAGTTTAACGTCATGTTGGACGAATGCAGTTTAACGTCATGCGGGACGAATGCTGAACAGTTTAATGTCTTCTAGCTCGGACGAGGTACAGTTTAACGTCATGTTGGACGAATGCAGTTTAACGTCATGCGGGACGAATGCTGAACAGTTTAACGTCTTGTAGCTCGGAAGAGGTACAGTTTAACGTCATGTTGGACGAATGCAGTTTAACGTCATGCGGGACGAATGCTGAACAGTTTAACGTCTTGTAGCTCGGACGAGGTACAGTTTAACGTCATGTTGGACGAATGCAGTTTAATGTCATGCGGGACGAATGCACTTAGGCAAAGTACTACTTGAGGAACCTAGCGTTGGTGGGAGGAGTGACACGCTCACCATCCATAGTCGCTAGGGAGTACGCGCCATTGGGATAGACCTTGTGGATGAAAAAAGTCCCCTCCCACTTGGGCTCCAACTTGGGCAGCTTCTTGCCAGGGATCATTGGTGCTTTTAGGGCCAGTACTAGATCACCCTGCAGGAAGGAGCGGAGGCGAACCTTCTTATTGAAAGCTCAAGCCATTCTGCTTTGATGCCTCTCCAAGTTGTGCAAAGCGCGAAGCCTATTCTCATCCAGTGCTTCCAACTCGACTAGACAGGCTTCAGCAGCTCTGTCCGGTGCTTGCTGGTCGTAGACCGCAGTGCGCAAGGACGGTAACTGGATCTCGATGGGTAGGACGACCTCAGCTCCATACACCAGGGAATAAGGGTCATCCGGGTGGAATTGCGAGTCGTCGTCCGATAAGCCCAGAGGGCATTGGGGAGCTTGTCTGGCCAACTCTTCTTGTTCTGACCAACCATCTTTTGCAGAATGTTAGAGAGGGTTTTATTAAACACCTCAATCTGTCCATTCGCCTGCGCATGATAGCGAGATGTATGGTTCGAGCGAATATTGTACTTGGCGTACAACTTCTTCAACTCGGCTACTCGGAAATTGGCTCCGTTATCCGTGAGGATAGCATGAGGCACCCCAAACCGATAAATGATATTGGAGGTCACGAAGTCAGCGATAGAACAGGATTTGACCTCTCTGAGCGGAATCGCCTCTGCCCATTTGGAGAAGAAGTCTATGGCGGTCAGAATGAACCGGCACTGGCGAGCTGTCGCCGGCAGGTAAGGTCGCACAACGTCCAGTCCCCAGACTACAAAGGTCCAAGAATACCTGGTGGTATGGAGAGGCTCCGGCGGCCGATGCACAAAGTTTGCATGAACCTGGCACGCATGGAACCTCCTGGCATACTCGATGCAGTCATGGATCATGGAGGGCCAGAAGTATCCCAACCTCCGAATCTGGTGGGACAGCTTCGGCCCAGTCTGGTGGGCACCACATGAACCAGCATGAACCTCTTGCATGACTCGTGGGATCTCAACTCCCTGAAGGAAACGGAGGAGAACACCATCAAATCCGCATCTATAGAGGATCGTCTCCAGGCCGGGACTGCTCTGGAGGACAAACTGCGATGCGCGGCGTCAAACTCGCTCGCGCTCGGCCAGATCCGACGGCAGAATGCCATGTTGGAGGTACTCAACCAAAGGCGTCCTCCAATCAGGGGCTGGTTCGACTGCCATATCTGTGGTACTCGGGGCTCCAGGCACAGGGGCAACCGTGGTGAGATTACTTACCGACGGGCCACGATCTCCCTCCGGGATAACAGGAGCGATGAGGCTGCGGTGCGTCACGCGGACGATCAGGTTGTCCTATTCAGGCTCTGCAAGCGACGCAGCAAGGCTGGCCAAAGCATCTGCTCGACCGTTCTGCGACCGGGGAATATGGACAATTTTTGGCCGAGAAGAGAACTGGGCCATCAGGAGGAGGGTGCACTCCAGCAATGGCACAAGTTCCGGCTTCCTGAAAACATAGTCGCCATTGATTTGCTTGACGACCAGCTCGGAGTCCCCTTTCACACACAGACGGGGCACGTCGATCTCGAGAGCTAACTCGAGGCTAGTGATGAGGGCATGGTATTCCGCCTCATTATTGGTACAGCCCTCTGACAACAGGAAAGACTATGGCAGCACGGCTTGCTCCGGGGTAATGAAGACGATACCCAAGCCCACTCTGTTGAGCTTAGGATTATCGAGTCTTCTACCGGTGGGGCTCCGGGAGGCACCGTCAAAGTGCATCTGCCAGCATGGATTGGCATGATCGACCGAGAGAATGGCCTCATCAGGAAAGCCTAGATCCAGCGGCTGATCCGCGGAGGTCGGGTGAGCAGCCAGAAAGTCCGCCAATGCTTGCCCTTTGATGGCCTTCTGAGACACATACCTGATGTCGAACTGCTGGAGAATCATATCCCACCGCGCTAGACGGCCAGTCAACATAGGTCGGCTCAGGATATATTTCAACGGGTCTACCCGAGAAACCAACTGTACCTCATGGTGCTGCAAGTAGTGCCGCAATTTCTGTACGGCAAATACGAGCGCCAGGCAGCTCTTCTCGATGGGGGAATACCTGACCTCTGCATCGAGGAGCATGCGACTGAGGTAATAGAGGCTATTCTCTGTTCCCTCGTTGTTCTTCTGGGTGAGAAGGGCACCAAGGGACCGTTCCAGGGCGGTCACATAAAGGACCAGCGGCTTCCCGGATACAGGCGGCATCAGAACCGGAGGTTGAAGCAGGTACTGCTTGATTTCCTCGAAAGCGGTCTGACACTCCTTATCCCATACAAAGGTGGCACCTTTCTTCATGAGCCGAGAAAAGGGCTTACACTTGCCGACCAGATTCGCGATGAATCGGCGTATGTAGGCTAAGTGGCCTTGGAACCCTTGCAGTTCCCGGATGTTACCTGGGGGAGGCATCTGGCTAATCGCCCTGATCTTCTCTGGGTCGATCTCAATACCCCGGTATCTTACCACAAAGCCAAGAAACTTCCCGGAGGTGACCCCAAAGGCACACTTCAACGGGTTCATCTTCAGGCAGCGAGACCAGAGGAAGCCGAACACTTTCTCAAGATCTTTGAGATGGTCCTGACGCTGGCGCGATTTGACCACCAAGTAGTCAACGTAGAATTCCACCAGTGTGCCGAGGATTGGCTTGAATATGCGGTGCATCGCCCGTTGATAGGTGGCACCTGCATTCTTCAGGCCGAAGGGCATGACCCGGTAACAAAAGATACCTTGGGGGGCCCTGAAGGCAGTGAACTCCTCATCCTCAGGGGCCATCCGGATTTGGTTGTATCCGGAGTATCCATCCATAAAGGAGAGGGCATGGAACCCTGCCGTGGCATCAATCAACAGCTCTGTCACCGGAAGGGGAAAATCATCCTTCGGACAGTGGCGGTTGAGATCACGGAAGTCGATACAGACTCTGATCTGCCCGTTCTTCTTCCTGACCGGCACAATGTTGGCCAGCCATTTGGGGTACTGAACTTCCCTCATGAAGTTGGCTTTGATAAGCTTGTCAACTTCGGCCTCAACCATGGCACCGTGGGATGGGTGCATCTTCATGGGAGGCTGCTTGAACCCGCGATGGTTCGTCGGGAGACCAAGGCGGTGGACGGCTACCTGAGGATCTAGTCACGGCATCCCGTCATAGCCCCAAGAGAACACATCACGGTGCTGCCTGAGAAAGTCCACGTACTGCTGCCGCTCCTCGGAGGGCATGGAGGCACTGACCAATGTGGGTCTTGGATCTTCCTCGGATCCGAGGTTCACCTGTACTAACTCATCGACCGTGGCGGAGACGCCCTCCTCAAAGGCTGGGGGTGCGTCTTCCACGTCCTCTCCACTCGGGGGGGAATCGTCCACGGGAGAGACTGCGTTGGAAACTGCATTGGGGCTACCAGATCCTGCTGGGCCGCTGGTGCTGGCACGGGCGGTCGCGGTCATCCCGTCAGGAGACTCACAGGCCGTCGAGACCATGGCTACGTCCAACCGTTGAATAGGGAGGACGTAAGCGTCATCCAAACTTGCCCAGGGATCACTTGCAACAGCGACAGGCTCAACCTCACCTTCCAGGATCTTCTTATCCTTGCTCTTGTAATAGTCCGCGTCCAGATAGCGGGCTTCACATGAGGCAAAAGGAGAGGCATCTCCCTGAAGCACGCCTACTCGACCATTGAGGGAGTATTTAAGGCATTGGTGATATGACGAGGGAACCGCCGCATGAAGGTGGAGCCATGGCCTGCCCATAAATGCGTTGTACGCAGTGTCTTGAGAGACTACCATGAATTCGGTGTTGGCGACCAAGTCACCGAACTGGGTCTTCAAGAGTATCTTGCCGACCGGAGTTTGCTCGGTGCAGTCGTACCCCTGGATCCTGAGGTCGGAGGGGATCAAGTCATCCTCAGACAACCCCAATCTCCGGAGCGTCCGAGTTGGAATCAGGTTAATCCCGGACCCCGTGTCGACAAGACAGCGCCGGACTTCAAGGCCATTGAACTGGCCAGTAACATACAGCGGACGAATGTGCCTCTGTATAGGAGGGTCCTCATCCTTACCAGAGAACGAGATAATTGCCTGACATTCGGCGTCCTCAATCGCTTCGGCGTGGAAGGCCTCTGTAGCCACGATCTCCATCTCAAACTGGAGGGGGATCTTCAGGGCTTCAGCGAGCGCCTCGCGCATTTCAGGTGACAAGCGCAAAGCCTCAAGGATGGAGAGCCTTGCTGGGATGTCGGCCAAGTGCTTCAGGACATCATACTTTCTTGCCAAGCACGAGCCCCTGGTTGCAGGAGGTTGCCCTGCGGTTGGAGGCATGATGGGCCTTGCCGGTTGGACTGGAGGCCGACTGGTACTTGGCGCATCTCGCTGTTCACTGGTTGAAGCCCGGGAAGTGGTCACCGTACTGGGGCCAGGAGGCCGGGATGGACTCGTGGCAGGACGGAGCTGGTCGCGGCGCGGCTGAGGCGGTTCTGCCTGGTCCCACACCACAAACAGTGGCGGAGGCGAATCCGTCATCCCCGGATGGGGGGGCTGCGCGCGCTGAGCTCGGTTTTGAGCCTGCTGCCTAGTCTCAGTGGCGTGCACGGCCTGGCTGGAGGTACCAACTGTTGTGCCCCAGCGACTCCTGTTGTTGCGGTTTCTCCGATGGTGGCGACGACTGGGGACACTAGGGAGGTCCACCTGGTGTTCTTCAACGTCAGGAACCGAAAAGGGATTTACCAGCTCGATGGTATTAACCGAAGCGTACCCAACACTGTCATCGGACGAATCATCCATCACCGGGCGGATCCGAGGAGGGATCCCCATCTCCGGGGGCATGAAATCGCCGAGAGTGCGGGATAGTGGCGAAACTGGCGGGGCGCGCTCTTCCTTCTTGCGCCGCCGCCGTTTGCTCTTCTTGGAAGAGACAGGCTGGGACGACGATGCCGAAGCAGCACCAGCAGATTCTGGGGGCTCAGGCTGATTCAAGCGCGCACAGATGATTCCATGGGCGCGAATGATCGTCTTGCGGGCCATCGAGTTATTATATTTCTAGGACCCGCGGTCGGAGACCAGCTGCCATTCGTCCTCGTTGCCACTATTGTCATCTGGTCCCACGAACACACCCGCCACTTGTGCTGGAGCTGGGCCCAACCTGATTACATTGTTGTTAATCTGGTCTTGGAGCCAATCCTTAAACACGTAGCACCGTTGGATGGTGTGCCCCAGGGCCCGATGGTAAGGGCAGTAGCGGGGGTTATCCGTGAGATGCGCCTCCTCTGGCCTCCAACACTCAGGCAGTCGCACAATCCTCTACTCCAGGGCACTCCGGAAATAACCGGGGACCTGATCCTCGTGGAATGAGTAAGTCAGGTATCGCGGGCCCCTGGGAGCGTGGTCTTGACGAGGGGCTGGAGGGGCCTGCCGAGGAGGTGGACCCTGATTATCTCGCCTGGGTTGTGGCGGTACATTACACGGAGGGGCCGGCCGGTTCTGGGGCTGCCGCTGCTGGGCCGGGAACTGAGCCCATGGAGGCGGATTCCTGTGAGGCTGTGGAGCTGGCCTCACCGGTAGCAGCTCCAATGGCCTGGGGGCCTCTATCTGCGCAACAGCAGCGGGCTCAGCCCTACTGACTCTCCTTGCAGGGATCATGGGAGGCAGCGGGTGTGCCTGACTGGCCTGTTGCAGGGCTTCCTCAAGACGTTGAGCTTTGTCTGAGAAGTCCCTGAACCCTCCGGGGTAATTCTGAGTGATCAAGGAAGGGACCAGCTCGGTCTTGACGTTCCCGACGCACATTGTCAGCAACTGCTCCTGAGTCAATGGCATGTCGAGGGAATACGTGAGACCCTTCCATCGGGCGATGAAATCCGCGACTCGCTCATCAGGCCTTTGCTTGCACTTGAAGAGGTCTGCGATACTCGTCTTCCGGGTCGTGGAACTGAACTAATAGAGGAACTGCCTACGAAGGTCCTCCCAGCTAGTTATCGACCCGACGGGGAGCTGGCTGTACCATACAAATGCTGGCCCTTCCAGTGCCTAGACAAAGCAGCGAAGCTTAGCAGCCTCCTGCTGCGCCGGAGTTCCCAACATAGGCCCGCACCTCGAGTTGAAATGGGCCAAATGCTGTGGCGGATCTCCAGTCCCGTTGAAGGGGTCGAAAGTGGGATTCCCGAATCCCGGAGGTGCCGGCATGTCATCCACCCATGCTGGGTATGGCTTGCCGTCCGGTGGGATCGCCACTTGCCGAGTCTCCAAGGCTTCCAAGCGGGCGATGAGTGCCACCATCGGATCGTCCGGACATGGGTTCCAGTCCTGGCGAGGATCTCTAACCACGAGCGCATTGCATGGCCCTTCAATCGGGTCGTCGACCGGGTCCTCGAACTCGGCAGCTCGTGGGATGGCGGGCGGAGCGGCCCTTGGGGCAGCGGGAGGAATCCGAGCGGGGTCCCTCAGGTAGTCGCGCCGCTCGGGAGGGTGCGGTGAAACATATCGCGCCCTCTTTCCATAGGCAATGGCCTCTCCCCTGTCGGCAAACCCGGCATAATCACGGTTTCCCGAGAGAGTCTCGTCGAGGAGCGGTTGTTCCTGTCCCTGCTGTCCTGGCCTAGGATCACCGTAGTCAGGCCGCTGCTCTGCAGCGCGCTCGGCGAGGAGCTGGTCAACTAGCTTCTTCTGCTCGGCGAGCTGTTGACGTAGCGTAACCTTCTCGGTATCCTCATCCGCCCTCTGATTGGAGGCAGATGGGTCGGCGGACTTTACAGCCCCGCCGTGCTCTTTACCTTTGCTGACGTTTTGGCTCAACGTCAGTGCTTCAGTGGGCGTGAGGAGACCCAGGAGGTTCCTCTGGTGATGAGTAACTCTCACCAATGGATCCAACAATGGATTGTCTTCGGGGGGAGAGCCCCCGTCGAGAAGTTCCAAGTCGTTCCCCTCTCCCGACAGGTCAGCCATATTGACCGTTTCCGTCCCTGGGGATGTACCCTCAGGGCCACCCAGTGAATCAGGCTGTCGGCGAATCGCACTGAAGCGTAGGGAAGCATACTGCCCCCATCCACGGATATACACGTGGGGGGTGGCTTCCTCGACAACCTTTCTGAGTACTTGAAAACACTCAACGCATCGTTGTTGGAGGGCCTCATGGTGCCCAAATGACCCGGGGTGCCGAACCGCGGGGAGCGTGGCCAAGTCGATCTGACGGCACTGCTCACCAATATCCTCTAGGTGCACTTGACTCCCGGGATATGGCATTTGCAGGCAGTGAAGATGGGAGTGAGTCTCCCAGAGAGTTCGGCGGAAGCATTCGAACTCATCCGGGGCGAGTGATTCGGGTGCATCAAAGTCCGGTCCTGCGACTGGCCAAAACTTCTCAGGGAAGTGGCCTTCTGCGAGGACGGTCCAGAAGCTCCACGACTCATGCTCGGGACCCAGGTCTCCTTGGTCCTCTTCAACGACTGGGAATGGACGGGGAACCGGCAGTGGTGCCGAGGCGGGCCGTCGGGCCGACGGGCTGGCCAGCGGTGAATACGGCGAGCAGGCCGATTGGCCTCCATATCCCGGGCCGCCCTCTGAGGGTGGCGGTGCCCCAGCTACCACATCACGATAGGACGGGCCGGCGAGCGAACATCCTGCCGTGGCGTCGATGCTCGCCGAGGGTGCACTAGATCGTGGTTCGACCGTCGGTCCCCAGAAAAGGTCTCCGGCTTCTCCGATCGAGGCGGAAGGCGCTTCCGGAGGGGCCGGTACCAACCGCAAGCTTGATCCTTGAGGGTCTAGCAGGCCCTCGCTACTCCGGATATACCTTTGGAGCGAAGCGGGGATCATATAGATCTCGCTCTCGGGGAGTACGAGGCTGACGTGCCGCATTCCTACCCCTGCCCTTGACTGGCGGGATTGGGGGGAGGGCTCTGTCGCCGAATCGTACTCCGCCTCTGTATCAGAGAAACGAACCGGTCGGATCTCTGTTCGGAATTCCCTAACATTCCTCCCTCGTCGTCGACGCCTCGCCTTCCTGCCCCTGGGTGGTTCTTCGGGGCATAGCTGATCTCTGTCCTAGCGTCCTCCGGCCGCACCGGTGCCGGGGCCAAGAGGACTGGAAACCGAGGTGCGAGGAGCACTGGGACAGATATCAAAGGGGACGTGGGGAGAGATGATTCCGGGCAGGCCTCCGAGCCGGGATCGGGAGGTGGGATGACCCATGTCTCTTGGATCGGCCACACGGAGTAGACCCTGCTGGTGAATAGCGCTACCGCGAGGTGGTCCGCAGTGGCTATTGCTTGTGCCAGCAACCGGGAGAGTCATCCCAACCTGCCTTTGGGGCGGTCGGGGCCTCGATCCAGGTCAGGCATAGAAGTACCCCTGCCCAGGATGTGCAGGGGCCTGGTGACTGGAGCCAGCAGTGGCTTGGGCCAACGCGGCCGCTGTTGCTAGGGCCCCAAGGTGGGCATCCTCTTCCGCTCGTGCCCGACGTTGGCGTCGGGACATACGAGTCGGGATGAGCGGCGCGGGCAGGTGGAGAGACCGTTCTTCGACTTGAGGGGCCTGGCGGCGATTCCACCGTGGCCTGACAGGAGCCCTTATCGTGGATCCCTGGAGCGGATCTCGGATAGGGTAGTCCCGGACATCCTCCACCTCATCCGCATAGGGGAGGGAGTTGTCGGAGCGTTCCGGGGATAAACTCCCGAAGCGATTGGACGTCGAGGTAGGCAGCGGTGCCTCCCTGCGCGGCCCTCGGGGGCAGCGTTGGTGGCGAGGTGCAGCTTCCTCGAGGTCTAGGCGAGCCATGGCCCTGGTGGGGATGACTCCCTCTTCCTTATATCTCCGCACCAAGTTGTTGATCACCCTTCTCTGGATGACCTCCGAGGGGGAGAGAGGGCGTAGTTGTCCCGCAGTTGCGGCTGCTAGGACGGCTGTGGAACGGGCGGGACCGCGCGGAGTAGCCGCGTTGGTGTTTCCCCTACCCCTGCGCCAGTGGGCGGGCGGCGATCGGGCACCGGATCGGGCGACCTGATTCCTGAAAGCAAGGAGAAGAACCCGTTAAAACTGACAGGAAAAGGAATCGACAACCAATCATTAGTGCCACGACGGCTTCCGTGGGGGGGACTCAGGCCATCGACGTCGTGAGACGGAGTGCCGGATTTCCCTTCCCCAGCCCCTGGCGGGTAAAAACTGAATGCTCGGCCGGGCAACATGCTGGTCTTCCAACACCTCCGAATTCCATCGGTCTTTGTATTGAGGAGAAGAGATTCACGTCGGGTTCACCATTTTTCTGTTTCGGTGCGGATGTGTGTCGGGTTTCCGTTCCGACGCTGTTCCGCCAGGACGCGTTCGCGCGTGCGCCCGTCGACCCGAGGGGATGGTTGCACGGCTCGTGGCCCCGCAGTCCTGCTTTCCAAAGGCGGGCGGCATCCGACCCTTATTCAGGGGCGTCTGCTCCTTGATCGAAACTGGGATGATGGGATGTCGGCTCCTCCTTCCGTGGACGTCTCCTCGGAACTTGTCGCATAATCCGGGTCTCCCTCATAGATTTAAGAATGTTCGTGAATCTCGTTCCCGGCGCCATATCTTCATGGACACCGGTTAATTACGCTGCTTCCGCCCAGACGCTCCAAGGAGTCTGGTCGGGGCAGCAACCTGCGGTGAGGAGACCGGGTAGCTCCGGGTGTTGGGGGCATGGCTTGACACTGCGGCTCTGCATGTCTGCCTTCCGTCCCTAATAGGGCTTGTCAAAGGCGTGATGGCCTGAGGCATCCCGCGCTGGGTGCGGGGAACTGCGTTACCTGAGGTTTTCCTCAGCTTCCCATGTTTAACACGGGGTATGCCGCGAGTTTAACGTCCAGCGGGGACGACATCGGACTGATCAACACGAGGAGTGGATCAGATGACAGAACCCTTTGCGGGGAACCTCCGACGCTGGGGCCAGCACATGGGCGGCTTCCCAAGTAAAGTGGAGTGGAATGAAATGGCATGACCCCACCGGGATGTCGCGGACCGGGTAAGGGTCAGGATGGATGATGGAGTGAAGAGCTTGGACCCTGTAGGGGCTTCCTACGTACCGCGCATTAGCACGGATCAAAGTCAGCGTAGTTCGGATATACAGTTTAACGTCATGCTGGACGTTGGCAAGCCGACTCACAAGGAGGTCGAGGCCGCCGGGCGGAGGATTGAACCGAACCACCTCGCACAGAGGGGGATGGAATGGCCGGGTGGATCACAGTTTTATGTCATGCTGGACGTTGGCAAGCCGACTCACAAGGAGGTCGAGGCTTCCGGGGGAAGCGCAATGGAGATACACATGTGCGGTCCCCCACAAAGGCGGATTCATAGGTGAATCGACGCGAATGTGAACCCGGGAGGGGTCCACGGATGGACGAACCGACGTGAATACGACCGGGATGACCAGGTGGCGGGCTTGAACCTCAGGGAGGCTTCCTACGTACCCTGTTTAGGAGACAGGGATCAAAGTCCACGTAGTTCATTCTGTCAGGACTTACGCACTGAGGCAGCCCGGATGCGGCAAAACTCAGTTGGAGAGGGACTTGGGCCAAAGGTGGGAGACCTCGATCCCTGTCACACCCTCTACTGGCTTCGGCAGTAGGGAAGCACAATGGAGATACACATTTGCAGTCCCCCACAAGGAATTAGGGGTTTGTAATACCCTACCCCCGTTGGCGAAGGCCACTCCAATAAATTGTCCCCAAAGAGGGGCAATCCCGACATCCCTGCAGAGACGAGCGGGTGGGGGCCACATCCAAACCGGGGGGGGGGACCCTGCGTGCGGGGCACGGGATCAGGTGATGCGGACGGTTTAAAGTCTTTCCGGACGAAGTACAGTTTAACGTCGTGTGTTGAGGACGAAGCGGACGGTTTAACGTCTTGCCGGACGAAGTACAGTTTAACGTCGTGTGTTGAGGACGAAGTGGACGGTTTAACGTCTTGCCGGACGAAGTATAGTTTAACGTCGTGTGTTGAGGACGAATGCTGAGCAGTTTAACGTCTTGTAGCTCGGACGTGGTATAGTTTAACGTCATGTTGGACGGATGCAGTTTAACGTCATGCGGGACGTACTGGCTGCCGATGGGTCCATGTCACTTCGCGCGAGCCTAGAGGGCCGCACGGGAAGACAACGCACCGTGCAGGCACCCGAGATGAAGATCATCGGGCGCCATGCAGGCGGGTACCCTCAAGGGGTCAAAGGGAGCGACCCAGGCGGGTTGCGCGCAAAAGAGAAACTTGGCGTGCAATACCGCGGGTCGGCGCGCAAAAGGCCGGGCTGGCGCGCAATTGGGCCAGCGCTTTGCACGCGGAAGATGGAGATTGCGCGCACCGGGCCTCTGATAGCGCGCGGGGGCAACGGCCAATCTTTTAACGGATGGCCACTTTTAAAAAGGGGGGTGCACGCAATCGGGCTGGATTGCGCGCACCCGGGGGGCAATTGCGCGCAAGAGGATTCTTTTGCGCGCGAAAGCCTTCGGGTCAGGGATTGGTCAAAGGAAGGAAGCCAAAGGGTTGCGTGCGAAGGCGAACCCCGAGGCCTGCTTGCGCGAAATGAAGGAATTACCTGAGGATCGGCATTGCGCGCGGAAGGGGTTCGATTGCGCGAACGAGCGACCCTTCGAATTCTGTCAACCTTCAAAACGTTGGGGGTCGCCTCATATTTATAGGCAACCCTGGGCGTGGAATCTCGCCGCCGGCGCGCAATTCATGGCGCGGGCGCGGAATTTCCTTCACGGGCGCGGAATCAGGGCCCGGCGCGCAAGGGAGTCGCGGGTGCAGCGGGCGCGCAAAACTGCGTGCCGGCCCGGCGATTAGCGCGCATCCTGGAAGGATTTCGCGCGGCACTCCAACTTTGCGCGCGGGCCTCCTAATTTCCGCGCAAGACCTCCAGGCCCTTTGAAACATGCTTCTGACTCCAAATATGACCTCGCTTTCCTCATCCGGAACTTCGTTTGAGGAGCAACGGACTTTTCCGGCGTCTACATAAGGTTCTTATGTTAAATGAATACTTGGATTTAATTATTGATTATTTAAATGGTGATAATCCTAGTCAGGAGGTTGAATTAACCATTTATGTATTTCCTGATGCTATGCTAATTTCAAAACCACCTAATTGAATGGATCTAATATAGATTTTGAAATTAAAAATTAAATTTTAATAATTACGTGATATTGTTTTCATTCACCATATAACTTCACATTTGGTTCTCCTATATTCTTTTAAGAAGAGATATGGTTCTATGATGCTTATCACTGATTATAGAGCTCTCAATAACATTAAAATTAACAACGAATAACCTTCACCTCATATAAATGAATTGTTTGACAGCTCCAAGTAGATCAATATTTTTAAATGATTGACATCATGTCTGGAAATCATCACTTGATGGTATATTAATAATACATTCCAAGGATTGAGTTTCATACTAGGAATGGCCATTGTGATTTTTTGGTTATGACCAATGTGTTAAAAAATGAAATTATATTATTTATAGATATAATTAAAAGAGTTTTCCATGATTATTTGGATAAAATTATAGTGGTTTTACTTTATGATATTTTGGTATATTATAAAAGTTATGAGGGTCATGATGAACATACAAGGATGGTTATAAATACCCATAAATAAAATATATTTTCTAGAAAATTTAGTCTATTTGAATTTTGGTTAGAATATATTTCATTATTTGTGAAATATTAACTAAAGATGGAATAATAGTTAATCCAGGTAAAAATAATGGTGTGTAATAATGTAAAATAACTACTATTACATATGAGATTCAAATTTATCTTATAATAATGGGTTATTACCAATATATTTTTTGAAATCATTTCTGGGTAAGCTAGCCCACTAACTAAGTAAATACAAAAGTCATTTAGATTCATTTGGAAAAAGTAATGTGGTGTATGTTTTTAGGAATTTTAAATGAATATTGGTGAGTGATATAGAATTATACATACTATTAAGAAACAAAGAGTTTTTTTATATATAGTGATTCCTTATTGATGGGGCTTGGTTGTATTTTGATTAACATTCATTAGGTAATAGCATATACAACATGATAGTTGAAACCCCATGAGATAAATTATCCAACACATAATCTTGAACATAAAATGGGAATTTTTTTAAAATAAATATTTAGAGAAATTTTTTACAGGGGGTTAATATGATATATATATATATATATGTATCATAAAATTTTAAATTATATATTAACTCAAATAGATTTCAAAATGAGGTAGATAAGATGGTTGGAACTGATAAATGATTATTATTGTGAGATTTACAATCATTTGGGTAATGTAAAAAAGGTTGAAGATATTTTTAAGTCAAGATGATAATGAAAAATTAACCTTATTTTGATTATATCATGATACAATAGTTAATTATTTATGGTAATTTATCTAGAAGTTGATTATATAAAAACCACTCCTATTTTTGACCAATTATTAGTACACTCTTATTTTCATGAATGTTTGATGTTTCTGTTCTGATTTTGGGAAGACTCAACATGGCTGCATAGATATTGTACTAGAATTATGTGTGATACTACATTGTTTCTCTGGTTTTTGCTCATCAGTTTGGCTGGTCCTTGTGTTCTCAGATTGGCATGATTTTTTTATGAATCAGTTTCAAATTTCTACTGGATTTCTGCTCTATATTATCAGATGAACTACTTATCTCACTCTGAAACAATTATTTTGTCTTGAACATCTATTTGGTCTACTGGAATCTTTACTTCATGGAGTCCTGCACTCACAGTTTTTTCTGGATGGCTTGGTGATCTGTTTGGAGGTTCTTCACTGGAATTGTATCAGACTGTGCTGATTATGTCTTTTTTCCAGCTCCAAGTCACTGTTTTGCTCTTCTTTTTTTCTAGTTGGGCGGGCTGCTGGTTCTCATTGCCTGTGTATCTACGCTTTTTACCTGGATTTGATCCGCTTGGAGGCTCCGTTTATTTCTGGTTGAGGAGTTTCTGCATATACTGGATTCTGCAGGTTGTCTCTTGCTACAGACTCCGGATTTGATGGTTTATTTGGCTGGAATCCTCAACATCATGGAAGGTGCTGCTATTTTCTCTCTTTTTCAACATTTTAGTTTGAGAAATCAAGGATGGCTGTATCTGGATGTCTTCTGCACTCTTATGGAGGATGATGTTGATGTCTTGGATTGGAGGATAGTATTTCCTCAGTACTGTCCTGATGTTGGTGTTCCTTATGACTGATGTTGAATGGTTGATAAGTGAGGTCATGTATTACTCATCATATCCTACTGATAAGAAGCCACAAGTTCATGCTTTTTGGGGAGGAAGGTTCGGTCTATCCAATAGGGAAGCTTGCTGCTTTTATGGATGGACTTCATTTATGAAGGTCTAGCTTTGAAGCAACTGAATGATATTCAAGGGAGCATCATGATGACTCACTGGGATGATGGATGGACCGCACAGTCTCTATGGTGATCTTTTATTTTGATGTTTTCATATCTGAGTTGTTTGTTTGTCAATTTTTTTATGGTCTTTAAATCCCTGCTGGTGTAAGTGTTTTACACCTCGAGCTTGTACTGTTACTCTTTATTTTTTAATAAATTCCATCGGTGACATGGAGTGGGAAACCAATCCATGTCATCAATCTTATAAAAAAAATAAAGATGTATATTGATACTAATGAATATTTTATAGGACCAGAATATTTAATGTAGATGCTCAATATAAAAGAGGGGGGTGAATTGTATACTTTAAAAATTCTTTTGTAAGTTTTAATGGTGGTGAAAAACCTTATATTGTTTAATAAATTTAAACAAGGTAAATTCACAAGACCTCTTAGTTCTACAAACTAGCTAGATTATGGGAATATGGTTTTGGAAATGAATCCTAAAAAAAATTTACAAGAACAAAGATTATAACATAAAGAATATAGAATCTCACTAATCAGAGTACATGTGTAAGAAAGCATAAGATAGTTATACATTCCTTAAAAAACAAAATTGTAGTGGAAAAAAACATGAAACAATACAAGTAACAAGTATAGACATATTTTAACCCAAAGAGTAGGGTATCCAATAACCTTGGATAAAGGTCCCTTGATTTGAACTTTCAATAAAGTTTATCTTACCCACACTAGTTAAGCCCTCGATACAAATATCAGAGTCTGTCTTACTATCCCCGCAAGCCCTCGAACTTCAAGGCAGTTAGCACATCTGTCCTCATATCCCCAGAAGCCCTCGATTGTACACAGCAATGATCGGAGTTGTGTGAAGCTATTCTGAACAACATGTTGACTACATAAAAATCATGAAAGTCTCTCTCTAGAAATCACTTCAGCATCATGTAATCTCTAGAGTCGTAGAACAGTGTTCAACTCGTTCAAATGATCTTTTATTTATAGGAAAATCTTAAATGGTCGGCTCCCTCATCCAACGGTAATATTTTTCCTTAAATTTTGGAGGGACATATACACGTGTCACTCAAACAACGGTTAGTAAATAACCGAATGCACAACTTTGTTTTAAACCTATCAAAAATGTAAAAAAAGGTTTCTTAATCAAATATAAATTTTTGGAGTCTAATGTTTGGATTCTAAAAACATTCAGATTCTATATTGCATGAATATTCAGATTCTGTTTTTCAAGGAATTCAGAGTCAGAATTCATTAGACTTCAGTCCCTGAATTCTGAGGTATTCAAAACCTGAACTCTGAGGAATTTTGAACCAGAATTCTACAGAATTCAGGGTTTGAATTCTAAGGAACAGAGTATAAATTCTAAGAAATTTGGAACCTGAACTCTGAGGAATTCATAACATGAATTCTAAGGAATTCTAATTCTGAATTATAGGGAATTCAGACTCTGAATTATAAGAAATTTGAAACCTGAATTCTAAGAAATTCATAGTATGAATTCTAAAGAATTCAGAGTCTGAATTTCAGAGAATTTTATGTCTGAATTTCAAAGAATTCAGAGTCTGAATTTCAGAAAATTTGGAGTCTGAATTTTAGAGAATTTATAGTCTGAATTCGGATCCAGAAAATAGAATAATCTATATCTAAATATTTATAGAATTCTGAGGTTTCAGATGTGAAACCAAATTTTATAGTTAGGAATAAAAATAGTTATATTTTAGAGAAACTAAAATATGAACAATGATAACATGGTAAGGATAATGTTTCCTTGGGGAAGGAAAATTTTCCTTATTAAAGAAAATCTTTGGGAAAATGAAATTTTCCATTACATAGGGTTCTTGTGATTTTTAAATCATGAAGGAATGGAAAAGTCATAAGGAAACCTTATTCACTCAACAATCTCCCCCAAACATGAAGGAGTGGAAAAGACATAAGGAAACCCTATTGACTCAATAATCTCCCCCTTTTTGGAAAGAAAAAATATCATTACAAAAAAGTATTTAAGGACTTGAGAAATTTTATTGGATTTTAAATAAAAACTTATCTCCTTTTTCTTGTGGATCAAAGTGAATATGACTAATTCACCTGTAGGCTTTAGAATATCTAAGGATTGTTTTGTGAGTTTCCTGAATGAGATTTTTCATTTTTTCCATATGAAAATCTTCATAATGGAAACCCCCCTTAGATGAACTCCCCCTTACTTAGGGAAATATATTCTTTACTATGTATTATTTTTTAGTCATTCCTTTATCTACCTTTGTGATTTTCAAAAAGAAGTATAGGGAATAGAAAAGAAATTTTGGACCTGAAATATTTGTACTAAACAACCAACAAAAAAAGGAAACAAGAATTTCATTAAGATATGAAGAAATTTTACAACAAGAAAATACAACAAAAAAACCATATTTGAAAAATATTATCCTTCCATATCTTTTGGAATCACCCTCTTCCCTATGGTTTTCAAATACTTAAGCTTTTTATGATCCTCCTCTGCACACTTGATCAACTGATCTTGATCTTCTGGTTTTTTTCTCTAAGCCTCTGAATTTATCTTCTTGAGTCTTAAGAGATTCTACCTAAGCCTTTAGAACTTCTTCTTTCTTGGCAAGCTTCTCTTCAATATAAATTTTGAGATCCATTTACCTCTTCTAACTCTGAGTAACTGAATTTAGCTTCCCATTCAAATCCTTAACTTCTTGCTTATGAGAAGTTTTTTCAAGAGTCATCTTTTCCTCAAAACTGTTTGTTAGATCCTTAATCTTCACATCTTCAGTGTCAAAGGCATCCTTGAAACTATCTTGAAATTAATCAAGGATTCTCATCTATTCTATTGTTTTCCTTAAACAACTTTTCCTCTTCTTACATGATCTTTTATGAGCTTCATATCCAATGATAAAAGTCTTGAAGTCTGCCTCGAGTTTGACACATCTATCCTTCACCATGGATACTGAATCCGATTTTTGATTTAATAAATGCTAGAGCATCAAGAATGTTGATTATATACTAGGAAATATTATAATAGTCCTAACCATCTTCTTCAAAGAATGGACTAAAAATTATTTTCCAATAGAGGATGATTCTGAATCTGAGCCTTTGTTTGGTGAGGATTCCTCTTCTAATTCCACGACCTTCCTCTTTGATGAACCTCCAACTTCTTTTTTCTTTACCATATCTTTTCTTGGTGTATCCACAACCACCTTTTTTCCCTTATCAAACTTTGGAATAACTTCTTCTTGATCAATAGATTCATGTTCACTATCTGATATCTAGACAATTTGTTCTTCATCAAATTCTTCCTTTTTGGCTCCTACCTCAATATCATCTAGGTGAATGATATATTTATTGATGATTTCGTCCCCGAACAGTTTATTTACATCATCTTCACCCTTTTCTTCATCCTTCCCAGGAGTAGCAAGCTTTGATGATTCAGCTTGATAGGTTGGAAATTATAATTTCTCAGAAGTTATTTCCTTCTCATGATATTCCTCTACCTGCTTTAACACATCATCGGTGTCACCACTGCCTTCTTCTTCTTCTTCTTAAACTACTTATTATTCTTGAAATACTTCTTATTGATGTTTTTCCAGAATTAAAAACTTATTTCTCAGAGTCTCAAGAAGTGATTCTTGAAGAAATGACTCTAGTACCTGAACTTGTTCAGAATCTTTCTCGGTTGCATTGAGAAGGGATTGAAATATTTCAGCTTCCGACATCTTCTTCTTATGGTTCTTCACTTTTTGTTTCTTCTCAAAATCTTCATCAACCTTTTCTTTCAAAGCCTTTGCCTCAGTAGGATATAGGCCAAACATAGTCTCCCATTCCTTCTTGTTCTTCTTCTATTCTCTCCACTTTGCCACTAATTCATCAAGATATGCTTTTTTCTTCTTTGGCTTTGGAGGTGTGGATTGAGTTTCCTTAGCCACTAAGGTTTTTTCTTTCTCTTCTGAATCCTTGGCTTTCCTCTTCCTTTCTCCCTTCTTAGATGTCTCAAATTCTTCCTGTTTCTTTGTTAAGGCTTCAACTTCCTTTTCTGATAGATCATAAAATTATCTAGATTGACTATTAAAGCCAATCTTCATCTTCCTATGTGTATCATCACTTATCAACACCACCTTAGAGATCCTCGTCTTGGAACTACATGCAATCTTGAAGGACTGAAGACAAAGAACAATGATCTTTGAAAGAATGGATGGATACATTATAATATGAGACTTCAAAGTCTCATTCTTGATATTTTCAATTGTGACCAAGATATACTTGACCAGGTTAATATTTTTGAGGTTCACCAAGAAATCCAATATATACAAATCACTATTCTTTAGAGTATCCTTATCTACTTTTCTCAGTATGACAAACCCTTGAACCCACAATTCAAGAATCTGAAGGTTTGTAGATAGATGTACTATCTTCTGAGTCATCACCTCTGAAAGATCAAAGAAATATAGAGTTCCTTATCAAATGAACCTGATTCATCGGTTAGTTTGTGAGTACAAAACTCAACATACCCTTCATAAGGTATACCAGCCATACTGGCTGCCCTACTATAAGAAAGAGAACATGTCTTCCCATAACTCTTAAAAGAAAATTTATCTCTTCCTCCTTCATTGAAAAATATTAATTTTTCGTAGAATTCAACCAGAAACTCTAGATACAATGGATCATGTTCTTTCAGTTTCAATATGAAAACATTCTCCCACCCATTCAGCATGATATTCTTAGAGATAATGGAATCATACTTATCAAAGAAATTCCGATGAACCAACCTTTCTCTATAATTCTTCCATTCCGACATTTCCTTTACAAACGACATTACTTTTTGAGACGATGGTTCAGCAAACATTCAGAACTAAGGAAACCTTGATGATCCAAAATGAGCTTAAAAAGGGAGAGCATAGCTTCAACACATGAAGTCTTGAGTTTCGATGTGGGACAACCATTGGGGGTCCTTTTCATAGGCAATTGAAGCAACGTTTCAGCTTCCCCAATTGATCCAACAGTTGAAAACTTTTTGATAAGATATAACGGTTGAGATGATAGCCACAAAAGGATTTCAATAGATTCCAATATTTTGAGTTTTTTGAAATAAACATTTAGATTTAATGAAAAGTGAATCTGAAGAGTTTAAAAAAAATTGTAAATATCAACAAGGGAAAAAATGATTACTAAGACATAGGAAGAGAAACATACCTTTCAGATTTCCATGAATATTATTTGTAATGGGGAAATGTTTTCTTAAAAAACATAGATTCTAAAAATTATGATTACGAAAACTTATGGTCTACAAAAATTTTGATTATGTAAATTTTGAATATGAAAATCTTGACTACGAAGATCTTGACTACAAAAATTTGGTCTATAAAAATTTTTACTAGGAAAATTTTAACTAATTTTTTTTTGATTTTAGCTAATAAGAAAATGTACTCCCCCAATGAAAAAGAGTTGGTTACTGTAAGGATATGGGTTTCAAAAATAAGTTAATATGGAATATTACCTTACAATTATCATTCCTAACTTCTGTTTATTGTATTCAAATCTATCAGATGGTAATGATTTTGTGAAAATATCAGAAATTTGATCTTGTGTTCCGATAAATTGAAGAATGATATCCCCTTTTTGTGTGTGATCTATAAGAAAGTGATGCCTAATATGTATTTTTTTCACGAGAGTGATGTGGAGAGTTTTTACATAAGTCAATGGAACTAGGATTATCACACAATATTTTTGTTTTGGTAAATCTCATACCATAGTCAGTGAGTGTGTGTTGCATCCACAACACTTGATCATAACAACTTCGAGCTGCTACATATTCAGCTTTAGCAATGAAAAGTGCTACAGATTGTTTCTTTTTTTCTTGACCAAGAAACTAATGAATCTCTTAAGAAATGTCAAGTTCCGGATGTAATTTTATATACATCATACATCCTCCAAAGTTAGTATCTAAAAATATTTTTAAAACAAAATCATTTCTAGAAGTATAAAAGAGTTCTAAATCCATGGTTCCCTTTAAGTAGTGAAAAATCCTTTTCACTGCCTTTAAATGAGATTCCATAGGATTGGATTGTTATCTTGCACATAAGCATACTGAAAACATTACGTCTGGATGACTAGCTATCAAGTAATGTAGACTTCCTATCATACCTCTAAAAGATGTTTGATCTACTGGTTTCCTAGCTTCATCAAGATCAAATGACTTTGAGGTACCAATGGGAGTATTTATACACTTAGTGTTTTCAAATACATACTTTTTAAGAAGATATTTAATATAATTATGTTGAGATATATAGATTCATTCTAGTTTATGAGAAATTTGAAAACCAAGGAAAAATGTTAACCCACTCATCATACTCATTTCAAATTCAAATTTCATTAGATCCGCAAAGGAATCTGTTAAATATTTCTGAGTTGAACCAAATATAATGTCATCAATATAAATTTGAACAATAATAACATTTTCTTTTCTTTCTTTATAAAAATGGTTGGATCAACATTTCTCTTAACATAATTATTTTGAAGCACAAACCTTGTAATTCAATCATTCCAAGCTCGAGGGGCTTTCTTAAGTCGACACAAAGCTTTGGTAAGTTTGTAAACATGTCCAGGTTGTTTTGAATCTTCAAAACTAGGAGGCTGTTCAACAAAAACTTCCTCTTAGAGAAAACCATTAATGAAAGCACATTTAACAACCATTTTGAAGAGTTTGAAATTTAAGATTGCTACAAAGGCAAGTAGGATACAAATAGATTCATGCCAAGATACTGGTGTATAGGTTTCTTCATAGTCTATTCTTTCTTGTTGATTATAGCCTTTAGAAAATAATCTAGATTTATTTATTTCTATGATTCCATTTTCATCACATTTATTTCTGAACACCCATTTTACTCCAATAATAGAATTTTCCTTAGGTCTTTCAACCACGATCCATTAGAATTCATTTAGCTCATCTGCCATTACATTTATCTAATCATCATCACCAAAAGCTTCATCGGTGCTTTTTTGTTCTAATTGGGAAAGTAATGATAGATGTTCTACTTCATTTCTTAAGGAAATTCTAGTCCTTATAGGTTTATATACATCACCAATGACACTATCACTAGGATGATTCTTAAGAAACAACTTATTTGGTTTTTTTAAAACCTATACATGAACATAGGGTAGTAAATATTCCAGGGTAAATGCTTCAGAAACATTTTCTTGAACATTTTCCTTATCAGAAGGATCTTCTATGAAGGGTTGATATTCAGTGTTTGAAAATACATTCGAAGATATAGGTTGAGGTTGTTTAAAAACAAAAGGCTCGATTTCATAAAATTTGACACGTACTGTTTCTTCAACAGTATAAGTATTTTTATTGAAAACTCTATAAGCCTTAGAGGTTGTGGAGTTGCCTAGGAAAATTCCTTCATCAGATTTTGGTGCGAATTTGTGTAGATTATCTTTAGTATTCATAATGAATACTTTTCAACCAAAAACCTTGAAGTAGGAAAGTCTAGGATTTCTACTCTTCCATAACTCATAAGGAGTTTTATTAAGAAAAGGTCTAATAAAACCCCGATTTATAGTATAACAAGCATTAATTATAGCTTCAGCTCAAAAATGTTTGGCTATAGAATATTCAGTCAACAGGGATGTTGTAATCTCTTGAGAAATTATATTTCTTCTTTCATCAATGCCACTTTGTTGAGGAGTTCTTGGTTCTAAGAAGTTATGAGTAATTTTTTTCTACTACAAAAAGTTTCAAAAGCAGAATTTTGAAATTCCCTTACATGATTACTATAAATATTATTCAAAGGAAGGTTTTTCCCATTTTTAACTTGGGCTACAAAACTTTTGAATTTAGAAAAAGATTCATATTTCTTTTCTAGAAAATAGACCCATGTAAATCTAGTGTAATCATCAACTAAAACAAATACATAATATTTGCCTCCAATGCTTTCAGTTTGTGTTGGGACAAAAAGATCCATGTGCACTAACTATAATGCATCAGTAATAGAGACTTCAATGACTAAATTAAAAGTTTATTTATGTTTCTTTACATATTGACAATGATCACAAACTTTTGAAGAATCATATCTATGTTCCGGTAGATCCTTAACTAATATTTTCTTAGAGAGTTTTCTTTGGTTACTAAGTTTATAGTGTCTTATACTTTTATTAACTAACCAAGAATGATATTCCATTTCACTAAGACAAGGTAGATCTTGGATCCTATGGTCTTCTAAGTTTAGTGTGTAAAGGTTCTCTTGCCTATGGGTAGAGAGAATAAATGCTTCCTTAGAATTGTGTACTAAACACTTGTTGTTCTTAAAATTCACAAGGTAACCTTCATCACATAATTTACTTATGATAATGAGGTTGTTCTTAAGACCCTTACCAAATAAAACATTTTAAATAAAAGTTTTTCCAAGAAGAACAATATTACCTATACCAATAATTTCTCCCTCATCATTATCTCCGAAAGTTACTTTTCCTCCCTTCGTCTTGATAATATTTTCAAAGAATTTTCTGTTACCAGTAATATGCCGAGAACATCCACTATCCATATACCATGTGTTGCTATTGGTACTATCTTTATTTTCTGGAAAACAAGAGTGTTATACTTTTGAAACCCAAAATTTCATGGATCCAGAAACATCAGAAAGAAATATTTTAAGAATACACATTTTCTTAGAAAAATAAGCTTTATGATAAACTAAAGACTGAGTTTTGTTTAAGGAACAATTTTTTTTCTAAATTCCCACCACACTGACACATAGTGCAGAATAGAGCACTTTGAGGAACAAAATAATTGTTACTAAAAATTGGGTTTGAACTAGTATAACCAAAACCAGAATTACTCCTTTGAGGTTGAATGTGGGAATACATTTTATCAAAATTTTCTATACCTAAGGTAAAGTTTGACAAACACTGCCTCAAGGAAATTATTTTTGACTTAAATATAATAACCATGTTCTTATCATCAAAAACATTAGTTGTAGCACTAGAGTTAGGCTCAAAAACATTTTTCTTAGAAATTACTATTTCTAGATCCTTAGAAAGTATATCCTTCTCAAAATAAACCTCCTCAAGGGTTTTTGAAATATTTTCAAAATCAAATATTTTCTTATCATGATCTTTATAAAGATCTGATATTTCCTTAGTAAGAATAGAAATCCTATAATTTTCCTTATCATTTTTTTCTTGACTTTGGAATTTTCATTCTCAAGGTGCATGACAAACCTAGATACTTCTTCATAAGTAGGTAAATTATTGTCTTCATACAAAGAATATTATTCATCTGAAGATTCATAATATTTACTACCACTATAATTAGTTTTCAAGGATACATTGGTCATGGATTCAAAATTGTGTACCTTTTCCATTAAACAATGATTTTCAATTGGTAACTTGGCAAGTAAACCAAGATTCTACTGACCAGAAGATTCATACTCTAAGGACTCATCAGACAAGTATTCACCACTAGAACTCTAGGTTTCAATAGATTTCAAAACATTCTTAGCCTTAGTCTTGAGGTATTTCTTTGTATTCATCTTATAATGCTTTCCCTTTCTATCTTTTATCTTAATCATAATACAATATGGCCTTATATGCCTTTCTCATTTTCATTCATAACAAGGACTTCAGAGTCTTTATTATCCTTTCTTTACTTTTTCTTGAATCTATATGAAAAGTGTTTCTTTCCAACTATCGTGTTCATCCTTCTAGCAAGATTAGAGAGTTCATTCCCAGAAAATTCACTTTTACATAATTTAGATAAAACAGTAACCTTCTTAGACTTAGATCAAGTAACTATTTCAAGAGTCTTGTCCTTCATATGATTAGAGGTAGTTGTAAAAGAAACACTTCCATTTCCATTATTCTTCTTATTTAGATCATCATCTCTTTTCATTCTGGTTACATGTTGATAAAGATTTCCAAAAATCTCATCAAGAATAATCTGCGAGAAATTTCTATTCTCATAAATAGCTATTCTCTTTGATTCCCACTCATTAGGCATGATGTCTATAATCTTGTCCACAAGTGCCTCATCATCTAAGACATTTTCACCCATAGATTGTAAACTGTTAACAATAGTAATAAATCTCTATTTTACCTTACATATAGGTTCTCCATAATGAAAGAAAAAACCGTGATACTTAGCTTTGAGAATAGATCCTCTAGTTTCAATAAGCTTGGATGTTCCAAAATGAGTTACTTCAAGCTTATTCCAAATACAATTTCAAGATTCACAAGAAGAAATATGGGTATATATATTCTTGGTCAAGAAACACAACAAAGTATTACGTACCGTATAGTGTAGTTGATATTATGACTTTTCTTGATTAGTAAATGTTCTGACTTCCTTATCAGGAATCATGTAATATCCAGTAAGCATAACAAATTTTTCAACTCAAGTGTTAATGACAAAAGTCTTCATATGATCTCTCCAATATTCAAAATCATTTCCATCAATAATAGGTGGTCTAGTAGGATTAAGATTATCAATTGAACTAACAATCATTCCTGTCTTCTCAAAGTAAAATATATTTCCACATAAACATGTTAGTAATAAAATTTTGTAAACAAGGATACAAATATACTAAGGAAGGAAAATATAGAACATTGAAAAACTTGAGCAAGAAAACTTATATGTGAATATAATTATTTCAGAGACTGGACCTCTGATACCAATTTTTAGATCAGAATATTGAATGTAGTTTCTCAATAAATAAGAGGGGGGAAGGGGTGAATTTTATACATTAAAAATTCCTTTGGAACATTTAAAGGTGGTTCAAAACCTTCTATTGTTTAACAAAGTTAAAAAATGTTAATTCAAAAGACCTCTTAGTTCTACAAACTTTGTAGATTCTGGAAATATGGTTCCAAAAATGAAACTTAACAAAAGTTTATTAGAATAAAGATTCTACCTTAAAGCGTATAGAATCTCACTAATCAGAGTACAAGTATAAGAAAATATAATATAGTTATATTTTCTTTAACAAACGAAATTGTAGTTGAAAACAAACATGGAACAATACAAGTAACAAGTATATACATATTTTAACCCAAAGAGTAGGGTATCCAACAACCTTGGATTAAGGTCTCTGGATTTATACATTCATGAGATTTTGTCTTACCCATAACAGGGTAAGCCCTCGATATGAATATCAGAGATTGTTTTTATATCCTCACAAGCCCTTGAACATCAAGGTAGTCGGGACCTCTATCTTCCTATCCCTGGAATCCCACGATTGTACACAACAACAATTAGATTTACACGAATCAATTTTGAACAAGATGTTAAGTACATAGAAAGGATGACAGTCTCTCTCTAGAAATCACTTCAGTAGCATGTAATCTCTAGAGTCATAGAACACTATTGAGCTCTTTCAAATGAGATCATATTTATAGGCACATCTTCAATGGTCGACTCCCTCCTCTAAAAATCATATTTTTCCTTGAATTTCGGAGGGACCTGTACACGTGTCACTCAAACAACAGTTAATAAATAACAGAATGCATGAAATCGTTTTATACTTATAACAAATGTAAGAAAAAAAGGTTTTTAATAAAATCTAAATTTCCAGAGTCCAATGTTCAGAGTCTAAAAACATTATAATTCTATATTGCATGAATATTCAGATTCTGTTTTTCAAGGAATTCAGAGTCAGAATTCTATAGACTTCAGAACCTGAAGTTTGAGGAATTCAGAACCTGAACTCTGAGGAATTCAGAACCTGAATTCTAAGGAATTCGGAGTCTGAATTATATAGAATTTGGAGTCCTAATTCTAAGGAATTCAGAACCTGAACTCTAAGGAATTCATAACCAGAACGCTAAGGAATTCACATTCCAAATTCTAAGGAATTTGGTGCCTGAATTAAAAGAAATTCGGACCCCGAATTCTAAGGAATTCAGAGTCTGAATTCTAAGGAATTTGGAGTCCGAGTTTCAATGAATTCAGAGTCTGAATTTCAAAGAATTCAGAGTCTGAATTTTGTAGAATTTGGAATCTGAATTCAGATCCAGGAAACAGAATACTCTATATCTAAATATTTATAAAATTCCGAAGTTTTAAATGTGAAACTGAATTTTACACTTAGGAATAAAAAGAGTTATATTTTAGAGTAGCTAAAATATGAACAATGAAAACATGGTAAAAATAAATTTTCCTTGGGGAAGGAAAAATTTCTTTATTAAGGAAAATATCAGGTAAAATGAAATTTTCCTTAATATAGGGTGTTTGTGATTTTCAAAACATGAAGGAATGGAAAAGTCATAAGGAAACCTTATTGACTCAATAATCTCCCCCAAATATGAAGGAATGGAAATGTCATATGGAAACCTTATTGACTGAACATATTTTTATAGAGAAGTAATGAAGAAATATATTTGTGATTATATAATGAAATGAATGATTTTTAACAGGTTTATGAACACCCACCAAATAAGTATTTGAAATTTTAAAATCAAAGAAATACTCGAAGCACAGTTATTATGTTATCTTCAATGGAACGAAAGGAGAATCATGGATATATTGGGATTGGGCACCTGGGACATACAAATAAAATTCCTTAATAACATCACATGATGAGATTATATACTTTACATGATCTATTCATGACCACACAAATCTCCTCCGAAAAGAATTCTTGATCATGAGAAGCCCCTCCAAAAAGCCGTCATGATCTCACGAATCATTCCACACAAGTGATAATGATCATGAAAATGTATCTAGAAGAGTTTATCTAATCAAGATACATTTTAGATAAAGAATAAAGATATTATCTAATCCATTTATAAAATAAACATTGAAAATAATATGATAACATCATGTGAATTGAGTTACAATAATTTTTATGTGAAGTTTTTATGTGATTCCCATGGTGTGATGAATATAATGAGAAATACATAGGGAATTACCGGCATCATCATGTGAAGGCCATTGGTAATGTGACATTCAAAATGTGAAGGACTTTGGGTATGTATGTTTGATCATGTTACTCCATAATGGGAAATTGATGGGTAGATTTCACAAGATTTATAAAATAAAATTTGAAAAAGTCATTACCCTCCCATAAAGGAGAGTTAAACTATTTTTTCGATGAAGGGGTCATGTTATTCACATGATATGTTTACTAATTATTTTAATTCCCTCCAACAAGCCCTCTTGATCTCATAAAGGGCAACATACATTCCATCCTAATCTTGAAAAATGACCTTTTTACATGTCTATTTGAATATGTGAAATCCCATTTATATGCCACAGGTTCAGTAAACAGTCCAATGATGAAGTGATCTTGAAGTCACTAGTTAAGAACTTACATGAAGACGATGTCATGGGTTTCCTATAACTGTATCATGTGAAACACATGATGTGACACTCCCTCCACCGACCCAAAGCAATATATGAAATTTAAACACTGTGCGAAGCATCGTAGATCAGAGATAGCGATGCTTATACCCCCCCCCCCCACCCCCAAACATTGAAAATAAACACATGGTAGAACATAAGTGAAAGAAGCCTTTATGAAGTGGATAATAAATTTATTGTAAGGATTCATCCACTAGGAGAACCTGCAAAATGAATTAAGGGATTACACAAGATGCTCATATGCTTCACATGATCAACTTATTGATCACATGAAAGACTTTTGGCATGATTCTTGGTTCATGTAGAGGATTTTTTACATGTCCACTTGATCAGGTGAGGCCCCAATAGGCCGGTGATTAAAGAACATTTTGGACTTTATGTGATAAAATGAGGAAAAATATAGATGAAATAAGTGGATAAAGATATGATGAATTTCATGTTAAGGGGTCATGCACCTCGCATGACCTACTCATTAGTCACACGATAACACTGGAATATATCTGGATGATCATGTGATGACATCAGGACATGTTAGAAAGTTCATTTAAAAAATTCTAGATATGTCAATGGGTTCATGAGATAGACATACAAACATGTGTGCCTTAATCATGCGATTACATCTATACATATCTTTATGGTCATGTAAAGAACACTAAACTTCTCAGTCGGGTCATGCAGCAACCCTCTAGACATGTTAGAAATAATATTGCGATGATATCTTGACATGTCAACATATTCATGTGAATTCCTCCATACATGTCAGTTGGGCCATGAAAAATACCTACATACATGTTAGCCTTAATATTTATAAAGGCTTGATACATGTCATCCATGTCATGTGAAGTCCTTCAGACATGTTAGCTGGCTCATACAATATTAAATAGACATGTTAGCTTGATCACATGACAACCCTTAGAAAAGTCATATTTGATAATACAGAGACCCCTAGACAATTTATACATATCAGAAACATCATACATACACCTTGAACATGTTAGTAATACACTCTAGATATGTCAAGAAGACACCCTAGTCATGTCAGGTAGACACCCACAGACATGTCACCATTGTCCTGTGGGAATACTTGGGTATGTACCCCTTAACCATGCGAACCTCCAACCATGTTTCTTTGAATGATAATTCCCCCTTCATATGGGATGTTTCCATAATAAAATATGGATATAAAATCTTTAATATTATGATATATTCATGCCACTCATGGTCTTCATCATTATACATCATAGGGAACGAGTCAGAAATCTTCTAATGGTCCTCCACCTTAGTGTAGGATCCTTCATATCCCAAACACTCTAACTCATAGGACCAGAACTCTCCTATGATCCGATCATCCTTCTTTATCCATCAACAAAAAAGAAATGGTCTTATACATGTGAATCCAATTCCTTGTAATTATATTATATTCCCTTTCATAGGACTCATCCCATTTGGGTTTATTATTCATACTTGTCCATAAATAAATTATGAATCTTCATTGAACTATGAGGATTATGATTCCTACTATAAGTAAGATATATAGGATTCCTTTTTAATGATTGAGCTCTATATCATACACAATATATGGTCCGCCCCAGTGTATAAGTCCCACTTCCTTGTGTTGTTCATCTAATTAATTGTTATCTCTTGTTTCTCACACAGAGCATGAATCATGTGAGCCTAGGGATTTATAATGATTATATCCCTGATATCATAAATTATAGTAGTTAGGGAAACCTCATTATTTGATTCATGTTTAATTAGATGATATAAATTCATCTATATTTGGGTGTCCACCTTAGTCTAAGTCCCAATGGTATTCCAATATCTGTAAACTCTAAGGAAATAACACTCACGAATACTAATTATCTAATCCGGACCATTAACATGTTAAGGTTAAATCAAAATATGAAGACATTTATTTATGTTATAAGTTGTATACATCAAACAATTTATTATGTACTAAGATCTATACTAAATTCCAAATTTCCCTCATATATTTTCTTTCTGTGTGATGGTAAAATGATTAGATGGGAACTAAAGTTAACTATGTGGGTTTTGATTCTTATTCCCACATGATATGTAGGACACCTCTGGGAGGTTTAATCCCATTATTGAGATTCCAATTAGTTTATTGGATGGTATAAAACATCAGAGTTTCTAATTAAATGGCATTAATACACGGGAAGGCCACAATTTCTATGAAATAATGAGAAACAAATGGAGAACCTCTAGTATATACAGATGATCTCATTAATAGAACTACCCTTTACATATATATAGATTCAACACAAGATCATTTTATTAGGGTAACCAATATCATATTAGGATTTAGAAGAGATTCAAAAACATATCATAAAACTATAAGAGAGTCATGGAGTAGGAAATAATTACCCTCAAAAGGGTGTGATGAGCTCAACCTACCATCCTCTCGACTAATGTGAGTTCCTATGTATCATTGGGTTTGAATCCCCAAATTACATCCTGCCATGAGAAAGCATGACTAGATCTATTAAGGATGTGGGAACCACATGGAGTTTACATTAGAGAGAGAAATGGTAAACATGGTGAAAATGATAGTGTAACCCCACTCGGCCACCCACAATCAAGTGTCAAGTGAAACTATCCTTGTATTCTAGGGGAAAAAATAACCAAGTGTGATACATTTCAAATAAAAGAATGTTCAATTGGAAACACATTAGATCATTTTTTTGTACTGATAAACTAATAAAAATGGCGTACTCGATGTGAGATCTTTCAAAATGTAATAGAGTTTCCCATGAGGTAGGAACCTTTACGCAGACATTACATGAAATAAAAATGGTTGAACTGACAACCAGAATGAACACTTTTGTTACCCATGCATAACTAATTGAGCACGTTTCATACATGTGATGTTTCATTTATTGGGTAATTTTTTCCTTTTTTTATTTGTGATAAGATACTTCTCACACAAACACCTCAGTGACATGAGATCAAGTTTTCATCAAGAGAATGTTTTGAAACCTCAGCTAAGGTAGTAAACTATTTGGGTTGATAAACAACATCCCCCACTCAATGGATCTAGAATCGGGTGGTGAATATAATGATTCCAGAATACTAGTGACATAGTAAAATTTTGATTCTTAGGGAATCATATATAGATCTATATATGATGAAGACAAAAAGGTAGTCTCATTCTAGGAAAGATGAAATTAAACTAGTGGCACCAATTTAGACCACTAACTAATTTATAATCATATCCTTATAATTTGGAAATAAAAACCTTCCTTACCATAAAAAGGTGGATCAAGGATTGACTACAACTACATCCCAGTTAAGGATATTCCTATGAGGGCTGATGTCAACCTTTATTAGCAGTGTCAACTCACCAATAACCCTTGTTCACCCATTGAGGGAACCACCTAATTGGATACCACCATGGATACCCATTCATTGGTACCAAGGAGGTCTTAATGGGTATGGATAACTTTATATAATTGGGAGTGGTATTGTATCCCTCTTTCCATTGATGAATCCCATCATCATATTCCAGCTTTTTACAGTAAGTAGGCTCATATCACTACTCACTCAAATGATGTCTTCACGTATATTCCTACAAAAAGCATGGGGGACACATATATCCCTTCCCTCACACATGAAACAAATAAACATATGCCAATGGAACAAGGAGAAAAATATTTGGATTATATCTCTACTATAATTGAATATTTCTTCATGTATATCATGGAGAATGAGAATGTGTAGGTCTATATCACAATACACACTCTACTGAAGTGTCACCACATTATGGAGACAATTTAAGAGCTCTTTTGGTATATCGTAGAATTGGTACAGATATAGGGATAAAAATGTATCCCTATCCTAATAGCTAGATAAACACATCACCCTGGTCAATATGAACAAGTGGTTACTTTAGAGTAAGATCACATTCTTCATCCCATTTTGGAGGATTATTAGTATATTTTGTTAAATGACAAGGCATAAGACTAAACATATATTCTCATTCCAACTAGGGCTCAACAACCTAATTTGGAACATTACTCAAGATTTGAAATCATTATAATTTCATAAATATTATGACATAATCCATGGTTATAGGACAAGGATCATACCCTTTCACTTACCACGTTTCGTCCGTAAAAATTGGAAGTTACTTAAGGGTGGGTTCATATCCCTACTGATGAATCTTCTAAACATATTCTAGTAGCTTAAAACGGTAAGACTCATATCCTTACATCTATCAATGAAAGATGAAATCAATATAATTCAGAGGAAATACAATAGACGGCTCATATTCCTTCTCACATTTTAGAGTTCCATCGTAATATTCCAATGGATAATGAATATTTAAACTAGGATCATACCCCTGCTAGATCCAAGTTTGAAAGACATACTATGATAGAAACTCATAGGTAGGATAATATCATTTCCAAGGATACAGAATCTTCCCAATATACTCCAGTAGTTTCTCAGTAGTAGGATCATATCCCCACAACAAAAAATGGTTATCAACATATTCTAATGACTGTCATGAAGAAGATTCATATCCCTAATCAACCCCAAAATGTAGTTTGGAATATTCTATCCATGACACATAATGAGGATGATGTTCCTGATATTCTCAATTATAGAATCCTTGAGGTTGTAAGATGTATATATGCAACACCTCAAGGGTATATCAGCTCATTAACATATGAAAATCTTACCATTTCCATGATAGTCCTTCTTGGGCTGGTGAAAATATGGACCACATAGACTCTACTCCTAATATATTCAATGGAAAACTAAAACATGAAAATTTCTCCTTTATATAAGTAAATAATCCATTTTCCTATAAAATTTTATATAGAAAGGTTCTATAAACCCATAAACCTTCTTTAATGGGTTTATTTGAAGAATTCGGGTCAACAATGTATAGTTCCCTATCATTTTTTAGAAACACCTCACTTCGGTCAGCTGGAGACCAAGAGAAGTGATCTTTCTGATCAATATATGTAGAGGAATATGAATCAAAAAATGATAAATATGAAATGTATATATGGAAGGAGTTATTTAGAAATAACCTCTCAACCATTTCCCCCCATTTCCACCTCCAACAATGAGATCTGAGATGAGATATAGAAGGGGCGCTTTCCATACATATAACAATATATGTGGGCGACTCATCAATGGTTAAAGGTTAGAAACCAGTATTTTCTAGGAAATGAGGGTCACCTTTAGACCATTAATATATATTTCTATCAAATGGAAATGGATTATATCTCTATGATCTCAGACCCATGACCAAAAAGGTTTTATGAAATTATACAGAACACTTGCCACAGTAGCACAACAATTATCCAAAAATTGATCACTGAATCCCCTTCAGACATATAAATTCAAGGATGGGGTGAGTTTGTGGAATCATACATATCTACCTCAATAGAATATAAAAAATTCTCAGATACATCATACTAAAATGTAATATCCATATGAGATATTATAGTATCAGGTGATTCATGGGTGAGTTGGTAAATAAAATGAATCTCCCCTACATTGAAGACACAAATACACCATGGAAAAAGAGAGAGGGATTCCCATAGGATTCTAATATGGTTATATTAATGAATGATTAAACTAATATATATATGGACATCAAAGTTATAGGAATCTGAAAAACATCCCATAATGAGTGTTTCCCATCAAAAGAATCCATTTCAACAAGACCATATGAGAATGAAATCAATCCAAATTTGGAAAATCAAAATAGTGGCTACCATGAATGTTGTCTATGATACCACATAGACCACCTGATGGGGGAAGTTTTACCTTAATTGCCACCATCATGGCCATCACACCCAAAAAGGGTCCTGGGGAAATCAATGGTTTCTCCATAACAATCCCAACCCATAGGGATGGTAGAATTTATATATCAATTCCCACCCTATGGGACATCAAATCCTAGAATATAGTCATCATATCCTCAATGAGAAAATAAGAAAGTGCCAGTAGTGTCCCCAAATCATCCCCAATCGACAGGGAAGGGGAAATTTTGTCATTATCACCATCCAAAAAGGAGTTAGTTTTCTCCACGTTGTGAGGTAAATATCAATGTCCAACATCCCATCTATTACTACCTATGTGATGAAATCCCCCTCCATTTGGGTCTTGCTCGACATGTATGACCAAAAAATCCCCTAAGTTCACTATTTACTAGCTATTCTTGGATGAATGTATAGAAAATAACTCAAAACATATAATATTCCTAATCGAAAATGGTCCAATATGACCAGGAATTCCATAAATAACCTAATATAACCCTTAAAGGATGTGTAAGTGGTAATAAATCACCCTATTTCATGGAGAGTGATGGGATAACTACTATATTATGATACACCTCTGTGAACATCATCACCATGTATCTTGAAAATTATGTGTATCAATACATAAACAAATATTAATTCAAAATAGAAACCATACCTCAATAAATAGGAAATTTGGATGTATAAATTGAGGTTACATGTATGTGGAATCAGAGAATGATCCTGAACCAGGAACCTCTAAATGTTGAGATGCCACCTCCCTGGTGGAACTCTACCATGGATAAAGGGAAATGTATGGCTATATCCCACTCACCACAAAGATAATCCAAAATCCCTATTTCAAAGGAATGTCCGACATAATATGAAAATGAGATAAAAAATATTAGATAACTCAATGAGGAACTACTCATTAGTAATATTCAGGTAGGGTATTATCTTCAAACAGAGAAAAACATCCCTCATAATATATATCAAGAGAATGATATTCATCCTGAAACTATGGAATTAAACTATTAGGATGGTTCTGAATCTCGGAATCAAGTCTACATATATGAGGAATTTGAAGATGATTGTGACTTTCCTCCATTATGATGACAACAACTCCCCAAATAGGGTGATCATTTTGTTCATGGAACAGGTCAAGAATTATTGGGATATGAAATAAGGTCCACCACATCAAGACTCACACAATCCCTGTATATGAGATGTGGTCTAGAACGTGGTACTTCTAAAACTCCTTAGTTTCATTGATTCTCTGGCCACTAAAATGGAATCCATAGAAGGACAGCTCACCCCCATGAATCCAAAAAAGAAAACATTTCCTGAATGGGTGGATGTCAAATTTTCCCCACCCAATTTCAAAAATACTATATTATCACAATTTGATGACATGGGAGATCCATAATAACATCTCACATACCATCTTTCCTAATGTGGCCCAATGATGGGCCCTAGATATCAAAAAAAGGAGACCAAAATTTGATGTTTTTATACTCTATATTGGGACTATCCTTCATCAGGTAAAAAACTATTATAAAAGGATATATTTTGGGTTAAGAAGACATTTTTAATCAATTAATTTATTATTTTATATTCATGATAAAAAACACTGATTTTTGACTTCATAAACCACAAATAATATAAAAATGAGAGGGTTTATGATTTCATCACCAGATGTAAAAGTTTAACCTATTCACATATTATCCCTATCTTGCAAGTGGAATTGCTAAAAAATTTATAGATAATATTTAGGATGAGATAAAAACATCATAGATCATGATGATTTTGTGAGGTAGATTTTATGATTTCGATTAGATGAAAAAACACCTAGAAAATTTAATTCTATGAATTTGGGAAAAATCTCATACCATGCCCACAACACATGAAAAAAGGTCTGATAAGGTAGAGAATACATCTATTGCCCTTAAACTATTATCATGGCTCATCCAAAAACCTAGGTAATCCCTAAATTTTCAAAAACACTGTGTAGAGGAATAAAACAAAATCACTATTGTAAGGAAGAAAAAAGATTTTGGGGTCACCTGTGGTTTGAGGAACAAATGAATAAATTGTATTCCATCTAAAATGAGAAGGTTCCCAGTTATTTCCTTAAAATGATAAAAAAACTACTCAAAATATCATAGCCTTTGAAACATAATGAGGCTAAAAACATTGACCACCTTGACTACTATCCTTTTCATAGGAGACTGAGCCACCCCATACAAAATTTCTTTGTCTCCAACGACAACCTCCAGAGCATGGGTGATCATGGATGGGTGATAGTAGGAAAGGCCATGGAATATCTGGTCTTTGTAATTTTCACCCAACTAGAAGAAGATTGTGACTGGAAAAAGGTTCCTACTAGGCATAAACAAAAGTTCCATAACTAGATTACTAGAAAGATAGTTGATCAACATCTTGCCACCATAAAAGCATAGCTTTGAAAACCATTAATGATCTCAGAACCAATGGAATAATTATTATAAATTCATCCTAGAAGATAAATCACTTGAAAAACACAAGAACATATAAAATAAAAAGAGTCATATATGACTCCCACACAAACTCTAAATCATAAAGATTTATTTCCATAAACATGCGGAGAATGGGCACCATCGCACCCAAAAGAACCCTCATAAGATAGATATGTACTAGTTGGTCCAATTAATGTAGTTCACTTAATATAAACATTAAAAGATGATGATTTTTTCTGTAATTATGATTTCCCCATACCTAACTGGGGATCCAGAGGACAAGGACGTAGAAATTGATGATACATGGGAGGGTGTGGGAATGGTCAAACTCAATATTTTAGTCACATAACCATAAATTCCATATACACAGACAATACAAGTGGCATAGTTATTTAACAATATCAATAAAAACATGGAGATGCCTCACATTACTCCAGTGTTCACACAAGCCCAATAATTTTACATGACCGATAGGTGGGGGTACAATTGTTTGAGCAACACAAACAAAGGGGAAGGCCTATGTGCCCTACGACCCTTAAAACATATTCTCCCTCACCCACTTATATAGAAATCATACTATCATCCTAAAACACCTATGATCCGGATATTTATAATAGGAGAAAACCCCACCTTGGTATGTTCATGCTTCTGACACAAAAATATGATATTTTTTAACAGTTGGTGGTTGTCCCAAACAAAATATCAATCAAGGATTCTCTCTATCATTTTACGGAACTCATTGAGGAACTCGTATATCTCCCTAGAACCCACATGAGATTGATATCGAAATAATTGTTTCCATAGTTTACCGAGTAGAGATTATTTCAGTAGAATGTCATACCACCATTGCATTTATAGACCTGGACCAAGAATATGTCATCTATGGACATATTAGAAGACAATATATTTCATGAAATTATAAAAATGTATAAATCCAAAAAGATATAGTAGAAAATGGTTTTGGTATCAAAATCATCCTGATCCATACCCTCTGATGTTTGGGATATAGTGAGGGGGGATTGTCTCTAAAGAAGATAGCCATTCAAGTGTGTGGAAATAGCGAGAAAATGACTCTTAGAAGGATCATGATCAAAGATCTGTTTGGTGATCTGATATAAAATGTTGAGATCATGGTTATCTAGTAATAAACATAATTTTATTTCCATCTTAGAATACCTTGAATCTATATCCACATAGTGGTACTTTCAAAATTTTATTAATTCTTGAAATACCCCATCAATAGAAATGTGAGCATATTACATGCTAACATCCCCCCATAAAATATTTTAATGTTTTATACAGTGAGGAAGGTTTCTTCAAAAGGGAAGGAAACCCACTAAATTTTAAGGTTTATATACAGGTTACAACTCAAAATGGATTGGTGAACTCCTATTTGATTCCCTAGAGCATCATCAACAGTGATTATGTATGTCCCATAAACCTAATTAAGGAAGTAGACTCGATCCATGTATGCTATCAAGAACAAAATACTTCACTGGACCATTCATATATGATAGAAATCATGTCAAATGAGGTGGATTTGTGAAAGTATACTAACACTAATTCTCAATCAGGATCCAAGAATTATATTATGTAATGAGGAAATATAAAAGATGCCCCCAATATATTCTTGGAAAATCAAGATTTTGATAGCTCTCCTTCCTATGGTAGTTTCGTAATGGAACAAAAACATATATATAATATCTCAATAATGACTCTATCATTTCAGGAATTCAATGCCTCATATCAAGGCTTCTCTTATCTCGATAGAGACAGAGAGTCCCCCAGATTACCCACCATGTCTGGAAATTCCTCCACAAAAACATAAATAGAAGAAGAAGAGGATGAAATTGGGAATGCCCCTCATATATTTGAGGAATATTTCTCCACCACCATCGATGAGCTCAAATAGGATAATCTTGGAACAGAAGAAGACCCTTGACCTACGATGATTAAACTGCTAAAAAATAAGCCTTTAATAGTCCTAACCATTTTTCAGCACTAGAAAAAAGTAATGATAAAGGATCCCATTATCAGTGATAAATAACACTAAAATATTACCTTTTATCAGTGATAAAAAAGTACTAATAAAAGGCACGATTTATCATTTTTTAGAGATGATAAAATATAGCCTTTATTAGTGTTTTTTAGCATTGATAAAAGCTACCCCTTATCATCACATTGTTTTAAGCACTGATTAAGGGTACCTTCTATCAAAAATTTATTTTTAGCACTGAATAATGTTCATAATAAAATAATATAATTTAAAAAATTAAAAATAAAATTGAGTAAATTTTAAAAAAAATATTGAATTTTTATTAATTTTATAATTATTGATAAAAAAAATAAATTTAATATACATATATATAAATTATAAATATTAATAAATATTTTATATTAGATATATAAATACTTAAGATGAATACAATTAAATAATTAAAAAATCATAATGTTTAAATAAATAAAAATAAAAACATTTTATTAATTAAATAACTATTAATAAAAAAGAATAAATTCAATATACACAAACACATATAAATATATATATTATAAATATTAATAAATATTTTATATTAAATATAGATATGTAAAATGAAAAAATTAAAATAATTAAACAAAATAAAAAAGAATTAATAAATAATATAATTATTAATAAATTTATTAATGAAACAATTATTAATTAATATATATATGTTTAATATTTATATATATTAATTATAAACAATAATAAACAATTTATATTAAATAAAATAAAATAAACAAATAATATGTAATAATTTAAAACATATTAACGTCATATTCATTTATAATGGTTTTTATACATAATTATTCATTAATAAATTTTGTATAGAAATGTATTCAAATATATATATATATATATATAATATTTTCTAAAATATTATTTATATGATACAAAATATTTATGATTATATTAAATAGGTAATATGTTTAGTGAAAAATTGTACGATCCTGACCATTTTTAGAGTTTATCATGGGTGCAATTTTAGGTAGTTGCTGTTTTTACAAAAGTTCCTTTGGTTGGAGTTATTTCTTGGGGTGTGTTTGGGTGAAGCCTATGAAAATATTGCAGCAAAGTGGTTGTGCATAGTTGGCTCATGGTTTGAACAAACTGTGTGGTTGCTTATGAGAAATCGTGTGCCCTCTTGTTTTTCAGGCACTAGCTTCGACACGATTGGTGCATGGTTTGAGAGTACATGTGAGGGATCCATGAGAATTTCCCCTTGAAAATGTTTCTAATGAAAGGTTAGTGCACTGTTTTTTTAACTGTGAAACTAAACCATGTGCGGGACGAATGTGAGATCCTAAAATTTTAGATCTCACTCGTTTTCAAGTTTTAATGAGTCATTTTACCACTGATACATCCCTAACTAAGGATTTTACTTTCCTATGGGTAAAAAAAGGTTCCCCCATCGAACTGTAGGGATTCCAAGGATTTACAAACACCATTATTCGTGTTCAAAACCCCAAATTGAATATCTACTCTTCTCCCAGAAAGTGGATTTCATTCCAATGCTTCTCTCATTCTGTATCCTATCTTTCCCTAATCTTTTCATGGAATATATCCACTTTTTTATTAGATCTAAAAATATGTGGTGGGATATAGATCAAGGATTAAATATCTAAATCAATATTCATGTGATATTGATGGAATTGATGTTATTTTCCGTTTAGGGATTTAGATCCAGATCTTTTATAAACATCATTGTGCAGCACGGATTTTGGGTATTTCAGTTCGGTAAACATTCATCAGTGAACCGAAGTGGGTGGTATAATTCTAATTACCATAGTCTTGAATTGGATATGTATATAAATTATTGTATAATTTCTATAATCCTTTTTCAATTTATATTCGTTGAATTGGGTTATTTGGATTGACCAATTGAGTTACTATTGTTTCTGTTGAAATATGTGATTAATGGGGGAGTTAATGAAGAGAATAATATATACCCTATTAGATAATTAATTTTGGGAAATTAGTTATATGATATAGGGTTTTTAATTTAGATAATCAGTTTAGGGATTAATTATGAAATATCGAATTGGCAATGTTGTGATAATTAATTGTGAATTAATTTTTTATTTTGAGATTCTGATAGAGATAATTAATATTGGGATTATTTATGGAATGATGAGATTTATAATGAGATAATTAATTATGGAAAATTAATTATGGGATATGAATTGTGAGATTGGTTAATCAATTAATGAATTAATTAATGGGATTGAGACATTTAGTTAATTATGGTGTTAACTAATGGATTTGATGTATTTAACTAATTGTTGAATTTGTGAGGGAATTTATAAGAATAATTAATGGATGAACTATTTATTTTTTTTGGAATGGGAACATGGTCATTATAAATGGAGAGGTATAAATAGTAACATGGCTGTCGTACTTATGATTAAGATAATGGGAACATGGTCATTCTAATGTGAAGTATACATGGTAACCCGGTCATTATACTTATGAGTAAAGAGAATGGGAATGTGGTCAATATATTGAAGAGTAAGCATGTTAATATGGTCATATTACTTATGTGTGATATTGATAATTTTAGCAATGTGTATTTCAAAAGTGATATTAAATAATTAGAATAATAGTACTCTGAGTTTTTGCCTCACATGAGAATATTCGAACATCAACATGAGTCAAATCAGGTACAAAGATATAATAGAACCTTGAAAACTTAATGCCCTGGCTATATGTTGGTATTAAGATATGGTATTACCTATGGAACACTTTGGGATCTTGTACATGGTGATGTCAATATTCAGGTATGGGTATCCTTGGGAACCCTAGAGTTAATGTAGTTAGATAAGAATAAATGAAAATATGATGAACTATTTATTATTTCATTTCCAATATTTCATTATACAACTGAATGCACTAAATTTTGACAGGACATGCTTTATACATCATTTATGGTGGCCAACAACGTTTTATTCACACCCAATTCTGGTTTCCTAATCGGTACCTAAATAGATTATATTGTTGTATGACTGGATAAGTTAAAAGGACCTGGGATAGGTGGCTGATTTGGGGATAGATCGTGGTGGAGGGAACTATACATGTTTTGGAACTCATTTGGAGAGCTTTGGTGTATTCAGTTTCAGTTTCATTATAGAAACTTGAAACATGAATTGGAATTTCATGTTTTCCCTTTCTGAATAGTACTGTATTTCTTGTTTGGTTATCTTATGACATGAGTATAGTTTTTTTATATATGCTTCCAATAATTATTATTTATTTACATTGGTGTTTTACATAGATAAAAGATGGTATAGTATCCTCATGACTGACTTACCAGACACTCACTTCTAGTTTGAAGTCTCTGGTTTACGGGGAGGCATGTCTGAGGTCTATTGGATGACCAGACTAGGGCACTATTTCATGGCACTCGGGTCAGGATGTTATAAAGTGGTATCAGAGGTCTAGTTTTCTTGCTTCTTTATTTGTCTTATTGTTTTTGGAATGGTAGTAAGGATAATATAAAGAGTTAGTGCTTAGTAATGAGCTCGTGCATGGGAGTTACAAACCCATGTACAGAGGAAAACCCAAGTACTCAGGGTGGGATTGTTGTTATTACTATTTGCTATTACAGTTGAATATTATTTCACCTAGGGTGACACACTTGTGGTTTTATGTGATTATTGTTTCTGATAATTTTTTATTATTGATTTGTGACTAGAATGGAATGAGAGTTGAGCCTTTATGCATCATTCCAGGAACTTGGTGTTATTGTGACATGCATCAATTTAGTCATGCACGGGAAAATGGGTCATGGGTAAGTTGGTGAACTTTAACTATTTTCTTTGTTCTAATATTATAATGAAAAATGGTACCTAACATGAATTGAGAAATTTGGTAAAATGATGAAAAAATGAGAATAATTGTGTTTCAAAATGAGTAACTTTACTTGGATGGTGTGTTTACCCTGGTTAACCAAAACCTAGGAGTAGGATTGTTAAGTGTAGTGATAGCACCTCAATTTTGACTGTGTGGTGAGGTGGGGTAAAGGCTTGTTGTGATTATTTTACTCTTACATAAATGTTATAAGGTTGTGTTATGAGGTTTGGGAAATGTTTTTGGACTTGTATATAGTATGACTCGATGACGTTTGTTGAGGGGATGACTGAGGGGCATGCGTAAAAATTACTTTCCTGTTAGGAAACTTTTGGCAACGATTATGCCAACTGAAGATGAAGGGGAACCGTTTCAACATAACTTCATTATTTTCGTGTAATTCATGGAAAGAGACCTAGGGTGGGTTGTGAAAAGTATGTATGAGTTGACAACGGAGTTATTGTTGTATCACCCTCCGACTTTCACTAGAGAGGGTGGACTTGAATAAGATGAATTCTGGGTTGAATCCTAAGAGACAATTCTTGAACATTTGAAGACTCTGGTAGAGAGGAAGTTCAATATGGCCACTTATATGTAGTGGGAATTACATAAACACTGGTGGGACTTTATGTCATGAAATGGATAGGATGGAGGCATTTTATAGAAGGACACCATAGAGAGGTTCTTAGAGCACTTTTATCCATAGAATATGAGACAATAGAAATATTATATGTTCATGCATCTTACAAAGGGATGAATGTGAGTAATGGAATTTTCTATACATTACACATATCTATAACACTCCCCCCCCCCCCGTTTAGAAGAAGATGATTCTGCTATGGAAAATTGGTTCTAGGATGGACTTAAGTGTGAGATTTAGTCCCAGGTGAATAAATTCCAGATTTATAAGTTTACAGAAGTGGTGGATCATGCTCTCATATTTGAAGGGAGCTCGAGGGAGGCATGAAATTCAGTATATGTAGTTGTTACTATATGATCAGGAGGGGCAACTATCAAGAAAGAGAAGCATTGTTATGAAAATTTAGCCAAGGTGGTGGGAAGAATAGTATATAGACCGGAGGGTCAGTTGGACATGACCATACCAGGGTGATATATCATCAATGTGGTAGGTTGGTAAACTTTTGTCAACATTGTTCCAGATGGCCAGTAAAGTTTTGATCTTGTGGAAATATGGGACTTCTATAGAAGTTCTATAGGTCACAATGACAGATAGGGACTGAAGGAGTAGATGGGAAGAGTCAGAGTGTGGGAAGAGGATCATCAACACCATATTGACATGGAAGTTAGAGTTTTACTTGCCGAGGTGGTAGAGGTAGAGGACTTGATGCTTTTGGAAAAAAGCACCTGTATCAGTAGATTGGTGCTACTCAGGGGAGTCAGATAGAGTCACATGGAAGAGGGGTAGCCCAGTTACATGTTGTACATATTACACTAGTCGATAGAGAGGCTAGACCATTGACAGTGATAGGTACTATTCTGGTAGATTCTACATTATATAGTTCTTTGTTTGATACGGGTGCCTCTCATTCCTTTGTATCTGCAAAAATGATTAATAGTTTGATCCTGGTGGTGGAGTCTGTGAGCAGGGTTATGACTATATGTAATTAGTTGGGAGTATGGTCTAGAGATATTTGTCTATGAAATAGATGTTCACTAGGGAATGGGGAACATCAATTCCTATGGGTTATATATGTTCTTAATATTATTGGATTTGATCTAATTATGGCTATGGAATTTCTAGTCACATACTGATACCACATCAATAGTTACCATATGAGGGTAACATTTACATCTCCTAAGGGTGACCAGTATTTTCAACATGGTGAGTGGGATATCTAGGTAGGCCGAGCAGGGACAATTAATTGACAACTATAATTCCTCATAGCCTAAGTTGATAGTATTTTGTTGGATGATAGAGGTGTTAGTCAAGATGCCCTTCCACTAGTAGTATAACTATTTCAGGATTCCTTTTTGAAAGACTTATTAGGGATGCCTCCTAAGAGATCTGTATAATTCACTTTTGATATCATTCCGGGGGAGGAGCCAGTATCTATTCCACCTTACATAATGAAACTAACTGAACTTCAAGAGCTCACAACTATGTTGGAAGAGTTGGAGGATACTGGATTTATCCTTCTGAGTAAGTCGCTATAGGGATCACCAATTGTTTTTCATAAATAAGGCTAATGGGAGTTTATGATTATGTTTTGATTACCAGAACTTGTAGAAAATGATTGGGAATAACTCATATCCTCTTCCACATATCAATGATCTTTTTGATCACTTGAAGGTAGCTTGTGTAGTCTCAAATATCCATTTGAGACCAGGGTATCATCAATTGATAGTAAAAACTTCTTATATAGGGAGGAATTTTTTCAGAATAATGTAAAGCCTTTTTGAGTTTTTTGTAATTCCATTTCGGTTAAAAAATGTACCAAAAGTGTTTATGGACTTGATGAAAAATATATTTCATCGGTATCTGGATCATCCTGTGGTGGTGTTTGTGGATGACATCCTAATGTACTCCATGACTAATGATGATAATGAAGAAGATCTTGACATCACCCTGAGTACACTAAGAGAGAATTGGAAGTACATAAATTTATCTAAGTTTCCATTTTGTATTGACCAGGTACACTTATTGGGGTACATAATATCATTGTAAGTTGTCTTAGTGGTCCTAGATAAGGTTCAAGAAGTGGTTTCTATTGATCAGCGCAATAATTTTTTTGATGTCAAAAGACTTTTGGGATTCATTTGATATTATAGGAGGTTCATCCAAGAATTTGCCCCTTTGGTAGAGCCACTTTTGGGACTAACCAAAAAGGTAGTAAAGTTTGAATGGTTAGAGGCTTGTGAGAGAGCATTTCAAGAGTTGAATAAGAACTTAACATCGTCACAAATTTTGATCCAACCAAAGTCAGGTGAGGAATAAACCATTTATTGTGAAATATCTAGGATTATACGTGGAGATGTGTTGATATAGGGATATTGATTTGTGGTAGATCGGTCACAGAAATATGGGCCTCATGAACGAAATTACCCTATACACGAACTCAAGTTCTAAGCAGTGGTATATTCTCCTATGTATTGTCGACACTATCTATTGGGAGAAAAGTTTACTGTCTATACATATCATAATAGCTTGAAGAATATTTTTTCATAGCATCATTTGAATATTTGACAGTGGAGATGTGTTGATTATATGAAGTATTTTGATTTATAACAAGAATATATGCTCGGAAAAAGAAATATTGTGGTTGATGCCTTGAGCATGAAGTCTTGGACTCAGATGGTTCAAGAGTCGAGTGCATAATGGAAGATGACGACCATACAAGCTGAGATACATGTGGAGGTTCAGTAGAGTCATGATCAGATGACTCTGGTTTCAGTAATAGTGGAGTATACACTTTTGTGAAGGATCATGGATAGACAGTATGAGGACCTAGAGCTCTTAGCCTTGAGGGAAATCTTTGAAGGATGAGAGACATCTTTAGGCTGCTTGATATATGAGGACGGGATCATCTATGTGAGGAATAGAGTTGTTGTACCTAGGAGCATGCAAGAGGAGCTCATGCGGGAATTTCATTCCTTGAAATTTGCGGTGAAACTAGGTGTAACGAAAATGTACCAGGACCTAGGACAACAATTTTTGTGACGAAGAATGAAAATAGAAGAGCATTTATTTTTTAGTGGAAGTAAGAGCATCAACAACCTAGAGGATTATTACTATCTTTGTCAATTCTGGAATGGAATTTGGACAACGTGACCATGTATTTTTTAGTGGTTATTCAAAGGATGTTTTGGAATAATGAACATATTTGCTTCATTTTGGGTCAATTAAAAAGGTAGCACATTTCTTTCCTATAAGAGAAACCTTTAGAGAAGAACAGTTGGGAGAACTGTATATTTGGAAGATAGTTTGTATGCATGGAGTTCCACAAACTATATTTTCAGACTGTGATTCATGATTTTCTTCATGCTTCTAGCAGGTATTGTAGAAATAACTTGGCACAAAGGTATTATTTAGTACAAATTTATAGCCACATATGGATTGTTAATCATAATTTACTATACAGGGTCTAGAGGATATTCTACAAGCATGTTTTCTTGAATTCAGAGGATCTTAGGGAAATCAATTGTATTTATTAGAGTTTTCCTTTAAGAATAGTTAATAGGAAACTAAACATATGAAACCATATTAGGTTCTTTATGGTTGTCCTTCTACATCACTACTATGTTGGATGGAAGCTAGTGAGTCAGATTTGTTGGGACTGAGGCTCATGCCAGAGATGTCGGAGCAGGTGTAGTTGTTTTGGAAACATATGGCTATGGATCAGAGTAGTTAGAATTCATATACATATAGACATAGATGAACCCTAGAGTTTCTAGAGGCTGATAGTGTTTTCCTTTAGATTTCACCTAAGATGGGTCTCTATTGGAGAAGGAGACAGGGTCGGATGGAACCAGGGTTTATTGGACCATTTGAGATAGTGGAGAGAATCAGGCTGGTGGAGTACCAATTGTCTCTTCCATAGAGATACAATGCTATGCATAATGTTTTCCATGTATCAAATGTACGACGATATCATACAAAACTATATTATGCGATCAATATGGATGAGGTTGACCTTGAGATATATGAATTCTTTAAGGATCATCTAATACATATGTTGGATCATAGTGAGAAAGTGTTGTGGGGAAAGATGGTGTTTGTAACACCCGAGACTTTTATGTTATATAAATTATCAAAGGAATCTTTTTCTACACAACACTTGCTTGACTTGCTTTACACGCAATCGCGACCTTCCTCGATAGCTTGCGTCGTACGCAATACCGAGTTTCACTAAACAACATTATGCTATTAAAACTAGCCGTTATGAATAGTAATAACCACTTTTTGGAATTTTATAAATTTTATTTTTCAAAATGGACTTCATTTTTGGACTCAGAATATCGAAATTAGCCTAGGGTGAAATTTTGGTATTTTTCTGAAAACTTTCAATTTTTGATGAATAGTGAAACCACTAAGTGGTAGGTTAAAAACTGAATTTTGCATAAAACTTAATTTTACCGCTTCTGTGATTGGAATTTCGAAAATCCGAGAGACACAGTTAATATCAAGGACTAAAATGTGGTTCAATGAGATGAAAATAATTTTTTGGTGAATAGTAACTTTTTACTTTTTTTACCGCGGTTAATAGTAAATAGGGTAACTAAGGGTAAATATGATATTAATATTACCCTAACACATGTCCTAATTCTATTGGACAAGTGTAATTCGACCAAAAACAAACTTAGGAATAAAATATGACCATTTAGGCCCACTTGGATTAGATTAGGACATTTATTATTAATTTCTTTAAAGAAGGGTTAAAATAGTTAAAATCAAAGTTTAATAAGTAAATCATTTTTAATATGGGGTTATACATAAGATAAATTCAATTGTAAATATTCATTAGAAAGCTAAAAAGATTTCCTACATGATGATATTTTATTTGTAATTTTTAGACATCCAATAATGTAATTTATTTATGACACAAAGATGATGCAGTAATTATCTTATTAATGAAATATTGACATAATTGATGTTATAAACACCAAAATAAATGTAATTTGAGACTTTTTATGAATTCAACTAATTTTATAGGTTACTATGATATATTAATGTTGATTTAATCAACTTGGTTCGACCATATAATTCTTTTATGACTTTCACAAAAATCATATATCAAATAGTGTCAAAATTGACACAAAATAGTTTTTAAATCAAATATTATATTATTAATTGTTATTTTATTCCTAAAAATCTAAGGTTCGGCCAAATGACTTAGATAAGGATATATATTTTAATAATAAACAATTTGGGGTTCGTTTGGCATGTTATAGTAAGTGTATTAACCATATAGTGAAAGAAAACAAAAAGACATGGTAAAAGTTAAATTATTTAACTTAGAGTTAAATCTAATTGATAAGGTTAAAATAATACCCTAAACTTGTCTAAATCCTATTGGATGATAGGATTTCGACCCTTACCCACTTTATCTTCGAAATAAGACCCTTTGGAACCATTATAAACCGATTTTGACTTTAATATAAAATAATATTTTGAGATATTCCTAAGGTGCCCCTCTCCTCCCCTATAAAAGGACACCTCCTCCCCCTCCTCCTCACACCAATTTGAGCACTCAAGCTCGGCCAACCCCTGCCAAAATCTATTCTCCACTTCCCTAGAAACATCCTAGAGGTTCTGGTCTTACTCAAATACCAATTCTAGTGCCCTAAGAGGAGGTCTTAAAGAGGCACTTCAAAGAAGAGGTAATTACCGTTACCAATTCTTTCATCTTTATTTCTTCTTCCACTTCTTCTTCTTAGGTTGTTTCATTATGAAGTAATAACATCAGTATCACTCATATACTGATATGTTATTATAAGTATGAAACAACCCTATTTCACCATCTATCCATCCTACGGAAAAAGAAATCACCGCGCGTGCGTACGTACGGAATACCGTCTCCACGCCGTGGTGTAATCTATTTTCCACCATCACCTTACAAGGATGGTTATAATTGTGTAATGAGTAACTAAATATGATTATTATGAAGTAATATTGATACTGAAATAATATATATATACTCCAATACAATTCCACGATCATAGGAATGATATCATCACTCGTGCGTACGTACGGAATACCGTCTCCACGATGTGATGCGACTCGTTCTACATGATCTTCATTTCATAATGATTATATAAATGAATTGAATGAATGAATATGGTATATAATACACTAATACCATTCTGGAAATGAATTATCTATAACCTAAATATAAGAATAAGAATTTATTCGACAAAACACGCATAAGAACAAAAAGTTATAAAGACCCGAGTAACAAGTAACAATGAAATATTACTAACAAGAAGCTAATAATATGACCATATATGATATCATATAAATATGTATGATTCTGGAATAAGTCAATAACATTATTTAAACCATTATACAGGAGCTTCGGACACCTACAAAGCTAATCGGACCTAAGGTAAGGGAAATATCACAATCTCATTTTTATCCGAGATTGTTTATTCGTAAGTATTTACTGGGGTGTATTTTATCATCCACATCCATGTTTCATCAATATGTCATATTATTTCCATCCACCTACAATTGTTTAAATCCATTTTTACCCTTCGGTGAGTTTTTAGTAATATGTATGAAAGGAATCTTTTGTCGTTTTTCGTACGAGGTACTTTTTGACTTTTCCGACAAAAGTACGAAGAATGTTTTTTTTAACTTATACGGCATGAATGGATTTTTAAAACATTATTTCCAAGAAGCTTACTTTACAAGTTTTCAAGTTTATTTTTAATCAACTTCTTTTATTTTAAAGTTGTATGACATGTTATGAAAGGAAAAATGTTTTTGAAGAAGAAAGGATATTTTCCTCAAGAATGGAGTTCAAGTGATTTTCAAAATTATTTTCCATCTAAGATAATAAAGGGTTCTGTTTTTATCCCTATTATTAAATTGATTTGATCATGTTGTGATGGATTTATTTTTATGAATTCTTTTATCTTATATGAATTGTTTTATGATGTCATGTTGTTTAAGAATCCCATTTTTATTACATGGGTTATGTGATGATGTAAGATTTATGATTATGTGGCACACATAAGAAAGGATTCATTATAAGATGGGTGGGACCTATATCTCCCTCCAATGCATTGGGTAAAGATTTTATATCTCATGAGATAGACATGGCTGGAACGGAAGGTTATTTCGGTTCAGTGATACAGGACTGAAACGAGGAGTGAACTCGGTTCAGAAAGGGACTTTGTCCACTAAGATAGTCTTGGCAATGAGTCATGACTAACAAGAAATGATTTTCCATGATTATGTGTGCATGCCACAAAGTTTCAAGTTTTATGTTATGATTATGGGGATCTCATTTTCACTTCTATGATTTATTCCATGTTAAGATATTATGATCTCTTTTGCAGGTTTTGATTTTCAAAAAGATATGATATGATTTTTATTTCCTTTATTTGCCCTTGCTGAGCATTTGAGCTCACCCTTTTATGTTTTCTTTTCCCCCGGTCAGGAAGATGGATATTAAGTAGAATATGCTAAAAGGGACCCTAGATATGATGAAATAAATGGGAGACACTGTAGAAGATTTATGAACCAGTTGTTTATGTTTCCCAGTTTCTAAAGACACTATACCTATACGGTCCTTTGTGGATTTGTCATATGTTGTAATAAGTGTGCTTCAATTTTGAAGTATTAACAATGTATGTAAAGTATGGGTCGTTATAGTTGGTATCAGAGGAAAGGTATAGTCAACCTTTGGAAACTAGGATGTGAAAGCCTTAGTAAGAACCCTAAGGATAAGTCTAAGCATAGTACACAATCTTAGTGTTTTAGAAATGGCCTTGAATAACCTAGGATAAGACCATAAGCATGAAAATTTTATTCTTGAATTATGTGGTTTCCTATTATAATTAGTGTTGCTCGCACTATTCTTCTTGGTTTTAGTCAATGGCTGGAACCCGAAGGAACCGTGTTAATGCGGAATGCGATGGGCATTGCAATGATTGTCCCCCTGAGCAACCAAACGATATGGGAGCTGGAATGCAAAATCTTGTAGCCATGCTCACACAACTTTCTCAAGCTATGAATCATGCAGGATTTCTAAACGAGCAAAGGAGGGAGCAACATTCTGTTGAATCCTTCATGAGGCAGCGTCCACCTTCTTTCAGCGGGTCTACTGATCCATTAGTTGCTGAACAATGGATTAGTACTACTGAAAAGATATTTTCAGTTCTTCAATGTTCTGAACATGATAAATTCATCCTAGCAGTGTATCGTTTGGAAGGAGATGCTGATCAATGGTGGAATCTTGTTAAGAATATGAGGCAAAGGGATGAAATTGAGTCTATGGAATGGGACGAGTTCAAGAACTTATTTTTCAATAAGTACTTCCCTCGTATTCTCCGAACAAAGATGGAGAAAGAGTTTCTTGAACTGAAGCAAAGGGATGATGAATCTGTTAGTACCTATGAAGCAAATTTTACAAGACTTGCAAGGTACGCTTCTGGTATTATTATCCAACCTGAGAGTAAGATCGATCGATTCTTTAGTGGCTTAAAACCAAGTCTTCGAAGGGTGTTAGCCATAAGGGACTTCAATAGCTACGAGGAAATCGTTCGATGTGCTCTCAAAGTCGAGATGGAGATTGGAGTAACCCATCAGTCACATGGGTTTGATAAGTAGAGGAAGATGGAATTCAAAGGAAACTCTAAAGAGCACACTGAAAAGAAGATGAACTTTCCCTTATGCTCAAAGTGTGGAAAGAAACATGGAGGGAGTTGTCTTAAAGGGACAATTAAATGTTTTAAATGTGTAAAGGAAGGTCATCGGGCATTTGAATGCCGTGATAATGGGAAGAAGATGTCTAATGACGCAAACAAAGGAAGGGATACACAGAATGAACCTACAACACTTCAATGTTTCAAGTGCAAGGAGATGGGGCATTATGCCAATCAATGCCCAAATCCAAGGGTTGATGATGATGGTCGACGTCAACAAACTCTTAAAGCTAAAGACAAAGGAAGGTCACATGCAATTTCTATCAGCGATGTGGAGTACGATAACGATGTGGTGAAAGGTACACTTACCATCCACTCTAAAGTAGCAAATGTTTTATTTGATTCTGGATCCACCCACTCTTTTATTTCTGAAGACTTTTCTAAGGGTATCACCGTATTACCTCAACAATTAGATGTTGAGTTAGCCGTGACAACACCTAATGGCACATCAATCGCATCAAAAGTTTATAATTCTTCTCCGATCGAAGTTTGTGGGAAAGTGCTTCCTACAAATCTTGTGATCCTTCCTTTAGTGGAATTTGATGTGATTCTTGGCATGGATTGGATTTCTCTACTTGGAGCTCATATCAATTTCCAAAGAAGGGAAGTCACATTTCATACTCCAGATCAATCTACGATCGTATACCAATGCAAGGATGAACATAACCTTCCAGTGGAAATTTCTTCCATCTTATGGGTATTGATCCCACTAAATGAAGGTTATTTATCTCAAATGGTTGGTGAGAAACTCACGATTAAGAATATGCCCATTGTAAGGGAGTTTGATGATGTCTTTCCGGAGGAATTACTGGGTCTTCCACCAAATCGTGAAGTTGAGTTTTCAATAGAACTCGTACCGGGTGCTTTGCCTATTTCAAAGACACCTTATAGAATGGCCCCAATTGAGTTGCAGGAATTGAAGAAGCAACTCCAAGAGAATCTTGATAAGGGATTCATACGCCCTAGTGCGTCACCTTGGGGAGCACCTGTTCTATTTGTTAAGAAGAAAGATGGATCAATGAGACTCTGCATTGATTATCGAGAACTTAACAAGATCACTATCAAGAACAAATATCCTCTCCCACGCATTGATGACTTATTTGACCAACTACGCGGAGCTCAATACTTTTCCAAGATTGATCTTCGTTCAGGGTATCATCAATTAAGGGTCAAAAGGGAGGATATACCAAAGACGGCTTTCCGTACAAGGTATGGACACTATGAATTTATAGTGATGCCATTTGGTCTTACTAATGCCCCTACTATCTTCATGGATCTAATGAATAGAGTCTTTAGAGACTATCTTGATCAATTTGTGGTAGTCTTTATAGATGATATTCTTGTCTATTCAAAGAGCAAGGAAGAGCATGAAGATCACTTGAGAATTATATTGAAGACCCTGAGAAAGGAGAAGCTTTATGCCAAATTTACCAAGTGTGAATTTTGGCTTCAAAAAGTTGCATTTTTGGGTCACATAATCTCAAAAGAGGGGATATCTGTGGATCCAGCAAAAACAGAGGTTATCGAAAGATGGTCAAGACCAACAACAGTAACTGAGATCCGAAGTTTTCTTGGTTTGGCTGGATATTATCGACGTTTTGTAAAAGATTTTTCACGATTATCTAATCCACTCACCAAGTTGACTCGGAAAGGAGTTAAGTTTGTCTGGACAGAGGAATGTGAAGAGAATTTCAAGGAGTTGAAAAGAAGGTTATCCAGTGCACCTGTGCTCACACTGCCTTGTAGTGGAGAAAGGTTTGTGATCTACAGTGATGCATCCAAGAAGGGATTGGGGTGTGTTCTTATGCAAAATGATATGGTGATAGCTTATGCCTCACGAAAATTGAAAATCCATGAACAAAATTACCCAACACATGATTTGGAGTTGGCTGCGGTAATCTTTGCATTAAAGATTTGGAGGCATTACCTTTATGGTGAAAGGTGTGATATTTATACTGATCATAAAAGTTTAAAGTATATTTTCACACAAAAGGAGTTGAATATGCGTCAAAGAAGATGGTTGGAGCTGATTAAGGATTATGACTGCTCAATCCATTACCACCCTGGGAAAGCAAACAAGGTGGCAGATGCATTAAGTCGACAAGACCATGCTAGTTTATCCATGATGAGGATCACAAAAGAACCAATATTTATGGATTTACAAAGGATGGATCTTGGAATTATAATGGAAGGGGAAAAATCTTATCTTTCTCAAATGAATGTTCAACCATCTATACATGTGAAGATTAAAGAGGCACAGAAAGAAGATGTCGAGTTACAAAAGAAGGTGAGAAATGTTCCTGAATTCAACCTTGATTGTGATGGGATAATAAAGTTCAGGAATCGGGTTTGTGTTCCTCCCATCCCCGAATTAAAGAAAGATCTGCTGGATGAGGCTCATAGTTCTTCATTCTCTATTCATCCTGGAAGCACGAAGATGTATAGGGACCTGAAAGAGTACTTCTGGTGGGATGGAATGAAACGAGATGTTGCTGAATATGTCTCTCGATGCTTGGTTTGTCAACAAGTTAAAGCTGAGAGACAGAAGTCTAAGGGGATGTTACAACCATTACCCATACCCGAATGGAAATGGGAAAACATCACTATGGACTTTGTCACAGGACTTCCTAAAACATCCAAAGGTAATAATGCTATCTGGGTCATAGTTGATCGTCTCACAAAGTCTGCACACTTCATTGCTATTAGAGAGGATTTCTCTCTAGATCAGCTTGCCAGGATATATATAAAGGAAGTGGTAAGATTGCATGGAGTACCACTTTCTATTATATCTGATCGAGATCCGAGATTTACCTCGAAGTACTGGCGAAGTCTTCAGCATACTCTGGATACAGAGTTGAGTTTCAGCACTGCTTATCATCCCCAGACAGACGGTCAGTCTGAGAGAACAATTCAAACCCTAGAAGATATGTTGAGAGCTTGCTCTATGGATTTCAAAGGAGGTTGGGATCAACACCTAACTTTGGTGGAATTTTCTTATAATAATAGCTTTCACTCCAGTATTCAGATGGCTCCTTATGAAGCTCTCTATGGAAAGAAATGCAGGACTCCAACTTGCTGGGATGAAGTTGGGGAAAGAAAGCTATTAGGACCTGATCTCGTTGATGAAATGGCAGAAAAGGTCAGATCTATTCAACAACACATAAGAGCAGCTCAGAGTCGACAGAAAAGCTATGCCGACAACCGAAGAAAAGACCTAGAGTTTGAAGTGGGTGATAAAGTGTTCTTACGAATATCTCCCTGGAAGAGGGTTATGAGATTTGGAAAGAAGGGGAAGTTGAGCCCTAGATATATCGGTCCTTTCGAAATATTGGATCGTGTTGGGAAGGTAGCTTACCGATTGGCGCTTCCACCGAATCTCTCTCAAGTTCACGATGTGTTCCATGTATCTCTCCTGAGAAAGTACATACCAGATCCTTCACATGTACTCAGCTCAGAAGTTGTACCGCTGGAGCAAGATCTTTCTTATGAAGAACAGCCGATAGAGATTCTGGATCGTAGCGAAAAAGTCCTACGAAACAAGACCACTCGCTTGGTGAAAGTTTTATGGAGAAACCACCAAATTGAAGAAGCTACATGGGAGCTTGAGGATATGATGAGGGAGAAGTATCCTCATCTGTTTGTTGCAAAGTGACGAATTTCGAGGGCGAAATTCTTTTTAAGGGGGGTAGAATGTAACACCCGAGACTTTTATGTTATATAAATTATCAAAGGAATCTTTTTCTACACAACACTTGCTTGACTTGCTTTACACGCAATCACGACCTTCCTCGATAGCTTGCGTCGTACGCAATACCGAGTTTCACTAAACAACATTATGCTATTAAAACTAGCCGTTATGAATAGTAATAACCACTTTTTGGAATTTTATAAATTTTATTTTTCAAAATGGACTTCATTTTTGGACTCAGAATATCGAAATTAGCCTAGGGTGAAATTTTGGTATTTTTCTGAAAACTTTCAATTTTTGATGAATAGTGAAACCACTAAGCGGTAGGTTAAAAACTGAATTTTGCATAAAACTTAATTTTACCGCTTCTGTGATTGGAATTTCGAAAATCCGAGAGACACGGTTAATATCAAGGACTAAAATGTGGTTCAATGAGATGAAAATAATTTTTTGGTGAATAGTAACTTTTTACTTTTTTTACCGCGGTTAATAGTAAATAGGGTAACTAAGGGTAAATATGATATTAATATTACCCTAACACATGTCCTAATTCTATTGGACAAGTGTAATTCGACCAAAAACAAACTTAGGAATAAAATATGACCATTTAGACCCACTTGGATTAGATTAGGACATTTATTATTAATTTCTTTAAAGAAGGGTTAAAATAGTTAAAATCAAAGTTTAATAAGTAAATCATTTTTAATATGGGGTTATACATAAGATAAATTCAATTATAAATATTCATTAGAAAGCTAAAACGATTTCCTACATGATGATATTTTATTTGTAATTTTTAGACATCCAATAATGTAATTTATTTATGACACAAAGATGATGCAGTAATTATCTTATTAATGAAATATTGACATAATTGATGTTATAAACACCAAAATAAATGTAATTTGAGACTTTTTATGAATTCAACTAATTTTATAGGTTACTATGATATATTAATGTTGATTTAATCAACTTGGTTCGAACATATAATTCTTTTATGACTTTCACAAAAATCATATATCAAATAGTGTCAAAATTGACACAAAATAGTTTTTAAATCAAATATTATATTATTAATTGTTATTTTATTCCTAAAAATCTAAGGTTCGGCCAAATGACTTAGATAAGGATATATATTTTAATAATAAACAATTTGGGGTTCGTTTGGCATGTTATAGTAAGTGTATTAACCATATAGTGAAAGAAAACAAAAAGACATGGTAAAAGTTAAATTATTTAACTTAGAGTTAAATCTAATTGATAAGGTTAAAATAATACCCTAAACTTGTCTAAATCCTATTGGATGATAGGATTTCGACCCTTACCCACTTTATCTTCGAAATAAGACCCTTTGGAACCATTATAAACCGATTTTGACTTTAATATAAAATAATATTTTGAGATATTCCTAAGGTGCCCCTCTCCTCCCCTATAAAAGGACACCTCCTCCCCCTCCTCCTCACACCAATTTGAGCACTCAAGCTCGGCCAACCCCTGCCAAAATCTCTTCTCCACTTCCCTAGAAACATCCTAGAGGTTCTGGTCTTACTCAAATACCAATTCTAGTGCCCTAAGAGGAGGTCTTAAAGAGGCACTTCAAAGAAGAGGTAATTACCGTTACCAATTCTTTCATCTTTATTTCTTCTTCCACTTCTTCTTCTTAGGTTGTTTCATTATGAAGTAATAACATCAGTATCACTCATATACTGATATGTTATTATAAGTATGAAACAACCCTATTTCACCATCTATCCATCCTACGGAAAAAGAAATCACCGCGCGTGCGTACGTACGGAATACCGTCTCCACGCCGTGGTGTAATCTATTTTCCACCATCACATTACAAGGATGGTTATAATGGTGTAATGAGTAACTAAATATGATTATTATGAAGTAATATTGATACTGAAATAATATATATATACTCCAATACAATTCCACGATCATAGGAATGATATCATCACTCGTGCGTACGTACGGAATACCGTCTCCACGATGTGATGCGACTCGTTCTACATGATCTTCATTTCATAATGATTATATAAATGAATTGAATGAATGAATATGGTATATAATACACTAATACCATTCTGGAAATGAATTATCTATAACCTAAAGATAAGAATAAGAATTTATTCGACAAAACACGCATAAGAACAAAAAGTTATAAAGACCCGAGTAACAAGTAACAATGAAATATTACTAACAAGAAGCTAATAATATGACCATATATGATATCATATAAATATGTATGATTCTGGAATAAGTCAATAACATTATTTAAACCATTATACAGGAGCTTCGGACACGTACAAAGCTAATCGGACCTAAGGTAAGGGAAATATCACAATCTCATTTTTATCCGAGATTGTTTATTCGTAAGTATTTACTGGGGTGTATTTTATCATCCACATCCATGTTTCATCAATATGTCATATTATTTCCATCCACCTACAATTGTTTAAATCCATTTTTACCCTTCGGTGAGTTTTTAGTAATATGTATGAAAGGAATCTTTTGTCGTTTTTCGTACGAGGTACTTTTTGACTTTTCCGACAAAAGTACGAAGAATGTTTTTTTTTAACTTATACGGCATGAATGGATTTTTAAAACATTATTTCCAAGAAGCTTACTTTACAAGTTTTCAAGTTTATTTTTAATCAACTTCTTTTATTTTAAAGTTGTATGACATGTTATGAAAGGAAAAATGTTTTTGAAGAAGAAAGGATATTTTCCTCAAGAATGGAGTTCAAGTGATTTTCAAAATTATTTTCCATCTAAGATAATAAAGGGTTCTGTTTTTATCCCTATTATTAAATTGATTTGATCATGTTGTGATGGATTTATTTTTATGAATTCCTTTATCTTATATGAATTGTTTTATGATGTCATGTTGTTTAAGAATCCCATTTTTATTACATGGGTTATGTGATGATGTAAGATTTATGATTATGTGGCACACATAAGAAAGGATTCATTATAAGATGGGTGGGACCTATATCTCCCTCCAATGCATTGGGTAAAGATTTTATATCTCATGAGATAGACATGGCTGGAACGGAAGGTTATTTCGGTTCAGTGATACAGGACTGAAACGAGGAGTGAACTCGGTTCAGAAAGGGACTTTGTCCACTAAGATAGTCTTGGCAATGAGTCATGACTAACAAGAAATAATTTTCCATGATTATGTGTGCATGCCACAAAGTTTCAAGTTTTATGTTATGATTATGGGGATCTCATTTTCACTTCTATGATTTATTCCATGTTAAGATATTATGATCTCTTTTGCAGGTTTTGATTTTCAAAAAGATATGATATGATTTTTATTTCCTTTATTTGCCCTTGTTGAGCATTTGAGCTCACCCTTTTATGTTTTCTTTTCCCCAGGTCAGGAAGATGGATATTAAGTAGAATATGCTAAAAGGGACCCTAGATATGATGAAATAAATGGGAGACACTGTAGAAGATTTATGAACCAGTTGTTTATGTTTCCCAGTTTCTAAAGACACTATACCTATACGGTCCTTTGTGGATTTGTCATATGTTGTAATAAGTGTGCTTCAATTTTGAAGTATTAACAATGTATGTAAAGTATGGGTCGTTATAGTTGGTATCAGAGGAAAGGTATAGTCAACCTTTGGAAACTAGGATGTGAAAGCCTTAGTAAGAACCCTAAGGATAAGTCTAAGCATAGTACACAATCTTAGTGTTTTAGAAATGGCCTTGAATAACCTAGGATAAGACCATAAGCATGAAAATTTTATTCTTGAATTATGTGGTTTTCTATTATAATTAGTGTTGCTCGCACTATTCTTCTTGGTTTTAGTCAATGGCTGGAACCCGAAGGAACCGTGTTAATGCGGAATGCGATGGGCAATGCAATGATTGTCCCCCTGAGCAACCAAACGATATGGGAGCTGGAATGCAAAATCTTGTAGCCATGCTCACACAACTTTCTCAAGCTATGAATCATGCAGGATTTCTAAACGAGCAAAGGAGGGAGCAACATTCTGTTGAATCCTTCATGAGGCAGCATCCACCTTCTTTCAGCGGGTCTACTGATCCATTAGTTGCTGAACAATGGATTAGTACTACTGAAAAGATATTTTCAGTTCTTCAATGTTCTGAACATGATAAAGTCATCCTAGCAGTGTATCGTTTGGAAGGAGATGCTGATCAATGGTGGAATCTTGTTAAGAATATGAGGCAAAGGGATGAAATTGAGTCTATGGAATGGGACGAGTTCAAGAACTTATTTTTCAATAAGTACTTCCCTCGTATTCTCCGAACAAAGATGGAGAAAGAGTTTCTTGAACTGAAGCAAAGGGATGATGAATCTGTTAGTACCTATGAAGCAAATTTTACAAGACTTGCAAGGTACGCTTCTGGTATTATTATCCAACCTGAGAGTAAGATCGATCGATTCTTTAGTGGCTTAAAACCAAGTCTTCGAAGGGTGTTAGCCATAAGGGACTTCAATAGCTACGAGGAAATCGTTCGATGTGCTCTCAAAGTCGAGATGGAGATTGGAGTAACCCATCAGTCACATGGGTTTGATAAGTAGAGGAAGATGGAATTCAAAGGAAACTCTAAAGAGCACACTGAAAAGAAGATGAACTTTCCCTTATGCTCAAAGTGTGGAAAGAAACATGGAGGGAGTTGTCTTAAAGGGACAAGTAAATGTTTTAAATGTGGAAAGGAAGGTCATCGGGCATTTGAATGCCATGATAATGGGAAGAAGATGTCTAATGACGCAAACAAAGGAAGGGATACACAGAATGAACCTACAACACTTCAATGTTTCAAGTGCAAGGAGATGGGGCATTATGCCAATCAATGCCCAAATCCAAGGGTTGATGATGATGGTCGACGTCAACAAACTCTTAAAGCTAAAGACAAAGGAAGGTCACATGCAATTTCTATCAGCGATGTGGAGTACGATAACGATGTGGTGAAAGGTACACTTACCATCCACTCTAAAGTAGCAAATGTTTTATTTGATTCTGGATCCACCCACTCTTTTATTTCTGAAGACTTTTCTAAGGGTATCACCGTATTACCTCAACAATTAGATGTTGAGTTAGCCGTGACAACACCTAATGGCACATCAATCGCATCAAAAGTTTATAATTCTTCTCCGATCGAAGTTTGTGGGAAAGTGCTTCCTACAAATCTTGTGATCCTTCCTTTAGTGGAATTTGATGTGATTCTTGGCATGGATTGGCTTTCTCTACTTGGAGCTCATATCAATTTCCAAAGAAGGGAAGTCACATTTCATACTCCAGATCAATCTACGATCGTATACCAATGCAAGGATGAACATAACCTTCCAGTGGAAATTTCTTCCATCTTATGGGTATTGATCCCACTAAATGAAGGTTATTTATCTCAAATGGTTGGTGAGAAACTCACGATTAAGAATATGCCCATTGTAAGGGAGTTTGATGATGTCTTTCCGGAGGAATTACTGGGTCTTCCACCAAATCGTGAAGTTGAGTTTTCAATAGAACTCGTACCGGGTGCTTTGCCTATTTCAAAGACACCTTATAGAATGGCCCCAATTGAGTTGCAGGAATTGAAGAAGCAACTCCAAGAGAATCTTGATAAGGGATTCATACGCCCTAGTGCGTCACCTTGGGGAGCACCTGTTCTATTTGTTAAGAAGAAAGATGGATCAATGAGACTCTGCATTGATTATAGAGAACTTAACAAGATCACTATCAAGAACAAATATCCTCTCCCACGCATTGATGACTTATTTGACCAACTACGCGGAGCTCAATACTTTTCCAAGATTGATCTTCGTTCAGGGTATCATCAATTAAGGGTCAAAAGGGAGGATATACCAAAGACGGCTTTCCGTACAAGGTATGGACACTATGAATTTATAGTGATGCCATTTGGTCTTACTAATGCCCCTGCTATCTTCATGGATCTAATGAATAGAGTCTTTAGAGACTATCTTGATCAATTTGTGGTAGTCTTTATAGATGATATTCTTGTCTATTCAAAGAGCAAGGAAGAGCATGAAGATCACTTGAGAATTATATTGAAGACCCTGAGAAAGGAGAAGCTTTATGCCAAATTTACCAAGTGTGAATTTTGGCTTCAAAAAGTTGCATTTTTGGGTCACATAATCTCAAAAGAGGGGATATCTGTGGATCCAGCAAAAACAGAGGTTATCGAAAGATGGTCAAGACCAACAACAGTAACTGAGATCCGAAGTTTTCTTGGTTTGGCTGGATATTATCGACGTTTTGTAAAAGATTTTTCACGATTATCTAATCCACTCACCAAGTTGACTCGGAAAGGAGTTAAGTTTGTCTGGACAGAGGAATGTGAAGAGAATTTCAAGGAGTTGAAAAGAAGGTTATCCAGTGCACCTGTGCTCACACTGCCTTGTAGTGGAGAAAGGTTTGTGATCTACAGTGATGCATCCAAGAAGGGATTGGGGTGTGTTCTTATGCAAAATGATATGGTGATAGCTTATGCCTCACGACAATTGAAAATCCATGAACAAAATTACCCAACACATGATTTGGAGTTGGCTGCGGTAATCATTGCATTAAAGATTTGGAGGCATTACCTTTATGGTGAAAGGTGTGATATTTATACTGATCATAAAAGTTTAAAGTATATTTTCACACAAAAGGAGTTGAATATGCGTCAAAGAAGATGGTTGGAGCTGATTAAGGATTATGACTGCTCAATCCATTACCACCCTGGGAAAGCAAACAAGGTGGCATATGCATTAAGTCGACAAGACCATGCTAGTTTATCCATGATGAGGATCACAAAAGAACCAATATTTATGGATTTACAAAGGATGGATCTTGGAATTATAATGGAAGGGGAAAAATCTTATCTTTCTCAAATGAATGTTCAACCATCTATACATGTGAAGATTAAAGAGGCACAGAAAGAAGATGTCGAGTTACAAAAGAAGGTGAGAAATGTTCCTGAATTCAACCTTGATTGTGATGGGATAATAAAGTTCAGGAATCAGGTTTGTGTTCCTCCCATCCCCGAATTAAAGAAAGATCTGCTGGATGAGGCTCATAGTTCTTCATTCTCTATTCATCCTGGAAGCACGAAGATGTATAGGGACCTGAAAGAGTACTTCTGGTGGGATGGCATGAAAAGAGATGTTGCTGAATATGTCTCTCGATGCTTGGTTTGTCAACAAGTTAAAGCTGAGAGACAGAAGTCTAAGGGGATGTTACAACCATTACCCATACCCGAATGGAAATGGGAAAACATCACTATGGACTTTGTCACAGGACTTCCTAAAACATCCAAAGGTAATAATGCTATCTGGGTCATAGTTGATCGTCTCACAAAGTCTGCACACTTCATTGCTATTAGAGAGGATTTCTCTCTAGATCAGCTTGCCAGGATATATATAAAGGAAGTGGTAAGATTGCATGGAGTACCACTTTCTATTATATCTGATCGAGATCCGAGATTTACCTCGAAGTTCTGGCGAAGTCTTCAGCATACTCTGGATACAGAGTTGAGTTTCAGCACTGCTTATCATCCCCAGACAGACGGTCAGTCTGAGAGAACAATTCAAACCCTAGAAGATATGTTGAGAGCTTGCTCTATGGATTTCAAAGGAGGTTGGGATCAACACCTACCTTTGGTGGAATTTTCTTATAATAATAGCTTTCACTCCAGTATTCAGATGGCTCCTTATGAAGCTCTCTATGGAAAGAAATGCAGGACTCCAACTTGCTGGGATGAAGTTGGGGAAAGAAAGCTATTAGGACCTGATCTCGTTGATGAAATGGCAGAAAAGGTCAGATCTATTCAACAACACATAAGAGCAGCTCAGAGTCGACAGAAAAGCTATGCCGACAACCGAAGAAAAGACCTAGAGTTTGAAGTGGGTGATAAAGTGTTCTTACGAATATCTCCCTGGAAGAGGGTTATGAGATTTGGAAAGAAGGGGAAGTTGAGCCCTAGATATATCGGTCCTTTCGAAATATTGGATCGTGTTGGGAAGGTAGCTTACCGATTGGCGCTTCCACCGAATCTCTCTCAAGTTCACGATGTGTTCCATGTATCTCTCCTGAGAAAGTACATACCAGATCCTTCACATGTACTCAGCTCAGAAGTTGTACCGCTGGAGCAAGATCTTTCTTATGAAGAACAGCCGATAGAGATTCTGGATCGTAGCGAAAAAGTCCTATGAAACAAGACCACTCGCTTGGTGAAAGTTTTATGGAGAAACCACCAAATTGAAGAAGCTACATGGGAGCTTGAGGATATGATGAGGGAGAAGTATCCTCATCTGTTTGTTGCAAAGTGACGAATTTCGAGGGCGAAATTCTTTTTAAGGGGGGTAGAATGTAACACCCGAGACTTTTATGTTATATAAATTATCAAAGGAATCTTTTTCTACACAACACTTGCTTGACTTGCTTTACACGCAATCACGACCTTCCTCGATAGCTTGCGTCGTACGCAATACCGAGTTTCACTAAACAACATTATGCTATTAAAACTAGCCGTTATGAATAGTAATAACCACTTTTTGGAATTTTATAAATTTTATTTTTCAAAATGGACTTCATTTTTGGACTCAGAATATCGAAATTAGCCTAGGGTGAAATTTTGGTATTTTTCTGAAAACTTTCAATTTTTGATGAATAGTGAAACCACTAAGTGGTAGGTTAAAAACTGAATTTTGCATAAAACTTAATTTTACCGCTTCTGTGATTGGAATTTCGAAAATCCGAGAGACACGGTTAATATCAAGGACTAAAATGTGGTTCAATGAGATGAAAATAATTTTTTGGTGAATAGTAACTTTTTACTTTTTTTACCGCGGTTAATAGTAAATAGGGTAACTAAGGGTAAATATGATATTAATATTACCCTAACACATGTCCTAATTCTATTGGACAAGTGTAATTCGACCAAAAACAAACTTAGGAATAAAATATGACCATTTAGGCCCACTTGGATTAGATTAGGACATTTATTATTAATTTCTTTAAAGAAGGGTTAAAATAGTTAAAATCAAAGTTTAATAAGTAAATCATTTTTAATATGGGGTTATACATAAGATAAATTCAATTGTAAATATTCATTAGAAAGCTAAAAAGATTTCCTACATGATGATATTTTATCTGTAATTTTTAGACATCCAATAATGTAATTTATTTATGACACAAAGATGATGCAGTAATTATCTTATTAATGAAATATTGACATAATTGATGTTATAAACACCAAAATAAATGTAATTTGAGACTTTTTATGAATTCAACTAATTTTATAGGTTACTATGATATATTAATGTTGATTTAATCAACTTGGTTCGAACATATAATTCTTTTATGACTTTCAAAAAAATCATATATCAAATAGTGTCAAAATTGACACAAAATAGTTTTTAAATCAAATATTATATTATTAATTGTTATTTTATTCCTAAAAATCTAAGGTTCGGCCAAATGACTTAGATAAGGATATATATTTTAATAATAAACAATTTGGGGTTCGTTTGGCATGTTATAGTAAGTGTATTAACCATATAGTGAAAGAAAACAAAAAGACATGGTAAACGTTAAATTATTTAACTTAGAGTTAAATCTAATTGATAAGGTTAAAATAATACCCTAAACTTGTCTAAATCCTATTGGATGATAGGATTTCGACTTTTCCCCACTTTATCTTCGAAATAAGACCCTTTGGAACCATTATAAACCGATTTTGACTTTAATATAAAATAATATTTTGAGATATTCCTAAGGTGCCCCTCTCCTCCCCTATAAAAGGACACCTCCTCCCCCTCCTCCTCACACCAATTTGAGCACTCAAGCTCGGCCAACCCCTGCCAAAATCTCTTCTCCACTTCCCTAGAAACATCCTAGAGGTTCTGGTCTTCCTCAAAGACCAATTCTAGTGCCCTAAGAGGAGGTCTTAAAGAGGCACTTCAAAGAAGAGGTAATTACCGTTACCAATTCTTTCATCTTTATTTCTTCTTCCACTTCTTCTTCTTAGGTTGTTTCATTATGAAGTAATAACATCAGTATCACTCATATACTGATATGTTATTATAAGTATGAAACAACCCTATTTCACCATCTATCCATCCTACGGAAAAAGAAATCACCGTGCGTGCGTACGTATGGAATACCGTCTCCACGCCGTGGTGTAATCTATTTTCCACCATCACCTTACAAGGATGGTTATAATGGTGTAATGAGTAACTAAATATGATTATTATGAAGTAATATTGATACTGAAATAATATATATATACTCCAATACAATTCCACGATCATAGGAATGATATCATCACTCGTGCGTACGTACGGAATACCGTCTCCACGATGTGATGCGACTCGTTCTACATGATCTTCATTTCATAATGATTATATAAATGAATTGAATGAATGAATATGGTATATAATACACTAATACCATTCTGGAAATGAATTATCTATAACCTAAAGATAAGAATAAGAATTTATTCGACAAAACACGCATAAGAACAAAAAGTTATAAAGACCCGAGTAACAAGTAACAATGAAATATTACTAACAAGAAGCTAATAATATGACCATATATGATATCATATAAATATGTATGATTCTGGAATAAGTCAATAACATTATTTAAACCATTATACAGGAGCTTCGGACACGTACAAAGCTAATCGGACCTAAGGTAAGGGAAATATCACAATCTCATTTTTATCCGAGATTGTTTATTCGTAAGTATTTACTGGGGTGTATTTTATCATCCACATCCATGTTTCATCAATATGTCATATTATTTCCATCCACCTACAATTGTTTAAATCCATTTTTACACTTCGGTGAGTTTTTAGTAATATGTATGAAAGGAATCTTTTGTCGTTTTTCGTACGAGGTACTTTTTGACTTTTCCGACAAAAGTACGAAGAATGTTTTTTTTAACTTATACGGCATGAATGGATTTTTAAAACATTATTTCCAAGAAGCTTACTTTACAAGTTTTCAAGTTTATTTTTAATCAACTTCTTTTATTTTAAAGTTGTATGACATGTTATGAAAGGAAAAATGTTTTTGAAGAAGAAAGGATATTTTCCTCAAGAATGGAGTTCAAGTGATTTTCAAAATTATTTTCCATCTAAGATAATAAAGGTATCTGTTTTTATCCCTATTATTAAATTGATTTGATCATGTTGTGATGGATTTATTTTTATGAATTCCTTTATCTTATATGAATTGTTTTATGATGTCATGTTGTTTAAGAATCCCATTTTTATTACATGGGTTATGTGATGATGTAAGATTTATGATTATGTGGCACACATAAGAAAGGATTCATTATAATATGGGTGGGACCTATATCTCCCTCCAATGCATTGGGTAAAGATTTTATATCTCATGAGATAGACATGGCTGGAACGGAAGGTTATTTCGGTTCAGTGATACAGGACTGAAACGAGGAGTGAACTCGGTTCAGAAAGGGACTTTGTCCACTAAGATAGTCTTGGCAATGAGTCATGACTAACAAGAAATGATTTTCCATGATTATGTGTGCATGCCACAAAGTTTCAAGTTTTATGTTATGATTATGGGGATCTAATTTTCACTTCTATGATTTATTCCATGTTAAGATATTATGATCTCTTTTGCAGGTTTTGATTTTCAAAAAGATATGATATGATTTTTATTTCCTTTATTTGCCCTTGCTGAGCATTTGAGCTCACCCTTTTATGTTTTCTTTTCCCCAGGTCAGGAAGATGGATATTAAGTAGAATATGCTAAAAGGGACCCAAGATATGATGAAATAAATGGGAGACACTGTAGAAGATTTATGAACCAGTTGTTTATGTTTCCCAGTTTCTAAAGACACTATACCTATACGGTCCTTTGTGGATTTGTCATATGTTGTAATAAGTGTGCTTCAATTTTGAAGTATTAACAATGTATGTAAAGTATGGGTCGTTATAGTGTTGATAATTCGTGTGTTATAGAATCATGGATGTGTACAAGTGGAAACATGGGAAAGAATAGTCGATACGATGGCTCAATGACCCAATATTTTTGGAATGGAATCATAAAACATCTGGGAAATGCATCTCGAGGATGAGATGATATAAGGTGGGGATATTGTATGATCCTAAACTATTTTATAGTTTATCTCGGTAAATATTTTAGGTAATTTTTGGTTTTACATAAGTACCATTGGTTGGAGTTATGGCTTGGTCTGAATTTTGGTGAAGTATTAGGAAATCTTTTAGAAAAGAGGTAGTGCATGGTTGGCTCATGGTTGGAACAAACCATGTGGAAACTAAGGAGAAATCATTTGCCCTATTTTTTTGAGTAAGTAGCTTCATCATGGTTGGAACATGGTTTGAGAGGTTTTGCAAGGTATTGATGAAATGTACACTGCTGAAGTAGTGGCTTACATAGGAATAATGCATGGTTTGTCTAATCATGTGACTAAACCATGAACAGGAAAAGTGTGACAGCCTAAAATTGTGGATATCATTTATTTTCAAGTTTTAATGAGTTGTTTTTCCTCCTATGTGGCCTTAAATAAGGATTTTACATTCCTAAGGGTAAACTAAGGTTCTACCATAAGCCTGGAGAGGTTTTGAGGGCTTATGAACACATTTCTTCACATTGAAATCCCGAATTGAAGATCCACTCTTCTCCCAATAAGTAGATCTCATTCTGATGATTCTCTCTTTCATTATTCAATGATTCCCTTATCTTTTCATAGAAAATATCCTCTATTTATTAGATATAAACATATCTGGTGGGATCTAGATCAAATATTATTGACCTAGGACTTTATTTATGAGATCTTGATGCCTTTGGTCATTTTTTTCAGTTTAGGATTTACATCCAAAACGTTTATCAATGTCGTTGAGTTGCTCAGATTTTGGGGATTTCCATTGGGCAAGAATTCTTTAACGAACCAAGGTGGGTGGTGTAAACCTAATTACCATAGTTGTAAATTTTATATGTATATGAAATATCATTGAATTTCTAGTACCCTTTATTAATTTTTCTTCCATAAATTGGGTTAATTAGATTGACCAATTGAGTTATTAGTGATTTGTTTAAATATGTGATTAATTAGGCAATTAATCATTAGACTGAGGGGCTCCTCTATTAGATAATTAATTTTGGGAAATTAGTTATAATAGATAGGATTTGTAAAATATATATTTAATCAGGGGATTATTTATGAAATATCTAATTGGCGACGTTTAGATAATTAATTGTGAATTAACTATTGATTTTGAGATTATGATCTAGATAATTAATTGTCGGATTAATTATTCAATGTATAGAAATAGAATGAGATAATAAATTCTAGAAAATTAATTCTGGGGTATTAATTTTGAGATTGGTTAATTAATTAATGAATTGATTAATGGTATTGAGAAATTTATTTAATTAGGGTGTTAACTAATGGATTCAAATAATTTAACTAATTTGTGAATTAGAGAGGGAATTGGTGTGGGTAATTAATAGATGAATAAATTATGTGTTCAAAAATAGGAACATGGTCCTTATAAATTGAGAAGTATAAATGGTAACATGGTAATTATACTTGTGAGTAGGAGAATCGGAACATGGTAATTATAATGTGAAGTTCACATGGTAACATGGTCATTATACTTATATGTAAAGAGAATGGGAACTTGATCATTCATTTGAGGAGTAAGAATGGTAACATGGTCATCTTACTTATGTGTGATATTAATAATTTTTTCAATGTGGTTTTTAAATGTAAAATTAATGAATAGAAATAATGGATCTCTGAGTTATGGCCCCACATGAGAATATTCAAACTCTGATATGAGTTGAATCAAGAACTAAGATATCATAGAACCTTGAAATAATGGATCTTTGATTATTATTTCACTGTTCAAATTTCTATATATAACTGACTGCAATATCTTATGACTGGACTTGTTTTAGACGCCGTTTGTGGTGGCCTACTGAGTTTTACTCACACCCTATCAGGGATTCTTGATCATTACCCGAATAGATTACATTGTTGCGTGACTAGATAAGGGAAAAGTCCCTACGATTGGTGGCTGATTTTGGGAAGAAACTTGGTGGAGGGAACCTGAAATGGTTTAAGACCCATTTGAAGAGTCGTACTGTCTTTAAATTCAATTGAATTATAGACCCTTGATGCTAGTATTTTCATAGAATGTTTTCACTTTCAGTTTTGTATTTTATTTCATTTTTTTATCTTCTAAAATGAGTATTGTTTTGGTTATATATACCTTCTCTAATTGTTATCTAGTTCTGCTAGTGTTTTACTCTGATAAAAGAGGGTATAGTCTCCTCATTATTGACTTACCAGACCCTCACTACTAGTAGACAGCCTCTGGCATATGGTGAGGCACCCCTGAGGTCATGTTGTTGACTAGTTCAGGGTATTGTTGCATGGCACCAGGGTTGGGGAATTACAGGAATGGTTTATAATTAAAAATTAAATATAATAAAAAATTCAGACTAATTGCATCGAGTAATAAAAATAATTGAATGTCATTTGTTTTTTCAATTTAACATATATCAAACTTGTGATACATTGATTTGAATGATACATATACATAATAAATCCATTTTGATGTAGAACATACACACAAACGCTAAATGTTTACATAATTAATGAAATCTTATATTGAAACACATACACATAATCTTTATGAAAGTTATTCAAATTTTATTATTCACTTTAGAATTTCATTATAACATGATACATTTAATATGTTATGTTATTAATTAGTAAATTTTATTTATTTATTTTTAATATTATTATAGTTAGGTTTTAATTATTCATATATAATTTTTTTTATTTTTTTATGGAAATTATTTTCTTCAAACATTAATTTATATATATTTATTTACTATGTTTTAATATTTTTAATATGTTTTCATCTTTATTTCCATATATATTAATTTTTATAATAATTTATATTTAATTTATAAGAATTATTAATTTTTTCAACATTTTTAAATTGTACCCATTTTTAATTATTTAATTTCACACATTTTTTATCATGCATTCAATTAAGATTATATATTCATTAATAATGTTAAAAACATATTTCTAAATAAATATATTTATTAATTTATATTTCTATATTTATTAATTTATATATTCCTGATTATAAATAAAGAAATATTATTTTTAAAAATCTATTTATATAATTATAATTATAAAATTATATATTTTTAAATAATTATAAAATAAAAAAATATTAAAATAATGAATATATTTACTATATATATATATATATATGTATATATTAAATTATAATATTTAATTATTTATATATAATTTTATAAATATATAAATATTATTTTATTTAAAAAATATTTAGATAATTATATATATATATAATTATAAAATTATGATAAATATTTTTATATAATGAAGATATTTATTGTATTTAAATTCATATTTACATATATTTATTTATAATTATATAAAAATATATAATGGTAAAAATATATTAAAAAGTATATAATTATAATAAATATATTCAAATAATAAATATATTAATAATATTTATATTTATATTGATGTATATTTACTAAATATATATATATAATTAAATTAATATATATAATGATATAAATATATTTATAATAAAAAAACTCTAATTAATATTTCTTTAAAATGAATATATTTAGTAAAAATATATTTATATATATTTATTTAATATATATAATGATATAGATTTATTTATAATTATAAATATATTTACAAATTTATTTTTAAATATATATTTACTATATTTATAAATTTATAAATTTATAATTATAAACAAAAAATACTTTTTAAAGTGTTTATAAAATTATAAATAAATAATTATATATTTAAATAATTATAAAATTATAATTAAAAAATATAAAATTATATTAATATATTTACAAAAAAAATATTCATAATTATTGTTAAAAATCTTTTATGTGCATTAATGTTTTAGCACTGATAATGTTGCCTCTTATCAGTACTTCATTGTCATTGATATAAACATCTTCTATCAGTTCTTATAAATTTAACATTGATAAAAGGTATCATTATGAGTGCTTTTTTGGAAGCGCTCATAAAACCTTCTCCAATATTTTTAAAAGAACCCTAATAGTGATTGATTCAATCGTGATTCACATGATTTCACATAACTCCCCTCCTACCAAAACTCCTCCTCTATATTCTCTCAGATAAATCAAAGCTAGAATCCAATGTATGTTATTTTTTTTCTCCACCTCACTTATTGATTTATTGGGTACTACATTAACCTCTTCTTCAACAACCACTTATAGATTTCATCCACTTGATTTAACTCAATTTGGATCTCCTCTACACCCTATATCACATGACTAATGTAGAATAATTCCCTTATAGTTTTTTCATGTTTCTTCACCAATAGTGTAGGGGATGTGATAGCCTTATTTATTTGTTAATGGTGTTGTTATTGATGGGAACCCTTGGGGTGTTGATTCTACTAGTATATGTGTAATATTGTCACACCCAAAGATCTAGTGAGAATCCCATAATGATTTTCTATTTTATGATATTAGTTAGATATCCCATTACACATATAATTTTCATCAATTTTTAAAATTCCTGGACATAATGAAAAAATTTATTTTTGTTTACTATTATTATACATCATTGTTATATTGGATCTATTTTTATCTACATTCTATCTTTTATTTATGGTTTAGTTTAGTTTTTTTGTGTTTTTATAATTTTTTGAAAAATTATTTCAATGAATAAAATTGATTTTGATTTCATTTCTTAAAGGTTTTTTAAATTTTAAATGCATGATTCCATCCATTGGTTGGTAAAATTTACTTTGGAATGAATTTTTTTAAATGAATTTTTTTTATCTATATAAGTATAAATTTATTGATCTTAATCATGGTTGAATTTTATTTTCTAAATAGATTTTACCTTGGGATTTTGAAAAGAGATAAATATAAGATATTTCATTCATTTATATTTTCATTTTTTGGAACATTTTTATAAATGGTGTTCAGACTATTTTTTTTGATTTTTTTGTAAATGAAGTTTAATTAACTATTTTGTGATATATTACTTGGCTTGTTTAGTTTAGACCCTACATACACACCTATAATTCCCTGAGCCAGCACTTTCAGATTTTGAGCTAAAACATGATGTGTAATTTTTTTATAAACAATATCTAAAACAATACACAACACATTACTCAATCGGGGACCTTTTACCAGTCTAGGTTTTGGATAATATAAAAACCTTACATTTTTATTAGACTTTTATAGAAATAAAATAAAAGAAAATACACCACATGTGATAAGTCTAGAAGTGAAATGAACTCTTTCAAAAAATTCTACTCAATCTCTAGAAGATAAATTTAAAATATATGGTGAGAATTAAATATTCATAGTAAGGGGTTAAAAAATATAAAAATAAGATTTAAAATATTTTATTGGAATAAATATTTATACATATACTTGGAAGATTATTTTATTGAAATATAAATAAGTACTATAACTAAGAAAAAATGAATTTAATAGGATAATTATTTTTGAAAAGATCATTGTGATTCCTCAATTGAAATTAATAAATTTTTGTGAGTCATCCATGATACATAGAAGAACATGTTAAGAACATAGGTTCTCTAGTCATAACTCATATGGAACAATGTACCCTTAAGATTTATAGGTTTACTCCCAATAACATCACTTAACATTCATCATAATAGTGCCAATTTAAAGAAAAACCCTTTTAATGGACCTTTCTTTCTAAATAATAACCTGAAAAATTTTCAAAATACATACATAAAAATTAATTTATTTAAAATAATGTTACCTTCCTTCTAACATGTAATAAAAATTCCCATGAGAATTTATATAACCATTTTAGGAGAATCCCAAGAATAGAAAAAAATGTTTCTATTTAAAAGTCATAAATAAAATGCATAATAAATTCACACTTGATCTAAAAATGCATATATAATTTTTTCATCTTAAAATATTCATAATCCATAATTTTTTTTTGTTTTCAACATAAAACTATAATAGTAAAATTTTAAATAAATTATTTTAATGATTTATGATATCCATGTACTTAATAATTTTAGATGTAAACATTAAAATATAAATTAAAACCCTGAATTTATTAGGAATTCAAGGTATATTGATGTTATGCATAACACATGTCCATGACTATATTCAAATGATACATCCTTATTTTCAATATAACATGATGACACGTTTAATTTTATATTCACACTCTTTTAGAAGAATGAAAAAATTTTAAAACATGACAAAAAATAATTCATCCTTATATATATATATTGAATTTATAATACTCATAATCGTGGAACAAATTCATGTTTAATCAGAACATTGATAAATTAAAATATCTGTATTTAACAAGAATTTAAAACCAAGTTTTTGTAAACATATATATGATCATTTTCATAAGAAAATAAATAATTTCATTACACCACTATGTATTAAAACATGATTTTGTAGACAAAAAATTCCCTTAAAAAATAAATTTGAACTTATAAATAATTAATTAATCTATTACATTGTTGTATGTTATAAATATATAGTTATATATATATATATATATATTAAATTCATAAAGTCATAAAAATAAATAGTGAAGCATATGTAAAGGTATATTTTTAAACAGATTGAGCATTAATTAAAACAAAATTTTCAAAAAACATAAATTAAAATAAATAAATTGATTCCTTACACAAACTTAAATTAAAATTTGATGTGATAAATAAAAATAATTCATTTAAATTAAAATATGAACACTAAAAATAACATATATAATCTTCCATACATCATATATTTAGAAAATAATTTATATAAACATAAAAAATTAATCACATAAATAAAATGATCCCTTACATGTATTTCATAAAACCAGAAGTTTTGGCTTCATACCCTCTTAATTACTCTCCAAACTGAAAATTGGTTTTTTACAATTTTTATTTGCATACTAAGAGATTTTATTTCCATTTACGTAACTATTATAACAGTGAAGAAATATATATATATATATATATTTTGGTGTGTGTGTGTGTGAGTGTGTGTGTGTGTGTAATATTAATTTGGACTTATGCAGCAGAAAAATTAATAGTTCAGAATCAAATATTGTCATAAAATATTTTTCAAATTCATGGATTGGAAAATAAACATCAAGAAAATAGTAAATCTATATCTATATGCATACAATTCAATCCATATAATAAATAAAACAAAGGTGATTGAACTAACAAAAAAAATTCAAGATTCAACATCCAGAAAAAAAGAAAATTCTTCGAATCAAATTGGATGGACCTCGAGAGGTAAATGATACATAGATGGTTTCGATTGATTGGTATAAACATAGAAATAAGTCTTCCACAACTGTATATATTATAAATTCGATACCTGTAAATATAAATGACACATACTTCACTCTTGGTCAAATATAAAGAACACTCTTACACCATACCACGGTCAAACACTAACCATTGACATTGTCAGATTCATCAGCAATCGACCTCACTCGAAATCCACATCGAAGAAAGAAAATTCCTAAATATAATTATATTATAAAAATATAAAAAAATTGTAAATATATTGAAAATAATAATATTTTTTCATAAAGAAAGAAAATTACATTGTTTTATAAATATTGCTAATATTATTATCTTTATTTTTAATATTATTATAAATTTTATTTATACAAATTTACATAGTATAATATATTACCTTTTAATAATAATATTATATTTATATTTAGATTATTATAAATTTCTTTATTAAATTATTTAAATTTATAAGTACCATAAAATATCATTTATGAACTATATATACATTCATATATTTATTTAAGATTATATGCTAACAGGAAATTACCATTATTAACCATAATCATTTTAAATTTCAAAAAGACTTATTATATAAAAACATATTTCTTATAACATGTATTATGATATAATTTTAATAATTTAACAATCTTTTTATATAAACCTTTTTTTGTTATAAAAAAATAACCAAATAATTTAATTATAATAAATATTTTTAAAAAATAAAACTATGTTTATTTTTTAATATTAATTTATTATCAAAATTTATAATTAATTTTTATAGATTAATAATTCTTTTCTTAATTACTTATAAATTTCCAGAATGTTACATTATTCTCCCTTAAAATAATTGCACCCTCGAAATTTGTTCGTCGTACTCTGAAAATTCTGATTTTCTATATTCAGAATTAAGAAAACTAAGACTGATAAACAACTATGCTCTACCACTTAGATGATAAGATCTAATTCCCAAATTTTTCTAGACCATTCCTATAATAAAAATTATAACACCCCAATCCCACACTTCCAGATTCAGTTCTAAAACATTTTGTGTAATTCTTTTATAAATGATAAATTAAATAATACATGACACATTACACAATCAATGACCATTTACCAGTCTGGGTTTTGGAGAATAGACAACCCTTACATTTTATTTTCAGAGTTTTAAAAAAATAAAATATATCAAATAAAAAGACATAGTATGCACTAACTCTACAAGTGAAATGAACTCTTTCGTAAAAATCTAATGAACCTGTAGAAAATAAATTTAAAACATTGGGTGAGTATTAAATATTCCCATTAAGGGGTTTTAAAAACATTAATAAATGATTTATAACTATTTCATAGAATGTATATATATATATACACACACATTGAATTGGTTTTATTGAATTCTAAATATGTACATATATCATAGAAAACATTAATTTTAAAAAATAATTATATTTGAAAATATCATTGGGATTCCTCCCTTGAAAATATTAAATTTTGGTGGGTCTTCCATCGTACTTGGTAGACCATGTTAAAAACATAAGGCCATTAGTCATAAATAATATGGAACAAAGTCCTCTTAATATTTATGGATTTACTCCCCATAACATCACTTAATATTCCTTATAATAGTTCAAATTTATATAAAAACACTTCTAATGGACCTGACTTCCTCAATCAGAACCAAAAACAATTCAAAATACATACATAAAAAGTATTATTTTATAAATAAAGTAACATTTCTTCTAAAAGGTCATAATAATTTCTTTGATAATATCTGAAACCATTTTAGGAGAATCCCAAGGCTAAAAATAAAATTTATTATTTAAAAGTCATAAAAAATGCTTAATAAATTCACACATGATCTAAAAATGCATATATAATATTTTCATCTTAGAATAATCATATTCATTAAATATTTAGGGTTCACATTGAAAATTATAAAAGGAAAATTTTGAATAATACATTTCAAAGTGTTAAAATATCCATGTACTTAAAAATTTTGGGAAGTAAACAATAAAGTTTATATTTAAATAATGAAGTTATTGTGAATTCAAGGTATTTCGATGTTATGTATAATGCATGGACATTACTATATGAAACTGTGACATATTTATTTTCAATGTAACATGATGAAATTATTAAATTTCTATGCACAAACTTTTAAAATCCTCACAGTAAAATTATAAACATGACAACAATCATTTCATTCATATATATATATACATGGAATTTATAATACTCATAATTGTAGAATAAATTCATGTTTAATCAGAACATTGATAAATAAAAATATATGTATCTACCATGAATTATAAAAATGTTTTGATAAACATAAATATAATCATTTTCATAAGAAGATCAATAATTTCATTACACCACCATGTATTAAAACGTTATTTGACAATTAAAAATAGTTTTATAAAAAATAACTTTAAACATATAAATAAATTATAAATATCTTACTATACCAAATGTTATATAAATATACTTACATATATATATTACAACTATAAAGAATTAGAAATACATAGTGAAGCATAAGTAAAATTATAATTTCTAGCATATTTATAAATAATTAAAACCTAATTTTCTTAACACATAAATTAATATAAATAATTTTATTCCATACACAAACTTAAATTATAACTTAAATTGGAAAAAAATAATTTATTGTAATTAAAATCTAAACAATAAAAATAATGTATATAATCTTTTTCACATCATATTTTCAGAACATAATTTAGATCAACATTAAATATAAATCATATAAATAAAATTATCCCTTACTTGTATAGCATAAAACTAGAACCTCTGGCATCAGATCTTCTTTATTACTCTCCAAAGTGAAAATTGGTTTTTTTCCAATTTTCAGTTTCACAATAAGAGATTTTATAGCCATTTACATCACTATTCTAATAGTTTTGATATATATATATATATATATATATATATATGTTCGTTATACTAATTTGGACAAATGTAGAAGAAAAATTAATAGTTCAGAGTCAAGGATTGTCGAGAAATCATGTTGAAATTCACATATTGGAATATCAACATCAGAACAAGATCAGAAATATATCAATATGAATATAGTTCAATCCAGTTAATAAAAAAATAATGGTTATTGAAAACCAAAATAATAATGCAATATTCAACCTCTAAACACCAAGAAAATTGTCTGAATCAAATTGGAAGGACCTTAATAGGTAAATGATACTCAAATGGCTGAGATTTATTAGAGTATAAAAATGAAAAAAACACTTTCATTACCCCAAAAGATCCAAGATTTTATACAATTAAATGGAATGTTACTTACCTCACACTAGGTCGAAGATAAATAACAATCTCCCACCTTACCATGATTTAACCCTAACCATCGACGTCATCAGATCCATTAGGGAGAGACCTCACTCAAATTGTCATGCAAAGACCTCAATATTGAATACATCTTACTCTCAGCCTCTCCCTTGATGTCAGATCGCAATCAGACTCAACCTTCGACCAGAGTGAAGATCTCGGCTCCCTACCTGTACTCAATGACCGGCCCCATGAAACCCTTGATCTCACCTAGAGTTCTCAAAATTGGATTCCTAGAAATGAGTCGCTCGGAACCCACTCCCCCTTTTCTCGATTTCACAAATTCATCATTAATTTCATTTTTTTAAATTATTTTCCACTTTTTTTCTACTAAAAATGAAAATTTATATATCCTAACATATTTATAATTTATAATTACATTAATATTCTTTACATTATATTCATATTTCATTAAAATAAAAAATAATTACTTTCCCAAAATAAAATAAAACCACTTCATAAATATATTGAAAATAATAATAATTTTATTAAAGAAATAAATTTCGTTTCTTTTGATATATAAGATTAAAATTATTATATTTACTTTTAATATTATTATAAATTTTTTAAAACAAATTTAAATAGTATAATTTATTACATTTTAATCATAATATTATGTTTATATTTAAATTATTATAAATTTAATTTTTAAATTTTTTAAATTTATAATTACCATAAAATATCATTCTATGAACTACACAGACACACATATATATAATATTATATGTTCACAGAAAATTAATATTATTAACCATAATCGTTTAAAATATCATAAATACTTATTTTATTGAAACAGATTTCTTATAGTATGTAATATGATATAATTATAATAATTTAATAATCTTTTAAAATTAACCCTTGTGTTGATATAAAAAATAACCAAATAATTGAATTATAATAAATAAAATTTTATAGAAAATAAAACTATATTTTTTCTTTGAAATATTAATTTATTATTAAATCTTATTTTTTTGAGGTTAATAACTCATTTATTAATTACATTGAAATTTATAGGATCTTAAAACACCTCTATTGGTATATATAGATTTCATGCTTTCAAATATGTTATGTGGTTATGATGTGAATTTGTATTTCATTCATGTGGTCTATTTATGGAAATTATGGTGCAGGTAAGACGAAATGGGTCACATGGAGATGTTTATGTCTTGGCTTAGTTGTTGGTTTATTTTTGGATGTTCTTTTATATTAATATTTTGAAATCTTTACTATTATAATTTTATTTCACTTTACAGAGAGACATGATTATGTATTACTATAATGTTTTATATAAAGTTTTTAGTAAATTTTCATAGGAATCATTTGTTCTAATTATTTATTTTTGAATATTTATTTTATATACATGGATGTATAATGTATTGACACACTATTCTAGATACTCCGAATCGTTTACAATTATTTTTTAATGTTATTAAAGGGTGAAATAAACACCAATTTGATATAGAATGATAGTAGGGTTCTTTAACTGCTAGAATTATATGTCATATCAGTAATATAAATTTATAATTTAATATAAAATCCTAAACAATGAGAATAACAAAGTCTAGCAGCTCATGAAAAAAATATTTAGATTAGGTATTTATATAAAACCAAATACATATTAAATTTAATAATAAAACAGAGTCATTTTGTACTTAAAAAGTTATTATATTAGTTTCAAAAACTAAACAAGTCAATGATACTTAATAATTTATCATAACATATCATTCCTTCCCAGTTAATTAACCTAGATATTATCTCATGACAAATGAAATCACTAAATAATGATTAAGTATTGTTCATTGAATTATAATTCATTTATATTATAGTGAAAGGATATGAATTTCTTTTTAATACAAGACAAGTTATAAAATTGAATACATTAATAAGTAAATAAATATCAGTTAAACTCATCATTTAAAACTAATTATAGGTTTACTAAAAGTACTCAAGATATTAAAACATAAATATGTATCAAATAGTAATTTCCTTTCTTGAACAGAGGTCTAGGACATGTGAATACTCACATTACTTTATCAAAATAAATTGAGGTAAGATAACCCCAACATATGATTGCTTCATTCCTTTATGAATCTTAAAATGATTTTAAGCGTATATAATTTCTATGTATGAACTTATATAAATGAAATAAAGTAAATTATTAAAGAACACAATTCCAAACATTAATTTTATACAATAAATTACTTTAAGACAAGTAAACATGTTTAAAAAATTCTATACAATAAACCATAGTAAAATATGTAATCTGAACACAAACCATGACGTGGTTCACATCTCACCAAACTCAATATCATGAGAACACATTACTCAGTCCTCCTCTAGCTAATTTTTTACTAAAAATGCTTAGTTTTTCCCATAGAATAACTATATAACCCATTTATCACAATTTATATACTACCAAAATCCTCCCATGATCTTTTAAACACCAAAAAAATATAGAAACTCGAAACATGGTGTAACTTAATGGATTGTTCCTTTCCAAATGAAAACCAAAACCTCTTTTATTCTCTCACCCCGGGTAATAGAGAACCTCTAATTTGACTCACACTAAGATAAATTAAATTCAATACTAAGCCTAATATGACAAATAAAATCTATCTAGAACCTCATGGTCTTTTAGAAGATAGCTTTTAATGTCATGAATATTTGTAAAAATTTATTGATGTTTATTCTTGAATAAATTTCATCGAAAGTGAAATATTGTATTTGTGGATTATAATCCTATTAATATCAACCAATGAGAATGAATACTACATGGGATACTCCACCCTTGGGAAACCATTGAAGAAAACCTAACGCCGCCAAACACGAAACCCTTGTTTCAAGATCCTTCGCTGGTGTCGTCACTGGTCACGCTCCTTCAAAGGCCTCTGAGCACATTGAGCCCAAAATATTCCATCACCGAGGTCTATCAACGATTTCTTTCTTAAAATATGAGGTTCAATTAAATTCATTATATTTGTAGTTTTCGTTGGTAATCATGCTGTTCAAGAAAATACCTTCTTTACTTTTTCTATGCAAAACCCTGGAAATCATTGGATTTTCTAATATTAACATATGATTATTGAACTCACTGCGTGTTCTTTTTTGATTTTCATCGAAAGATGAGTTTTACAGATTCTGGACTATGGGTTACTGGTATTTTGGGGGTTGAGAAATGAAAGTATTAAAATGTTCTCCACACTATCATTTTGAGGGCGAACCCCCTATTGTTCATATATGGCTTGTGTTCCCAAATTTACCTCTTCATCATTTCTAACAGAATGACATAACTACTATTGCAAGTTTATTTGTTCAACCCATAAAGCTTGAAACTACCACATTGAACATATCACAACCCTCAATTTCTAGGATTTGTACTGAAATCGATATCTTGGATGACATGCCTTCGTGATTCTGGATTCAAAGTGGGGATCATGGTTTCATACAAGATGTGGTTTTCAAAAATGTTCCAACTTTCTGCAAACAATGTTCAAGAGTTGGTCACTCTTGGAATGAATATGAGAGTCAATGTAAAAATCCTCACCCCCACCTATCACTCCAAATCTATTTGGGTGGAAAAGGAAGCATCTAAATTTCCCCATGTTTCCCAAACAGAAAAGCCTGCTGTCTGTTCTAATCTCCTGAATGTTTTAGGCCCCACTGAGACCTCCAATCTCTTTGAGGCTGAAATCTCTCACAATCATACACCTTCTAATGAAGTAAATCAGGATAACCTCATTACTGAACCATACATCCTTTAGAACCATGAATCTATACATAGAGTAAAAGAGATTGTGCAACCTAAAATTGAAGAATATTTTCAAGTTGTGCTTGATAAATCTTTCCAATTGGAAGTGAATTTTTTTAAAGTCGAGTGCTAGAAAAGGAAAAATGAAACGACTGAATCTGATGGTTTCATTACTCTGAGTACCAAAAACACTCGGAAATTTATGGAAACTAACAATATCGAGAGAATGATTGTAACATGTTCCCTAGCTTCCAACATGAGGGAACAAAAACACTGCCCCCACAGCCTACACCTAATGTTCATTTACCCACTATCTCGGATGCATCATCAAAATACTCTTACTGATCTACAAGAATTATCCAATGAGGATAATGAAATGAACCTACTTATAGGTATTCTTATCATATAGAGGAGAGGTTAGCTTTTTCAAATGACCATGAATTATGGATGGAAGAGAAAGATAATACTGTATTTTGATAGTATAAAAATGGTGAGATAACATATGATACCTACCATGACATTAGAAAGAGGACACTCATCAATATTGTTGAATAATTTAAAAAGGACCCAAACTTTAGCTTCATTGATATTCCTTGGAAATGAATTTTTAATTTACCCTAGTTTGATGGAACCCCTTCTGTTTTGCACGCTTCCTTGCGGCTCAGATTTTATGCGGACTCTCTCTGCTTTTTTGGCGACGTCACTAAAGATACCCTCTTGCTGATAATATTTTTTAGGAGGAAATTATTTTATTTTTTGGACAAGAAACATGAATTCAGGCTGGAATTATGGTTCATCAGAATGGATTGTTCCTATTGAGATGTTTAACAACAAATCCTACTACAACAGATGGGTGTTTAGGAGGTGATGAAGGCTCTATTTTTGCTGGAATTAATTTTGGAAGCCACTGTGGACTTGTGACCTCTCTAAATGATGTTGTTTCCTGAGGAATATGCTTTTCTAGGGGTAGAGGTTAAGATTTTGGTGATTCTAAATAATGATCAACATGAGGATTGCATGTTATCTTGAGGGATATTCTGTAATTAGCAATGAAGAGTTGTCTTGCTAGAAGATGATTTGATGTCCCTTTTCTGATCATTATAGATAGAAACAATGCTTTAGGTTACCTTGGGCTGTATTGGATTTTCAATGAAGAACAATAGCGAAGAACTCTGAAGGCCATGGACCCATTGTTTCACATTAAAGTCGGGTTCAACAGCTATTTCACGAGAGTTTTGGTCTGCCTATAATTTATAGGACTACTCATTGAGCTTCTCTTATAATTGTTTCTTTTCTCTGAAATATTTTCTTGGATTAATCTAAATCCTTGCTGGAGTAAGCTATTTACACCTCATATTTTTATTGTTTCTCTTGATTTTAATAAATTAATTTTAGGGAATGAATTGGGAGACCAATTCGTGTCACCGTTTTAAAAAAATGGATTTGTGGATTCTTTTGTGAAATTTGATGAAATTGGTTTTTAATTATTAAATAGTCACTTAATTGAATTTTAAAATAATCCCATAATAACCATTGTATTTAGTTGGGTATTCCAGGGCAATAATGTTAGGATATAAATTTTTAATTTTCTATGGTTTTCTAAATTTTTATTCATGTTAGATTTATGATATTTTTATGAAATTTTTAATAATCATTTTTTTCTTTATAATGGTTGGATCTATACTTATCCTATTCATGGCCATTCCTTTTTTAAATTTTAGTTTTGAAAAATGAAACTTGTTTCTAAATTTTAATTCAGGTTTTGAAATGAAAAATTATGGTTTCACCTTACAATAAACTAAAATGGATATGGTGTTTTGAAACTTATAATGTGATTTCAAAAGTGATCCTATAAATGTTTGACATTTGAAAGTTTACATATTTTATTTGGAATTGTTTTAAACTTTTAATTTATTAACAATATTTTTTGAATATGATTTTATAATTATTCACTAGATGCTAGCAATTTTTATAGGAAATGGGGTTTATATCCCAATAATAATTTTCAATTAAATCATCAATTTTCATGTGGAATTTTAAAAAATATATTTCTATCTAGGTTTTAATAATTCAAAAAATAATCCTTTTGAATTTTAAAAGTGGTTATTATATTAGATTTGAAATTTTAAATTAATATGTTGTAATTTATAAAATTTTGATCTTTTACAAAACTGTTTTGTGAAGCATTTGCTTTCAATATAGAATTTGGAAAATGATCATAGGAATAAGATAATTAATTTCTTATTCATTAATACCTATAACTAAAATTAATTATTTTAGATTCCAACCACTTATTATTTTATTAATTCTAAAGAATATTATTTCAATGTTTTATTCCTTTTATACCAATTAGGTACCTCTCCATAGTGTCTAAAATAAACTAGACTAGGAAATGAGGAATTCATTTCCACTAAGAGACCATATTGTAGTCTTATTGAAATAATATTTCTATTCATGTGATAGTGGTTATTGTATACACAATCCATGGTGATAATGTTTCTCAACTAATTTGGAATGCGGAAAGGGTTATAAAAAATTATGTTCACAACTAACATGTGTTGTAGGATCAACTCATATGCCAAACCATTGTGTGCTTGAATTTTTTTTAGATTTAGGAAAAAACTAGGAAATGTTGTTAGATTATTCACCAAATCCTTTCCTGAGAACATTTATATTTAAGGATAAAACTATTATATTCATTAGAATCATCTCATGAATAGTTATTATTTCATTTTTTATTAAGACTCACCCCCATCTCTTTTGGACATGCATCAAGGTTTCCTCATGTACTATAAGAAGTATTCATCCCATACGCGGTATCAATGATCATTTTGGTTGAATTAATAGGATTAAACCTTTCATATTGGAGTAATTATTTCCATAAATTCAATTACCCATTTCCTCCAAATAATACTAAAATTATTTGAAACAATAAAATGTTGGGTTCACCTTATTATAATAATCTATAATTTCAACCTTTGGTAATGAATATCGTATGATTTCTTTCTTTTTTTTTGTAAAAAATGAATATTTCATGAACCTAATAGTATGTATATGAATTGAAAATTGATGCACGCTAATCTTATTGAAAATGATTATGAATATAGAGTTAAATATTTCATCATGTTTGCAAGTGTATCATGAATATTACCCTTATCAAAGCCTTTTTCCACGTATTTGTTGTATTTATTCAAGAAATATTTGTCAGGAAGAGTTTTAAGAACATTTAATTTGACAATGAATCTATAAAATCTATAAATGTTTCACTAAAACATGAATTTTTCTGAATGTGCCCCCAGATTGAGATGATACAATGTTTTATGTATCATTTGATATGAATACTAGTGTAAATGGTGATGAAGATCACATGAACGAAATGAAAATGTAAATTTACGATGACCTTCATCATTGTCCAAAGTTATTTAAGAAATTAAATATTTTTGCTAATAGATCACTGTATACCATTTTTACAAAATATAGAACATTGTTAGCTGGATTGAAGTTATATAATTTGAAGGATGGTTACGGTTGCAACAATACCATCTTTTCTATACTACTTGGTCAATGAAATGATATTATGCCAGAATAAAATGAGATTCCATGTCTAACAAATGATTCTAAATGAATGCTATGTTCAATGAGAATTATATCTAAACTAATAAAATATTTCCAAAAATTTTTCATAATGTTTCTCAAGGTCCATGAATCACCCATAAAATTCCATAAGTGTGGTAGAGATTGATACAAGAAAAATGAATCATTTACATTGAAATATGTATGTTACTTTCATGAAATTCCTTGGTTTAGAAGACTATATAGAAGTTTGGAAACCATGAGAAAATGACGTAACATGCAGATACATTAATTAAGGACAAGAACATACAACATCCAATGGATTATACTCAGTGGAAGAAAACTTATTACTAGTATCATGAATTTGTAAATTATCTGAGAAACATTCAACTTTAGTTACATACAAATGGAATAATTCCTTTTGGTGTATAGGGAATTACTCGTTGTACATGGCCCAAATTTTTTTAAAATTATATCTTTACACCATGGTTATACATGAAGCGCAAATAAATTCTATTATCTCAACTCATATCTAGACCAAAGAAATATGGTAATGACATTGATTTCTATTCGGATACATTGATGAAAGATCTAATATTGATGTGGGATACTTGTGTTAAAATTTATGATGCTCATAGAATTGAAGATTTCACATTGATGGACATGTTGTATTGGAAGATAAATGATTTTCCTGCTTATGAAAATTGGTTAGTATATAATATTAAAGGAATGTTGGGGTTTCCCATTTGTGAAGAATAAACACCCTTAGTTCTATTGAAACATGATCAAAAGACTATGTTTTTAGCACATCAATTTTTTTTACCTCACCGACATAAATACTGATCTTAGACGAAAATATTAGATTGAAATACAAAACATAGCACAACACCAACTCCACTAATGGGTGATCAAATATTCGATAATATAAAATATAGTAAAACTCATTTGGTAACCCATTTTCAAAAAACCTTACGAAATCAGGTTTGATAACAAGATAAATTTTCATTGAAATACAATATTAGACTTTTTTTGTAAATCAAACAATTTCCTGATGTCATCAATGAAGAAATAAATGTATTTGATAGTGTTAGTGGAAATTTTAGTAAATGTTATTGAAAATAAATATGTAATCATTTCTTGGATATACATGATTAACATGAGGATAAGGGAAGGGTTGGAACCAGTGATGGGTAAAGTGAGGAATTTTCTTCCTATATCATCTTACACTCCATCAAGATAGAAAAAATTGAAAATTTTCATTTTCTGTAATGGTGTAAAAGGTATAGAGGGGTATTCATCAAATATAAATACTTTTGCATTAATGAATAATTTTAGGTTATAGTGACTAAAATCAGATGAATATCATTTTTTGATGAAATATTTGATGATAAATTGAATTATGTTGCATTTTACCTAAAAATGTATGACATGAATTAACTAGACTATAATTTTTTTCGAAGACTTATACAGTAAAGTTATAGATCCAATTATTCTTTGAATCATGAAAAAGGTTGTTCTATTCATATTAAGTTAAATATATATGTTTTTCCCATCCTCATTCTTTGAAATAATAATCTGCCATGTGGTTCACTTGGTTAGAGATATCCAAATATATGACCTTTTCCATTACAGATGGACATACCCCATTGAAGGGTATATTATGAATTTTAAATGTGTTGTCAATAATAAAAGTTCTTCTGAAGTTAGTATAGTAGAATGATATATTGTTGAGGAATATACTAAAAAATATACTGATTACTTATCATATTTTGACCACATTGGTCTCCCAAAGTCTCCTCATAGTGGATTTCATATGGGATAATTAATTTAAAAAAGATATGTTGTTATAATTACCATAACTATGCGGGGAAGGCACACATTTACATTTTACAAAATAGTTAATATTCTTATCCATATACTAAATCCATAAATGAAATTCTTCGTGATTTCAATCCATCATGGGATAGAGGATGGATATCAAATAAAAATAATAAAATGTTTATAGGATGGTTTTGAGATCAAATTTATAAGGATTTATATGAAATAAAGAATTCAATTTCGAAATAACTCTGATGGATAACCTCAGTACCAAATGAAAATGATACATCTTACACTAGTTTTGTAATCATTGGTTTTGATTTCAATACAAAATAACATTATATCAACATTATAATTTAAAATATTAGAGTTATACTTTTAGGGGAAGTGACACACATATCTAGTTCCAATAATAGAAATATAATTTATGAAAATACATAATATTTTGGTATTATAGAACAAATATAAGAGTTTCATTATACACCATTTAAAGTGACGATTTAATGTTTCTAATGAGTTGATAATAGAAGTGTAGTGAAAGTTGATGAAATGGGATCATTGAAGGTTAAGTTTAGTGTGGAAGGGGAAAAGGAAGAGCCACTCATAATGGAATCACAAGCAGTGCAAGTATTTTATGTCTCATATCCAAAAAACAACAATTGGTTGATTATGCTACTAGAGTCTAAAACAACTGTAGGTTTTGATGGAAATTCATTCAAGGATGAACCTTTCATTATGGGTCATAATTAGTTCATAGAGGTCCCGATATATAGAATTTATTATGCATTATATGGTACCACAAATAGGGTATTTGGATTTTTTATAGAGGATCCAAATAACTCCAACCATTAAAAAAATATTGAGATGTCAATATGAAGGTTAATGTGTTTTTTAATATACAATACTTTTCCACATTATATTATATGTTCTCTACAACATTAATATAATCTAAATTAATCGTTTGACTACACATGCTGAAAATGTCTTCTTAAAAAGATTATGTTACCAATCCCAAGGAATAATAGACTTTTGTTGCTCAAACTATAAAATTTTTAGGGGATCGAAAACATGTTGATGAAAAAAACAAGAATGATGTAGCATCACAGTGTTGAATAAAATTATCAATGCATGAATTAAGGGTATAAAATAAGAGATTTTCTTCAATCAACTTCACTAACCTATTGAAGCAAACAAGTTAATATCCATTTGTTATATTAGGGTTACAATGGGGATGAATGTGACGATTTATATAGATTCGTGGTGCCACATCCATGATGTAATGAAGGAAACATTTTGGATAGATATAAAGGAAATGTAATGATATAATTTCTGTATTTTCTTTTAAAATTATATAATTATTCACTTATTTAATTTTCATTATTCATTGAAGAAATTATTTATCTTTAAATTTTTTGATAATAAATCTGTATTAATGGCACAAGAAAAGCCAATAGAGTCTTAAATACTCTTCTTACAAAGTTACATCATATTGATGCTATGGGGAAAGTAAATCCCTGCCCACTAGTTAGTTATGAGGAAATTCTAAATTAGGAATCATCGTATTCTTTCATCAGTTGTTACGATGAGAAATCAACTCATGTTCATTGCTTTTGATAATATATAATTTTACATTATTTATTTTTATCTAATTTTATTTTAAATATTTAATTTTTGAAATTGAATAAGGGGGATGAAAATGATTTATGTGAATTAAAACTAATGTGCCCCAATTGTAAATCAAGGATGAGGTATGCCTCACTTGAGTAGAAATCGATATGTATTTTAAATAAAAAATAAAGATTAATGTGATACAAAAAAAACATGCATTCTTTTGTTTATATGTTCCTTAATGAATCAAAATCTAAATCCATTTCCATTCCATGTCATGTGCTATAGAAGTAGGATCTCATAAAAAATGGGATCAAACTTGTTGATGAAAATTGAAAAGATGGAAAACATGTGTATATATGAATTAATAGAAATTAATTATGCATTATTATATTATTACATAAAAAATATATTTGTATTCATATTTTTTATATTTTTTACTTAGAAGAGACATCAGTAAATGTAGTAGAAAAAAACCACTTTCTGTAACTTTGATGCTGCTAGAACAATATCGTCTCCTTAAAGGAGTATGTTTTAGAGTATCTCCACCAATATATTTAGAGAAGATAAAACCAATAGAAGATAAGTATAAGATGGTGAAATTATTGGAGACACAAATATAGGTTTTGGAAGATATTATTGTTTGGTCTTGTTTGGTAGACCAATATATGAGAAATTATCAAAAAAAACTGATGACAGAACAAAGATCCACACATGGAGAACCAAATGACCCCACTTGCTATGAGGCTATTCATTCCCCTCAACAGCATACCTTACCTGAGGTAATCAATTTCTTTATTTGTCTTTCTCCTAAATGTGAATCAATCAACTTATGATAACTTTATATTACTAAAATTCTATAGGGTAAAGTTGTATGTGATTACTATCTATCAACACCAATGAACCATTTAGTTTAAAATTAAGTAATTATTACTCACATGTAGTTGAGGGGAACCAAATGATTGGTTAAAAAGGATTACATAAATATGTTAGGAAACATAGGTCCAACATAATAATAGAGTGATGGATGAATCACATGAAATTGTTATGTTTTAAATTAAATAATTCCAAATCAATATTATAAATTAAATTATAGAAATACCCACAAATACATAGGTCTTGGTCATTCTCATGACTGGTAATACATACAATGAATATGAAAAAATAACTATCTAGAATTCATTCCTTTTTTTCTTTATTATTAAGATGAACACACTTGAATTAATTAATTAATTAATTTATTTATTCCCTTTTATATTAATGACTAGCCAAACATTATTGGATATAACTATAATTTATGGTATTTATGGTAAATAAACTATAGAACAAATAATGACAAATTTATTTTAATAAGTTAATTGATCATTTAAAAATATAAAAAACCATTATTAAATTTTTAAAGACACAATTGTGTTTCAAGAGATAAATAATGTTTTAATGATGAAATTTTCAATTTAGTGTAACTTAATTCTTTCCATTAATGGGCGACTACACAGAATGTACATCTAGTTACACATTATGTGTCTCAGTTGCCGTGTATCTAGGGTACATGCATGGGTCTACTGTGTGTACTTGTACTAGACTATATGATGCGTACATACCAGTCACATGCCATGTGTTCTATATTTTGTGTGTCCGAGATGCACACTTGGGTCATCCACATGTGACTTAGTATACTACACAATGTTTACAAGTCACCTACACATATTGTATTCCATTGTCGTGTCCCCAAGGAATCCACTGAAAACTAAGAGTTTTCTCTAGAGAGAGACAACATGATGTGTATAGAATCTCTACACACCATGTATCTATTTATTTTTTGTGTCCATTTTTCTTACTTAGTGGATCAATGTGTTACTAAGACATTATAATTGATGAAGTACATGTTGTGTACATCTCATATAAATCAGGTATATCTTAACTGCTATAGGTTGTTAGTCTAATGTGGTTTGACTATGTATATTGACCACACAGATTACATGATTTATGACACTAAACCTTATAGACTACATAATTTTTATGTTGATATGTATCATATAACCCAATAACCCATGTTCCAAACTACAGAATTTTACATTCAGAGTGAAATAAATTATCTGTTTTTAGTAAATTTTTGGCATGTCGTGTATCTCTCGATGCATCCAAATGCAATTCACTAGGGTACATGATGTGTACTTCCATGTACACACTATATAACATAGTGTTACTGGAAAAATATTTGACCGTTCCTAAAGGATTAAATATATATCTTCAACCTATTCTCAAACCTTTAAGAAAACAGAACATTGAACAAACATGATTAATATATAGAATGATATTAATTAAAATTGGATTAAATAATGAATGACATGAAATTGAAATATAACCACAATTATATAGAGATCAGTAATCAAATAAATACTTGTATTTTTTAACACGACCCCTCTAATACCACATGTAGGTCTCAAGAGCAATGGTAACAAATGATGGGTGATTTGATAATTAAAATTTATTTTAATATAAATTTTCCCAAACCCTAATTGTGAATTTTTCATGTTAATTTTATAATTAATTAATTTATATAAATTTCCTAATATTAGGTTTATTTAGTTATAGTTAATTCCAATCACCCGAAATTCCATTTTTGGATTACCTTCATTAAGCTAGTGGGGATCCAATGGAAGTGTCATCAACCTACATGCTCAATATGTATTTATTTGACTATCTGAAATAAACATGTTGATAAAAAATGGACAAGTAGTTAATTAAAGGATATATTTTAATCAATAGTCTATGATATCAACTCCCATTATGATTTAAAGGAACAATCCTTCCTCGACTTATCCATTAATGACAGGTCAATTGTGATGCACACAACATACCCTAATTCTCACCAATATATGGAATACTAGTTTTTTCATCAAATATATGTGTGTGATTCTTACAAATAATTAATGATAATATTAATGTATAAGTACCATTTCACACACTCACAGATAGGAATAACAGATGACATCAAAAAAGATGAAATTCATACCAATGTGTTTGTTCTCATAATCTATCATCTTGGAGATTACTAAGTGAAAACATCATGAGAAGAAACATCCTAAAATTATTAGTACTTGCACTTGATGTTCTATATACCATGTTTCCTATCATAGTATGCTATCAAAACATAGAAATAAATTAAGAATATTTTCATATAACTTCAAGGTTCTCAACATATTGGATAACCACTGTTACCTTATCAATGCCACAAATACTCTACTAAAATATGACATTAAATTAATGAAAAAAATTAACAATTTGTAAATAGATGTTTAATTAATATTCAATACATCAAATATAAATGTAATTAAAGTATAATATGTTGGTCCTAGGACACTAACTCAAAAAAAACTCCCACTTGGACTAGATAAAACTACATTTAAGTTTTAGTCTTCTAGACCTCGCATGATAATCGTGTGTCTACTGCTTCAAGGATTGGGTCAATGGGTCATCCATGTTATATTCCATAGAAACTCTATTCACTATAAAATCACCAATCTTTGAAAAATCCCATACGAGAAGATACTTTCTAATTTTCTGATTCATCCACTAAAGTGACTTCAGCTTCTTTGTGATTGCCACCACTGCAATATTATCATAGTAGATTGTGTTAGGATTTTTACTACTAGGTAACATGTTAAGACCTAGGATGATGTTACATATCAATATTTCTTCTTTAGTTATGTTTTAATCTGTAATATACAAGTACTAGTTGGTAGAATCTACAACAACATTCTGAGCTTATCTCTTACAAATAACATCACTTCCATTCAGAGTGGAGATGTATCCCATTTGTGACTTCATGTAATCTTTATCTTATTCAGAACTAATATATTCATATCCTATGATGACTAGTTATTCATCTCCTCTTTAGACAAATTACGTATCCTTAGTACTCTTTATATACTTAGTAATATTCTTGACTTCCATCCAATGGTGGTCACTTGGATCAACTTGATATCTACCTACCGCACTCAATGTGTACGAAATATACAACCTAGTGAATAGAATAACATACATTACAAACCCAATCCCTAATTAATATATAATACTTGACATTTTATTTCATTTATCATGTGTTTTAAGACATATTTTCCTATAATGATGAATACCATGTCAAATTAAAAGTAATTCCCTCTTAGATTATTCTATATTTAATATCATCAGTATCTTTTAAATATAGAACCTTGACTTAGGCCAAGAAATCTCAAGGATCTATCATGTTGTATCTCAATCCAAAGAAGATATGCTACCTCACCTAAGTCCATTATAGATAAGTATATATTCAACCACGCCTTAACAAACTATAAGAATGTAATATCATTTCTAAAAATGAATATTTCATCGACGTTTTGTTTTAAGAAAATGACCACACTCCTACTAAATCGTTTATAGAAACATGTATCTTTTCATTCTTTATGAAACTAAATTCCATTATTTCCTCATCAAAATGAATGTTCCATGACCTAGATGCTTTTTATAATCCATAAATGGATATTTGAAACATTCATACCTTATTGGAATCCTTTGGAGCCATAAACCTTTTGGGTTGTGTCATATATACATATACCTAGAGGTTAACATTAAAGGATACTATTTTGATTTCCAATTTCTATATCTCATAATCATGGATGGTTATAATGGTAGGTTTTTTTTGGATTTTATCATTGAAACGTGTAAAAAGTTCCATCGTAGTCAATTCCATGATGTAATTTTATCCCTTTGGAAACTAGTCTCACCTTATAGGTTCTTACTTATCATTACATGTATAGTTTCTTCTTGAATTTCCATTTTCAGCTATTGGTATTTACATCTACTAGAGACTCTACCAAAATGTAGAATTGGTTTTTGCATATTGAATCCATTTTAGAATTTAGAAATTCTTGTGACTTGGAAACACCTGTTCCACTTACAGCTTATTTGTAGGATAATGGATCATTATTATCAACTAATAATCAGTCACCATCCTTGGTCACTATAAAGTCATAATTTTTGGGTTTCCTAGCCTCTCTTGCACTTATATGTAGTGATAGTGTCTATGGAATATTTTCTTCTTCCATAAGGACTTGTGGAATATCTTCTAGTACCAAATATTATGTGTCATTAGCCTTGAATTCATCAAATCTATCATTATCCCACATTTTCTTTTAGATATGTTCTACCACTGAGGGAATACAATGAGTCTTGATAGTATAAATTTTTTATCTAAAGGGACAAATAATAATATCCCCTAGTTTTCTTGGGGAATCCCATAATGGACCAATTTGTTCTACATGGTCAAATTTTTTTACTCATAGAGGCCTTAATAAATTTTTTATTTCCCCAAAAATGTAAAATTGATAACATAGTTTTTCATCCACTAAATACTTTTTATGGAATACCATTTATCGATTTAATATTTACATGTTTTAGTATATGTTATTTTTTTGTAACAAATATCCAAAAATGGATAATGGATGACTCTTATGACTCATTATTGATCTCATCATGTCCAACAAGGAATAATTCATCATTCCACTAATACCATTCCATTGATAAGTATAAGGATTTAGTTGAGATAAAATCCCAAACTTCTGTAAAATCAAGGAATCATGATTGAGATATTCTCCACTATGACCTGAGTAGATTTTCTTAATATTATTATCAAAATGGTTCTCAAATTCATTTTTACATTTTTTAAGTTTTTAATGGAATCTAACTTATTCCCCATTAAGTATACATATCTAGATCTATTAAAATTATTAGTAATATTTATGAAGTACAAGTACCGACCCCCTGATTCAATATTAAATGGTTAATAGGAATTTGTATGAACTAATACCCAAATCAAATAGTCACATTTAACATTACCAATAAATGGGTATTTAGAAATTTTACATTGTAAATATTAATGAAATAAACTAAGTTGTTTTAGTTCAATGAGAATTTAATATCCTTCTTGATGAAATTTAGTCATGAAATTTTCATTTAAATGACCTAGTTTTTGATTAGAGAGTAGGGTGTTGTATGAGTCATATGTGGTGGTTTCATTATCGATTTTCAATACTTGGTTTGTGTAATCCTACATATAAGAAAGATTATTTAAATTTTAGATTCCATAAAAATGATATCTTGATAAAAAACAAAATTGTATTTTCAAATTTGAAAATAAACCAAATGTATCTAGAATGGATTATTATATAATTTTTTTAGCATATGAAACATAATAAAAACCTATAAAAATCATTATCATTGTAGTCAAGATCATGACATGGTAGTCCCTGATAGCTAGAAAAACACATATACCTTTTTGGATACTCATAGATCTACCTCCCCATGTTAAATTTTTATGAATCTACATAGTTTCAACATTTGAATAAATATGTTAAAATAAAATGTTATATCTAAAACAGAATTTTTAGAAATAGAAAAATTTCACTGGATAAAAAATTCACCTTAAACCCCCCTTGAATTTTATGCTAATAGTGGTTTTAATTCTATAGGCCCTTCTTGTAACATGAGAAAAAAAACAAAATCTTATTTTCGGGAGGACAATTAATCTTCCTCTTATTATAAGGATATTTTGAAGAAGCCTTACCATTAGGGATTTTCTTGGACTCCCCATTTATTCAACATAAAAACTGAAGAATATTTATACTTCATTTACTTATCGACTTGGGGAAGAAGAGTTTGAAGATCTGATAGAGTATTTTCAATGTTGTTTAGATTATAATTAAAAAAACCAAGGAATCTCTAATGAGTGATGCAAGAATGAAATTAGTACCCTGTTATTTTGGGAGTTTAAACACCATAATTTATAGGAATTAGATGTATCCAATAAATGTGAACACATGAGCTCCATATGGGACTCCTTCTCCATTATTTCTCTGAAAAAAATAGACTTACAGATCTCAAACTATTCCGGTCTAGATCTCTTTCAATATAGTCCACATTGATGCTTGATTATGTTATGGGCATCCATATTTTCATGATACATCATGATCTCATTATAAATGGATGAAATAATAAAATAGTGAATATAAAATATATCATCAATATTTTTCTCATAGGCTTGGAACTCTTCATCACATTCCACCATAGAATTCATATTAACATGGGAGGATTCTACCATGTATGAATTTCATTCATGGTGAAACGAAACCCAAAATCATATATATCATTCTTATAAGTTTCTTCCAATTATGAGAAGGTTATTAACCAATAAATATCTAAGGTAAAATGTGGATTAAGCTCTTTTAATTTATTTTATAATTTAAAAAGATATGACTATTTTTACTTTTCTTGATTTACAAATTAATTGAGATATAATCAATTAATAATTTTTATTAAATACCCAACTATTTTATGAAATCCTAATACCCCTCACCTTTGACCTTGACATGTCTATTTTCTAGGAATTTCTAGTGTAAAGGATCCATATTCCAATTCGAATAACCTTAACAAGGGTTAGTCAAGCTACATTAATGTATTTAGTTGGTCAGCTCTTTCCCAACTAGGGGATTGTAGCTTCTTGATGCATTGAGTGGACTCACCTATCCAGAAATCCTGACTTGGCTTTCCTCAACACTTTCCTCTAAATTACACCATGTATATAAAGGGATACTATTCTTGATGTGAAATAGTTAATTCAATCAAAATCCATTAGAAGAACTCCATTCATAAGAGTAAGTGTCCCAATAAGGGTTGGTCAAACACTTAGTTGTGTTGAGTTTCATTCCTAATCAAGTAATGGAAAACCAAGTCTGAAAAAATATTTAATTAAGAGATTTAATTTCATATGTGTAAATTTTATGCAGTTTTATCTTTAACATGTATTGTTAATAATAAGTGGGTTTTACTCAATTAATTAACCATGTTCGATAAGATATTTACAAATGAATCATTTGTTTAAATTCCTTATTTTAAAATTAGTTATTCAATTTATGTGATTGTAGTCTTGGAGAAAAAAAATAAATAATTCATTTTTAGAAATGAATAAATAAAGTAAATGACTATAAAATGAGCTTATATAATAGTTGATTTAATAACCATAAATTTAATAAACCTATTAACTAAGAGAAGAACTCCACTTTTATAGATGGGAATGAGTTATGACATTCTACTAGTATACCTATGTATCACTGTGTTGGAATCATAATGGCTATATCTTGATTTGCCTACACATGTCTCGAGATGATCCATTAACTAAAAGTATTTACTACTCACACACAACTGAGGGTAACCAAAGGATTTTTTAAAAGTGATTACATAAATATCTTCATACACACTAGTCATATATAATAATGGTGGGAGGTATGACTCACATGAAATCCCTTAATTTAAAATTAAATAATTATAAACCAATGCAATAAATTAAATTAAAAAAATACCAATACATACATAGGTCATGGTCAAGATCATGATAGGTCATACATGCTAAGAATACGTTAAAGATACTAGTTAGAATCCATTTCTTTATTAATTTTTTATTATTAAGATGAACAAGATTGGATTAATTAATTAATTAATTAATTAATTAATTAATTAATTAATTACCTTCCATCTTAATGTTCATACAAACATAATTGGATATACCCTATATGTATGGAATCTATGAAAAATAAACTGGAGTACCAGTATTGAAATATTTATGACAATAAATTAATTGACCATTTAAAAATATTTTAAACCCTTATTAAATTGTAAAACAAAAAATGGTGTGCCAATTAATAAAATAATGTTTTAATGACACAACATTCAGTTTAATGTGAATTTTAATTATTTCCTATAATGGGATACTAGATGAAATATAAATCCATTTACAGGTCATGTATCTCTGTTTCTATATATCCATGGTACACACCAAGGTCTGAGGCATGTACCTTGGCACGACAACATGGCATGTATAGACTAGCTAGAAGAATTTTGTTCTACTTCCATGTGTTCTACATGAGGGTTTGGGTCTTCAGCATGTTTAATGGTGGGATACATGGCATGTACATGCTATCTAAATTTCATTTAATCTTAATTATGTGTGCCTGAGAAAACCAAAAAAATATGAACATATTTTCAGGAGGGAGACTACATGATGTGTACAGACCTACCACACACTGTGTATATCTTTATGTTAGGAGTCTTTTTTCTCACCATGTTTCCTGGATCACTCTTTGAACATGAAAATCAATGAGATACATATCGTGTACACAACATAAAAAATATATATCATAAATTCTCTATGTTTTTAATCCTATGGTTGATTGACCATATATAATGACCCCATGGATTGTTTGATTTACACCACTATCTTGTGTAGGCTACACGATGTGTATATTGATACATGACGAGTAATAAAAAAACCTATGTGCTACCCTATCCTTGTCTACACATGATGTGAAAAAAATTCTCCATGTTTAGTAACTATGTGGAAAATCGTGTATCCCTAAGTCCATCCAGATGTAGTTCTCTAGGGTACACAGTATATACATGTGAGTACAAGTAGTGTAAACCAGTCCTACTAAAAACATATTGGCAGTTCTCAATGGAATCAATGATCATTCTTCATATTTTATTAAACCATTAATAAAACGAAACACTTAATGAAAATGATTAATATGTCAATGAATGTTAATTCAAAACATATTAAAAAATAAATAACCTGAAATAAAAATCTGACCACAATTACCCATATATCAATAATCAAATAAATAATTATAAATTTAAATCTGACCCCTCAGATACCATTTTCAGGATCCAAGCCTAATGAAATTACATGGTGGATAATTTTATAATTAAAATTTCATATAATATTATTTTCCCAGAACCCCAATAAAGGATATTTCATGTTTAGTTTATAATTAATTCATTAAGAATCGAACAAATCAATCACCTTATCTTATATTTCTTTCTTGTTAATTGATGTTGATCTTATGAAAAGACCCCTTAAAATTTCCTTCATTTTTCTTATGATGATCCTAGTTTAAAATCCATCTAGTGTTAATCCACACATGATCCAATGATCATTGATGAATGACACTTGATCATTGGGTTCTAGTGAAGTGAAATGAATGTATTATGTTAATTGTTCCTGATCGCATGTTCTTCAATCTTGAAGAAATATCTCTTTCATTCTCATTCTTGAGAGAGGGATATATAGATGATTCAATAATGGGAAATTCATTTTGTTAAAAAATTATCTCTTTTTTTTATTACCTACACTATAACAATAATGAGAAATTTATAGAGGTGGGGTTTATGATAAAATATAATTTAATTTCATGTCAACCATTAAATATTATTAAATCCTTTTTCAATACCCAACACACAAAATATGAAAATAATTATTATTCTTCAAAATTTTCCTTCTTGCATAAATGATTCATAACCTTACTGGGTTGTCAAAAATTATTTACCATTAACGCAGCCTTGGTCAGTTTGAACTTCTCGGTGTTTTTAAATACATGAATACATATTATATTCATAAATAAATTTTCCAATCACATACTAGAAAATTAATATCAATTAAATATTCAATAAAATAAATAAATAAATATAATTTTTTATTCACATTCTAGAAAATAAATAGTTTTTTAATTTATTCGATCAATGTAATGTGAAAAAAACTATTTCTCAGTATTGAGAATAATATTTATTCAATTGATTAAATAAAAATTGAATTTAATCGATGTTATGGAAAACAATTATCATGTGACACTCTTGGATCTTTTCTTATTGAAAATAGGAGAGATTTCCCAAAGTCCAAGATTACTATCAACCAAGGGATCAAGGAATCCAAGATAAAGAAATTAATGTCACAATTTTAATAACTACATATGAATGATCACTATATAATATAATACCATTTTCAAAATATATAATCAATAAGGTAGGATGAAACTATCATAAACCTATATGATTAATATGTGTTCCTTTGATAATCTAAAATAAACACATTGATACACCATGGAAATAAAATTGAGGAAATAGTTATATTCCTATAAATGGTACAAGATATCAAATCCCATAAAAATAGAAAGGAAAACCGCTACCTCAAATTATCCATTAATGAAATATCAATCATGACCACCCAATGTACCCTACAACCTTCCAACATGTTGAATGATAGTTTTTTAGTAAATCAATGTGCAAGAGTCTTGAAATTCATTAATGATATCTTTACGTCTATGGGACATAGCACATTCTCACAGATAGGAATATTTTGTGACACCAATACATGCAGTATTCTTATAGGGGGGTTTGTTATCATTATCCCCCATCATAGAGATTATCTTATATTAACTTCATGATAGGAATCCTTATCAGCTTATAAGTATTCACACCTAGAAGTATATATACTGTGTGTCCCATGATAATATTTTATCCAACCATAGAAATATATTTAGAATATTTTCATAGAACATCAATGTTCTCATCATATCGGGAAACAACTTTTACCTTATTAATGTGAAAAATACTATTTGACAACATTACATTAGAGTCATGTAGAACAATGAACAATATATAAAAAGATGCTTAATTAATATCCAATACATTGAATATACATGTAATCAATGTAGAATCAGTTGGTCCTTAGAGACCAACAATAGAAAACTCCCACTTGGACTAAAGCCAACTACTAATGACTTTTAGTAAGATAGAACTGACGTGAAAATAATTTTTTAATGAATCAAGGATTTAGTCAAGGGGTGCGAGAAATTTTCTTCCATGGATATACAACTCACTAAAACCACACCTCTCTGAGAAAAATACCTCAAGAGGTGATACTTTAAAAGTATATTATTTGTCCAATGATGTGACCTTAACTATATTTTTAGAGACACTACTACGGTATCATCACAATATTTTGTGATATGATCTTTACTATTAGGTCACATTCCAAGATCATGGACGATTTTTTATATCCACACTACTAATTTAATTTCATCAATAGATAAATATAATCAAACTCCACTATATAATCTATAAGAAAATCCTACCTTGAGCTCTTCTAGATCACATCACCTCCATTCAGAGTGAAAATTTATCTCGTTTGTGACATCATTTCATAGTGATTTTTAAATATAATTGTAAATATACCCTAATGAATATTTACTCATTTAATCCATAGAAAATGAACATGTCCTTATTATGCATCACATACATAGGATAGTCTTGACTACCAAACTATAGCGGTCACCAAAATTAGTTTGATGTCTTGTTACCACACTCAATTCATAGGTAACACCTAGCCTAGTATATATCATAACATACATGATTGACCCAATCACTGATTCACATGGAATCATTTTAATTATATTTCATTACTCATGTGTCTAAGGAAACATATTCATATAATGATGAATTCCATGTGATCTTAGAAACAATCCCCTATTAGATTGTTTCATATTTTATATATTTAGTATATTTTCAATATATATACAATGAATTAGGCTAATAAATCTCTTGGATATATCCTGATGGATCTTGATCCCAAGAATATGTGCTACCCCACCTATATCTTTCATGGTGAAGCATTTATTCAACTCCACCTTGAAAGAATATTATACTGGAATTTTGTTTCCAATAATTAATATTTCATCAATAAATTTTATTTAGAAGAATGACCACACTCCTACAAACCCATTTATGGATAGAAGGATGACATTCATTCATTATGAAACCAAATTTCATTATGGCTTCTTCCAACCAAATGTTCCATGACCTAGATTCTTAATTTAATATATAAATAGATCTTTGCAACTTGCATACCTTTTTGGAATCATTTGGAGTCACAAACCCTTCGGGTTGTGTCATATAGACAAATTCTTGAAGGTTACTATTAAGGAATGTGATTTTGACATCCATTTACCATATCTTATAATCATAGAAGGCCACAATAGAAATAATAATTTTGGTGTATTTCAGAAATGAAACTGGTGAAAAATTTTTATCCTTAAGAAAGTATATTTTTTTATATATTTTTTATATCTCAAGTACATGATTTGTTTCATTTTTTACTATTAAGGACACATTTACATGATGTTTCACTTGTATTAATCTGTGATGTGGTACAAATAAAGGAGAAAATTTCTTACGTGGAAAATCTAGTTTAGATTCTTGATCGTAGAGACACGTGTTGTGGGATAATGTGACTCACTTAGTTAAATTATATTGTTAGAATCATATTATTAAATACAAAACATGAAAAAATAATAGTTCAATGAGATTAAAAGATCCCCACTTCTTTACCAATGTATAAAATTAAATGGATGCAATTTCATAATGGGTGAGAATGTGATAACCCTTATTTTTTTAATGAAAATACATAGTTATATTTTTATTCATATTAATTTTACTTATTTTTATTAATAACATTAGAAATTATTTTACTACATTATGGAATAATAATATGACTTTTCATTTGGAAAAGGAATTAGGTATATTATAATTAAATTGCTTCCAAATGCAATAGAGTTTTTTTTATAAACAAAATATTTAAATTTTATAATTTGAATTTGATAAAATGATTTATTTTTATTTAGTGTATCAAAATTATTTTACTGTGAATTTTTGGGTTTTTTTCATAAAGGATTGGTTTTTGAGAGAATAGATAAAAATGTTGTTTTTACAAAAATATAAGGTTTTTTATATCCTAATGATATATGCATGAATTAAAAATTTATAAATACACTATGTAACTAAAAATGTATTTAATGAGTAAATTAATCAATTTAGAAATAATATTTTGAATTTATAAACCTATTTTTGACATTCTGGTGCCTAAGTTATATTTTAGGGAAAAAAATTTAGTTGTTTTTTACTAATTAAGTGTTAAAAATGATCCATTAATTTTTGTATTTCTTTAAAATAAAAATAAAAAAAATATTCATAAACTAATAAATTTCATGAGAATGAATATTATACATGATTTTGTTGAAAAAGCATTATTATTCTTTGTTTTCTTCTAAGAAGTGGTTTCCAGTGTGTTATGTGTACTTATTGTAAAATTAATTTTTACAATATCTATAACTTTAATCTTGTTAGATGCTTTTAATATTTTTAATTAGACGTACAAAATTATGTAATAATGTCTTTCAATTTTTTTTTAAAAAAAAATAAGTTACCATAGTAAAAATTAGTCACCACAATAAAGGTAAAGATGATTAAAATGGGGATGAATTAGTGAACAAAACATTGAACCATATCATTAATTGATTGGTTCAGTGGATTATCTACCATCAACTTATTATTTTAATTTTTTTTATTTTTCTACTACTTTATTTTAGAATTAAATTTATTATTTATTAAAAAATTAAGTATATATAAGAGTTCCACTTAAATCACTTTTATTGGGTCACTTCACCCCCGACCTTCTCCACACACTTTGAGCACTATAAATCAACTAATAATTGAAAAATCACCTCCCCAACTATATTTCTCATTTCATATAGGTTATTATCTTAACAAAATAACAGTATAAGATGGATTTAAGAGATGATTAACAGGGGATATCCAATGATGAGTTAATTATATTAACCGAGTTCTTCCAAGTTTCTTTCTTCATCCACCTAACATAAATTTATTAAAAACATAGTAAAATAATGAAATAAAAATCATTTTAATACTTTAATTTTATTATGATAATGGAATAACCATTATCTACCATCCTCCCATCCATTGAAAAATGAAAATGTAATATCTGTTACGTGTGAACTATCTTCACCATGATTGATGTATTCCATTTTTCATCAACGCCTTATGTGGATGGTTAGTGAAATAAATTTAATGAATTAATATTATATTTATAAAAATATTAATATTTTTTAAAGATAATTTTCCCATTATATAAAAAATATTACTCATAAATGTTCATTATAAACATTAACCATGGAAAACGAGCATACTAAGACACTTTGAAAGTAATAACTTCATGACAATAAGTTTTATATATCATCTTCAATTAGCTCTTAGTTAATATGATTGATCTCTTTTATTAAATTTTTTTTTGAAATAAATAATCATCTATAGCAGTTGTTTTATCATGATACAATAATATATTCTTACTAATACAATCATTTAAATGTGTTGGTATTTGGGTCAGTTTTACAACCTACGTGAACGACATTATAATGGTTATACAAAAAATGATTTATAAAACATGAATATTGATAATATTATGTAATAATGATAAATTTAAGTTACTATAATTTTTATAAAATGGAAATATACATAAGTATAATTTTTAATACAATCAATTATTTTTATGTAATCAAAATTTACAAAATTAGATATTTTTAAGTGTTCCACACGAACTATCACTATAAGATCCGTAAAATGGAAATAAGAGTCCATAAATGTATTGAAAAAATTATTAAATATTCCTAAAACATATGTAATGATAAAATATACATCATAATAATGAAGATAAAATTAAACAATAATTGTTATTTAAAACCATGAAAAAATCTCATATATGAATATTCATAAAAGAGTAATTATTACATAACCTATTAAATCTAATTTTTATAGAATTATATGAAACCTATAAATTAAAAAATATAGATCTTATTTGACTTTGGGCTAATAATTTGGAATCATTTTAGGGCTATGAAATCTATTTTTGTTATTTTGAAATGAATGACCCCAAAAAGATCAACTTAAAATATATCGATTTAATAAATAAATGAAACCTAATAATAAATGAAATAAAATGAGTATTTATATAAGAATTTATATTAAAATTGTTCTTAATCAACAAAATAATTAATATTATTTTATTAATCAAGTGGTTAATGGATGTAAAAACCGATTCAGGACTTAAGGTATGTATTGTTTTATTCGAACAAGTGTTTTGTGTTTTCAATATTTCCTTTCATGAATATTACTCCATGTACATATTATTTCATGCATGTAATTCTCTAAAAATATTTCCAAAAATTAATTTTATATAATATATTATTTTCATTAGAAATTTTTATAAATAAATATTTTAATCATTTTCTATATGGGTTATTTTTTACATTCTTTATAAAGGCGTGAAAAGAATATTTTTTAATGGTTACCTATTGATTGGATTTTCCCATCATCATGTATGTTCTTCATTATAAAGAATAATTTTCAATAATTCACGTTTTTCCAAAGTAAATTCAATTCCCATGGATTGATGAAATTTTCATTTTAAAAATTTATCAAAGAAAATGATATTTCCTCTTTGTTTTAGGTGATAACTATAATTAATTATACTGATGAGTTTAAATAAATGTTTTTGAGAATTTTAATAATAATTTGAAATCCCTATACATCTTTTATTTATGTTATTATTCTTATAAATTAAACATTATGGAATGTTTGTCTATTATACCTCTATAATTCATTGGGTAATGATTTTTTATTTACATACATTATGTGGGAATTAACTGGTGAAGTTATTCCATTATAAGGATGATTGTAAAGGTGTTTTTAAGAGTGATGTTGATTTGACTTCATATTTAACATAATGATTATATTTTCCATTTATTTTTTCTTGGGAGATGTTTTATGAAAATTTTTGGGTAATGAAGTTTCTTTGATGAGTATTTAAGTACTTATTTGAGAGAAATGTTTATTATATAAAAAAAGAATTATTTAAAATGCGTTTTCATGTTTTAACTGGACTAATAGGTTAACTTTATTTATATATACCTTACTGATCATTAAAATAACATACCCTTTTTTCAATTTATTTAATAGAATTTAAGGTTGTGTTGGAGCTATATAAAATTCAATCATTCAGTTATGATGACTTAACTTAAATTAATAAAGAATTTCATGAATGAAATTAGAGTGTCAATTTAAGAACATATTTTGTAGAAACAATCTTCACTGTGTGGAAGTGTTCTCTTATATTGTGTAATATTTTTAATAATTCTTTAAAAATATAAAAATAATTCATGTTAATATAGGGAAATTATGTCATTGTTATAAATCAGGTAATAATGGGTTTTTTATTTTTATGAAATAATAAAAAAACTATGTGATAAAATTTTTGTTCGTTATAAGGGAGATATATCATTCATGTAGTGAATAATTTTTCTATACTGGAAAGGAAGAAAAATTTATTTTTAGTTCAGGAAAACTAGTTGACTATGTTTTGATTCATCAAGACATGCCATAATGTATTCATAAGTCCAATTAGACATATCTAACAACATAATAAGAAGAGGGAGAGAGAAAAAAAAGATGAATATGTTTTTAAATATAATTTTTTGATTTAATTTGAAATTTAAATTTGAATGAGAAGTTTAATATTGATATGAATATTAAAAATTAATTAGGTATTGCATGCATGAGTTATGGGATTTATTGTTTGAGGTATTAAAAAAAGAAATAATGTAGTGTGGAGTGGGTGATGTGTGTTTTATTATATAGAGAATTAGAGATAGAAAGGGGGGATAGATGGAGAGTGAGAGAGGGTTATTATGAGGATAATTATAAATATAAATTAAGAAGTAGTGTGTTGTGTTGTTCAATGCACATATAAGGAGTAAAATTGAAGTTAGTGAAAGTATTAGAAGAATAATAAGACAATACTTATAGCGATGTGAGTAGAAGAAGAATAAGTGATAGTATAAGGCCACAACCTTAAAAATTACTTAATATTGAGTTATTACAAGAATACACATTGAGGCTATTTTCAGGTTTATAGTTTTAGAGAATTAGATCATAAATCATGCATTACATTCCACATTTGAACAAGGTGGTTACGTAAAAGACAATATTCCTTTTTCACATCAAGGAAACATATTTACAATAAAAAATGGATTCTTTCCTGACACTTCCTCGACAATATCATCACATCATGTACTTTTCCCTTGACCTATGAAAAACATTTCAAAAACATGGGATGAGCATAAAAAAGCTCAGTAATGGATATAAAAATACGGAATGAAAGCATTAGTCCATGTATACATAAGAATCAATGAAATAATACATTACACATAAAACATAAGAACTTTAACATACCTCATGAAATCATAAGATTTATGAATAACCCATAGAAATCATAAGACATAAAGTTAACTTGAGGCATTCATAACATTCTTACGTAGGGAGTAACCCTCATGGTTAGGTTTGGAATACCCATTACAGTATATTACCTAAATCTCTTTGGAGAAACCGTAGCGTTTAACCCCTTCGTGTTACCCAATGCATTGGAGAGATATCTCAGGATCACCCTCCCATAGTTTATCACGGAACCACCCGTCTTCATAAACAATTTCCAAGAACCATAACATAATCTTATAACATAAAACATGCATAAAGGAAACATAACATTTCCACAGTTCAATAAAAAGATATCAATAAAACACATTGATATAATCAAAACATTATCAAAACCATTTTCAATTCCAAAATAAATGAAAATTAAAACATGGTATTTATTTTTTCATTTCAAAAAAAGTTATGGCTTGTAGAGGAAGCCGAAACTCAAATAATGGTCACGGCGGCGGAGAAGTCGTTGTCCCGCATATGTAAGACAAAAACATTCCGTTTTTTCGTTTAGTAAAACTCTTCATATAAAAATATTCATTTTGAATAAAAGTAAAAGTAAAAGGGGTTTATACACCGTATAAAAGAAAGTTGTGTATAAAACAAAATATGTCTCAATGAAAGGAGATTGAGACAAAGTCCCTTACCTTATGTCCGACTTGACTCGATCATTATTTAATCTCCTGAATACTAAACTAGAGTTAATATCTACATTATTACAAACCTTTTTAAAGTTCATTATTCCTTTTATATCACTATTACCATGTTATGAACATTATGTAATTATTTAAGTTAATAATGGTTTTTTTGTCGATCTTTGCTACTTGAGCCAAAAATAAACTTCTTATAATTAAAAGTTGTTAATGTGGTAAAATATCCATTATAGACAGAATTATATTCATGAGATAGACATCATATATATCATATATATCCAGTATATACATGCCTTTATAATATTACATAACATTTAGAGGTAAAAAATGAAATGCACCGTCCATGGAGACGGTAAGCCGCACGCACGCATGAATGCTACTTTCATTTATATTTTGTATTTAATGGAATGAAATCATAATGATATAAAGGTATATTATAATTTAAGTATGATATCATATGTAATACCATTACCTCCATCATTTATATGTTTCATATATGGCATTAAAAATCAAATCACTTTGATGGGGCGGTAGTCCGCACTTCCTAAAATGAAATTATCGCGTTTACCCACAATGGAAACCATAAAGGTAGGACATAAATGAAAAATAAAGAATCATAAGGAAAATATAAACATAATATATATCATATATAAATATAGTTACATATTAATGGCCACCAAGAAAAGTGTTAGGAGAAGATTGAACAGTCATCATTTCGTGAGGCAGTAATTCACCATCCACCGAAACAGTAGGTTCTTTAACGATTAGACATAGGCGTCTGTAAGTGTAGCTAGAATACTTCACATAACAAAATCCTAGTATATTTAATATACTGGTTTTGTTACAAAATAAATGAATAAAAAGATTTTAGGGGGTTGGAAAAGCAAAATAGAACAAAAGTACATAAGAGAAGACATTACCTTTAAATCTGGTAACTCCCCTTGGTTTCGACCAAAAGGGTTTCTTGAGGAGATTTCTGCCTAAGGTAAGGCTTTTATGATGAATATAGGGATGTGTAGAGATACAATGAGAAGAGTTTGGCTGAGACAATGGCTTGAGAAGTGTGGGTAATGTGGTAGAGGTGGGGGCCTTTTATAAGAGGGAGGAGGGGCACTCTTAGAAATTCTGGAAATGTTACTTTATTATAAAAAATGATTTTCGAATTTTAAAGGTACCACAATGATATATTTATAGTATATGGTGATAAGTGTCCTATATCCACCCCTCCAATAGGTTTTTTTCAACTGTAAGTCTTATATTTTACATTATCTTTTAATTTTATTTAAATCATTCATTTATGATGTAATCGCTGCATCATCATGGTGTCATAAATAAATTAATTTATTTAATGTCTAAAAATTATAAAAAAATAAAATGATGTAGGAAATATTTTTATCTTTCCAATTAATATTTATAGTATAAGAGATCATTTACACAGACAAAACTAAAATTGTTTTACTTGGGTGATACATACTTTTGTTATAGTTTCCTTTTAAAAAAATAATAAAATAAAAGGTCACTATCACCCTAAAGTGGTTGCATGGGGTCCTAAAGTTTGGCACAAGGAATCCCATGGTCGGCAATGACACAACCAGTAGCATTAAGACACTTTTTGGGGTCATTTTATATTATTATGATATTATTTTATTACCCTTAACTACCCGATTACTAATTAATCACGATAATTAAAGATAATTATTGTCATTATTATTCACAATGTCCAAAAACAAAAGTGTCTTAATTATATAATTTTTAACTTCTGATTCCAAATATGGAATCCATTTTAACAAATTCCAAACACATAAATTTCATTAATTAATTTAAAAATAATTTCCGTTGTCAAAACAAATAGCGGGTTTTTTTGAAACAATATCTATCCAAAGTTTGGAACTTGTTTATGCCCAATTCCAAAGATAAATTAATTAAAATGACAAAAATTTGATTAAATGGTAAAAATATATTCTAATTAAACTTTAAAACCAATTAAAAAGATAATCTATCCAAATAATTAAATTAGATGAAAAAGAGTTTTGATGTGAAATGTAGTATTTTTCACTATTCATTAAAAATATGAACATTGCCAGAAAAATACTAAAAATTTATCCAAAGTAAATTTCAATGTCCCCATACAAAAGATTAAGTTTATTTTGACAAATAGAGCTTATAAAATTGTCAAAAGTTTGATTTAAAAAAGGTTTTCCATCACAAGGCGGCAAAACGATCTTTTAAAAAATATTAGAGTATTCTATGCTTAAGATTGAAATTATTTTCATTTTTAGCCTCTGAAACACTATATAATTTATAAATAGAAATAGATACAAAAATATATTATTCATTACTTACTTGGGATGTTACTTCCTCCCCCCTTTAAAAAATTGCATCCCCGCAGTTTATTTACTTATCGAATAAGTGGGGAAATTTATCCCTCATTGCATTTTCAGATTCCCATGTTGCCTCCTCAATCATGTGGTTTTTCCACAAAACCGTTACTTGATGAATCAACTTATTCCACAATACTTTATTGATGTGTTAAAGAATCTGGGCTGGTTTTTCCTCATAAGATTGATTCTCTTCTAGCTGAACTACCTATGGACTCAATACATGAGATGGATCTGGCATGTACTTCATTTACTTTGAAAGATGAAAAACATTGTGTACCTGAGATAAATTCGGAGGTAAAGCCACTCAGTTTGCAACTAATCCAACTCTTTCCAGAATTTCTTATGGTCCAATGAACCTTGGACTGAGCGTTATTTTCGTACCAAATCACATCACACTTTTCCATGGTGAAACTTTGAGGAATACATGATCACCTACCTCAAAATAGAGATCCTTCCTCATGTTTTCCGCATAACCTTTCTACGTAATTTGAGCTGTTATCATGTGTTTCTATATCAGGTGAACGTTTTCTGCCATCTCTTCAACCAATTCTGGTCCCATCAAGTTTTTTTCACCTACTTTATCCCAAAAATTTGGAGTTCGACACCACTTTCCATATAATTCCTCAAATGGTTCCATCTGTATAATGGAATGGAAACTGTTATTATAAGAAAACTCAACCAAAGAAAGATGTTGGTCCCAACTTCCCTGATAATCCATCGAACAAGCACGTTGCATATCCTCCGATGTCTAAATTGTTCGTTCTGACTGCCCATCTGATTGAGGATGAAAAGTTGTTCCTAAATTTAATTTAGTACCCAACAACTTCTCAAGGCCTTTCCAAATGTTAGAAGTAAACCTGGGATCATGATCAGATACAATGGAGAGGGGAACTCCATGTAACCTGACTATCTCTTTAATATACAAATGAAAAAGTTGATCTAGGGAAAAATTATCTCTTATAGAAATTAAATGAGCAGATATAGTCAAGCGATCAACAATAACCCAGATTGCATTATTACCTTGAGGTGTCTTCGACAATCCCACTATGAAGTCCATGGATATATTCTCCCATTTCGACTAGGGAACTTGTAAAGGCCAAAGCATCACTTTCGATAACTGCCACTCTGCTTTAATATGTTGACAAGTCAAACACTTCATAGTAAAATTAGAAATATCTCTTTTCATTCCGTCCCACTTGTAATACTCCCAAAGATCTCTATACATATTAGTAATGCCAGGATGAACAGAAAATAGACAACTATGAGATTCACGTAACAACTCTCTCTACAACTGTGACTCACAAGGCCCACACAATCTATTCCCAATCTCAAAACACAAACATTATCAATGTTGAATTCAGGCAACATACCCTTCTGAACCAGCTTTACCTTTTTCTGCAACTCATTGTATTGATTCTCTACTTGCTTAATTCTATCTGATAGAGAATATTTCACTGATACCTAAAACAAAATAGATGAACATCCTACACCAACAACATCTATGCCAATGTTCATCAAATCTTTAACCAAAGGATCACGTTCCAAACTTAATATGGTTAATGAAGCATTACTTTTTCGACTCAAAGAATCATCCACTTTATTTTCTTTTCCCATATTGTAATGAATTATAAAATCATAATCCTTGATTAATTCTAGCCATCTCCTCTTTCTCATGTTCAATTCATTCTGAGTGAATATATACTTTAAACTTTTGTGATCGGTATATATTTCACACTTTACTCCATACAAATTATGCCTCCAAATTTTTAAATAGAAAACAACAACAGCTAATTCCAAATCATGTGTAGGGTAATCTACCTCATGAGTTTTCAACTGAAAAGAATCATAATCAATTACCTGATTATTCTACATTAGGATAAAACCAAGTCCTTTTAATGAAGCATCCTTGTAGATAACAAACTCGCCATTCCTAGAAGGTAGTGCCAAATCTAGAGAATTCACCAATCTTCATTTCAATTCCTAAACACAATCATCCCATTATTTTGTCCAGATGAACTTAAGACCCTTCTGAGTTATCTTAGTCATTGGGATAGATAACCATGAAATTTGTTTTAACAAACCGTCAGTAATAGACTTCCAAACCAAGAAAACTACGAATCTCAGTTACATTTGTGGGTCTTGTACATTCTTCAACAACCTCTATTTTTGAAGGATCAACAGTTATTCCATCTTTAGAAATAATGTGACCAAGGAAATAAATTTGTTGCAACAAAAACTCACACTTACTGAATTTCCCATACAATTTATTTTCTTTTAAGGTTTGAAAAATAACCCTTAAATGACTTTCATGCTCTTCTTTACTTTCAGAAAACACCAAAATATCATCAATGAAAACAACCAAAAACTTATCCAAGAACTCATGCAAAATTATATTTATAATGTCCATGAATACAGGAGGTGCATTGGTTAACCCAAAAGGCCTTACTAAAAATTCATAATGGCCATATCATGTACTAAACTTGTTCTTCAGAATATCTGTTTCCTTTACCTTGAACTAATGGTACCCCGATCTCAAGTCAATCTTTGAAAAATACTGAGCTCCTTGGAGCTGATAAAACAAATCATCGATATGAGGCAACAGATATTTGTTCTTAACAGTGATGTTATTCAAGGATCTATAATCAATGAAAAGTCTCATTGAACCATATTTCTTTTAAACAAATAAGACATGAGCACCCCATGGTGATGTTCTAGGACGAATGAAACCTTTCTCTAATAGATCATGCAATTTCTCCATCAACTCTAAAAGTTAAAGTTTAGCCATTCGATAAGGGGGTTTTGAAATTGGCTTAACATCTAGAACTAAGTCCACATTAAATTCAACTTCCCGATCTGGTATTATTCCAGGAAACTCATTAAGAAAAACATCAAGATACTCATTTACCACTGGAACATCATTAATCTGAATATTTCCTTTTTTTTCAAATATATGTGCAAGGTAAATTTCATTTCCATCTTTTACAAGTTTCTCAACCTCTTGATATGATACCAACAGTAAGGGTTCATTCTTGTACACAAACTAAAAGTCTTTCTAAAAAGAAACTTTTTTAGCTCTACAATCAATCTTAGCGTGGTAAACAGAGAGCCAATACATAACCAGGATAACATAAAACTCTACTAGAGGTAAAACAATAAGGTTTTCAAGTAGGTTCTTTCCACGGATAAGGATTGGAAGATTCTTATAAATTATTTTTGCCTCAAAATTTCCCCCATGTGTTTTTTCCAAAAGTTAAATATTCATTTCTTGAGATGGAATTCCCAATTTACAAGAAACTTTTTCGGAGATAAAAGAATCTGTAGACCCTGAATCAAACAACACACTGGCATAATCTGAAAAAACAGACAAAGTACTTAATACCACTTCATTTGATGGCCCTACATCTGCTGAAGTAGTTGCAAAGGATTTCACCACACCTTTTTGCTTGTATTTTGACTTCTTCCCATCATTCGAGCTCTTTGTCGAACACTCGTTTGCATAATGACCCATCTTATTGCACATGAAGGATTTCACTAACTGTAAATCAAATTTGGTCTTACCATCACCCTGATCTTTTCTAGTGCAATCAGGAGCCTTATGTCCCATATTACCACATCAGTAGTACTTTCTAGAATTAAAAAAAGACATTCCCCAACATGCTTTTTATGAAATTTATCACAAATAGGAAACCTAGTTTTCTTACCATCAGACCTTTTAGAAGGATTCCTCCCTTTCTCCTGCCACCTCGGTCTCTTCTTCTGTTGGTTGTCATAGAATACTTGATCATTGGAAAACTGCATTTCCACCTTCTTAGCACATAGAACAATATTTTCATAACTTTTGACCTCACAAGAAGCTAATTCCATTCAATATTTTGGCTTTAATCCTGAGTAAAAATGATTGATTTTACTATCAAGGTCTCAGATAAAATTTAGTGCATACCGTGCCAATCGAGTGAACCTTTATTTATAAGCATCCATTGATTCGTCCTCTTGACTCAATTCCAAGAATTGTTTTTCCATCCTATGTCGAACGGCCTTAGGAAAATATTTCTCAAGAAACATACCTTTGAATTCATACCAGTCGAGAGAATAAATCTCATCAACGTCCCTAATATTTTTAACCATCGATGACCAATGATCTACTTCACCCTCCAAATTGTAAGCAGCAAGACTAACGTTTTGATTTTCTGAACACCCCATGACATCGAAAATATTCTCTAGTTATTTAATATACCCTTCAGTTAGCACAGGTTCATATGATCCTATGAATGATGGGGGATGTTGTCTCATGAAATGTTCCACCACTGACATGTTCCTCTACGGTTGATGTGGATGATCTTTTGCATGGATACCACCACCATTTATCTCTTGAGTGAACTACTCCATTACTACAACAAACAGTTCAGTTCCAATTCTGACTATCTCAGGATACTGATTTGGAAGGTCATTTCCTTCTATATGCCTTCCTATCACTGCTTCCCGGTTTCCTCCGTGGAAAACCATTCTGAACAAACATGTCTTAGATGAAGCAACATGGTAATCTTCAAATACTATATCATTTTCAATTTGACAAAAAATATTTTTGGATAATCATTTAATAGAATTATAACTCATAAAGTTATCTAAACCGGCCGCTGATAACAACTTAAAGGCCCCATCTTTAAACATCACTTAATCTTGAGTTATTACAAGAATACACATTGAGGATATTTTCAGGTTCAGAGTTTTAGAGAATTAGATCATAAATCATGCATTACATTCCACATTTAAACAAGGTGGTTACATAAAAGACAGTATTCATTTTTCCCATCAAGGAAACATATTTAAAATAAAACATGGATCATTTATTGACACTTACTAGACACTATCATCACATATTGTGCTTTTCCCTTGACCTTTGAAAAAAATTTCAAAAACATGGGATTAGCATAAAAAAAATCTCAGTAAGGGATATAAAAATACAGAATGAAAACATTATTCCATGTGTACATAAGAATCAATGAAATCATACTTTACTCATAAAACATAAGCACATTAACATACCTCATGAAAACAAAATATTTATGAATAACCCATAGAAATCATAAGAAATAATGGTAACTTGATACATTCATAACATTCTTACATAGGGAGTAACCCTCATGGTTATGTTTGGAATAACCATCACAATATATTCCCAAAATATCTTTGGAGAAATCTTTGTGTTTAACCCCTTCACGTTACCCAATTCATTAGAGAGCTATCTCAGGCTCACCTGCCCTTAGTTTATCACGGAACCACCCGTCCTCATAAACAATGCCCAAGAACCATAACATGATCGTATCACATAAAACATGCATAAAGGAAACATAAATTTTCCACATTTCAATCACAATATATCAATAAAACATGTTGATATAATAAAAACATTATCAAAACCATTTTCAATTACAAAATAAATAGAAATTAAAACATGGTATTTATTTTTCATTTAAAAAACTTTATGGCTTGTAGAGGAAGCCGAAACTCAAATAATGGTCATGGTGGCGGAGAAGTCGTTGTCACCGCATACGTAAGAAAAAAACATTCCATTTTGTTGTTTAGTAAAAAGATTCATATAAAAAGATTCCTTTTGACTAAAAGTAAAATTCAAAGGGGTTTATACACCGTATAAAATAAATTTAGTATAAAAAAAATATTCCTCAATGATAGGAGATTGAGACGAAGTCCCTTACCTCGTGTCCGACTTGACTCGAGCGTTCTTTAATCTCCTGAATAATAAACTATAGTTAATTTGTACTTTATTATGAATCTTTTTCAAGTTAATTATTCCTCTTATATCACTATTACCATGTTATGAGAATTATGTAATTATTTAAGTTAATAATTGTCGTTTAGTCGATCTTTGGTACTTGAGACAAAAATAAACTTCTTATAATTACAAGTTGTTCATGTGGTAAAATATCCATTATATCCAGAATTATATTCATGTGATAGATATCATATATATCATATATATCTAGTATATAAATCCATTTATAATATTACATAACATTAAGAGGTAAGAAATAAAATGCACTGTTCATGGAGACGGTAAGACGTATGTAGGCATTAACGCTACTTTCATTTCTATTTAGTATTTAATGGAATGAAATCATAATTATATAAAGTTATATTATAATTCCTGTATGATATAATATGTAATATCATTAACTTCATCCTTCATACGTCCCACATATGGCATTAACGAATCAAATCGCTTTTAGGGGGCGGTGGTCTACACTTCCTAAAACGAAATTATCACGTTTACCCATAATGGAAACCATATAGGTATGCCATAAATGAAAAATAATGAATCATAAGAAAATCATAAACATAAAATATATCATATATAAATATATTAACATCTTAATGGCCACTATGAAAGGTGTTAGGAGAAGATTGAACAATCATCGTTTCGTGAGGCAGTAATTTTCCATCCACAGAAACAATATGTTATTTAACCATTAGACGGAGGTGTGTGTTTGTTTAGCTCGAATAATTATCATAACAACATACTATTATATTGAAGATACTGGTTTTGTTACAAAATAAATGAATAAAAATAGTTTATGGGGTTGTAGATGAAAAAAAAACAAAAGGACATAAGAGAAGACATTAACTTTAAATCGGGTAACTCCCCTTGGTTCGGACCAAAAGGGTTTCTTGAAGAGCTTTCTGCCTAAGGTAAGGATTCTATGATGATGAGAGGGATTTGAAGAGATAAAATGAGTAGATTTTGATTGATCAAATGGCCTGAGAGGTGTGGGGAAGGTGGTAGAGGTGGGGGCCATTTATAAGAGGGAGGAGGGGTACTCTTAGAAATTCTTGAATTGTTACTTTATTATAAAAAATGCTTTTCGGATTTTAAAGGTCCCACATTGATATCTATCGAGGATAAGGTGATAAGGGTTCAAAATACACCCATCCAATAGGTTTTTTACATTTTTATGTCTTAGAGCTTACATTATCTTTTCATTTTATTTAAATCGTTCATTAATGAGGTAATCGCTGCATCATCATGTTGTCAAAAATAAATTAATTTATTTAATGTCTAAAAATTATAACAAAACTACCATGATGTAGGAAATATTTTAATATTTACAATGAATATTTATAGTATAAGTGAGAATTTACACAAACAAAACTAAAATTGTTTTACTTGGGTGATGCATACTTTGGCTATACATTCCTCTTAAAAAAATAATATAATAAAAGGTCACTATCACACTAAAGTTATTCCATGGGATCCCAAAGTTTGGCACAAGGAATCCCATGGTCAGACATGACACAAACAATAGCATTAGGACACATGTTGGGGTCATTTTATATTATTATGATATTATTTTATTACCCTTTACTACCCGATTACTAATTAATCACGATAATTAAAGATAATTACCGTCATTACTATTCACACTGTCCAAAAAACAAAAGAGTCTTAATTACATAATTTGCACCTTCTGATTCCAAATATTGAATCAATTTTACCAAATTAAAAACACATTAATTGCAGTAAATAATTTAAAAATAACTCCCTCTTTCAAAACAATTAGCGGGTTTTTTTAAACAATATCTATAAAAAGTTTGGCACTTGTTTTTTCCCAATTCCAAAGTGAAATTAATTAAAATTACCAACATTTAATTAAATGGTCAAAATATAATATAATTAATAATTAAAACCAATTAAAAAGATAACCTATCCATATAATTAAATTAGATGAAAAAGCATTTTTGAAGTGAAATGCAGTATTTTTCACTATTCATTAAAAAATGAACATTGTCAGAAAAATACGAAATATTTTTCCAAAGTAAATTTCAATGTCCCCATCTTAAAGAATAATTTTATTTTGAAAAATAGAGCTTATAAAATTTTCAAAATGTTGATTTAAAAAAGGTTTTCCATCACAATGTTGTAAAATGATCTTTTAAAAAATATTAGAGTATTCTATGTTTAAGATTGGATTGATTTTCATTTTCAGCCTCTAAAACACTATATAATTCATAAATAGAAATAGATATGAAAATATATTATTCATTGCTTACTTGGGATGTTGGAGATAGTGTACAGATAATTGGTTTGTATATGTGATTACCAAAACAGTTACTTGTGGTGAGGAAGGAGGAATAATTCATACCTATTTTAATATTGAAGATGTCTAGGACCAATTTTCTAATTTTAGGACAAAATATTTATTAGGTGGAGGATAATATATGCCTCAAAAAATATAATATAATAAGTAAAAAAGTATTATTTTGGTAGAAATATATATTCATATGTTGAGGGATTGAATTTTTAATACACTTGTATTGTGAGTAAAGGATAAATCCAAGACATTTGTATCATTTATAGTGATATTTTTGGTTCATATGGTTGATAGTGAGTCTCTATCATGAAAAGGATTAGTTAATCATTTGTAGTAGTAAACTTTATATAGTTATTATAAATTTTTTATTGATTTACACAATTTGTGAATGTGTGTTAATTAGTAATATTTCACACTATAACAAGATAAAGAGGATGATTTGAAAAGAAATCATAAAAATAAAAAAATTAAATCACTATTTATGAATTCATTCCTCCTTCTGTACAATACTAGGGTACCATTCTTTGGGTAACCACATTTGTGTATTTGAAAGAGAATATAGAGTGGGTTTAGTACTTTTTTGTTAATAAAAATACTTTTATAAGACCAAATCACATATATGTAAAAACACATTCTAATATTATTCTAAGACTTAATTAATTTTCAATTTTTTTATTTATATTTTATGGAAGAAGAACATGAAATTATTTATTTTTATAAATATTTATATTACCCAATTGAATCATGTACACCCTTAAAAAGTAGTGATCATGAAAATTACACAAAAGAAAATTTGGCAGTCTTGGAAGTTGTTAATGAACCTATTGAGAGAAATTTTTAGTCCTTATAATTTAATAAAGAAACATCTTTAGGATATGTTTTTTAATTGATGGTTGAGTCACATAAATGATTAGTTTAACCATCCATGTATCAAATTTTCATTGAAAATTAGTTATGGAATTTTATACTGCTAGTTATATCATTCATAAATTCGTTATGTGATAAATAAGAAGATACTAGTGCAATTAGACATGATAATTTTAAGGAGAACATAGAAAATAGGATTTTTTGGTTTATATAATAAACTAAACTAAATATCATATTATGCATGAGGCCCTTATACTGAAAAATTATGAATTACAAATAAATAGAACCAATTTGGATGGGTTTTCCCAATTCTTTATCATATTTTTCTATTTTCTATTTTCTTTTATTTGATATTATTTTAATACTTATTGTGATTATTTTTCTATATAGGTTTAATATAGGAAGTAGCTAAACATGTGAAAAAATAATATTTTTTTCCCATGCTAAAATAAATTATCACATAATATTTTCATTTATGTTATAAATTTTAATAATGTTTCATTTGATTTTACAATCATCTAAACTATATGAAAACAATTTTTCAAAAAAAAAAGGAACATAAGAGGCGGTTATCCTCACATTGAATGTAAATTAGTTTTTACCTTCCGGTGATAGAATTTAATTTTTTTAAATAATTGTTTCTACCATAAATTAAAAATGAATAATTGTGAAGTCACTAAGGGAAATATACAAGTCAGGTGTGGGGAAGGCCTACTTTGTTTAGTCATTTCCTAAAGTGAAATATTCTATATCTTGGTCTTAATATAACATATTGTAATTTGGTTTGACTAATTTTTACTTAATTTTTTTAAAATTATGTTTTATAATTTTTTTTATAATTTTATTTCATTCAAAATCATGATCGTTTTAAATCATAATCATTTTTAAATATACCAACACTTCACCGGAACAAGTTAATAATGGATGAGTATTTTTTATTTAAATATGAAGCTATTGTAATAACAATTAGAATGAATGAAAACATTGGAAAGTTAATGGTATTTAATGTCTATGTATAGTTACTATGATCGAAGGCTAAAGAGATAATGAACTAACAAGATGCTAATAAAAATAACTATGATTGAGAGTGAGGGTTTTTTTCTTCCATTTTTTATTTTTTTTATTTTAAATAATGGTCTAATTTTTATACCTTTAAATGTAAAGAAAATTGACTAGTATTTCTAAGTTATTCCCTTTTGATCTTCTAAGATCGAAGAATACTTTAGTTCATGACTTGTTTCTTATGATAGTCAGATCAATGAATCTCTTAGTATAAGAGTTTTTCCATATGATATTTTGACCTAAAAGGGTCCATCTTAGAACACGGTAATTTTGGAACATGGTTTGAGATCCTATTACCTCTTTGGGTTAAAATAATATAAGTACTGGGACAAAAACATGGTTATATAGAAAATAATACATTTTGGGGGGTTATCTAGATTTTTTATATGATACCCATTGATTTTTTATATTGTTTTTTAAAATTTTATATAATCATGTATTTTTACTTGTTCTTTACTAGTTTGGATTGATTAATTGATAAAAAAATGTTATTTATTTTCATTTTCATTACACATTTTCTTTTATGAAGTTCAAATTATAATGTTCTTATATATTGGAATGATTACATTGATAATTTTATATTTGGAGTTCTAGTCATGGTCTATTAAAAATAAAACATTTAAGAAGGAAATATTTCTATAATATGTTTTAAATATTCAATTCACTACCTGTTGAAGCATCCTATCTAGAATAAAATTTTTTATCATAAAAAAACTTTATCATTTGTATAATAACATAAAATAGAGAAACTTTTATTATATTAGTATATTTTTATGTAATAAATATTGATAGTTTTAATCTAAATTAGTTGCCTATCTTTGATGGTGTTGAGCATGAATATTAATTTGATATAGGGTGAATAGTTTATCAATATTGTTATTGATACTTGTGAGATTATTTTCATTGCGAAAAATATTCTGAATAAAGCTATTTTGAATTTCACATTAGTTAAAAACTCATAATTACAATTAAATTATAATGTTATAAAAATTCTATTATGTTTTATGAAATTAAATAAATGTATATATTTAGATATTTAGATATATAAAAGTGATATATCTAATTTTGTTTGGGAAAAGATAATAATTACACATTTAATAATATTTAATTATCTAAAATACTAAATATCTATGATATAAGAAAGATTTAGAGATATTCCTTACATTTTTATAGAACCTACTGTATAGATATAGTAAAGGATAATGAAGAGAAATTATTATTTATAATCTCATTGATAATAATATTCAATAAATAATGTATTGTTTAAAATATTTTAGATATACCTCTATAATAATAATAACTTTAAAGAATTGTATTGGAGGAGACTAAATTTTTTACATAACTAAAGGATGAAGAAATAATCAGAACATTTATATAGTAAGATATTCTCTTAAATAAAGATTCTGAGAAATATAAAATAATGGAGGAGCTGCTTATCCATACACTAATACTAAATTTACTACTCCTATTAAAACATCTAATAATAATTTTAATGAAATATCAAGCACAATGATGATGAATCTTTACAGTTAGTAAAACACATGTGAATAATAATTTAGAAGAAAGTTCCCTGAAAAAAATAACTAAAGAGGCAGATAATAAATATTCTAAGGATATTTGAGGAGATATTATATGAAGTTATAAAATGATGTTATTTGTTATGTATATAGTAATCAATTCAGAAAATGAAAAAAATAATTAAACAAAATTTATCATCACCAGGAACACAAAAAAATAGTTTCATTGAAATAATATATATAATTATTCTTACAATATCTTGATCAATGCTGTTAAAATATAACCTTACAAGATATTTTCTCAATGATTCTATTAAAACCTATAAATACACAATAAATCCCACTTGTCTTAATATGGTTTTAATGAATAATCCTCAAAACATTAAAATTATAAAAAACAAAATAGTTAATTACATTTTTTTGATATAATGGAATCATTAAAAATAATAATGATAATATTAATAAATTTAATTTATGGTTTGATGAAGATATGTTTCTTGGATAATCCAATATAATTTAGGCTTATTATGTTTTCAAGTTATGGTAAAATGTCTTTGAAGAGATGGTACATTAAATGTTTGATGAAAATGATTTTCATGAAAAGGCCTTTCTAAACATATTAATTTTGAAAGTGATTTGGATTGTTTTTTTAAAACTCAATTTATTTTATATCCTGTTGTTAGACTGCACATATAGATAATCACTCAACTAAAATTTCACATTTTCGACATTTATTATCATATAGATTTGAAACAACCAACCTATTTTCATAGGAATCAAAAAACTGAAAATAAAAATAACATCTGGATATTTAAATAGTAATTAAGAAAAAGTTAAGTTTTTAAAACAAAGATATAGAATCTTTAAAAATAAAATTATATAATATTTGAAAAAATCATTTCCTAATTTACCATGAAAATTTTAGAAAATAGTAAAATAAAAGTAGATGAAAAAATAGGGGACATAAAGACGTTATAAAATTTTCTATCATTTTCAACAGGTTATCTATGATAGATTCTTAATGAAAATAGTCAATTCTGATAGGAATCCATCATAAATAAACAATTTTTAAAATTTACAACATAATATGTTGTATTTTCTACGGGTTATCACTAATTTTTTTGACAAATATATCTTTTTTCAAGTAATACTTTTTTTTCAATAGAAACTAAGTCAATTAAAAACTAAAACAAAGAACATATTTGTTTTGGAGAAATCTTTCCATCAAAAAATAAAATTTTCAATTTCTTAATATTTTTTAACATAATATATATTGTGATGGAGAGTTTTTTTCTCTAAAAACATAAAAACTAAAAAAATAAAAAAATAAAAAAGTATAAATCCTTTCATAAAAAATAATATCCATTTAAAAATATTTTTTTTTGAAAAAAATGTTACAAATTCATTGTGATATAGGGAATGTAATCTAATGTGATAGGTAGAGGGAACTTAATCCCTAAACTAGGTATAATTCATTATATGTACTCCATCTAATTCTCCAGTTGTAGATGTTACTCCTTATACTGTTCTTATTGTTGTTGATGGATCTCTTCCCAAACTTTATACATACGTTGAACAATCTCAACCTAAGCATTAAACCTCTCATCACACTATACATCTAATAAATACTCTAAAAAACTAACCATTGAGCTATAAGATGACACCAAAGTTATTAGATAATAATTGGTAGTCATTAATTGTCAATCCGAACTACCTGACCATTCTTGATGACATGCATGGTCTCCCGTATCAAACATTCTTAATCAAAAACTAAATCACTGGAGTGATATCAATTAATCATAGATTGGTATTAACATGAATGAGATGTGGTGGCCTTATATGACTCCTCTATATTCATTTTTTAAATTTCTAATGATACTTTTTTATTTTACAACACTTTTAAGGGAAAGTGAGGAACCTCACAACTAAGCAGTTTAAACACCAAAAGAGACAATGGAATTGTTAAAAAAATGTTTGAATCATCTGGAATCAATCTCTCTAAACAATTTCCAGGGAAGATTATTTACCTGAGTGTCAGGATCGTCCTTTAAGGTTTCTTCATCGTGATATTCCAATTAGTCCCAAGATAGCATGTATTCTAGCCTTTTAATCTTCCCCACGTTGAAGCCTCTAACCAATATAATGTCTTTATTATCAATCCAATCACCTTGATAATTTTTAGTGTCCTCTCAGAGTAATATTCTAATCATTTGGTCAACCTCTTCTAATATATCTTTAATATTCAGATCATCTTAGACTATTTCTTCACCTGATTGCATGAGTAGTTCCATGTTTTTCAGAATTGAAGCTTCTTATAACTGAAGACCTTTAAGAGAGAATGCCGCATACTACTGTTCATAAGGATGTGTATCTTCCTCCATCCACACATCCTCTAATTGGAGTTACCTCTCCCCATGTTGATCCTCAATCATCTCTTCTACATCCCCTTGAAGAATCAGAAAATCATTTCAAGTAACCTGAGCCTGTGAAACTGTATTGTCGTTATCCCTGAAATCTCCTATTTTTCAATCCTCCTTGACACCTTCTACTATATAGGGATCATCTTCCTTATATTTACTCACTTTTTTGGCTGACTCTATCTCCATTTTCCTAGGTTTATATGAGTAGTCCTTATTTCCCTTGTAGTTTTTCTTCTTGAAGACAATGGAGCTCCATGTGTCCCTATTTTCTGTGTTCCCCTTATTTCTCCATGTACTATGAAAACCTTTAGTATAACCTTCTAAATCTATACCAGACTCTCTTCATAAGGGGAAATTGGTGGTTTTTAAAACTGCATTGCATCTTAGGCCATCAAAGCAGTTGTTCTGGTTGAGACATGACAAAGTCATCAAACTCATCTGACTACTGCTACCATGCCTTGGCTCCTCCCACTTCTGGACAACCATATAAATTCTTTATCCATATTATTGAATAACCCTTTAAGATTTTTTATTACTACCTCCATGCAATTCCCCCACATAGGTGCTAGCAGTTGATATCATTACATCCTTAGCATTGGAAACACGAGCTCCAAATGAACCCACAAGATCATTTTCATTAGTACAATGGAATCCCAGATCCTACCATGAGTGATTAAAAGAATATTCTACTTTATTTGTACCCTATATACACATTACCTATACTATATATTCCTTGTAAGGATCCCTTGGTTGCTCCATCCGGCCTTCACCAAGGCCAGAGGTCAGGCTACAGTGGCTACCATTATAACTTGTGTCCATATTCCTCTTACACCTATAGGATGAGATTCCATGACCCTTTTTTATGCATGTTGGATATAATTAAATCCTCGAATAAAAGATGACGGGTTTCTTCTAAGGAATTTCCTCCACAATAGTAATCCAAACAAGATCAACCGACCTTCTAGATATGTCTACCTCTACTTAAATTTAGGGGGGATACAAGATGACCCACAAACCTAGTTCTACTATCAGATAACATGTATCTTCATACCATAATACCAAAATTTTTTTAAAACTAATGAATTTTGGATTGGTATGGTAGTTTAGAGAGACTAACACAAATTTCAATTTTTAGGGTGTCACACTTCATATGAAAATTGAAGGAACACCGAAAAAGAGAGAACCATAACCCATTGTAGGAGTGTGGAGCATTGTACCTCACCTTGATTTGGTCTATCTCCATTTAAAAGTGAATCATGATGTGCTTCCTATCCAATAAAACCATCATTTTTTGATATTGTAGGCCCTAAAAACCAAGAAAATTATTGCCAAATATATCCATCAAAGTCCAATGCTTACGAAACTGAGTAATGAGTGTAATATTTCAGAGAGAATTTTCTTTAGAAAAATCCTAGGGAGAGATCGTAAGGTTAGGGAATCACTCAAAAATCACTGGAACAGTTAGGATGACTATGATTTGGGGAAACATATGTAGTAAATCAGTGTTGGAGAACAGTGTGAAGGTACTTGATGCACCTTAAGGAAACAAAAAAGGTTCCTCCATAACTAGGGGGACCAATAAGACATCCATCAAATCAGTGGTCCCTCATAACCCTTTCTCTATGTGAGATGAAAAGTATCGAAAACAACCTTAAAATTGTATTAGATATTAAAATTTGAAAAATTAATTTAAATTAATTTTAAAGACTCATATGAATACCAACCATAATCTAACATTTCCTTTCACAAATAAATGTTTTGCAGTGTTTGTTCCTTCTCTAGGTAGAATTTTTTATGTTATGGAGGGTGTGTGCACTCTCTCTCAAGCAAGGAATTGTAAGGAGGGATCGATCTCCCATGTAAAGGAGGCTATTCGCTCTGGGGACAATGATAGAGTTTTTTCCTTCCAATGAATGCTACTCTCATCTGGATTGCTCGTTGCCTTGGGGCTAGGGTTAAATCTGATTTTTTCTCCTGTGTCTTAAGAAAACATAAAGCTGTTGTTGTGGCCATTATTAATCCCAAGCTATCATCTGCCATAATTCCAGAATTCTCTTGGATTTTTAAGATGCATGGCTTTTTTCATGGCGGATCTTCCAACAGCTATATATGGATTTTCTAGAACAAGAGTATCTTCATGGAACTCATCCAAGATGGTGACCAATTCATCACTACTAAAGTGAGTAAGCGGAATCTCTCATACTTCATGACTGTGGTGTATGGGAGCTTTGATCCCCTCCAACAGACCATGATTTTGAGTGATCTTAATGCCTTTCTCCTGGGAAATCAGCCTTGGTTTGTCGGTGGGGATTTTAATATTGTTGCCACCTTGGAGGAAAAGAAAGGTTGTGGGCATTTTCAGAGGAGGGTCAGTAGGGATTTTTCACAGTTCATGGCTGGGAGCAGCCTCATTGATTTGGGGTTCTCCAGAGACTACTTCACATGGTGCAATAACTGATATAGTCTTCATCGTTCGTGGAGAAGATTGGACAGATGTCTGGAAAATATGGAGGTCATCTCTAAGTTCTCCAATATTAAGGTGAGGCATCTCATTCGCGGAATGTCTGACCACTCCCCCCTGTTGGTCTCCTTTTCGCCAAGCACAATCATCGGGATAGGTTTCATTTCCTCCATCAGTGGGTTAGTAAACCGGGATACATGGATGTGGTTGGTGGTATTTGGAATTCTCCTGGCCAAAGTGGACCATGGGTCTCCCTCCATGATAAACTGCATCGTCTCAAACCTAGACTTTAGTTGTTGGCCTATGATTTCCTCCTGATTGACAGTGAGATCATTGATACCATGTAGGAGGTTGAGAGGCTCGAAGCATGACTGGAAGAGGAATGAGAGGACCATAATTTTGAGCAGCTTGCTACAAGGAAAGAAGAACTTGCTGTCATGATCTTGTCCCAAGAGCATTTTTTCAGGGACTCTGAACGAATCAAATGGCTAAGGGAGGGTGATAAAAATAGTGGATGTTTTCATGAATGTATTAAAGAGAGGAAGAGACATATCAAATCGAACATTCTTCTGGATGATGGCTCTTACACTGATGATAGGGATATTGTTGGAGGTATGGATCTCTCCTATTTCTATGATCTGTTGGCTAGTCACAATATCCGTATGCCCACTGGATATACAGGTGTTGATAATGGGATTTTTGAGGTGATTCCCCATTGTGTTTTGGACCAGGAAAATGATGGGCTGGGATCTATTCTAGGTGAAAAGGAGATTCATAATACCATGATGAATCTTCACCCGGGTAGTGCCCTAGGGCCGGACGGTTTTCCGGGCTCTTTTTACAGAGCAACATGGGATGTGGTTAAGGGGGATCTCATTATGGTTGTCCAGGATTTCTTCAGGGGTGGTAGTTTTCCGTGGATTTTATGCGCCACCACTATGGTTCTCATTCCCAAAAATAGAAATCCCTCTTCTATCATGAATTGTAGACCAGTGTCTATGTGTAACTTGTCTTATAATATTCTTGCAAGTGTTATCTATTCCAAGATTTCCACACATCTTCCAAGGTGGATATCTTTGGAGCAGCATGGTTTTATGAGGGGTAGGTCCACCCAAGGCGCTATAGCTATTGCTCAAGAAATGATTAGAGATTTGAATTTCAAAACCCGTGGGTCAAATGTGTCTCTCAAGGTGGACATGAACAAAGCATAAGATCGAGTGGAATGGGGTTTCATCATTAAGGTAATGTAATTTATGGGTTTCTCTTCCTAGACTATTGACCTTGTTTTCATATGTTTCAGCTCCCCGTGGATGGCGGTCTCATTCATGGGGAATTCCTTCGGTTTCTTTAAATCCATTAGTGGCCTAAGGAAAGGTGATACTTTGTCCCCAAGTATTTTCATCATAACACAAGAGGTGCTCAGATGGCTCATTCATTGTAGCATTAGTAAATGTCATATTATTCCCTATAGGAGGAGCATGAGGGCTATGGCCATATCTCACTTAATGTTCGTAGATGACACCCTGGTCTTTATCAATGAGTGTAAGAAATCTATAAGAGGTCTGAACAACATCTTGGATGGTTACTGCCATTAGAGTGGCCAGCTTATCAATATAGAGAAGTATCTATTCTACATCCCTAATTACTGCTCCCCCAGAAGGTCTTCTGATATTCAGCTCACTCTTTCCATGCAAAAAGGGTGATTTCCCATGCATTACCTTGGAGCTCCAATCACCCATGGTAGATTGCAGATTCGGGACTTCGAATTCCTCTCCAGAAAAATTGCGGACCGCATTCACAACTGGAAAAATAGGTTTTTGTCCTTCAGAGGACGCATTGATCTTATTAATATTGTTCCTACGGCCACTCAAATTCACGATCTTTCTGCTGTCAATGTTCCAAAGGGTGTCATTTCAAGTATTGATAAACTCTTGGCCGTTTTTCTCTGGGATCCTCTGGCGGAAAGGAAGAAGCATTGGGATTCTTGGAGTAAGGTTGCGAAGCCCGTTAGGGAGGGTGGCACTAACGTCCACATTCTGAGCGGTACTCTTAGTTGTATGCATGCACGACTGGCTTGGGAGGCGCTAGATCAGAGTACGCTGTTGGGAAAAATTATGCATCCCCTGCTGAGTATATATCCCCTGTCTGAAGGTCAAGTTTACTTTTTTTACTTTCCACTATTTCTAACCTGTTTTCGGAGCTCCTTTTTCACCCTCAGTGGATCATCGGATGGGGGGATCTTTCTTTCTGGCACCTTAACTGGGTTGGCAAAGTTCTTGGATTCTCGGGGTTCCAAGCCCCCACCATTTCATTCAGGGAGGCCAGTTCGCACCTGGAATTCATCAAAGCTATTCTGGTAAAGTTGCAACAGGAGGTTTTCAATCTCATTTCTCTATCGCAAGAACATGACCATTGTGTATTCACCCCCTCTTCATCGTGGACTTTCTTTAATTGGGATTACCAGAGTTCTCGGGCCTCTGTAGAGGAGCATGAAAGATGGAATGACTCTATTTTTCCCAAGGTGATCCCATCCACATTTTCTTTTCTGTTATGGAGGATAAGGTATCGGGCGATAGCTACAGATAAAAATATGAAACATTGTGGCATCCTTATGGCGTCTCGGTGTTCCTGTTGTACTGTTTTCAGAGAAGAAAGTGATGATAATCTATTTTTCCAAGGAGGTTGGGAGTGGGATGTGTGGTGTGACTTTGGGGAGTTCACTGGCTTGCAGGACTCTAACCGGGTGGAGCCTTCATTCCTGGATAGGTGGTTTCATGGGGCTGGTGATAAAGGATAGGAGAAGACGGTGTGTGTGGTGATTCTTCTAGCGGGGTTCTGGTGTATCTGGAAAGACAAAAATAAAACCATACATGAAGGGGTTTATCCCACCAGCAAGTCCATCATATTTTGGACCAAAACCACCCGCCTTGATTTGGATAGTCTTTCTGGCAACTGGAGGGATGCCCCATCCTTATGGTGGATTATCCATACTTTAGACTATGCACAGGCTCCTAACAACATCTCCCGCAGCCTATGGGTGTGATGGAATCCTCTATCTAGGGGCCTTAAAATCAACATAGATGGTTCCTGCAGGACGAGAGTCTTGAGAGGGGCTGGGGCTATCTATGACTCCAGGGGTTCGGTCCTCTTGGAATTCTCTTCTTACTTGGAACATGGTTCCTCTATACAGGCTAAAGCCAAAGCTATGCTCATGGGTATCAATCTTTGTCACCAGCATGGTATTATCTTATATGAAGTGGAAATAGATTCAAAATTCTCCATGACGCCCTGAATGATTTTTCCCTCCTCCATGGTCGATCATCTATATCATCAGAAAGTGTAAAGGCATGATCAACAACAACATCAAAGTGCTTCATTCTTGGCATTAAGGTAACAAAGTGGCAGATTACCTGGCATCTTTGGAAGTCATGGGGCACAACCATGTCTGCCTCCCAGATATTTTCTCATTGAAACCCGAGGGGGTTAATTTTATTAGAGGGGATGCCCTTAGCCTTCATAATTTCAGACCCCCTAGTTCATGGATTTTTGTGGGTTTTTCTCCTTTTCTTGTTTCAAATGTTATGATTCCTTATAATAAAAAAGTAATGATGATGATGATGATCAATGACCTACATAAATATATCATAAAAATTTCACAATAAGGTTATATATAAGATAATATAAAAAATTACTTATCACATGTCATTGATGAATACTATATACATGACTCCCATCTTTGTGAGTGGAATATTTCCTCCTCTAGTTTTGCTAAATTGATGATGACATTTTCTTAATAGTCTCTCATATCCAGTAGAAAAATAATACATCCCAATCCTTTTCTTGGATGTAATCTGGATGATAATAAAAGAAGGACCCATAATTTTTTTATTAGAATATTTATACATGGATATATTTTTATTATTTTAAAATAATCAATGAAAACATTCACACATAAAAAATCTCATACCTCCTAGGTAGAGGCTCTATTGTTATCATAAATTATAAATGATAAACCCTATAAATAATAAATAATTTGAACTTAGTAACTAAATATATATATATTTTTTAAAAAATATTTTTTTAATTCCATTCCATCTATTGATCAAGCATGTGATGTGAAAAATCGATGGGAACCTGATCCCATAAAACCCATTTCCTAGAAAAACAGTTTCATAATATCACACCTGTCTTTCAAAAAACTATATGTGAAAAATTGTGGAACAAATAACAGAAAATAAAAAAATTAGTACATAATAAAGAAGTGAAACTTAATTAAAATATAGTATTAAACATACTTCTACAAGTATGGGTTAAAATTAAGAAATTGGTTCATCTCCAGAATAGAGCATTGAATCAGCAATATTATAAGGTCATGACCCATACTTGTCAATGATGTATTAGTAACATCATATGGTTTGGATAATAGGTCATCAAGCTAATCACTAGGATGATCAACATCTATGAGAGCACAAGACAGAAAATCAATACTTCTCCATCCATCTAAAAATGGAAAATAATTCCACTTTAAAATAATTTTTGATATATAAAATATAAAAAAACACATAAATATTTATTTAATTACAATAATTATAATATAATAGCATCATTATTTATCTTCATCTCAATATTCATCGTTGTTATTTTCTCTATTTTCCTCCTCAGTATCATCAATTACTATATAATATTTGATTTTTTCATCCCTTATTAATTCAAATTCATTGGTTATGTCATCTAAATTATCAACACCGTTAGGCCTTAACTCTGGGGTTTCATATTAAATATATGTATCTATTTGAGGAAAACTTATATTTGGTCATGTCCTAGTAAATATTTCAATATCATTAACTTTAACATAAACTATTTAATTTCCCATATACTAGTTTTTAGAAAATGAAATTATTACTACACTCCACCATTCAGTTAAATAACATGAAGTACCACAAAAAAATTCATAATAATCTTTACATTCCATCATAGATGGTTCATTTTATACAATAATAAATTTATATTTAGTGTAGTAGATTCTATATACTAGAAGAATACACAACCCTCAAGTAGTAACAAACCAATTATATTTAAAAATTGTCACATAATTCTATCCTATATATAATAACTCAATTATTTCATCCCATAGGCCATAAAAATAATTTTCACTTTCTTTTTTATGAGATCATTTTAAAAAACAATAATATACATTGATATTTTTGATTCTCTATATATTCATGTATGAAATAATAATCAATTAACCACATACACATTATAATATTTAAAAAATTTGGTTGTTTCATTTCCTATTGTATATAATCAAACATCAATTTTATTTACATATTATGTCACTTGGAAAAATAAAAAATAATTAATAATAGATAAAATGAAAAATTTACTCCATATATTCAACCATAAACAATTTTACTTTGATACTAGTAGGAAAAACTATCTTGTTGGTGTTCTTCAATACTATTCAGTGTAATTTGTGAATTTTGTTTATATGATCATCACATTGTCTAACAAAAAAATAATATTAATTTAATTTTAAAAAATATTTTAAAAGTTAGGTAAAATTATCACATAATAAAAAAATCATTTCAATTCTTATCAATTGATATATATATATATATGATCTCTATGTGGTTTGTTATATGAAAAAATCATTGAATCGTGCCACCAAAACTAAGATTAGAAAAATTAAATGATAATAATTAACTATCCATGATATCATCATAATATCTATCATTGAGACACATTCAATTATGTTTTTAATTTATATTAATATCATGCATAATGAGTGACAAAGTACAAAATTTCCTCCTAAAAATTTACTTCCTCAATTACAACATCAACTAATGTTGTGTTACAAATATAATTTTACATCGTTTTCCACATTTTCTTGGATGGGTACACTATCAAAACTATACCGGTATTCTGTCTTTTTTTCATACAAAAAATATAATATTAAATGCTTCATTGAACTAAATAAATCTACAAAACATAGTTTTCCAATTTCCATAAAATTTGAATTATTTAAAAATTTATTATAAATTTGTTTATGAGTTTTTAAAAATAATATTACTAATTAATAATAATTTTTAATAACATTTAAAAATTATTAAAATTTAACAAAAAATCATTAAAAATATTAATAATTAGTATAAATTATTGAAAATTTTTAGGGGGATCTTACGGGATGAGAGTTTCTCCTCTAAAGAAAATTGAATCTAGGTTTTCTATCTATTATGAATCTGTCATTGCACAATTAGTTTGATCATATTGATTTTTTGGGGTACCCTTGAAGATTATGGATGGTGGATCTCTTACCAGGACCAAAAAAGCTCCGATCATGGAATTGATGAATGGTCAAGCTACCTTGAAGCGATTTGATTTGGTAGAATCTGTTAGATGTGAAGATGCATTACTGGTAAAGGGAGATAATAGATTATTCTTTGGATATTAGATTAGAGAATACATTTCCCATAATCAGATTTAAAGGAGTTGTGTATGTGAATTTGTTGAAGCAAACCCACAAAATTTTAGAGAAACAATTAAACCCTGAAATTATTCAATTATTTATTCGCTCAGTTGAAAATTAACCAACTCTTGGAACCTTGATGATCAAAACTAAATCCTTCAACAGGTTTGGGGATTTAGTGAATGGAATATAGTGTATCTTGGTATGAATTTGTATCTTATCAATTTGCATTCAAATGATATGAAATAGAAGGTTTGGTGTTGAGGATTCGTAAACCATAATCCTAGGATTCTGAGGTTTCAAATCTATTACACTTGGTTTGACCCTCCTTAGGCCATGAATATTGTTTCACAATCTTGGATATATAACAAGGGCCTGATTAGGGTACTTTGGCACCTGATCATCCTTTGGGATGTTGCTTTAGCCATTAGTACCCCAATTAAACTTGATAAGAAGGCCATATCTGTCATGTATTTTCTATTTTCTCAAATTTTGATCAATTATGATGTGTCAATCCCACTTCATGAGACTGTATAATTGATTTATTGTTATTTTAAGATAGAACATGATATGATTTTGAGAATGTTTCGGAATTATTCCTTAATTTCTCAACTGTTGGACCTGTTAAGGATAATTTTTATAAGGGATTGAGATGTTCTAATTGTAAAATACAAGGACACCTTATTGAAAAAAGAAAATTTAAAATGCCACATGTAGGTGATTTTGATCCATTAAATCATGGAATAAATAGGACCTCTAATGGTGTTAGGAATCGACCATCACTCAAAAAGGGGATCATAATGCATAACATTAAAACTGGACTAGTGAATGGGGGACCCCCTCTTTTATTGATTTCATGGATGCGAAAAAGCATACTGGTAGTTCTGCACCTACTACAATTTTTGAATCCACAATATCCTAGGTGGTTTCTAATTATGATAATATACATGATGGTATATATAATAATGGATTTCTGAAGAACTATTTTATCGCCACGTTAGAGTCAATTAACTATCCATGTTTTGTGAGATTTACAGGGAGATCTGGGAGAGAAAAGGTTCGAAATATTTAACATAACATGTAACGAATGCCTCTCCTTTGATGATCAAGCATGGGGGTACAAGGTATTTATAGAGATCTAATTCCTAATATGAGGTTTTTTTGTATAAAAAACGCTTTGATAAGGGTGGTAAATAGGTTGATGCTGACCAGAACATTGGTGTGATTGATAAATCGGTAGACACTGACGATTATGATGGTGTGTGGCAGACTATGATGTAGTTGTGGGGAGGAGGGCACCCAATAGCCGAGGTGGATATTGTGGAAGGGGTGGTAGAAATAAAGGAATAATTTAATCTTTTGTATTTTTTATAGTGGTGTGTTTTCCACTTTTACCCTAAACTCTCTATGTTTACTTATTTTACTCTTTTTTATAATAAATTTATGGGGACATAGAGTTTTACCATGGCATACACTATTCTAGTAATGAAAAATCTTATATATTATTAAAAATTATTATTCATTTGTACAAATTATTACAGAATGTTACATATAATAAGAAAATTATTAAACATTATTACGATTCATTACTAATTATTTCATATTTTTACTTGTTTTTAATAAATATTATAATTTTTTACTAATTACTAATAATTATTACAATTTATTACTAATTATTACTAATTAATAAAATTAATTATTAATAATTTAATATTATCACAAATTATTACAAAACAATAAAAATTATTTCTAATATTTACAAATTTTTACAATGTATTACAAATTTATTGTAATTATTAAAAAATTTACATTTTTTACTAAATATTAAAAATTGTTTCTAATTTTTATTAATTATTAAATATTATTTTTAATTAATAGTAATTATTACAAATAATGAAAAAAATAATAATTACTATACATTTTACTAATTATTACTAATTCTTTCAAATTTTTAGAACTTATTACTATCTTTTACTAATTATCAGTATTATAATTAATTATTACTAATCATTACAATTATTACAATTGTTTTCTAAATTATTAACAATTATTATTAATTATTTGTAATTATCACTAATTATTTTTAACCAATACTAATTATCACTAATTATTACAAATCATTACAAATTATTTTAAATTTTAACTAATTGTTTATAATTATTATCAATTATTACTAATTTTTACTAATTATTAATAATTACTACTCATTATTGAAAATTATTACTAATTCTTATTAATTATTGAAAATTATTACAAAATATTAGTAATTATCTGTAATTATTAAAAATAATGACCAATTGTTACTAATTATTACAAATTATTAATAATCATTACAAATATTTTCTGATTATTAATAATTTTAATCAATTATTACTATTTATTACTAATTTTTTTAATATTTTACAAATTACATTTAATTATTAGAAATTATTTCTCATTATTATTAATTTGATCAAATTATTAGTGATTATTACTAATTATTACTAATTATTAATAATTATTACTTATGTTTACAAATATTTTCAAAATAATAAAAATTAGAAAAACATATTAATTATTAAAAATTTGTAAAAATTGTTACTAATTATTACAATTTTTCAAAAATTTATACAAATTATTACTAACTAAAATTGAATATTTTATTATGCAATGGGGGAAGTTAGAGGAGAATCCATGCTAAAAAAAAGTTCACAAAAGAATTAGTGGCGGATCTCAAGGGTATTCCCTTTTATAATATTAGTACAGTCTAGAAGTAGGGAAATTATATCCAATTAAATGGTTATATCCTCTATTAGATAGCCTTTGGAATCCAGAAGATTGACCACTTTTTTCCCTCACACCATGTTTTTAAAATCTAACTTCTGAGTTCATTATGTTTTGGAAGATCTTGAAGATATAGGATATGTTGTAGTGGTTAGAAGAGTGACCGAAAATCATGTTGACTGATATGGAGGAATAAAATTCAATAGTGGATAAGTTTATCTTACAAGACATTAAAATATTCATACTTGTTAACATGTAATGGACTTCAGCTAGTATAGAAATTCCATCTCTATTGAAGGCTGATAAGGCAATGATAATTGATCCTCTTTGGTGAAAACAAATAAAAAAACCTCACATGATTTCGTAATAACATGAACCATACATATTCAGTTCGAACCCTTGTCTCGGAGCCTTCCATCTCACTGATGCCCTTTTTTCTCTGAAGTGCGAAAAGGACCATTTGAATAACCGTTGGAAATACCTGAGTAATATGGCTTCTAAAGGGACAAGGAAGGGAAGATTCCCCTCACAATGAGATGGTAGAGGTGACTCTATGTAGGAGACTGGAATTAAAATATATACCATTAGGAACCATCCCATAATGCTAAACTATATTGTGAGAGGCCAAGATCACAAAACAACATGATAAAACAAGTATACAGTGACCCTAGGAATTCCGTCTGCACTAGATTAAATGTTTTATCATGAATGAAGGAATACATCAAAAAAATAATAACCATCATTATCCCACAATATACCTATGAGAATATATTAGAAAACACATTCTCAATTCCCTTCAACAAATAAGAGCATCTAAGATTTTGAGATTTCGCTTGTACAACAGAGATATTGGTAGGTAATCAGAACACCAATCCCATAGACGTCGGTATTATTCGGGAGATCGTGATTCTAAAGATACTAAACCAATAAGTTGATAATTATAGTATGTTCCTTTCACCAATGTTTACTAGTCGGGCCATAAAAATGGTGTTTAACATGGAATAATTTTCAAAATGAAGATGTAGTGGAAATTCCTAAAAGGGTGGGTGTCGAGATCAAATAGACTCGTTCATCACCCAACTGAATGAGGCTATACATTAATTTATGGTTATCATTAAGAACCACATTAAAAAATTATGGGTAATCATTTTATTTCTTCATGTTGAAGTTATACACTGGTCACCCATGAAAGAAGAAGGGAGATCCCACCCAATAATACGAACAGAAGGAAATGTCACCTCAACATACAATCCCACAATAATTATCTAGGATCATTCTAATAGAGTCATTGAGGTTTCAAAAAATTGAATACTCTATTGTTCCCTTGATCTAGAAAGTTGGGGTGCTCTAATATTTCTTCCTTATGAAATTGGCCTAGACAGAATGACCCGAAAGCACCTCCCAAGAAAGCTTGACCTTCTATATGGGAATCCCATAAAGTTTTTTTGGGTGATTTTTAACTATTTTTAATGACAGTTCTCAAGGTATGTAAACGTAGATTATTTTAATATGATTAGAGGAAATCACGCTATTAACTATTGTGATCACTCTTCTATTTGGGGATTCTACCTGGGTTTTTTGTAACAAATTTAAAGTGTTGGATTGGTATTTCTCCCTTAGGGAGTGGATCCCCTAGATAATATATTGGAAATTTTCATTTGAGAATTACCATCCTCTCTTATATATTTTTGGAACACCTTATAGTGATTTTTTTGGAATTATAGTTACCACTTTTTTAATGTTGATTTGTTTCCCTCTTCTTCTACTATCCTCAATCAATATCATCTAGAAGAATAACATGTCTTCCAAAAAAAGAATTATTCTAGGAGCTATTGATCTATCATAAGAAATTATTTATGACCTTCTCTGGAATGTTATTTTATTCAATAAAATTATTAATATTGTTATTAAAAAGTCTTATGATACAGTAGAGTGGGACCTCATTCTAAATGTTTTGAGGGAATGAAGTCTTTTATAATGGCGATGTGACCATTTATTTCATTATATATCATTCCCTTGGTTTAAAATTACTATGATGGGAATACGATTATGATTTTAAAAATCTATTAGAGGCCTTTATCTGAGTGATCCTCTCTCTTTGAATATTTTAATTTTGGCCAATGTTTTTCTTTACATAAAACTTAATAAAGGGATTTTCAAAGGGTTAATTAATCCCTATAGTGGTTGATATGGTTTTAGGGGAATTTCCTACCTCTTATATATAGATGAGGTGGTTTTCTTCATTAATAGTAGATGATAAAAATTACTAATTATTACTAATTATTACTAATTATTACAAATTGATACTAATTATTACAATTTTTTTTACAAATTATTACAATAATTATTATGACATGTAAATATAATTCAAAACTAATAAATTCAAATAAATAAATAATTATATAACATAAAAATAATTATCATTCAAATTTATAAATACTTTTAAAAACCATTAAAAATATCCAATAACAGATGTTTATATTGCGAAAATGAACATCTTAAACTCACACATATACTCTTGAAGAAGTTGAAAACATGGAGAAGTAATATGAAACGTTCGGATAGTTTAGGAGGGCAGAATAGAACAAGAGAATGAGAATAATGGGATTCACTACTATAAAACATACTTTTAACATTGCTACCCATTATCATCACTAAAATAATAACTGATAAATAGTACCTTTTATCAGTGTTTTTTGGAGCTGATAAAAGATATCGTTTATCAGTAATTTTCTTGTCACTCATAAAAGGTAACATTTATTAGTGTATGTTTTTAGCACTGATAAAGGTTAACCTTTATCAGAGATTTAGTTTTAGTGATGATATAGGTCCCAAATAAAATAATATAAAATAAATAAAAATGAATTTATTAACAATATATTGAAAATATAATTATTCAAATATTTATTGATAAAAAATAATAAATTTAACATACTATATATAAATTTTAAATAATAATAAATAATATATATTAAAATGAAACAATTAAAAAAATCCAAATAAGTAAATTAAGAAAAATATTAAAAAAAATTATAAATAAATACTTATCAATAATATTAATAAATAATATATATTAAATACTGATATATATGAATGTTTATAAATATATGATTTAAATAATATAAAATATTTATTCTTTACATTAATCATATATTAGTGAAGAATGGTTTATAATTATAATTTAATATGAATTAAAAATACAAACTAAATTTATAGAGTAAGGTACATAATTGAATATTGTTTGATTTTACATTTATCATATATCAATCATGTGTTATATTTATTTCACATAAATATACATAATTAATGCATTTTTATATACAACACACACACACAAATATTTATGTAATTAATGGAATCTTATATAGAAACCCATACACATAATACTTATGTAATTTATTAAAATTTTAGTATTTATTTTAGAATTTCATCATAACATGATATATTTAATATATAGTTTCTTTAATCATTAAATAATAATTATTTATTTTTAATTTTATTATAGTTTGGTATTTATTCAATTTTAATATTTTTTAAATTTTTTATTTTTTTACTTTTTTGGGAATTTAATAGTTTTCTACTATTTAGATATATATATATATATATATTTATCTATTATGTTTTAATATTTTTAACATGTATTCAATATATATTGATATTTTTTTATTAATAAAACTCTTCCCTTTTTTTAATATTGATAAAGTGTACTAATTTTTAATTAATAAATTTCACTCATTACTAACATGCATGAACTTGAGATTAAATATTTGTTAATAATGTTAAAAATATATTTGTAAATAAATATTTTTAAATTGATATATAAATAAATGTATATTTACTATATTTATACATTTATATATTTATATTTATAAATAAGCAAAACATAATTTTTTTAAAAAAGTATTTATTTAATTATAATTAAATAATTATATATATTTAAATAATTTTAAAATTATAATTAATTATTTAAATTATGAATATATTTACATTATATATATTTATATATATTTATTATATTTATAATTATATAAATATATATAATGATATAAATATATATAAATTATTTCTTAAAAAGATTTTATATAGTTATCAATAAATAATTATATATTCAAATAATGAAAATATATACTATATTTTTATTTATATATATTTACTAAATATTTATATATTGTTATATTAATATATTTACAAAGAAACTTAATTTATAATTATAATTATAAATCCTTCATCAACACTTATGTAATAAGAAATGATAAATATTTTTTAGTGCTTTTTTAGCGTTGATAAAAGGGATATTTATCATCACTTTTATGGAAGTTCTAATAAATTTGTCTCAATCAATTTAAACAACCCAAACCAGTTGTGAAATAGTCGTGATATCTGAAGCATTCCACAGAATCCACCTATTGTCGGTGCTCCTCCTCGTCAAATCCAACCACGATTCAGGACATGAACACTTTCAAGGCTCAAATACAAGGATCAAACCATTCAATAGTAAATACAATATAATGATAGAATGAATTCTAGGTTTGGTGATATATTTAATTTACATTATATGATTAAAAGTTTCAATCCCATTTATGTTATTTTCTCCTCAACCTCACTCATTGATTTCTAGTTTGATGATATATATTTCTTTTTTATTTTTTCATTATCTATTTCAATTCACTATCCATGAGCAATTTCCAATCTATAATGAATTTTTAATTGAGTTTTTCTATGATTTGTTGTGTCTATTTGACATTTAAGGTATTTTCTTGTTTCCTGGTAGAGTATTAAGAATTCCACACACCAATTTCATCCTTGTAACGTATTAAGATTAAATATTTTGAACTTCCTACCACGAAAATAATGCACGCAAAGTGATTGTTAAAATTTCACAAGTTGTTTTTATTTAATAAATCAAAATGAATATCATGTAATGATTTATTTATTTTTAGTTTTGGTTTGTTTGGTATTTTCTTATTTTTAATGTTCTATGGTATTAAATTGAGATTTTTATTTTATAAAAAATGTCCTGAATTTTATCTCATAGTTTTTTCATAACATCCTATATGAACATCGATATATGTATGTTCTAATTTTAATATATATATATATATATATGAATACATTATTTCATGCATATATTTAAGTATGTAGTCATTTGAAATATATATAGGATTCATTCAGTAAAGTAGTTGATGATTTGTTTTCTTGGATTCAAAAGTGAATTCCAAGAGAGGATATTAATGTTTTTTTTAAATCATCACTTTGATTCATGTTTAGATCTTTATAAAAATAATTTTATTCTCACTTTTTAATTTTGAATAATATTGAATGAAAAAATATTTTCATTGAAAATTAGAAGTAGTATCATGTTTTATGGGCTTGTCAGTACCATGAAATGTTTTTTATTACAAGTTATCACCCTCTATAGAAGATTTATATAATATTTTTGATGAGGTAAGTTTTTTTATTTTAAATATATAGATTTTATTAATGGGTTTTGGAAGGATTTTTTAATAGACATGTTTGGATTATGTTGATTGTTGATTGATATATTTTCTGCAAATATGAGCGTACCTCCCATTACAATCATAATATGGATCGTATGCATTTCAGTCCAATAAGGTCAGAAAGTTTTGGGTCACTATTCGGTTACAATCATAGTATATCGTCATTAATATTATGGGTGGTTCTAATGAAAATATGTCTAGAGTAAAATCGCATGATGTTTTGGAATTTCGAAAAATTGCCTATTCTTAAATTACTATTATTTACATGTATATTATTTTTTACTTACTCAACATATAATATTGATCTATTATAATGTGATTTATTTTTAATATTATTTATTCTCTTGTATTGATTGATTTTTTTCTGACTAATGTTTCATTTTATTATTATATATTATTATTCATGTGTATATTTATAAATAGGAATATTCATGAACCATAGAATATTTATATATTCTATAAGTATCATTATTCAATAAAATATCAGTTATTAAGGTAAATATATCTATTATTAGAAGATATAGAGATTAATTATATTTGATATACCATTAATATAAAATGTAATAAATCCTTATGATGTTACATCACATGTTCCAAAAAATAGAATAGAGGTTTTATTTGTATATATATATATATATGTGTGTGTTGGAATAATTATTAGAAAATATTTTTAGTTTTTCATCATTTTAGGTCTACATATATTGGTTACAACCCAATGAATCTATGATTACTATCCATGTATAATAAATAACTCATTATTTATATAAAAAATTAATCAATAAATATTTATACCTTCTAGTTGATGGAATGAATTTTATTATTATTCATTATCATATTTTAGTTTCTATTTACTCCTTACTGGACTATATAATATATTCATTTTTTATGGGATTAATAAAGGCTTGATGGAAAATCTTAATAGAGGTAGGACTAGTCTTAGTAAGAGGGATGAAAGTATTAAAATGTACAATTTATCTAATAAATATAGGATTCATAGAGTACCTAATGAATAATATATCATATCATGTCCCTAATGAGGCCCCTTGGATCATAGAAAATAATGTGCCTGCCCCCACCCCAAATCTCACCTTCAATAGGCCATGAGTTAATAACTAGTTCCAATGTTCTAATTATCACAAATGGGAGGCAATGCCCATTTTAGAGGACACAATAGAGTACAATGGTCATCCTCATCAGGTTCATCTCCCAAATAATAATTACTGATTTTTTTCTTTAGAATCATCCCCCTTCTATTTTTATGTGTCTTGAACTACTCTGAGAAGTAGTAATCCCATGGGTGACTATTTCTAAGAGTATTTCAAGAAACAAAGTTAAATATTCACAAGATATGTAGGATGATTATCAAAAAAATAAATATTTGGGATATGAAGTTGATGAGGATGAAAATTCTCCACAACATTCACCATTGTATGAATTCAGAGGATAAAACATACCACAATGGACTGATTATTTTCATAAACTCAATTTCACATTTTCTTTAAAGCATACTGATATTCATTGAAACAATAAAATATTGGATTTCCCTTATTATAATTATATATAAATTTCACTTAGGTTAAAGAATATCTTACGCGTATTTATTTATTTATTGTACAGAATGGATATTTTATGAACCCAATATGATATAAATGGAATTAAAATGGATACACACTAATCATTTGAAAAATAGTATGAATATGGAGTTAAATAGATAATAATGTTTTCAATAGATAATATATACAACCATTCTTAAATCCTTTTTTCATGTTTACTTTGTTTTTATTCAGGATAAATTAGTCTAGAAATGTTGAAAGAAAACTAGAGTTATAAATGTATGACAAAACATATGGAATAACTGAACATTCCCATAGATTGGGATGACAATCTGGTTTATGGATCATTCTATATGATTACATATATAAATGATGATGGAGATCTCATGGATGAAATAAAAATGGAAATTGAATATGACCTTCATGATTTTCCAGAGTTGTTTGAGAAGTTTAATAGTTGTGCTAAGAGACCATTGTATACCAGTTATACTAAGAAAATAACTATGTCTACTGTATTGAAGTTATATAATTTGAAAGTTGACAGTGTATGGAATGAAACCATATTTATAGATCTATTTCGTCTTTTAAATGATACGATACCAAAGGAAAATGAACTACCATGTCAAAAATGTGATGTTAAACAAATTCTATGTTCAATGGGCATGATCTATAAAAATATATGCCTGGAATAATGATTGTATATTGTTTCACAGGAACTATGAATCACTTTTAAAATTCCCTATGTGTGGCATAGACCAATACAAGAAAAATGAATAATGTATTTTAAAAATTTTATGGTACTTCCATATCATTCCACAGTTTATAAGACTATATGGATGTTAAGAAACTATGAGACCATTAACATTGCAAGTAAATATAAGAATTAATTTTGGGAACTTATGTAATCTAACAGATTCTCCTTAGTAGAGGAAAATTTATTATGAGTATCTTGAATTTGAAAATGATCTGAGAAACACTCATATTTCATTATAAATATATAGAATAAATTATTTTTGTGCATATAGTAGTACCTATAATAAACGGGCCGTCATGTTGGTAAATTATAACTTTTTAATGTGTTCATGCATGAATCTAAAATACATTTTATTGTCTCTACTTATATATGGACCAGAGAAACCAAGTAAAGATATTGATGTCTATTTTTCTCCATTTATCAATGATCTAAAATTGATTTTGGATACATGTGTTACAATATATGATTATCATATATTTGAATATTTCACATTGAGGAACATATTTTATGGGATTATAAATGAATTTCCTGATTATGGAAATTTATACTGATATAACATTATATGGATTTTGGGGTGTCCTATTTGTGAAGAATACACACACTAAGTTCAATGGAGATAGTCCTCGAAGGCTCTATTTTTAAAAAATCAAGACATTTTACCTCAAAAACATAAATATGGATCCTAGATTACAGTGTATTTTGGGAATATTGAACAAGGTATGAAACCACCTCCATTAATGGGTGATCAAATGTTCTATAATGTAAAATTTATTGACAATAATCTGGAAAAACAATTTTTAAAAAATCATACAAAATTAGTTTGGGAGAAGTGATAAATTTTATTTGAATTACCGTATTGGAATTTTTTTAAATTATACATTTTGAAAATGTCATACATGTATAAAAAATGAATTTTATAGTGTTATTGAAACATTACTAAATGTTGATGTGAAAACAATTGATGACATCAAGGTCTGGATAGACATTATTGACATGGGGATAAGGGGGGAGTTTGAACTAGTGAAGGGTAAAGGGTAGAAGTTTCTTCTACAAATAGCCTACACTATATCCAAATTAGCAAGAATTCATTTTCTTCTTATCCTTAATAGGGTAAAACTTCTTGAGAGGTATTCATCAAATACAAAGAATGTCATGTCAAGGCCTAATTTGAAGTTATAGGGACTATAATCACACCACTATAATGTTTTATTGCATGATTTGATGCATGTTTCTTTATGTTTCATTATATATAAAAATTTACAACATATATTAACAATAAATTGATAATTTTTTTAATCTATATGTAGTAATGTTATAGACCCAAAAAACATTCCAATCATGAATAAGGAGGTTGCAATTATATTATGTGAAATGGAGATGATTTTCCCATCATCATTATTTGATATATTGGTCCACCTAATGGTTCAATTTTTTAGATAGGTTCAAATATGTGGTCCTTCAAAATACACATGGCTAATCCTAGTTGATTGGTATGTGAGAATTTTGAAAGGGTATGTCATGAAACGAAGTCGGCCAGAAGGTTGTATTGCAGAATAATATATTGTGGAAGAATCTGTTGAATTAGGTACAAAATACATTTCTAATGCTGACAACATCAGTCTCCCAAAGACTCTTCAAATTGTATATTTTATGGTTAAAGTTATTTTTGGAAGATATGTTGTTACAGTTACCTTAAAAAAGTGTTAGAAAGCACAACATTATATTTTATAGAGTAGTGATGATGTTTAACTATATGTTGAATCCCAAAAAAATTCGTAGAGATTTTACCCATCAATTGTTAAAGGATGGATATAAAATACACATAATCAATAGTTTACTAGATGGTTTTGAGATACAATATATAAGATGTTATATGAAAATATTGATTCAATTACCGAACTACTTCGATGGCTATCTAGTGTATAGAATTCAAATGGAGTATATTACACTAGTTTTGTAATCAATGGTTATATGTTCAATATAAAATAACATGATTATTATAGTTCAATTAAAAACTAAGGTGATACACTTCTAGAAGATGGATGCACAAATCTGGTTCCAATAATAGAAATCCAATTTATGAAAATATGTCATATTTTGGCATTATTGAACATACATACTAGTTGGATAGTACATCATTTCGATTGATGGTTTTATATTTCAAATTCATTGACAATAGAATTGAAATTAATATTGATGAAATGGGCTTTGTGAAGTTGAATTTAAGAATGGAGGCATAAAAATACAAACCATTCATAATGAATTCATAATTAGTGCATGTGTTTTATGTCTTAGATCCAACAAAACAAGTGTTGAACTATTTTCCTGTTGGAGGCTAAAACAAATGTGTGTTCATATGAAAATATAATTGAGGATGAACCTTTAATTGGGCGATCACAATCATTTCATGGTAGTACTAATGTAGAATATGTCTTGTATGTTAGAGGGGACCATAAACAGAGGATTTAGATTCTCAAAAAGGATCCCAATCCTTAAATCCTTTAAAAAACAACAATATTTCAATGGGAAGGTAAATAGTGTTTTTAATATTCTATGTTTTTCCTCATAATTATATATTTTATCTACTTAATTTACATAATATAAATTAAAATTTTGACTACTCATACATAAATTGTCTTTTGTACATGATGATGTTTCCAATCCCATGGAAGAATACACTATAATGAAGGAAACCCTTTACGATGACGAAAGGGTAATGTTACGATATAATTTTCCAATTTTTCCAAAAAAAAAATATTATAAAACTTTGATTTAATTTTCTTTATTAGTTATAAATATAATTTATTTTAGAACATAATTGTCCATATTTCAGGATTTTCTCTACCAAATCATCCACAGACTTCTTCTCCCTAAGATATGTTTCACCCATGCGGTGTTGGCAATTATGACATTCCTTCAAGTTCCCTCCATCACCTTTATATGAAGAGAAATGACAGTACCTATTATTAATCACATAGTTAATAATTTTTATTTTCATACTAAAATTATCGTCCCTTGAATTAATGTATTGTTTCATATTTATTTTTAATTAATTTATTTTTTGTATTACTGACATAGGAGTTGTTTTCTAATAAAGTTGAATTATTTTGATCGAGTTGGGATGGTTTTTTCGAAGCTACTACTTCTCATGAGAGATTGGACTTTGAGGCTACAACTGAATAATGAAAATAAGGAAATGGTTAAATAATGTATAAATCCATCATAAAAAATTTATTTCCTACTCCTTATTTAATTAATTTGGCCATCATTTTATCTACTATTTGTAAGTTATTTTCCTTATCATTTCTATATAATAATTATTATCTTATATTTCAAATATCACTTAGGAATTCAAATATTTCCTTTAAGGATCTGAAAAAATACCCAAAATAGATAAACAGTTCATTTTTTATAATGTTACCATGCTTTCCATTACCTTTTTTGAACCCCCAACATGGCATTTGAAGTGGATGTTCTTAGTATAATTTTTTTTTGGTTAGGAACATAAACTCAATACGGGGTATTGGATGTTTGAGAAAGAAAGACAATGTAAATAGTAGTAAAATTTTCAGCTATGTTTTTTTTTCAGATTTTGGGATGTATAGGAACTAGACACATCTCAATCCAACGTACCGTGTGACTAGAATGAGACTAAGTGCGTCTTTTATCTAAAATGGAAATTAATTTTAGTAAAAAAGACTAATGACATAGTCAAAAATTGAAAAAAAACATTTTGATAATTTTTATAAATTAGTATAATGATTCACAAGTCATTTATGATGTGTATGAATCATCCTCACATCAATCTGATTCATGATGTTCCTATTATGACTCAAAGTGTCTATTATCAGTTTAAAATTTACATTTTAGTTCATAAATTATCACTCATTGGAAACTAAGAAAACATGATCATATTGTATATATAGTTTAATAAAATGATTCATAAGTCACTTTTGACTTGTAAGAATTATTATTACATCAAAAAGACATATAACGTGACCATTATGACTCAAAGTGTGTGTTTCCAATTTAAAATGATTTTTAAAAAAAAAGACAAGTAGTGCACTAAAAACCAAGACAACTCATTTGGAATGTATTTATACTTTAGTAAAAATATAGATAATTCATTTCAAACATGTAGTAATTATAATAACCTCAATCCAATACACAACATGATTGGTATGAATCTATGTCTGTATTTTTACCTAAAATTGACCTTAATTTTAATAAAAAATACAATTGACATACTGAAAATTGAGAAAACACATTCTATTTTTTATAATTTAGTAAAATTATCCATATGTCATTTTTCATGTGTAGGAATTAGTTTTACCCCAATAATACATGATATTCTCGTTATGACTCGAAGTGTTCGTTATTAATTTAAAATTGAAATTTTAGTTCAAACGTGTCAATAACAAAAAAATTATCCAACACACTCATGTAGTCTTAGTAATTTAGGAAAAGGATTAATAATTAATTTTTTGAGATATATGAATCAGTCTCATTTCATACTAATACACGATATGATCTATAAGACTAAAAGTGTGTGTTTCTTATTTAAATTGACATTTTAGACAAAAAGAAATGTGACGTCCTGAAAACTGAAAAAAAGAATTTATATTGTTTTAATACATTATGAAAATGATCCATATGTAATTTGGGATGTTTAGAAATTATAAAAATATAAATATGATGTATGGTGTGACATTTATAACTCAAAGTGCATATTTTAATTTAAAATTAATAATAATTATAGGAAAAATGATAATTGACATACTTAAAACCAAGAAAATGCATTCAGATTGTTTTGAAACTTTAGGAAAACAATAAATAATTTATTTCAATTGTATAGGAATCATACGAACCTAAATTTGATACATGATGTACCCGGTATGACTCATAGGGTATGTTATCATTTTAAAATTTACATTTTAGTTCAAAAATTTTCACTCACCAAAAACCAGGAAAACACACTCAGATTGTCTTGATAATTTAGTACAATAATTCATAAGTAATTTTTGATGTGTAGGAATCACACTAACATAAAACTGACACATGATGTGACTGGAATGACTCAAAGCTTATGGTTCGAGTTTAAAATGACATTTTAGTAAAAAAGACAAGTTAAATTCTCAAAACCGAGATAACTCATTAATATTATTTTTATACATTAGAAAATGCTCCATATACCATTATTCATCATTTTATGAAATAAATACACCTCAATATGATTCATAGTGTCACTATTATGACTCGAAATTCATCTTTTTAATTAAAATTAACATTAATTTTAGTAAACAAATGACAAGCGATGTACTCAAAAATATGAAACATTATTCATATTTTTTGATATTTTAGTAAAATGATCCACAAGTAATTTGAGAGGTTTTGTAATCAAACACACTACAATCAGACCAACAGTGTTATTGGTATGAATCCATGAGTGTCTTTTCAATATATAAGCGTCCTTTTAGTTTAAAACTTGTATTACATCGCTAAAAATGAGAAAATGATCCTATATTTTTTTCTTATAATTTTATCATATATTACTTGATTAATTTATGTATAATTTTTATCTTATGATTATTTAGTTAATTTTCATAGAGATAATTCTTGAATAGAAACAATAAATTGTTTGACATACAAGAATCAACCAAAAATCAATATAATAAATAATGTCCATTGTATGACTCAAATATTTGTTTAAAATTAACACATTCTGTTTAAATTATTTCTTTATATTATTATTAATATAATAATTATTTTCTTATAGAGGCATGTTCTTTTTCTCAAGTAGGAGTTGTTTTTTCAATAATAGCATGAGTTGCGTTGAGGGTCAAAAGAAAAATGAACATTGATGTTTTTGAATGTATGTAACAATTTTTAATTACTCATGTAATTAGATAAACTAATGTTTGAGATGTGTATAATATATTTTTTTATCTTGTATTTGGTTTGTAAATTTTATTTCCTTTAAATTTTATCTTCGTACTTAATTTTTATAATTTTTAATGGTTATTCTATGTTGGTCGGAGTGGATACTCAAGAGGGGGGTGAATTGAGTTCCAATTAAAATTTCTGTTTAATAACTTTGTCTTAAAAACCCCCACATAAAATCCTGAATTAAACTATAGTGAATTTATATCAAAGTAAACATTCTGTTGGGTTCTCAAGGGATTTATTATTTCCCAGCTAATCAAAATAGAATAGTTGATTAACTTTTGAAACTAACTTACTGATTTACAACTAATATAAACACTTGCGAGTTTAATTATCAAAGTGATTTTAAAATAGTTTTGGTTTTAAAGTAATTTGTAGCGGAATAAAAAAAATTGAAAATAAATAACCACAGAAGATTTGACCAAGAGGTTCAGTCTCAAGCTGGGACTTAGTCCTCTCAAAACTTTATATAAAAGTGATCCACACCCTGGATCAGGGATTACAATAGTATACAACCGTCCAGGTCCAAGACCTCTACCACTGTTATTTGTGGGAAACAAAACAACAGTAACCAGCTTTCCAGGACACACACGACCTCTGCCACTATTATCGGTGGGAATAAAAAGGTGTAAGAGTTTGAGTGACGATCTACAGATCATCCAGTAAAAGTACAAGAGACAGTGTGTGTGTTAAATACAGAAGATAACACACACTTCTCGAAATGTAAAATAATGAATCACAGAGCAGAGATGTAGAGTTTAGAAATGGCTCTAGTGATTTCAAGGAAGATTTGGACTCCTTAAGTTTTATCAGAAATGGTTATGAGTCCTCTTCTGGTTTTTGTCTTAAAAACTGAGTGTCGTCTGCTTGGCATCCAGGTTCAGAGATAGTGAAAAATGTAGTCGATGAAGTTCTTCAATGTCCTCGTGAATGTACAGAACTCTTATTGAGTAAGCGTGAGTGTGTATGAGGTTCTGTGTCTTCTACAACTATCTCATCCACCAATATTTTCACTCATATGTGTCTTGTCGTATATATCCACCAATAGGGACTTCTGGTATTTATGTCACGAGCTCCAACAAAAGAAATGATTTCTTTTTGCAGGTACGAGGTACAGTTCCCTGACATCCAAAAACCTTCATTAAATAAATGACAGAGCATTAAAATATTCCTAATATGACAGTTGGTTAGATTAAATAAAGATAAATAAATTCAAACAGATGTTTATGACTATTGGTGAGTTAAGTGATCAGTAGGTCATCAACATCAGCATCGGTGGCTAGACATCGGTGTTTCCTGATCGGTGACTCAGATGATAAGCATCGGTGTGTCTTGATCAACATCGGTGTGTCATGATCGATGACTCATTTGATCAGCATCGGTGTGTCATGATCGGTGACTCATTTGATCAGCATCGGTGTGTCATGATCGGTGACTCATTTGATCTGCATCGGTGTGTCATGATCGGTGACTCATTTGATCAGCATCGGTGTGTCATTATCGGTGACTCATTTGATCAGCATCGGTGTGTCATGGTTGGTGCAACCGTTGTCTTGTGATATGGATCAGTGCGACCATTCACTTTTGATATGGATCGGTGCGACCATTGTCTTGTGATATGGATCGGTGCGACCGTTCACTTTTGATATGGATCGGTGCGACTATTTTCTTGTGATATGGATTAGTGCGACCGTTCACTTGTGATATGGATCGGTGTGACCGTTGTCTTGTGATATGGATCGGTGTGACCGTTCACTTTTGATATGGATCTGTGCGACCGTTCACTTGTGATATGGATCGGTGCGACTGTTGTCTTAACAGAACACAGTGTCTATTTCATCCAGAAGACTTCCAGAATACTTTTCAATCAATAGAAAGCACAGATAAAAAAATGATCCAACCAATATAAACAGATTCACTAAGAGATTGTGATTATGTATATGAGAAATCCAACCGAATGAAGTAACGATGATTTGTGGTTATTAAAACATCAATCATAGGAAGAATTCAACAATCTTCCAGAGGGCTCAACAATCTCCCCCTTTTTGATAATCACAAATCATAGTCATAAATAAAAATAATATATCATTAATAATAGTGATAGGGCATAATAAGAATAAAAATACAATGAGATATAAATATCCCCCTGGATTTATGCCTTTGTCTATTTATGTAAACATTTCTCCCCCTGCCATAGTATGTTTCTCCCCCATAGATATAAATCTCCCCCTTTGGGATAATAAAAATGAGGGAAAACATATATAAAAGAGAAAAGAAGGCATCATAGAGTATAGAGAGAAGAATTTTTTTTAAAGTACATCAGAGTACAAACAGAACACTGGTCACCCTATCAACAACAAGACACAGCTATTTCTGGGGATGTAACGGGGATTTGCCTTTGTTAGAAGGATCAATGGTTGGTAAGTTGGAAGGATTGGAGGTAGGATGAACTGGGAGAATTTGAAAAGGTGGTAATATGACTCTAGAAGGTGGAGGAGAAGATGCCTTAGAGATTTGCTGTTGAGCAATAGTAGCTGGTTGAGAAGATTGCTGAAGAACTAGTCGTAGTTCAGATAGAGCTTGAGCAACGGAGATCTGATTTGGAGCAACATCAGAGGCACTGAGAGGTTCAGCAGTAGGAAGCACAATGGCGGTGGCTTGTTCATTTAGATAAAGCTTCAAGAGATTGATGAAATCCTGAATTACCTCTGCACCATACTGCATAGCCTTCTCAAAATCATCCTTATTCTCCATGAACCGTTCCAAGGTAGGAGTAATATCTTGCAACTGACGAACTTGAGTCTTGAAAGCTTGAGTGACTGGAGGTAGTTTCAGATTATCATCCAACACTTTGAAATTCACGGTCATCTCATGCGTGGTATAAATCTTTGAAAAGTAATCATCAACCTTTTCCTTGATCTCTCTCTGAGCTTTATTTTCATCTGCTGAATATACTTTTACCATCTTATGAATGTGATCACTATTCTCCTTCATCTTCCTCAACGAGTCCAAATCAAGAACTTGTCTAATGGTAGCCAATTCATCATGCACAATCTTCCTTAGATCCTCTATCTCATGAGTAGTGATCTTGGTTACTTTTGCTGCAGTGGATTGAGCAACTATATGAGTTATCCCAGCTATCAAATTCCTCAAATCAGACTTCTTAAGATGTTCAATCAGATTCCTCAACACTTCCATCATACCAGAGATGGTTGATCTAAATTTGTTTGATAAAGAAACTAAACCAGATTGTAGATCCTTCAGAGTCTGATTTAGAGAGGCTATGTGCCTGCCAATAAAATCACCAGTATTGGCCAGGTCTGGTCTAATAACATTTGATAGTTTTGTTGAAAAGGCTTCCAAAGAATCTTCAGAAACTTGCAGAGAAGCTTGAGTAAGAGCATTTGAAATTTCTTCTCTGACTGTATCTCTCACAGCAGCAAGCAACTCAATTTTGAACTTATTAAAATCAGATTGAGAGACGGTAGAACTAGGTAGATGAACATCAGTAGAATCAACAACATGAGCAGACCTTGCCTCTACATGTTGGCTTTCCTTCATAACCACAGTGGATTCGTATTCTTCTTCTTCTTCTTCAGAATACTCTAAACCCAAAACAGCAAAACCAGGGTAATCATCCCAGACAGCAGCACATAGAGTAAATTTCGGTTTATCATAACTTGCTTTTCCACTGATTTATAGAGAATCTCTCTTGACACTGGTATTTGTTTCTTGCACAGTTTGATGAGGTTCTATTCGAGGTACAACAAGACCATCCATTGGTCGGTTATCACCATCAGCATCATCATCATCATTATTATTATCATCATCTCCATTCCCATTTCTATTCTCCAGAGAATCTTCACTGTCAGATACTTCAGTGTCAGTAGCTTCTTCATCACCAAGAACTGGTTCTAATTTAGGTAAGGCTAAAGGTGGACTGGCAGGTCCAAAGTCTACTCTTCTCTTAGGGCTCACAGTATCAGGATCACTCCTATCATCAGGAGGTGACATACTTCCTTCTTCTGTTTCAGCTTCTTCCATCCCTTGTTTACCAGACTCTTCAGTGTCCTTATTCCATTCAACATCTACTTCTTCCTCATCATCAGAATAAATTGCCTACTCATCTGATTTCAAACCAGGGTCTCTCAAACCCTTCAGCCTCTTTCCATGATCAGTGGGATTGTAGGATTCATACAGCTTGTCCTCATAAGAAACCCATCACTTTTTCCCTGGGTTCCAATTTATTTTCATCCTTTTACAAATTTCTTTGTTAACACAAAAGCACTATCAGATTCATCTATCTCATCAGCTTCATCAATACATTCCAGATTCTATAACATAGCAGAGATCATTTTGGAATAGAACAGAGCAGTGGCTTTCTTAGAAGGTTTCACCATTCCAGATATGTGCACCGTTAGATATCTACACAAATTGATCTTCTCATGGGTCTTTAGTAGAAACAATAGAAAAACATCCTGGAATTTTACAGCCGTAAAATCTCCTTTCCTAGGGAAAATTTGGTGCTGAATAAACATAAAGAGAAGTCTACATTCACCATCCAACTCTGAGGATGTGATTCTCCTTGACTCTCTGTTTCCAGTGAAAAGATCTAAAGATAACTCATAAGATAATTATTCAGTGGTTGGAGGAATGTTTCCAGCATAATCCTCATACCGACCCTCATGAGGTACATTTAAACATTCAGCCCATTGTTTAGATGAAAAAGATATTTTCTTGCCTTTCACTACAGAAGACATTCTGGCAGCCTCTACAACATCTAAAGTAACTTTCAGATTTATATAAAAATCATGCTCTAGCTTTGGGTAGTATACCTGAGTGTTATCTGAGAACCAGGAATTCCATCCTTGCGATTCAAAAACTTGTAACAATAGTGACTTACTTGTCAAAAGCCAGGCAGAACTGACTTCCTTTTCTACAGCAACAATCCGAGTTTCTAGGTTCGGATTTACTGATCATTGATTGGTACTACTCGACTCGCCTCGAGCATGCTTTGAAGGTACAAGACTGTCTGATCATTTTCTTAGTCTCTTTTGCTTAGCCATTTGAAGATTTTGGGGAATGCAGAAGTTCGAAGGTTCGAAGTAGAGGAGAAGAGAGAGGATATAAGGCTTGGCGGGAAATGAAAGGTCAATGACTTGGGGAATAGAAATAGCCGCGTATCATTTATTTCATCATTCAGGTTTCCCATAATAAAGATAAAAGTAATTAATCAATTACATCATAATAAAAAGTAATAGAAAAAAAGATCAGTTTGACTGATCGGTTTCACAGATCAGTTTCACAGATCGGTTTCACAGATCAGTTTCATAGATCGGTTTCATAGATCGGTTTCACAGATCAGTTTCGCAGATCGATCATACACAACTCTTGTTTAATAAAATTCATTCTTTCGGAGAATAAAGGCTTTGTAAAAATATCATCTAATTGATGTTTAGAACTAATAAATTCTAGAGAAATATCACCTTTCTGATAATGATCTCTTAGAAAATGATGTCTAACATCAATGTGCTTAGTCCTAGAGTGAGACACATGGTTCTTAGATATGTTGATCGCACTAGTGTTGTCATAGTTAATTGAAACATGTTTAAAATCAAATCCATAGTCTAATAAAGTGTGTTTCATCCACAGAAACTATGCACAACAACTACCAGCAGCTATATATTCTGCTTCAGCAGTAGACAATGAAACTGAGTTCTGTTTCTAACTACAACATGATACTAGGGACTTTCCAAGTAAATGACATGTTCCAGATGTGCTTTTCCTATCTATCTTACATCCAGCAAAGTCGATATCTGAATAAATAGTTAGGTCAAATGATTGTCTTTTTGGATAAAACAAACCTAAATTCACAGTATACTTTAAGATATTTAAAAATTCTTTTAACAACCAGTATGTGTGGTTCTATAGGATTAGCTTGAAATATAACACACATACACACACTAAACATAATATCTTGTCGACTAGCAGTAAGATAAAGTAAACTCCCGATCATACCTCTATAATTTGTTTGATCCAATGATTTCCCAGTTTCATCAATATCCAATTTACAGGTGGTACTCATAGGTATATTACTTCCCTTAATACTATCCATACCAAAATGTTTTAATAAATCCTAAGTATATTTACTTTGATTTAGAATAATACCATCTTTAGTTTGAAAGATTTGAAATCCATGAAAGTACTTAAGCTCTCCCATTAAGCTCATTTCAAACTCATTTTGCATAACCTTTGAAAAATCAGTACATAAAGAATTTTTAGAATATCCAAAAATAATATCATCAACATAGATTTGTACTATTAAAACATCTTTCGAAATCCTTTTTATAAAAATAGTGGGATCAACTATTCCTTTTGTAAATCCTTTTGAAATAAGAAAGTTTGAAAGTCTTTCATACCATGCTCTTGCAGCTTGTTTTAAACAATATAAAGCTTTAGAAAGTTTAAAAACATGATTCTGGAAATGAGGATTTGAGAAACCAGGTGGTTGTTCTACAAAAACATCTTCAAAAATAAAACCATTTAGAAAAGCAATTTTCACATCCATTTGATATAACTAGAAATTCAGATGTGATGCATAGGAAAGTAAGATCCTAATAGCCTCTAATCTAGCTACAGGTGAAAAGGTTTCCTCATAGTCAATTCCTTCTTCTTGATTGTAACCTTGTGCAACTAGCCTAGCTTTGTTTCTAATGATGTTTCCAGATTCATCAACTTTGTTTCTAAACACCCATTTTGTGCCTACGGTTATAGTGTCCTTAGGTCTTTCTACTAATTTCAGACTTTGTTTCTTTCAAATTGATTTAGTTCTTCTTGCATATCCATTACCCAAAATTCATCATTGATAGCATCATTGATATTTTTAGGTTCTAACTGTGAAAGAAAAGCTTGATGTTTAACCTGATTTCATAGAGAAGCTCTATTCTGTGTTCCTCTATCTAAATTACTGACAACAACATCTAACGGATGGTTCTTTAGAATCCTAGTTAGTCTAGAAATGGTAGGACTAGAGATTTCAGGTTCATCTACAGGTTGAGGTTCAACAGAAGAAGTTTCTGGAAAATTTCTAGAACTAGATGTTTTAACTACAGGTCCATTGTCTTTATCATTAAGGTTCAAAACAGAGAGATCATCTTCAAGATTTTCAAGAGAGGTCTTAGGTTCATGTGGATCAGTTTCATCAAATTTGATGTGAACAGATTCTTCCACACAATTGGTTCTCTTATTGAAAACTCTATAGGATTTACTAGAAATAGAGTAACCTAGGAAAATTACTTCATCACTCTTGGATGCAGATTTTTCAAGATTGTATTTAGTATTAAGAATAAATACTTTGCAGCCAAAAACTCTGATGTAGTTAACCTTAGGTTTCCTATGGTTCCACAACTCATAAGGGGTCCTCTTAAGAACAGGTCTGATCAAGAATCTATTAATAACATAACAAGTTGTATTTACAGCTTCAGCCTAAAAATAAACAGGTAGGTTATACTCATTAAGCATAGTCTTAGCAATTTATTGCAGGGATCTATTCCTTCTTTCTACTACACCATTCTGTTGAGGTGTCCTAGGGGTAGAGAAATTGTGACTATAGCCACTGTGTGAGCTGTAAGATTCAAACTCATGATTTTCAAACTCACGGCCATGATCACTTCTCAGGTTTTTAATTTTAAGTCCACTATGGTTTTCTACAGACTTGGAATATTTTACAAAGGAAGAACAAGCTTCACTTTTGTGAGCTAGAAAATATACCCAAGTATAACTAGAATAGTCATCTACTAGAACATAGACATAGTGCTTCCCATTTAAAATAGAAACTCTAGAAGGTCCAAACAAATCAATGTGAACCAACTTGAGAGGTTGAGAAGTTGAAACTTCTTTCATTGATTTAAAAGAAACTTTATGTTGTTTTCCCTTTTGACAGGGATTACAAACTTTGTTTACTGGAAATTCAAGTTTGGGTAGGTCTCTAACTATGTCCTTCCTAGCAAGTTTTCTAAGTTAATGCACATTGCAGTGTCCTAATCTTCTGTACCAAAGCCAAGACTCTTTATGAAAAGAATTTAAACAAGTAATATTCTGCTTAGCTAATGAATCTAAATCAACATCATAAACATTTTCATTTCTTAAAGAAAAAAACACAAAAAAAATTTTAGAATTAAAAAATTTGCCAGAATTGTTTTCAAATTTATCATAAAAACCATCATCACATAACTGAGAAATACTTAACAAATGGTATTTTAGTCCATCAACAAATAAAACATTAGAAATTAATACTAAGTCAGTGTTACCAATCTGGCATAAGCCGATGATTTTTCCTTTTGAGTTATCACCAAAAGTGAAAAAGCCTCCATAAACATTTACTAAACTCTTGAAGCATGAAAAGTCTCCAGACATATGTCTTGAACATCCACAGTCCAAGTACCAAGTCTTTCTACAGGATCTCTTTAAGCAGGTTCCCTACACAACAAATTTAAGTAGGAAATGATTTTGGTACCCAGATCTTCTTGGGTCCAGACAGGTTAGCAAATAAAAATTTAGGTACCCAGATTTGTCTAATGGGTCTCATTAAATTTGTAGAATCAGCAGATTTTTAAAGGTAAACCTTATTAGATCCGTAACTATGAATTAACTAGTTGAAGCATATAAATGTCCAGAACTAGAACAAGAAGTATTCTGTCCAGATTTAGGAATAAATTTAGTTTTGGTAAATTTTCTTTGTCCTGGTTGGTATCCTATACTAGTAGTGTATCTAAGAGCTATTTGCTTACCTAGAATTTGAGTAAGAGTATCTTTACCATTTGTAAATTTTTCTATGTCTTTCTTAAGTTGGTCATTAGATAATTTTAGTTCAGTTTTTTCTTTAAGAAACTGAGCATTCTTTTCTATTTCCATATCAAGATCAGATTTATGTTTAACAGTTAAAGCATACTGTTTCTTTAAACCTTTTTATTTTTCTTTTAGCTCATTACAGGTTTCTTCTAACATATCACAATATTCAAAGAGTTCATATTATGACATGTTTTCTGAGTCAGAATCATCTCCAGAATAATATGAATTTAAAGCAGAAGTTTCAGATGTTACCTCAGATGTGTTTTTCATGAAACACATATTTTCCATATTTATGATTTCAGTTTCAGAAAATTCAGACTCACTGGATCTATCCTCAGAAGCACTCCAGGTAGCCTTCATGGATTTCTTATACTTATTGTCCTTGTATTCATACTTCTTCTTGTACTTCATCTTTGGACAATATGCTTTTATATGTCCTTTTCTTTTGCACTCATAGCAGACAACTTCATCACTTTTTTCTGGATTTTTCCAATCCTTCTTCCAATGACCCTTTCTGTCATACTTACCTTTGTAATTTGATTTTCTGAAAATATTCTTCTTCCTATAAAATTCCTTAAACCTTCTGGAAATGTTAGCTATCTCATCATCACTATCATAAGCACTTTCACTGTCTTCACAGCTTGAACTTTCATTTATATCTTGGAGTTTCTCCTTATCCTTGTTCTTTGAAGTTGAAGATTTGAAAGCAACAGATTTTCTTCTAGGTTCATCTTCTTCTTCTTTGTTCACCTTAAGTTCTTCTTCATACATCATCAATTTTCCAATTAGTTCCTTGACTAGTAGTTCACCTATATCACATGATTCTCTAATTGAGACAGAAGTTCCTCTCCATCTTTCAGGTAGACATCTCATAATTCTCATAATTTGTTCCTTTGATGGAACATCCTTTCCCAGAGAGATCATTGTGTTGACAATTTTTTTGAACCTGAGATACATGTCAGAAATGGGTTCATCAGGTTTCATCTTAATATTATCATACTTAATAGTATAAGTGTTCAATCTCATTTCCTTAACATTAGTTGTTCCTTCATGAGAAATAGCTAAGGTATCCAAACTTTCATAAGCAGTTTTACAAGCAGATATTCTATTAAATTCCTCATCTCCTAAAGCACAGTACAGAGCAATCATGGATTTACAATTATTATTGTAGGCTGTCTTAGTAGCTTCATTCCAAGTAGATCTAATAGTAGTAGGTATTTTATATTCTGATTCTATAGCAGTCCAAATATCAAAACCCATGCTCTCTAAATGAATTTTCATCTTAATCTTCCACTAAACATAGTTGTTTCCATTGAAAAATAGTGGTCTATTGGTAGCAACGCCTTCAAGTCTGTTATCCATGGTAACTTACTTAAAGAAAAGATTTTAAAGAGATAAAAATTTAGAAATAACAGAAATTTTAAGAACATTAAAATACAACTAAAATCACAGTTGAAAAACAGAGTACTATAGACAATATTAATATTTAAACATCCTCTGATACCAAATTTTGGTCGGAGTGGATACTCAAGAGGGGGTGAATTGAGTTCCAATTAAAATTTTTGTTTAAAAACTTTGTCTTAAAAACTCCCAAATAAAATCTTGAATTAAACTGTAGTGAATTTATATCAAAGTAAAGGTTCTGTTGGTTTCTAAAGGGATTGATTATTTCCCAGCTAATCAAAATAGAAGATTTGATTAACTTTTGAAACTAACTTACTGATTTAAAACTAATATAAACACTTGCGAGTTTAATTATCAAAGTGATTTTAAAATAGTTTTGGTTTTAAAGTAATTAGCAGCGGAAGAAAAAAACTTTGAAAATAAATAAGCATAGAAGATTCAACCAAGAGGTTCAGTCTCAAGCTGATACTTAGTACTCTCAAAACTTTATATAAAAGTGATCCGCACCCTGGATCGGGGATTACAACAGTATACAACTGTCCAGGTCCAAGACCTCTACCACTGTTATTTGTGGGAAACAAAACAACAGCAACCAGCTGTCCAGGTCACACACGACCTCTACCACTATTATCGGTGGGAACAAAAAGGTGTAAGAGTTTGAGTGAGGATCTACAGATCCTCCAGTAAAAGTACAGGAGACAGTGTGTGTGTTAAATACAGTAGATAACACACACTGCTTGAAATGTAAAATAATGAATCACATAGAAGAGATGTAGAGTTTAGAAATGGCTCTAGTGATTTCAATGAAGCTTTGGATGCCTTAAGTTTTATCAGAAATGGTTCTGAGTCCTTTTCTGGTTTTTGTCTGAAAAACAAAGTGTCGTTTGCTTGGCATCCATGTTCAGAGATAGTGAAAAATGTAGTCGATGAAGTTCTTCAATGTCCTCGTGAATGTACAGAACTCTTCTTGAGTAAGATTGAGTGTGTATGAGGTTATGTGTCTTCTGCAACTATCTCATACACCACTCTTTGCACTCATATGTGTCTCGTCTTATATATTCACCAATAGGGACTTCTTGTATTTATGGCCTGAGCTCCAACAAAAGAAATGATTTCTTTTTGCAGGTACGAGGTACGGTTCCCTGACATCCAATAACCTTCATTAAAGAAATGAAAGAGCATTAAAATATTCCTAATATGACCGTTGGTTAGATTAAATAATGATAAAGAAATTAAAATAGCTGTTTATGACTATTGGTGAGTCAAGTGATCGGTAGGTCATCAACATCAGCATCGGTGGCTAGACATCGGTGTGTCCTGATCGGTGACTCAGATGATCAGCATCGGTGTGTCTTGATCAGCATCGGTGTGTCATGATCGGTGACTCATTTGATCAGCATCGGTGTGTCATGATCGGTGACTCATTTGATCAGCATCAGTGTGTCATGATCAGTGGCTCATTTGATAAGCATCGATGTGTCATGATCGGTGACTCATTTGATCAGCATCGGTGTGTCATGATCGGTGACTCATTTGATCAGCATCAGTGTGTCATGATCGGTGCGACCGTTGTCTTGTGATATGGATCAGTGAGACCATTCAGTTTTGATATGGATTGGTGCGACCGTTGTCTTGTGATATGGATCGGTGCGACCGTTCACTTTTGATATGGATTGGTGTGACTGTTGTCTTGTGATATGGATCAGTGCGACCGTTCACTTGTGATATGGATCAGTGCGACCGTTGTCTTGTGATATGGATCGGTGCGACCGTTCACTTTCGATATGGATCGGTGCGACCATTCACTTGTGATATGGATCGGTGCGACCGTTGTCTTGTGATATGGATCGGTGCGACCATTGTCTTAACGGAACACAAAGTGTCTGTTTGATCCAGAAGACTTCCAGAATACTTGTAAATCAATAGCAAGCAGAGATAAAAACATGATCCAACTAATATAAACAGATTCACTAAGATATTGTGATTATGTATTTGAGAAATCAAACCGTATTAAGTAACGATTATTTGTGATTATTAAAACAACAATCATAGGAAGAATTCAACAATCTTCCAGAGGGCTCAACATTCTAGTACTACAATGTGTTGTTACATCACACTTCACTGGTGATATAGTGTCCTATTACAACATAATGTAGTATTCCCCTTTATCAATGCTTTTGGAAGGAATGGTAAAGGGTTCCTTTATCTGTAATTGTAAAAGCAATGATAAAGGGGTCTGTTATCATCACTTATAAAATCACTGAAAAAGGATCCCTTAATCATTGTTAATTAAAAGTATTGGTAAAGAGTTGTATTTTATCATCACTTCTAAAATCACTAATAAAATTCCCCATTTTCATCACTTTTTTAGTGATGATAATGGAACCCTATATCAATGATGTTTTAGTTATGATAAAATTCAATGCCTTTTTATCATACTCTGGTAGTCATCTATTCTCTTGCAATGATAAATTCCATTTTTAGTATTGTCAAAGTCCCATTTTATAGTATTGATTTATTTTAAAAAGAATTTTTTTTGCGATCGATTATTTTTGATGAATCATCTATCACAAATTATTCATCATTTCAACTATTTGTAAAAGATATTTGTGATATAACTGAATATTTGTGATAGATATTTGAAATGAACACATTACCCCTCATTAATGATTCCCACAATAAAAAATATCCCCACATATCTTGAAAATAATGGCTACGTAAATACTTTTTCACAATTAATCATACTGAAAAGTTATTTGTGATGGATTTTTTTCTATTGTAAATAATTATTCTTACTATAATAAATTTGATAGGATGGTGAACTAAGTCACAAATAATCCTTACCATCAGACATGTGTATAGTGAGACTAATGGTATGTGTGATGGTTTTTCGTTTATAAAAAATACCAAAAATGAAAAATTTATTTGTTATAGTACTATTTTTAGTTTTTAATAAACCATTTCCAACCACTATTTTCTACAAACATAAATTTTCTTCTAGAAATGTTTCATTTAAAAAAATAAATATTTTATGTTGGGAAAAGGGAAATAATAATAATAATAATGGGAAATTAAATGAGTTTAGAAACTAATTCCAAAGTATTAATATTATTTATATATTAAGAAATAAGTTCAATAAAAGAAAAATATTAATTTTTATAAAAATAAAGAGAATGATGATAAAAAATAAGGAAGAAGAGATGAAGTAGAGGAAAATGACAAAAGGAAAAGGAAGAATTGTCTAAATTTGATTTATCTCTAAATTAATTAGGTATATGAAAAGGAAAATTCAAAAGGTTAGTATACAAGAATATAATTATTGAATATCACTATTAACTCTCGAAAAAAAAAAGGAAAATCATGACTCATCTAAGGAAGATAATGTACAATGTAAATAGGATGGACCAAAACCATTTTTAAAATAAAAATAATTATTGTTTTATTTCAAAGACACTAATATATTATAAAAATTAGATTAATTTGAATCTACTCCTTTTGATAAAACCATAACAAAAAAGTAGGATGAGGTGTCTATCAAAAAATAATTTATAGAATACTAATAAAGGCCTATTGAACTGGATGAAAATCAGTATCATCACAAAGATGAAGCTAAAGATGGAAACCAAGTTGACCTAGTTGATTTGAAAAATGTATTTTTAACAAAATAAGATATTCATATAGATGTGTTAGTGTAATATAATATGGTCAGGGAAAAATCATATCTATGATTGAAGAATGAATCATAGAGATTACAAAGATACGATAATTGATATTAATGAATATTTTATGTTGGAAATATTTTAAAATATTAAATGTATGGTTAAGGACATATCCACTCACATAGAGAAAATAATTCAGATAAATATAACCCCATTAATCCCTCTACAACTAAATCTATGTGTTGGTTTGATCTAGAAACATAATGCATTTAGACAAGCTATTAGAATTTCTTAAACAAAAAACTCAATATAACAAAGTCTTATATAGATGAATTAATAGTTTTTTAATCTAGAATATGATTACAATGAGGATTTGTTATTGGTCTTAATGGTGGATAAATACTTAAAAAATTAAAGAAACATATTGAGAACAATTTACACAAAACACCTACATGTAGAAAAAATATATTTTATGACATATATACACATTTAGAATGGATGGTAAATGTGTTTTAATGGAATAATTAGTGATTATAAAAGAATAATGAAGAGATTATTTAATATATTGTGTAATCTAATATAGAACATAAATCATAAATTACAATTTAATTTTGTAATATGAATTATTTAAGAAAACATTTTGTATGATCTTTAATACTTTATGTTTTCCATATATTTTAATTCTTAACACATTTTTTATTTTATAAAATCAGAAATGTTTCTAAATTATATAAAAATAATATTTTTCCCAAGGGGAAGAAATTTGAAATGGGGTAAAAATTTTCAATATGAATAATAATAGGGTAGAAATTTCATATTATTATATAGTTATACTAATTTATTATTTCAACATATCATTTATTAATGATTTATTATTACATATTTTGATTAATAAAAAAAGATAAATTGCTATGCCATTTCATTAGATTACATATCTATAATACTAATTTTGAGAGATCACAATACACTTTTGGTTCACTAATTATTACTTGATGTTTGTTTAATGTTTTTTGATAAAAATAATTATTTTTATGTGTTTTTCATTATACATATAGGATATTCCAAATAATAATTATTTTAAAACATGATAAAAATGAACCAAAATTTATTCAAAATTGAATAACATTTCATAGTTTTGTATGAAGCTATTAGAATTATAATTGTCATGATTAAAAACCTATTGTAGTTTGTTACATCAAATATCATTAAACAGAGACCAATACTCAAGGAAAAAAATTATAAAATAAGGATATGGTGACCATGATCCATGTGATTGAGTGTTTTTATGTTTCAAACTCAGAAGACTCTCTCATCAAATATTATTTGGTAATAACAATGTTTTATGAATTGTTTCTAAACACAAGTAGTCACTTGGGTTTCTTAACAATGATGCTTCAGAATGAATGTTGGTTGAGAGGATTTGAGGTTGATGTCATCTAAAAATTGGAGGTTGAATTATTTCCGAGTTTAGGACTCTCATACGCTCTTATAGATTTATGATATGTCATTGAATCCTTGAAAAATACAATTTTGGGGTTGGTATCCCCAATTCCAATGATCTAACAAAAACCATGTGGTGATGTGAACATTTGTGTATATTATAGGTTATTCATATTTCTCTTACTAATTAGTTATTTTAGATATTATTTTATGATATGGGTTCTTTATAATTTATCCCCATCCTGGGAGGTAGTTAGTGTTTTCATGATAGGCTATTGTCCTTGAGAAAGTCTTCTTAGATACCCATAATATTTAAATTAGAACCCATGTATATTGGTATCTCTTAATAATAAATGACATATATTTTGTGTCCTTGTGAGAAGGACCAATACACTTTATTTCATGTTTGGTTAACCATGATGCAGTCTATGAAGTTTAATTTCATATAGAGTGGAATACTAGGAAAAAACATTCCTATAAATGATTGGTGTGGGTCTTATGCCTATTTGGCCCCTTTTGGTTCATCCTATTTGATGTAAACATGGTATGATAAGGTATGGATCATCTATGTATCATCAATAGATGTATCCCTATATTTTAACTAGATAAATATGATACTCCATGAACTCATCAATATAAGGATATCTTATTCTTGTTACATAGGAGGTAACCATGTTATTTTGTGAATTACAACAAATAGAAGACCCATATGTGGGAACCAAGGGAAGTATCTCAAATTGAGTTATATTAGGAAACCAAAAGGAGAATGATGGAACAATTTGTATTCAGAAACCAATATAATTATATAGACACTAGTTATACAAAATGAGAGGGTCGTCTTATTCTTATAACATAGAGAAAAAGTATTTTTTTTTAAAACATCATGTTTGAAACTCAAATTGAAATTCTAAAAATACTATAAGAACATGAATCATATCCCACATAATTTTATTGAAATAGTTTAATGTCATATTTGTAGACCAATCCATACAATTTAATGTCATTCACTAAGGATATGTGCTCTGCATCTTAGATTCATACAACTAGGTTGTGATGTGATTCTTGTAACATATCTCAATTATTCTAAAGAAATAATCAACTAAACCTGAAATACCATTTGATTCATGCTCAATGTGAGAAACAATAGATATCAAATTATCAACCATATTTAATGAGAGGGTACAATGTGGGAATGAGTGGGGATTATGCACCGGAGATTCCCATAATGATGCATGTGTGATGAAACGTTATACAATAGGAGACTGATTGGGGATTATTCATTGGTGATCCTCATTAAGTTAGATTTATGTATTACATCTGGGGGATGGGCTAGATATATTGAAACCAATAAGAGTATCTCAAATTGCGTTATTTTAGAAACCAAGAGTATAATCTCAACTCAATGTTTTTTAAGAAACTAATAGGAGAGTCTCTTCTCTAGGTGTTTTGGGAATCTATGAGAAGTATATAACTCAAGTAATTATATAGGATAAGGTTGGGGACTCATTTATTTAAACTAATAGTATGACTAACCTAACATGAAAAGTTCATGTTATGACGCTATTGGTGCCAAAATTGAGGAAAAAGAGAAGGCCCCAAGACGTCCCCATGGACTGCCTCATGAAGCCCCTTCGCGGAGTCCCCCCAGTAGCAAGGCCGCCATGACATAATTAAGGAAGGAGGCTCCGTGAATGAATTTTACGTTCACAATCCCTCCACGAAGCAAAGGAGGTGGGACGCTTCATGAATGGATTTGACGTTCGCGACACCGCCGTGAAGCAACGGGGGTGGGACGCTCTGCGACCCCATTGCATGTTCGTGACCCGCCGCGAAGCCACCAAGCCCCTCTTAGCGCTACGTGAGTTCCACTATATTTCTCCTCTTGCCTATAAATACTGGGCTCCCCCAGAGCTCTCTAGACAAACAATCTGACCTTTCATCTTCCCAGGTCCCAAATCACAAAGAAGTCTTCTACATGGTGAACCATGAGCTATGTGAGGTACTTCTACTTCGCGAAGTTCATCCCCATGGTATTTCTTTGATCCCCTCTTCTGAGAGGGATGCCCTTCGCGAAGCATAAGGGATTTTGCGAAGGAAGGGGATCCCCAAGGGGACCCGGGTCGTCATAGAGTGTTTATGATTCAAGAAACACCCTTCATGTACACATGATCCATATCCTAAGGAAGGTTGACTATACTTCGTGAAGCACATTGCTTCCCGACACCTTGCTTCGCGAGGAACCTTTTCTCCACGAGGCTGTGCTCTGTAATTTCCTTTCCAATTCACGAGGCACCTCCTATTGGCACCTCCACCCCGTGAAAAGGCTAAGGCACCCCAAATAGCGAAGCACACATCTTTTCAAGTGCCCTCCGCTATGCGGAGCAACAGATCTCCACAAGGACCTTTCCTATGGACCCCTCTGGTTGGAAAATCCTTTTCTTATGCGACCCTCTAGGTTTTCACGATGTGATTTCAAAGTCCCCTGGATGATACCGCCCATTGCAGTGTTTCACCTAGTGCATTTTTGCATGGGCACGCTAATGGCTATTTCTTCTTCGTATAGCCACGCTAACATGGACCCCTCGATGGTTCGCTCCATGACACCCCCTCAGTACCGCTTTGCCGATTCCTTCCCCCTCATAAGGAGTAGACTGTACCGGTTATGTAAGTCCTAGGGGTGCTGAGTGAACCCCCATCATTCGAGCTATAGGATTTGAAACTGCCAAGCACCATCGTCCTCAGCGCATGACGTTAAACTGTGACCTGTCCTAGTGCCTTGCAAGTACGGACCCCCCTACCTTAGGCATTCTCCACGCCCCTGGTCTCCACAGGGGATTTTATCCTCCTTCTTTGAGTGGCTTCTGTACGCGAGGAAGGGTAGTCATCTTGGTGTAAGCCCCTAGCTTTTCTTGAAAGAGGAAGTACCCCTACTCCCCCTCACTTCCTCAGTGACAAGGCCAGTGGAGGGAGTGATAGGGAACGAAGCTCCTCTTTTCTTCGATCCCAAGTCCCCCTCCCACTGCGCTTTGTCTCCCTCAGGCCTCCATCTTGGAGTAAGTCCAAATCTCTCTCTCCCTGGGCCGCTCCACATGTTATCCTCACTCCACATCCCACAAACACACCTTTCATGATGTGATCATCAGGTCTATGCCACCTCTTGTTTCTCACACCGAGCACGACTCACATGGGCTTAGAGTAAGCATCGATTGTGACAACACCCCCATCCCGCATGATGATAAACCGTATTCTCTAACCTTGTCCCGCATGATGTTAAACCGTACATCTGAACTACATGGTCATTGATCCATGCCAAGTCATGGTATGTAAGAAGAATCCACGATGTTCAAGCCCACCACCTGGTTTCTCTGACCCCCTTCACGTCGGTTCACCAAACACCTTGGGCTGCCTCAGACCGTAAGCCCCAAATGCCACCCATCCTGAACTGTGTGGTCTTTGATCCATGCTAAGGCAAGGTACGTAGGAAGCCTCCATGAGATTCAATCCCAACATTGACCTGGACCAAGGTCCATATTCACGTCGGTTTTCCGACACACCCCATCTCAAACTACGAGGACTTTGATCCATGTCAAGGCATGGTACGTAGGAAGCATCCCTGAGGTTCAAGCCCAATAACCATTGGCCCTGACCGTCTCTATGTCGGTGTGCCAAGCCCCCCACCCGAACTATGTGGTATTTGATCCATGTCAAGGAATGGTAAGTAGAAAGACTCCACGAGGTTCAATCCCATCATCCATCAGATCCCCGACCCATCTTCACGTCGGTTCTCCGACACACACCCATTCTGAACTACGTGGTCTTTGATCCATGTCAAGGCATGGTATGTAAGAAGCCTCCCCGGGGTTCAAGCCCCAAACACCTTGAGCCGGCTTAGAGTGTAAGACCCACACCATTTGAACAACGTGGTCTTTGATCCTTGCTATGGCACGATACGTAGGAAGTCTCACAAGGTTCAAACACACCACCCATTGGTCACTCCAACCCCCTGTCACGTCAGTTCACCCCATTCCGCATGACGCTAAACTGTATTTTCTATCTAAACTACGTGGTATTTGATCCATATCAAGGCATGGTACGTAGGAAGCCTCCCAAAGGTTCAATCCCACCACCCGGTCGTTCCAACCTCCTCCACGTCGGTTTGACCCTGTCCAGTGGTAAGCTGTTTTGATCCCATCCAGTGGTAAGTCACTGCAACCTCATTTAGAGGTAAGCCATTGTCAACCTCATTAGATTGTAAGATGTCACCAGATGAACTACGCGGACATTGATTCCCTGCCATGGGGATACGTAAGAAGTCTCTTCGAGGCTAAAGCCCAAAACCATCGTCCATCCTGATTCTTACCCGGGCCACCACATCCCGGTGAGATTATGCCACCCAATTCCCCTCCACAGTATTCAGGAAGTTAACCAAATGCTGGAACCAATATTGGTGTCCCCTCCAAGGGGGATTCCTCCATTTTATCCACTCTAATTAGTGTTTAGATTAGTCCGATCTATCTCTGTAGGATGTTAAACTTGCGATATACCCTGTGTTAAACACATGAAGCTGGGAAAAACCTTAGATATATGGATATGTCATATGATTCCCAACGTTCGATGTGGGATGCATCAGGATTCCCCACCCTTGAGAAGCCCTATAATAAGGGACAGAAGAGAGACACACCCATCCCCATTGTCCAGACACGTCAGTGATGCCCCAGTATGACTACTCCCCTAACTGAAGGTTGTTTCCCTGATCAGACCCATTGGAATGTCCTGACAGAAGACGTGTAATTAACTGGTGTCCATGAAGATACGGTGCCTGGAAGAATTTCACAAACAACGTATTAAATCTACGAGGGAGACCCGAACTAGTTGAAGAGTTTCGAGGAGGAATCCACGAAAGTGAGAACTGACATCCCATCATCCCGTTTCGATCACGGAGCAAACGTCCCTGAACAAAGAACAGATGTCGCCCACCTTTGGAAAGCGGGAACGTGGGGTAACAAAATTCACACCTATCGCACTCAAGAATACGGACGCGCACGCCCCAGTGAAAGCATCAGAAACAGAAATAGTGAAGCCGACGTGAAATTCTTCTCCTCAATATGGAGATTTGTAGTGCTCGAGGCATCTATGGATTGACGTGTCACCAGATCCAGCTATCTGGCGCCGAGTCCCACCGAGGAAATAGTGGGCCTGGTGTGAAACTCACCCAATGTTGGGGCAGTAGGACATTGGACATCCCGTTATGTGACATTGTCAGCATGGATCCCTCTTACCAGCCAAGGAAGACGGAATGGCGCTGGGGAACTGGTTGTCAATTTCGTTTCCTAGCAGTGTTAATGAGTTAATCTCCTTGCTTCTGAGAATCATGTTTCTTCCACAGGAACACGATCACTTCCCACCGACCTATGAAGGGTCATGGGAAATTCCAGAACAGTCGCTCTGTGTGGCTTGACCACTTCCACAATGGCTCATGTATCCACTACCATGGGGCACCCACGCCCCATCCACCCATCGAAAGTCATCCAACGAAGGGTGATTAAGGACCACATACGTCGTTACGAGGAAGAGGGCACAATCCCAACCTAGGATATGGCCCACCTAGACCTGGAGGCGTCTAGGACTCATCGTCAATTCCACCCCCAAGGGAAGCGCAGGGAGCCACTGCTCCCCACCCCAACATTCAATCGTTTCAGGAGCCAGTCCTTAGAGTGCTTTGACGACTCCCTGCCTTACACTGATGAGGTGGGAGACATCTAGCCTAGCCCGGTCAAAGTCTCAATTCAAGGGCTCCCAGCGAGGGCCCCCACCCAGCCACATCAGCGCCGCCGCTCGGCCTCACCAGAGGGGCGGGTAAGCTATGCACCTGGGCCACTAGAAGTTGCTCGCCTGACCCGACGCCAGCGTTGGGCACGAGCTGAGGATGCCCGCCAAGGGGTGTCAATGTCAACGGCTACTATGGCCCGAGCCACCACCGATGCATATCATCAAGACCTTGCACACACTGAGTAGGGGTGCTCATACGCCCAACCGGGATTGAGGCCCCAACCGCCCCACAGGCTGGTAGGGTCGACTCTCTTGGTCGCTGTCATGATTGGGGTTCACCTTGAACTAAATCGCGGTGATGCCACCCCGTACGAAGGTCCTCCCCATACCACCACCACTGAGAGCGTGGGTATTCCCCTCCTCGAGGCTTGGCAAGGAGGTTTGCCCCATGCTACCCCCAATCTGAATGATGGTATGCCCTGCGGTAGTGATGTTCGGTACGGAGGCCTCTCCCAAGCCCATCACACTGGATATGGAGCCCTTCCTCCTGCCCTCGACCTTCGACATGGAGACATCCCCCATCAGGTCCCTCTCCAATGTGGGGATCCTCCCTACGTCCTCTCAGCTGTAGGTGAAGGTCCTCCTCACCCTGGAAACCAGAGGGGTGAGGGACAGCCTCGCTCCACCTACACCAAGCATGGAGGTCCCCCATGCTCCTGCTGGTAATAGCGGAGGTTTTCCCCACTCGGGTGTTGTTCATGAATGTCCTCCCCATGTCCCCTTTGACATTTTTCCCAGTGCTCCTCTCACCCTGGCTGTCTCATGGGGAAACCCTCTCTTCCCTAGCACCGGTACGGCTGAAGGACCACATGTCGAAAATCGGCCCTATCCCGACGAGTCGCCCAGGGGTAGGAGGGCGGGTCGTCGCCACCACAAGAAGAATCCTGGGAAGGCCCGGATAGAGATCAAACTGACTCACTTCTCAGACTCTGAAGCAGAGTGCGACATAGCTTAAGAACCCTCCCCTCACTCATACAAGTAAAGGGTCGGGGAAGGGACAAGGTACATCAGCCTGGTGCTCCCAGAATGTGAGGTCCACAGGATTCCTGATTCCCTTTGCATGTTTATCCAGGAGGATGAAAATGTGGAAACCCCGCAGGTTACGGTTGTGCAGTCACCTTCATCGTCACCAGAAGCACTTTCTACCCCCACAAGAGATCATGGAGATATATTCTGGGGACCAATGGCAGGCGAACAACAGCACAACCCACCACCAGCAACCCTGGCCCCTAATCCCAGAATGGAATCTGTCATCCCTTTTATCATGACATAGGGACCAGGTCACTGCACTCTTCGAAGGACAACCCAAGAATCGTTGGCTAGTCATCCTGTTCTCCATATTCTCCACCGGCCAACCTGTCGTCCCAATGGTCTTCCTTAGTACCGCTGCCAATTCCTAAACCACCCCTAGTTGGTGAGTGGGGAATTCAAAGGCCAGAACCTGAATATTAGTCGAGGAGCTTCTGGAGCATTCTTGCAGTGGACCAATTCCTTGAGATATTCTGGCCCGCAGTAGCACGAGATTTCTTCATACCCGAGTCCCTCACCCCAGGGGAATTTGAGTTTCTCTCTTACACCCTCTGGGAAAAGCATTTTAGTCACTATCATAAGCATGTGGTATATCCAAGGAGCCAAGCGCATTTCGAATACATCAGTGAGAAGTGTCGTCTAGTCGATCTGGCCGCACTCCCGGTGGGCCAGTGCCCCGAGTCACCAGGTCGCCGCGAGGCCCTCCAGTAGCAATGCGTTCAGAGTATCAAGGTACTCCACATAATTACCAGGGACAAAACCCCCCATGTGCAAGTCCATAGATGGGGTTAGTATGATGCCCTCCTCTTCATCCCTATTCGACGGTAGCCTAACACGCTATGCGATATTGAGGACATGCCTCTGGGAAGGGTCATGGTCCACATGGCCGATGTCATGGAAAAGGAGGACGAGCTGGAGTTTCTCGATGGGGAATTAACCCCTAAGAGTGATCCATCATTGTTGGACCCATCGTGGAGTATTGCTAGTTAGTACAGGAACCTCCTAGGTCTCCCTGTGCCCACCGAGGCATTGATACTCAGCCAAAATGCTTGTAAGGGAAAAGAGCATGTCGGAGCTATCAAGCTCTCCGACCCATCCGCCTTAGTGCAGAAGATAGAGGAGGACTTTGATAAGGTCGTGTTGCACCAACAACATGTTGAGAAAAAGAGGTCGGTTGAAGAACTCCTGGATGAACGTGTTGTAGAGCAACGACCCGACTATGGTGATCCAAGGCCAGGGCAGTAGGGGCAGGAACAACTTCCCCTCGGCAAGATGCCTCTAGGAAACCCTGATCATACCGCTCCCATGGATAGGATTGAAGCTGGAACTCATGACAAAAGGGCTCAGTATGTCACACTGAACCCTCCCGAACGGCGCAGAAATCTCAGGAATCCAGCCTGGGTTCCCCCAGCTGCCCCACATGCCGTTCGAGCAGTCGCTCCATGGGCCGATGAAACTGTCTACCGTGTCGAAGAGCTTGGAAATTAACTCTTGATTAGGAATCCCCAACAAGACAGGGACCCCCGCCTGGATGGTCCAATGGTGGAACTCATCACCTACCTTGAGGCATTGGAAATGCGGCAGGTGGCAATCCCACCAGATGGAAAGCCATAACCGGCCTGGGTTGATGATATGCCAGCACCTCCGGATTTCGGGAATCCCTCCTTATCCCTCTTTAATTGGATGGGGGACCAGCCCCAAAATCTGTCCCACTTCAACTCAAGGTGTGAGCCCATGTTGGGGACTCCAGCACCGCAGGAGGCCGCCAAGCTCCACTGTTTTGTTCAGACACTGGAGGCGCTGGTGTTCGTCTAGTACATCCCACTCCCCGTCAGATCCGTGACTGGCTATGAGGACCTTCACAGGTAGTTTCTCTTCTAGTTCATCTCTACCATGTGGAAGAACAGCATCACAGACCTCTTCAAGTGAAATCAAAGGCCTGATGAGCGAGTCGCAGACTTCATCACCCGTTGCAAGGGGCTTACATACTCCCTTGACATGCCACTGACTCCAGAGCAATTACTGATGATGAGTGTGGGAAATTTCATGAAGGAACAGGTTCCCTACCTGATTACTCAGAACTATCCCAGAGGGTTCTGGGAATTCTCGGATAAGGCCTAGCGCCTCAAAGAAGCCCTGCAACAGGCCAGGGAGACATGTCTATTGCCCCCTGCAATCCCAACAATGAGAGTTTCCAGAGCCGAGCCCACCACAGTGGCTCAGATAGAGTCCCCCAGGCAACTAGAATTTCAACCAGTGGAGCCAACTCCGTATCCTCATAGAGACCCTCCATCTTAGGCACATCCTCTGGCTCCACAGTGTCCTTAGAATCGGAAGACGCTCCCACGTAATGCACCGCCACCGCCTAGGCGGGACAATCAGGGTCCACCTCCTCAACAGGCCCATCTGGCTCCTCATCAAGGCCAGGTTCCAATGGCTCCATATCTGGAAAGAAGACACCAAACATAATCTTTCAGTGAGAATCAGTTCCCTTGTTACTTCTGTAGCGCCCTAGAGCAGGGGATTGTATGCTTTCCTGAGTGGAGAAGGCTGACAGAGGCAAATCTCACCGATCACCCCAACTATTTCCCCTATAATTGGATTTTTGGGCACACCCTCAAGCAGATCTATGTGTTTAAGGAATGTATCCAAGACCATTTCAATAAAAACATAGCCAGGATGGGTCTTTCCCCAACACAAGTGGAGGGTGTCTTTGTGAGGTTAGATAGTGGTAGCGATGGAGAAGGTTAGTGGTAGCAGGTTCCCATCCGTGGATCCCAGAATTAAGACGACTAGATGGCTCGTCAAACGGTTACTCGCACCCATGGCATAATTTGGGCATGCCTGAATCCATTGGAGCCTTCAGAAGCTGCGACCACCACCTCTCCACCATCATCTCAGCCGGCCTCTTCCCAGAAGAGCAAGCATCGGTGGCATAAGAAGAAGTAGTGTGCCCCACCAATGTCGTCGTCGTCCCGTACTCTTAGCGACTTCATGCCCCCATAGATGGGGATCCCTACCATAATACACCTAGTGGTGGATGAATATTCAAGTGATAGTCAAGGGTACGCATCGGTTAATACTTTCGAGTTGGTAAACCCTTATATGACTCCCAACGAGGGGGAATTCCAGGCAAACCTCCCCAATATCCCCAGCCGACGCTAACGTCAGCAGAGCCACAACAATATGGGTCGTTGAGGCAAATCATTAGGAACCTCTAGATAGGACGTGCATGCCACCGAGACCAGATAGCAGGCCCGGTGTAGAGCTCAGCATGCGAAACCTTTTCATCTGGTGTCGTTAGGACCGCCTACACCACTATTTGTGCTACTGGATCAGGAAGATCCACTTCAGTCGTACTACAATCAGCTTCGCCCCATTATGGGTCAAACTCAGTTGTCTGGGCCTCATCTGGTAGCTACTCTTCATGATTTGACTAGTGAACAGTGGAACGTGCCCAGAACCAGCTTGCTGCCGGTCCAGCCGATAGGCCCCGCTAGGCCTCCAATCACAGAGCGGCCTCCTGTAAGCAGAAGTTCTCTCCTGGCATAGAAGTATGATGTTCTCAATAATCTCTCTATAATCCTAGAAATATTTTCTATCCTTGAATCCCTCCTCCTGTCATCAGATATGCGTGAGGCTCTTGATAAGGCTTTAAGGATCCCCTCCAGTTTTAGGCGGAGGTAGCAGCTGCTGAAGCCTTTCATGCTGAAGTAGTTGAGACTGCCGAATGCGAGGCCATCATTTTATTCTCCAGAGAGAATGAAGGCTTTCCCATACAAGGGCACATCCACCCACTGTATATCACCATAAAATTTAACGGTGTGGAGGTTCGCCGCTGTCTCCTTGACACTAGCTCCGGGATCAACCCTATCCCAATGCAGACGCTACAGAAGATGGGGTTATCTGTGGATTACCTGAATCCCTCCAATTTAAGGATCTAGGGATATGACAAGATAGAGCAGACCCCGGTCGGTAAGATACATTTGAAGACCCAGTTCGGTGGCCTAGTTTCCAGTACTGAATTTATGGTCGTCTCCCAGGACACCACGTATAATGCGTTGATGGGCAGACCATGGCTCCATCTACACACGACGGTCCCCTCGTTGTATCACCAATTCCTAAGTACTCCCTCAATGGTCGAGTAGGCATACACCAAGTTGATGAATCTCCTTTCGCCTCTTGTGAAGCCTGTTATCTGGACACTGACTATTACAAGAGAAAGGATAAGCAGATTCCGACAAGTGAGGTTGAGCCCACCCCAGTCACAAGTGGCCCCTGGGAAGGTCTGGATAATGCCTACATCTTCCCAGTCCTTTGATTAGAGGCCACGACCCCCGACATGAGGCAATGTTTTGTTGTCTCTGGTACAAGAGGAATTCATATTCCCAAGTCCATGTGACGACGGAAAATCAGCTCGTACTCCTACACAAACCAGGCTCTGGTGATCCCAGAACCTCCTACTCCTGTACAGTATCAGGACGTCCGCCCCATGGCAACGGAAGTATGCCATACATGTTTATTCTTCCTGGCTAGAATTAACCAGCTCAATCCAACACACCATTATTGCTTTGATTTCATCAAGCGTGGCCCCTTGGGCCGAAGGCCAAATGGGATTGGATCAACTTCCTTCGTCTCCATGGTCTCAGCGGCACACGAATCTCCTGATGCACTATCCACCGTTGTCCAGGCTAGTACCAGCCTCCCATCAGGTTCCTCTGGCCAAGGGGAAGCCTCACCTACTGAGAATCCCTCCTTAGTGAAGAAGAGGATCTGGAGGATGCTCCCCCACCTTTGAAGATGGTGTCTCTGCCATGGTCGATGAACTGGTACAGGTGAACCTTGGTAGCAAGGCGATCCAAGACCCACATTGATCAGTACTTCCATGTCCCCCGAGGATCAGCAGCGGTACATGGACTTCCATAAACAACACCGTGATGTGTTCGCCTGCAGTTATGATGAGATTCCCGGACTAGATCCTCAGGTAGCCTTCCACCGCCTCGGTCTCCCGACAAACCATCGCGGGTTCAAGCAGCCTCCCAAAAAGATGAACCCTTCTCACAATGCCATGGTTGAGGCCAAGGTTGAAAAGCTCATAATATCCAATGTCATCAAGGAGGTATAGTACCCCAAGTGGCTAGCCAACATCATGCCAGTCAAAAAGAAGGACAGACAGATCTGAGTCTGTATCGACTTCCGAGATCTCAACCATCATTATCTGAAGGATGATTTTACCCTTCCAGTGACAGAATTGTTGATTGAAACTATGGCCAGGTTCCAAGACCTCTCGTTCATGGATGGTTACTTTGGATATAATCAGATATGAATGGCTCCCAAGGACGAAGAGTCCACAACTTTCAGGTCACCCCTAGGTACTTTCTGTTACCAGGTTATTCCATTCATCCTGAAGAATACTGGTGACACCTATCAGTGGGCCATGCATCGCATATTCAAGACAATCCTTGGGACATTGGTGGAGTGCTATGTGGATGATTCGGTGGTCAAATCTCGCAAGCACCAGGACCATATCAAGGACCTTGAGAAAGTGTTCGGCTTCCTCCGTTCTTGCCACTTGAAGATGAACCCGTTAAATTGTGCCTTCGGAGATACTTTTGGGATGTTTCATGGATTTGTTTTTATGTACCGAGGCATCAATATTTACCTAGAGAAGATCAAGGCGATCAGCCAGATGCCTCCCCGGAGCAATATCTAAGAGATTCGAGGTTTTCAAGGCCACTTAGCCTATATATGCTGATTCATTGCGAATCTGGATGGAAAGTGTAAGACGTTTTCTCAGCTAATGAATAAAGGCTCTACCTACGAATGGGGCGAAGAGTGCCAGGCCTCCTTTGAGGAAATCAAGAAGTATCCACATGATCCTCCGTTCTTGATGCCACCCATCTTCAGAAATCCACTAATTCTCTATGTCACCTCCCTAGATCAATATCTCAGTGCCCTTCTCGCCCAGAAGAACAACGAGGGGAAAAAGTACGGTCTCTACTACCTCAGTCGTATGCTCCTCGATACAGAGACCAGATATTCCCCCATTGAGAAGAGTTGACTTGCACTCGTATTTACTGTGTAGAAGTGGTGACATTAACTGTAGCACCATGAGGTACAGTTGGACTCTCAGGTAGACTCGCTGAAGTACATTCGGAACCACCCCATGTTGACTGGCCGACTAGCATGGTGGGCGGTGATCCTCCAGTAGTTCGACATCAGGTTCGTTCCTCAGAAGGATATTAAGGGGAAGGCATTGGCAGACTCTCTAGCTACCCATCCAACCCCTACAGACCAGTCCTTAGACTTGTATTTTCCCAATGATGCAATCCTCTTGGTCGATCATGTCGTCCTATATTGGCAGATGCACTTTGATGGTGCCTCTCGGATCCCCACCAGTAGGAGGCTCAATGATCCTAGGCTCAACAGAGCAGGCATGGGTATAGTCATTATTAACCTGGCGTATGCCATTATACCATACTCATTCTTGTTGTTAGAAGGCTCCACCAACAACGAGGTAGAGTATTAGGCTCTTATCACTGGCCTTGAGCTGGCCCTTGAGATCGATGCGCAACATTTTCATGTGAATGGGGATTCTGAGCTAGTCAACAAGCAAGTCAATGGTGACTATGTTTTCATAAAGCTAGAGATCGCACCATTTTTGGAGCGCACCCTCCATCTAAAGGCCTATTTCCCTTCTTGACTGGAGGTTACCCATGTCCCTCGGTCATAGAATGGTTAAGTAGACACTTTGGATAGCTTAGCTGCATCACTTACAGAGCCTGGGTAGGATGATCTGATTATATATGTGGCACACTAAAGATTCATTTCCCCCATCACCCCAGAGGATGATGATGGCCTACGAGTAAGCCATCTTACCACCGGATCCTCCACGTCAGGACTGTTAGGCCCTTCAGATGCAGTGGTTAAAGCAACGCTCGACTGGAGATCCCCTTTTGTCGAGTATCTCCAAAATGGTTGCCTCCCGGCTGATCAGGTCGAGTGTGAGCGAATCTGATGTTGCGCGCTGTATTTTACCCTCCATAGTGGTCCCAGTCTTGAGCAGATCCTCTACAAGAGTGGTTTTGATGGTGTTCTCTTCCGTTGCATCCAAGGAGTCTAGATTCCACAGGTCATGAAAGAGGTTCATGCCAGTTCTAGTGGTGCCAACCAGGCAAGGTCGAAGCTGTCCCATCAGATCTGGAGACTGGGGTACTTTCTTCCCTCTATAATCAATGATTGTATCGAGTTCTCCAAGAGATTTCATGCATTCCAAGTTCATGCTAACTTCCTACATCGGCCGTTAGAACCTCTCCACTCCAACAAGTACTCTTGGCCATTTGTGGTATTGGGACTCAATGTCGTGGGACCATATCCACCGGCGACAGCTCGCCAATGAAGGTTCATCATGACCACCATGGATTTCTTTTCCAAGTGGGCAGAAGCATTCCCACTCAAGGAGGTCATGGCCCATTCCATCATTGACTTCATGAGTTCCAATATCATCCACTAGTTTGGAGTCCCTCACGTTGTCCTCACCGATAACGGCACCAACTTCCGAGCAGCTGATCTGATGAAATTTTATGCCAAGTACAATATCTGTTCGAACCATACCTCCCACTATCATGCATAGGAAAATGGGAAGATCGAGGCATTCAAAAAAACCCTCGCTATAATTTAAAAAAATGGTTGGCCAGAACAAGAAGATTTGGCCAAACAGGCTCACTAACTCCCTTTGGGATTATCAGACGATGACTCACAATTCCCCCCAGGTGACCCCGTATTACCTGGTGTATGGAGCTGAGGTCGTCCTACCCATCGAGATCCAGCTTCCTTCATTACGCAATGCGGTCTATGACCAGAAGACGCCAGATAAGATAGCCTAAATCTATCTAGCTTAATTTGAAGAAATTTAAAAGAACAGGCATCGTGCCTTGCACAATCTGGAAAGGCACCATAACAATATGGCTAGAGCCTTCAACAAGAAGGTTCACCTCCGCTCTTTTCTGCAAGGCGACATGGTATTGGCCCTCCGAACACCAATGATCCTTGGTAGGAAACCACCCAAGTTGGAACCTTAATGGGAAGGACCTTACGTAGTCCACTGGGTCTACCCCAATGGAGCATACTCCTTGGTGACCATGGATGGTGAGCGTATAACTCCTCCCACCAATGGAAAATTCCTCAAGCAGTACTATTCCTGAGCCCCATTTTTTTGGTCCTTCACGACTTTAAACTGGATGGTCCTACACAACCTTAAACTGGATGGTCCCACAGGACCTTAAACCGGATGGTCCCACACGACCTTAAACTGGATGGTCCCACACGACCTTAAACTAGATGGTCCTACAAGACCTTAAACTGGATGGTCTCACACTACATTAAACTGGATGGTTCCGCACAACCTTAAACTGGATGGCCCCGCATGAACTTAAACTGGATGGTCCCACATGATCTTAAACTGGACGGTCCTTCATGACCTTAAACTATCTAGTCCTACACGACATTAAACTATGCATTGTCTATTATGACATTAAATTTCATATTGAGAACTACATATGACTTGATTCCCATCTTTATGGGATACATAAGAATGCCCGAACATTTCTTCTGTTGGCCCGACCCAAATGCCAAAATCTTCCCTTGAGTCAAGACATATGGCAGTGGTGCCAAAATTTTCCCCAATTCACGTTGAGCTAACCTTGATCCGGCCATACGTCCCTCTCCCTGGATATGTTCGCCCCATTTATAGATGGGTACAACTATGCTTCACCCACTCCATGACTGGGATTCCATCACCTTCCCCATCCGGAATGGCCCCTGAATGGTATGGATGCTAAGACTAAGGGCTCTCTTACAACATTAGGCCAACACCCTCGAGGATGTCAAGCAACAAGCCGATACACGTCCTGCGTTTCGACTATGGTCAGTGGTCGATGATCATTTGGTGCTCCCATTTCAGGTCACTATAGGGATGTTATCATTGGAACATGGTCAACAACTGTCCCCAATCATTAGGGCCACCCCAAGATGTCCCAAACATCGAGTGTAGTGGTTCATTCCTCCCCGTTGTATCTCCAAGTGACAAAATCCCTCCGGGCGATGCCAACTATTAGGCCCCTTGGCCTTTTCAGGCCCCGACCCAGGTTCTGTCTTATGGGATTGTGTGGTGTGGTATGGTATTATGTCCTCATTCACATCAGGTTTCTCAGCGTGCCGTACAGATCCTTGGATGAGACACCTCATCCTCTCCTCATCCTCACTACAAGATGTTAAACTAAAAACTGGTCAGGCCTTCCTGACCAAGGCCCAGCCTCAGGCCCCTTGGCCTTTTCGGGCCCCCGACCCATGTTCTCTTATTGGAGTGTATGGTGTGATGTGGGATTATGTCCTCATTAACGTCGGGTTATTCGTCGTGTCGTACACCTCTCTTGTTTGGGGTATCCTACTCCCCTCCTCATCCTCACTGTAAGATTCTAAACTACATGATGTTCAGGCCTTCCTGACCAAGTCCCAGCCTCAGGCCCCTCGTCCTTTTTCAGTCCCCTGGCCCATGTTCTTACCTGGAGCATATGTTGCGATGCGGGATTGTTTCCTCCTTTGCGTTGGGTTACTTGTTGTTCCGTGCACCCCCCTCGTTACGTTATTCTGCCCCCGGGTATCTTCAAGAACTATATGTGGCTTAATTCCCATCCATATGGTATACGTAGCAAAACCCGAATGTCTAGACTTCGGGTCCTGCCCAATCTCTCAGAAACCTCCATTTCACCTTGGACCCTTGGCCTACCCGTCCCTAGAGAGGATAGGGTATGGTGTGGTATGGGATTATGTCCTCGTTCACGTTGGGCTTGTAATGACCACGCCGTGTACCTCCCCCTTCTAAGCACCCTCGTCGACCCTCATCGGTGGTTCATCAATGTGTCTAAGGGTACTCTGGTCTAGTACCTGGAATGTCGGTCTCTACTCAGACACATTTCCACATACTTTTCAGTCTTTGTGTTCCGCTTCATTAGGGCTTCCATCACCTTTCACACCCGAAGGGACCCCCCAAGTGGTACGGATTCTAGACCTAAGGGATCTCCTACCACTTCGGGCCAACGCCCCCGAGGGCTACGGACAACAAGCCGATACAAATCCCGCGTTGCGAATATGGTCAGTGGTCGATGCTCATTTGTTATCCCACATCAGGATAATGCGATATGGATGCTATGTTTTGAACATGGTCAACAGTTATCCTCCATCGCCACTCTGACCTCATTAAGCCTGAAATGTCGGTTACATGATTCATATCCTTCTCCGCCTTCTCATGTCCAAGTAGAACTTCGAAGCTCTTGGTACTATTCCCCAGTGCGCATCTGCGCGTTAGGAGGACCAAATCCACGATAGGGGCATCATTCAGAGATCTACATTGATTTCCCTTTGGCATGCATTCCAGGTATTTCAAAAGATAACTTCTTCCCTTGTTTCCCACATAGAGTTTAACTCACATGGGCTTAGGGATTAGGTTGAGGTCTGCACTTACTAGGAGGGTTTTCACTCCATCTATGGTCTGATCTCTAAGACTATAAACAAATATCTCTCCTAGAACTATGTATGGATTTATTCCCATTCTAATGGGATAAGTTGGACCACCCAGACATCTCGTTTTTGGTTCCAGCTCATTTCGGAGCAAGTTTCTCCTCCCAATTTTCCTATCACCCCTATTTGGTCACCTTTACCCAAGGTTCCCCTCTCAGAATTCAAAAGGGTGTGATACGGGACCATGTCCCCATTCTCATTGGGGATGTTTTATTGCACCGTTCACATTCCCCGCCTAGATTCATCTCTACTACGTCTGCGATGCATGATGATAAAATGCATGCCTATTCCTATCACATGACCCTAAACTGTGACATTATCGTCCTGGCCACATGACAAAAAATGACACTCCATCATGATGTCCCCACCCATGGAGAAACCAAGTTTGGTATTGGTCACATGACAATCCATTTATCAACGCCTCTTACGGATTGATTCTTGTGGTGACACCAGGGCCTATTACGCTAGGCCTGTCGCTTCAAAAAACCACTCACCTTAAAGGAAAAACAGTATTTATCTAATACCGCTTCTCCTGGTGCAAGGGCCACGCCCACACACCCCTTTTTCCCTGGCACTGGTACCTTACCATGCCACCTCAAGTACTACATGAAGCTTGATCCCCATCCTGATGGGCTACGTAGAAATGCATGTGCACATTGCCTCAGGCCCATCTCAACTCTCGTTTTTGGTCCCTCGACCTGAAACCTCTCTAGGGAACAAGTGGTGGTCGGAACCCTAGGAACCCATTCATGTCGGGTTTTTGTAATTACTCGCCATGAGTCTCCCACGTTTCCTCCCATCCATGGTCTGAGTTCTACGACCCTAAACTATGATCTCCCTATAGGAAGGGGCTCGAACCCCCACTATATAATACATCCCGTTTTCATATTTAGATGCGTTTGACAAAGAGCTCGAAGTATGGAATTTTCATGGGGACATTCCCCTCGTTCCATGTGCAAGCATCGTGACTTTTCTATTTGGATCCTCATCCTCTTCCACATCCAAAAGGACCCCCGGATGTCATGGATGCTAGGCATAAGGGCTCTCCTACCATTTCGAGCCAATGTCCTTAAGGATCTCAGACGACATTTGTGATGGGTCCCATGTTTCGAACATGGTCAATGGTCAACCCTCATTTTTCTGTACCCATTCCAGGCTAACATGATATGGATACATCGTTTCCTCCATGATCAATAGTTACCCTCCATTGTCAAACCACCATCATTGTGGTCCAGATTTAGAGCTTCGTGATTCACACATTTCCACTTCTTCATGTTCAAGTGGAATTCCGACAAAATTGGATTCATCTCTTTATGCGTCTAGGTGCACTACAAGGATGGGTTAGCATCATTGGGCCGATATTCACCGAGCGTCCCTTCTCCCTAACATGTTCCTTCCTATGTCAGGAAAGTCCCACCACTACTTCTTGTTTCCCACATCGAGCACAACTCATGTGGGCATACTAGTTTTGGTAGGATGTACACGAGCGCAGCCAGGCTTCTCATTATCTCGCATGACATTAAACTGTGCTTCCAAAACTACGTATGACTTGATTCCCACCCTTATGGAATACGTAGAGACACCTCGGTGTTTCGTCCAGGGTCTAGCCATAAGAATCATTAAGTACTATTCCTCCCCATTTCTGGCCCCTGGCCAGAACCCTCGTGGAGAACCATGTAACTTCAATTATTACCCGAACAAGTTCGGGATGCCCTACGATGGCATTGGGAAGCTACACCCCCCCTCTCTAGAGAGGCCCATCCTGAAAGAAGGAATGATCCATGATCAGACCGGTGCATCCATCTAGTGTGATTCCACCACGGTGGCATAATTTCAACAGTGTTTTATTCTATTCGAACAAACCCTCACTCCACATTCCACGCATTGTGTGCCCCTTATTCAGACCCTCGTCCTCTTTCACGTATGGAGGAACACCCTAACAGTATGGATGCATAGCCGATGGCCCACCTATTGTCCTGGGCCAACGTTATAGAAGACTAACAGATGACATTTTGAGTTTGGTCCTGTGTTTCAAACATGGTCAATGGTTGACCCTCATTAACTATCCCCACTCTAGGATAATGCGATAATAATTCTCTATTTCAAATGTGGTCAAAAACCATTCATTATTATCATGCCACCCACACAATGTTCCAAAACCTGGGTATCATGATTCACATCTCCCATTCCCATATGGTCGGATCAATTTCAGTGCCCCTGCCATTACCCCATTTGTGCATAAGAGCATACTAGGAAAATGGTAATTTGGCTATTCCCAGAGCTTCATTATCCAATCAGGTCTATCCCATTTCCTCCCAGAAATCCGGACCAGTTGTTCAAACCCTGGATGCCCGAATCTTGGTTTGCACTCCTATGTTTGGATGGGACGATGAGGTGGATATCCCTTGTTTCTCACATCGGGCCCAACCCATGTGAGCATAGGGAATGGTCGTTGGACGCTCTGAAAACATCATAAGGATGCAATAAACCAATGTAAACAACAGAACTCATGCGTGCTATGACGTTCAAATGATCAGTGCTTGAAAGTACATTTAGGGGTTTGTAATAATTATAGTACCCTGGGGGTCGACTCCCCCCATGGACGGATTGATATCGTCGATGGAACGTTGCAGCTCCACCACCCTCTAGCTAGTGGCGTCCAAGAGATGTTACTACTTGTTTACCTCTTGCTCCTCCTTGGCGGCGAGAGGGCACAATTCGTTGGCCGCAATCTAGCCCCACTCCACATTAGCACGGATGATGATCACCTCCCTGGAAGCTTGCCACAATCCCTCTTCTACTTCTTCCAGCTAGGCCTTCAATCATGATATTAGCACATATTGCACATTGAGGGAGGTCAAGTGCTCGTCCGCCCGATTCTGCAGCCATTGGACCTCATCGTTAGCCTTCTAGAGCCTCTTGATGTTTATCGCCTTCCTCCACTTCCATCCCACACCAAGGCCACTGTCATACTCCCGAATCTTTTCCGCCATAAGATCTCGGCTGAGCATGTAAGGAGGATGTGCATCTACTCCCCCAAAACACAGTTCGAGCAGTCACGAGCGAAGTTTGTCCATCTCATTCATCCATAGTGCTTGGGGGTGTCATTGATTAAGCACATAATCAGCATCCAAGATTGGCTACGAACTATTTTGATGCCCTCCTCGGCAGAGGCCATATCATCCCAGTCGGTGCGATTGGCAGGCTCATATGCAGGGAATTCCCTCAGGAACTCTTTATCTAGGTCCACATTTGGCGTCGGATCAAGTGTTGTGGGGCCTGAATCATCTTTTTGATCCTCATTATCGGATCCCACCTTGATAACCTCAGGAGTAGTCCCACTGGCACCCCCTCCAGTGATCGAGAGCACTGCAGTTCGGTCAGGCTGGATGTTCACCTCCACGACCATCGACATGCCCCTAGGAAGGGAGCTACCAGAAGCCCCGACCAACTTCTCCGCAACAACCTAGGACAACTGAAGGACTGTACATTCCAATAAAGGGATGTGGATGTCAGTTAACATGGTTAGAGGACAGATGTTTTGAATTCGGTAGAGAATACTCACAGAGGTCAAATCCCGTGTTTTTCTCGTGGGATGATGTCGTCAGAACCCCGAGACATGGCCCCCTGTATATGGTTGGAAGTTCTAGAGACTCCAGGGGAGCTGCCTCAAATGTCAAGGCCCCACCAGACATGGAAGTAGATGTAGCCACGGGCGTGGATCCTGAAGGTTCCACATTGGCACCCGCTAAGGTGCGAGAACGGGGTCTATGCACAAGGTCCTCATGCACAGTGAAAACAGTGATGAGGAATCCAGAGTAACCTAAGGGCATACTCTGAAGAAGGAACATGGGATTTTACCTTAAGGGCCTCCATGAAATCATCATGATCTGAGGATTGGTCTCCGACTTCACCCTCCTCTGGTGGTAATTCTCTACCAGCCTCGTCTCCCCAGGAGGGCTCGTTTGATTCTTCCCAAAGAGGGAAGTGCTCCCTCAGGTCAGTAGCTGAAAGCTGCAGAGGGACTGTGTGATCCAAAAACACCCTAACTCAGCTTGTTATCGGTTTTAGGGCACCGTGGGAGTGGATGAAGTCTTCCATCTTAGTTATGTATTTATCTTCCTCTGCCTGAGATACCGCAAAACCAGACCTAATATGGAAAATTCCTGGAAAGTCCATATTGAGGTGGTTAAGGTGCTTCCATAACTCAGATGGGATGAGGAATTTTTGGTTGATTTTGTGGATGTCCCAGGCCTCTGCGAAGACAGCATACTCTGGCATGTCAATGTGGTGCAGCCATTTCCCCGGGGCCTGAGTAGAAATCCTGTGGAATCCCCTTGGTGGCCACCCCTTTGGATGACTCTGTTATCTTGGGACAACCAGCTCCACTGCCGCTGCCGGATCCTCTAATTTAACACCCTCCTCAACTAGTGTGGTCGCCGCCTCTACAGTAGCCCCGCCACTATGTGATTCCCTTGTCGCCTTTCGGCCTCAGCCCCGAGATCGGGAAAGCTCACCCTCACCGACCATGACAGTTGTCCGCTTCAGCATCTCCCCTTGATAGGGCGCCTCCCAGCTCTGGGCTTATTATTTTACCATCCCAAGGATGGTGGTCAGTGGTGGCATACATTCATCATCTTCCTTTCTTCCCATGTGAACATGAGCCACATCTGACTCATCACACATGGGTGCTCCTCGTAGCGTACCCCCAGGTAGACCTGTGGGGTCAGCCGCTACAGGCACCGGAATTTTCTGGGTAACCAGTTTGGGGTGTACGGCTCGCATAGATACTCGCGGTCCGCCCTGGACACTAAGACTCCACCTCTAATGTCCTGAAGGTAGGCCTGATACTCTTATGTTCCCTGGCCTTTGTCAGTGTAGACCCCCATCATCAGCGGGAACAGGTGGAAACTGAATTCCTCCACCCTCCACACCCGGTTCAGAACCGATGGTATGGTCAGCTAGGTCGGAAAGCTCCCCATGGAATTAAAGATCGAGGGACAGAATTTCCGCACTGGAGGTGAGATGAGGTTCAGATACTCGTAGATCCCCCTGATGTGCACCGCCATCCACCTGTACAAGAGTTGGAATGGCCCGCATACCCTTTGTGTCCTTTTCCCCTTGCTGATGTGCCACAACATTTTATACAATTTGGAGAGCATTGGGATCCCCAGGTTGACCCACCCTCTTGTCGCCAAAGTGGATTCCATGACGGAAGTGCTTGGCCGCACTCCCATGTTTATATCCCTCACCGGCAGGATCCAACCATAGATGAGAGCTGCGATGAATTCTGCCAGCCTGACTATTGGACGTTGTTCAGTACTGACACTAAACCCCCAGTTCTTTCACTAGATATCCTACAACACCATCCAGTATGAGTTTTCCTTACTCTGGGCCCCTTTGGGAATGTTCAAGGCCTCGCAAAGAACTGCCCATTTTTTGGGAAATTCAAAGACTTCCTAAACCAGTTCTTGAAGTGGACATCCCTCACCGCCTCCTTATCCTCCCCGGTCATGATCTCCGTCAGTGCCATAACCTGAAACAGAATCTTCTCCGGATCCTCCCACACACCCATAGCCGAGATTAAATCATCGTACATCTCCCCTAGTATCAGGACCCCCGAGATCTGATGCACGTCCCATAGGATGATGTCGACCTCCCCATGATGCAGGTGGAAAGTATTGGTACCTGGTGACCATCGGATCAACAGGTCCGGTATTAACTGCTTCAGTTGGTAAATGTGGAACTACGAAGCCCAAGATGCCTTATATAGGCCCACTCTTCTTAGCTTCGCCCCGAACTCCTTGCATGATGTGCCTATATAGTAGGACCAAGCCCAATTGTCTATAAAGTTTCCACCCTGGTGTAGGTCCCATTCCTCAAACCACCACTTCTTCGGGTTCCCCAGCGCCGCCTTAAGGATGGTTCGGTACAAGGGAGGGGACATCTCTGGCTGCAATTCCCTCCCATGGACATTATTAAGATGATTTTATAGGAATTCGGCAATGACATGCGTGAAATCCTCCCAGGAATGACCATCAGGCACCCTGAACCATCGCTGCTAACATGGCGTGCTCCGAAACTAGTAAGTTGGTTCATCCCTACCTGTTGTGGGGATAAATATGTCATCCCTCAGCCCGAAGCCTTACAAGGGAAACCTCCTACATAGCGGGTAGTTCTTCTAGCTCTCCGAAAACAGCTCCTCCAAAGAACCATGGTCCGAGTGGCTCCAGACTAGTTCTCCTAGCCCTAGACTATTCGACATTTCATCACTCTGAGTGGCATCTGCAAGGTCCTCCTGGGAAGCTTCTTGGTGGGCCATTAATTCTAGAGTTATGATGTTTCTTGGGATGGTTCACGAAGAACGTTCACAAATCATTTTCTCAACTGTTGCTCGTGAAGACTGTTCACAGGGGCACTGCCTCGGCGTTCAATGCCAGATCACGGAGTGCAAACATGGATTCGAGGACTCCCTGTGTGCCGCGAAGACCAGATTCGCAGAGATCACTCATGGACTATGCAGACCTTCAGGAATCGAGAGCTCAAGAAGACAAGATTATGGAGAAGGTAAAGGATAAAAGATAAGTTAGGCCCCCTATTTATAGGTGACGACCTCCGGAGCTTCGCGGAGCTTCCAGTCCACACAAAGACTCGCGGCGCGTCCAGCCCACGCGTCCCCTATCCGGCTCGCGAGCCCTCTTCGCGTGTCAACCCCACGAATGACCAAGGATTTTTGGATATTTCCCTCATACTTTGACCCTTGACCTCTCCGCAGCTCCAAGTATTAGGGGGGGGGATTTTTGGCACCCCAATTTGGGACAATGAGAAGGCCCCAAGATGTCCCCACGGACTGCCTCATGAAGCCCCTTCGCGGAGTCCCCTAGTACAGCGGCTTCAACAAAGCAAAGAAGGCAGGAGACTCCACGAATACATTTGAAATTCATGAGCCCACCATGACACAAAGGATGTAGGATGCTCCGCAAACGGATTTTACATTCTCAATGATGCCACGAAGCAATGGAGGCGGGATGCTCTGCGACCCCATTTGACATTCACGACCCGCCGTAAATCCACCAATCCCCTCTTCATGTCGTGTGAGCTCCACTCATCGATGCCTCTGGACTATAAATACCAGGATCCCCCTGAGCTCTCTAGATGGAAAATCCGATCTTTCGGCTTCCCAGCTCTCGAATCAAAAAGTAGTCTTCCCCTCAGTGAACCATGAGCTGTGTGAGGTACTTCTGCTTCGTGAAGTGCCTCCCCATGGTATTTTTTTAATCTCCTCTTCCGAGAGGGTTGCCCTTCGGGATGAATAAGGGCTTTCGTGAAGGAAGGGGATCCCCAAGGGGAACTGGGTCATCGCAGATCATTTTTTCTTTGTAAAACACACTTCATGTACACATGATCCGTATGCTAAGGCAGGGTCACTGTACTTCGCGAAGCACATTGCTTACCGAAACCTTTCTTCATGAGGCACCTTTGCTTCATGAGGCTGTGCTCCGCGAATTCCCTTACACTTCATGAATCACCTCACATTGGCACCTCTTCCCCATGCTAAGGCTAAAGGCACCCCACATCATGAAGCACACCTCTTCGCATGTTCCCTCCGCTACATGGAGCAACAGAACTCCACAAGGCCCCTGCCTATGGACCCCTTTTCTTGGCAAATCCTTTTACCCGTGCGACCCTCCAGGTTTGCATGATGTGATTTCAATGTCCCCTGGACGATACCGCCCTTTGCGTTGCTTCGCCTAGTACTTCTTCTTATAGGCATGCTAATGGCTATTGCTGCTTCACAGATCCACGCTAACGTGGACCCATCGATAGTTTTCTCCGTGACAACCCCTCAGTACGACGCTTCTGATGCCTTCTCTCCCATAAGGAGTAGTGGGTACTGTTTATATAAGTCCTAGGGGTGCAGAGTGAACCCCCGTCGTACAGGCTGCAGGACGTGAAACTGCCAAGAACCATCATCCTCGGCGTGTGACGGTAAACTATCACCTAGCCCCATGCCTCGCACACGGGGACCCCCCCACCTTGGGCATTCTCCATGCCCCTAATCTCCACAGGGGATGATATCCTCCTTCTTGGAGTGGTGTCTGTCCGTGGGGAAGGGCAGCCATCTAGGTGTAAGCCCCTAGCATTTCTTGCAAAAGACAGCACCCCTACTCCTCCTCACTTCCTCGGTGCCAAGGCCAGTGGAGGGCGTGATAGGGAAAATAGCTCCTCCTTTCTTCTATCCCAAGTCCTCCTCCCACTGCGCTTTATCGCCCTCGGGCCTCCATCTTAGAGTAAGTCACAATCTCTCACTCCATGGGCCGCTCGACGCGTAAGCCCCACTCCACATCCCACGGATGCACCTTTCACGACGTGATTGTCCGGTATCTGCCACCTCTTGTTTCTCACACCGAGCACGACTCATGTGAGCTTAGAGTAAGCATCGACCGTGACAACACCCCCGTCCCGCATGACATGAAACTGTTTTCTCTACCCCCATACCGCATGACGTTAAATTGTACATCTGAACTACGTGGTCTTTGATCCATGTCAAGGCATGGAACATAGGAAGCCTCCATAAGGTTCAAGCCCACCACCTGGTCACTCTGACCCCCTTCATGTCGGTTCACCAAACACCTTGGACCAACTCATAGTGTAGGCCCCAAATGTCACCCATACTGAACTACATGGTCTTTGATCCTTTCTAAGGAAAGGTACGTAGGAAGCCTCCCTAAGGTTCAAGCCCAACATTCACCTGGACCAAGGTCCTTATTCACTTCAGTTCGCCGACACGCCCCATCCCGAACTTTTGGGACTTTGATCCATGTCATGGAATGGTACGTAGGAAGCCTCCCTGAGGTTCTATCCCAACAACCATTGTCCCCAACTGTATCTGTGTCGGTGTGCCAAGCCCCCCACCCGAACTACATGGTATTTGATCCATTTTAATGCATGGTACGTAGGAAGCCTCCACGGGGTTCAATCCCATCATCCATCGAATCCCCGGTCCATCTTCATATCAGTTTGCCGACACACACCCATTCGGAACTACGTTGTCTTTGATCCATGTCAAGGAATGGTACGTAGGAAGCCTCCCCAAGGTTCAAGCCCCAAACACTTTGGGCTGCCTCAGAGTGTAATCCCCACACAATTTGAACTATGTGGTCATTGACCCTTGCTATGGCAGGGTATGTAGGAAGCCTCACGAGGTTCAAGCGCACCACCCATTGGTCGCTCCGACCCCCCTTCACGTTAGTTCGCCCGGTCCTGCATGATGTTAAACTGTATTCTCCATTTGAACTATGTTGTCTCTGATCCATATAAAGGCATGGTACGTAGGAAGCCTCCCTATGGTTGAAGCCCACCACTCGGTCGTTACAACCACATTCACGTCAGTTCGACCCCGTCCAGTGGTAAACCGTTGTGATCCCAAACAACGGTAAGCTGTTGCAACCTTATTCAGCGGTAAGCCATTGTCAACCTCATTCGATGGTAAGGCATCTCCAGATGAACTACACTGACTTTGATTCCATGCCACAGGGATACATAGGAAGTCTCCTTGAGGCTCAATCCCAAAACCATTCTCCATCATGATTCTTACCTGGGCCGCCACATCCCAGTGAGAACTTGACACCTCATTCCCCTCCACAGTATTTGGGAAGCTGCCCACGTGATGGCCCCAATATCGGTGTTCCCTCCTGGGGGGATTCCACCATTTGATCCACCCTATTTAGTGATTCGATCAGTTTGATCCATCTCCACTAGACATTAAACATGCGGAATACCATGTGTTATACACCGGAATCTGAGGAAAACCTCATATACATCCTATGGAATATGATTCCGCGCGTTCAATGTGGGATTCCTTAGGATTCCGCACCATTGAGAAGCCCTGTAATAAGGGAAATAAGAGAGACACACCAATCCCCAGCATCCAGACACATCAGTGATGCCCCAGCATGACTACTCCCCTAACCGAAGGTTGCTGCCCTGACTGGACCCCTTGGAGTGTCCTGGCAGAAGAAGTGTAATTAACTGGTGTCCATGAATATATGACTCCAGGAATAGTATCACGAACAACGTATTAAATCTACGAAGGAGACCTAGACTAGGTGACAAGTTCTGAGGAGGAATCCACAGAAGGAAGAACCGACATCCCATCATCCCATTTCGATCAATGAGCAAACGTCCCTGAATAAGGAACGGATGCTGCTTGAATTTGGAAGGTGGGAACACAGGGTAACAAAAGCCATGCCTATCGCACTCAAGAAGACTAATGTGCGTGCCCTAGAAAAAGCGTCGGAAAAAGTCACTCGATTGTTTAATGGGGGTTAATGAAAGAAAAATGGGTACATACTGATGGCTCAGGACCATAACTCATTAGTGATCCTAACCAGGTATGTTGAGGTAGAGTCCCTGTTATATTAAATGATGGATCAGGGTAGAAATTTAATTTGGGAAGCCTTAAAAAATGAGAAGTTTTCCACATATGACCAACACATTGGTATGCTCACATATCACTTTTTTAAGTAGGGGATTCCACCTAGTGTTCTGATGTAGGGGCTTTGTAAAGGGAGTCAGGAAGTAGTATCTATATAGTGCATCCATGTAGCGATCCCATAAAGGTAATTACTCATAGATTCTCTTCATTTCAATTCCTTGTGCGGGAATCCTCTTTAGGATAGATATATAAATTCATTAGGTAGAGGTTCATTTTGTTTACATCATGAAAGGATTCAAAATGTATACTTCATGAATGACCTTTATGGGGTGTGATTCATGGGGTGACTTCACATAATTTCTTCATGAAGGGCCTTCATAATATTTTGTCATGGAGTCTCCCCTCCCCTCTCTAGTTTCGATTGAGGATTATATGAGGGTATGTTGTATTCTCTATCATCCCAAAGTACATTTTTTATTGTTTTTTGGTAAGTATAGGGTATTTATATGATGCATCTGGGTAACCACTTTTTTTGGAAATGGGTTTACATGTAAGAAGTATGTAACCATGAAATACATTAAAAAAATAAGGATGGATCATGAAGGAACCATGATTTGACTCTAGAATCACCACATCATAATTGAAAACAACATTCTATTTTTGACCATTCCTGGAGATTCATGAATAAAAAATTGTTTAAAAAATTTATTAATTTCGGAATATGACCTTTTTGGATAGAGTTAATTTATTCTTAAATATATTGATGTTCTGCATAGAGAATTTACCTATGTGAATTTTTCCTTCGTTAATTTTTTTCCATTCTAAAATAAATCGTGACATAAAATGACCATAACATTTGATTCGTAAGTATGTTTTGGATCATGAGAAGTCATGTCAAATACAAAAAATGAATATACATCATTATATATTGTTTTTCCTTTTATTTGGAGTTTTAGAAGGATAAAAGATTCCTATAATACCATAAAAATGTGTTATATGAATTCCAAACCCTTTCATAAATCATTTGTGAAATTCATGACCTAATCCGGAAGAGTGGTTATCATCACCACATAGCTAGATTAAGAATAATTTTTGAGAAAAGTATATTATTTGGTGTGTGATAAATCGTGAATGACATGGATATCCATTTTTATTCTTCTTCAAGTAGGGAGATATGTGTATACTCCAACTCAACATCGGTTTTTTGAGTGAGGAATGTTTCAAGGATTCTATAGAATTGTGTGTGGGACAAATTAATTTGTTCCAAAATAGTGTGAGAGTGGTTTTATTCAATTTTTTAGCTACAAAATCTTTTTATAACTGATACCATTTGTGAGATTTAATTATAAAGGAACAGAACTTCTCGTTTTTGTTATGTTTCATATGATATTCTATAATAAAATAATTCATTAGGAAAAGACTAAGTTATTTTTGTATTTGGATTAATAAACCTCTAAAAATAATATATTACCCTTATAAAAGTTTTCTTATTGATGCTTCATCTCATAAAAGTATACTTCCATATCAAGGTTTTTGATCTCACCACTTTTGGTTAAATTAAAATAATTTTTAGGGGTGATAAATTATACATACATTAAATAATCAAATTTATTTATATTTATTCTAGATTACTTTTTTAATACCCACTAAATTTTTGTATGCTATGTATTATACTTTTTGAAAATTGTTTAGTTCAAATTATAGAAATACATTTTTGAGTGACTACTCATTTTGAATTATTTGTTTCATTTCTACTAGGTTACTACATTTAATTTGAGTAGTTTAAATCAGAATGTGATTATATTTTTGATTTAATAATTTCATTAATATATATTATTTATGAATTGGGATTTTTAGGTAAATTATTTTGATACTAAGATCATCCTAAATGTGTTTAATTATGCTTTATTTGAGGTGTTGGAAGAGGAATTACTCTTCATTACAAGAATTCATGTTTAGTTCTATGACATATTTCATTTTGATTGATTTAAATTGGTAACTGGTAGATGGTTCCTAGCACCTAACAGATGTAAAAATGCATGCAGTAGATCAAATTGGGTTATTGAATTGTGGGGGGACCCTAGGTACAGTGCCCAGTATGGCACCAGGTACCTAAAATAAGTCGATTGGGTACCCAATAACCTCTATGTTTATTTTTAAAATTGATGATTAAGGAATTAAAATGGTAAAATTTAAAGTTTAAAGTGGATACCATCATCCTTTTCCTAGAAAAGGGGAACATGATGTGTTTATCCCTCTATTTATCTCTAAGCTCTTCTAAAGTAGTGATCCTATTAGGTTATGGTCTGTTCTTCAAGATGTATGTTTTAAGGAGTCCCCATGGGTAAGGATTATAATAATTAATTTTAAATATTTAATGTTTTTTTATCTATTATTGAAAATTTTAACCTAAATATTAATTGTCATAATTTTTATCTGAATTACATATTTATTATTCATCAAGTTTAATTAATCTGTGTTATTCGATGAGAAGCCTACTTCAAATACAAGGTTTGTGGTTCCAAGGTATTTCAACTATTTTATATTATTTTTTACATCATATAATTTGTGTGTATATGAGAGTTTGGGAATGAGATGGGGAATAGAACAACATGTAGCTTTCATGGTTTGAGAGAGATATCTAGGGGTAGTCTCATGTGGGTATCAACTTAGGATACAGAATTTATGGGGTTTTCTTAGTTGGAATGTACTAGGTTTGTTTAGAAATTTCCCACGTGATCCCAAGTGGTGGTAAATGGGTTTTCTTCTTGGTGACGTTCCTTGGATTGTGATGGTTGTTTTATTTATGTCGATTTGGTGGCATGGTTCACCAATATGGTGTGGGGTGGGGTTGATCACTTCCACTAGTGGTGATTTAGGTATAATGAGTATGGTGTTATAGGATATTAGCGATGCTACTCACTATTGTGGTTGTGTCCCCACAAGAGAGCGATTGGGTCACTCAGTCCCTAGGACTTAGTAGGATTATTTATCGGTGCAATGATTTAGGGCTCCTATTTTTAATATATAATGTATGGAGTGATACATTTATTACATTACTATGGGTATTGTGGGGTAGTTTTGATCAAAAAAATTTAGTGACATCCTAAATTTATAATTTGGTTCATCTAGGTTGTTGGGATAAAGGTTTTGATGTGTGATGGATGAAATGGTTAAGAAAAAATGGGGTGGTAAGTTCATTAAGTGATGAAGAAATTGTTGGAGGACCATGTGAGCCTCCAAGCAAGGTCAAACAATGGGCGCATCATCACACACCAGCATTGGATAAATAAAGTTTTCCACATTCTTATGGATTATCAATCATGTAATAGAGTAAGGTTTTCTATATCATTTTAGTTTATATAATTTTCACATTTAATGAACCCATAAAAATATAGATATTTTCTAAGTACACCACTGGGGGTTTCCTTATGAGATTATATGTACCATTTTCAGGGGAATACCGGTGCGCATTCCTGCTTTATGGTTTCTGAAGTAGATAAAGAATATGGTATTGAAACTAGTTCATACTAAGAAAAAATTGTGAAGTTATTAGAAAAGTGTGATATTCATTGTTTTTTGAGTTAGTACATGATGATTATCAATCCCAAATTAGAGGTTTTATTTTTATTAATTTTTTTAATTCTTTATGTGATTGACCCATATGTTATGTTTGTTGTTTTTGAATGCCTTAAATGTCATAATAGTTAATAATTTTTCATATCATGTGATAAGTTATCAACTATTATATTTGATTTTATATTAGAGAGTAGTTTTATAACTCTTCGTTACGCATTTGTTCATGAATATTTACATCAAAGTGTATAATCTATAATTTTCAGCCATGGAATATTTTTTCTAATCGAAATCCTTCGGAATATTGGGAGGAACACTTGAAGTTTATGGTTTCACATTTATTTTAGCTATTTAGGATAAAAACTATGTGGATGTTACAAAGTGGTTTTAGAGAAAATCCTGGTGGTTTAAAATGGTACTAATAGTTTTTTATTTTACTATTTGTGCATCACAGTTAGAGGCCTATAATAGATGAGACTTGAAAAAAACCTTATATATGTTAGTAAATAACTCTTATTTATAGCGAACCCATGTTAATAGTGTTTGAGATATTACCTTTTTATGTACTATAATGTGGTTAATTCAAAAAATAAAGTATCTTTAATGGTTTTTTGATTTATTATTTAACTCTAGTACTACAAATGTGATAGGGTGTGTGTGATGCCTCATTTAAGGAATGTAGGACTCACATGACATGAATCGTCTTATGTATGGTTGATTATTTGATTCTGGAAAAGGGTTTTTTATTATAAGGCTATATAGTTTTCTTATACAATGATTATTTATGGATTTTAACTCGGCTAAATTAAGTTTTTGATTCTAAGTGTTGTTAAAAATGTGAGTCCTATAAGTTTGTCAGTGGAACCTAACCCTGAAATGGGTTAGTATAGAATAAATATTTGGAAATATGAGACTTGGGTCTAGAGAGGGAAGAATGTGGGATTGTGGGATTCACTACCTTTTTCAACATTCCTTGTTGTGTTATCTGAGTTATAGTATATGAATTGAGTATGATATCTTGTTTTTAGTATGATTCCACAATGGCATTGACATGTTGGTCCCCTGAGGGTGGAGATGGAAATGAAAAACATGAAGATCTAGGTAAATTATTTGATGATTATCTTAAGGTGAGTCAGATATGAGTTTTCCATGGTATTGACCATGAAACTCAAGGAATTTCTCTATCCATGGGGTTTTTTGAGAAGGGGTTCCACTCTCTACATCCTCTATTATTTCACTAATGGGTTGAAAACAAGGTATTTTAATATGATATAGAGTCAACATAGACCATTTTCAATCATATTGATAAGGAACCGTGGTGGATGGTGAAATCGGCGATGTATATGCTAAGAGTGCTAGGAAAACATTGGTGGGATATTCAAGTGAAATTGGGTAAAAATTAAGAAATATCATGGTTGAATTTTTGGGTAATGTTATTGAATCATTTGTTTATTGATATTTCAAGGGTGGAGCAATCTAGTTAGTTTACAATTTTTATAACATGGGATATGTTAGTCATGAAGTATGTGCAAAGGTTCACTAATCTGATACTGTTTTTACCAGAAGTTTATGGGGATGAGATCTCAACGGTGAAATAGTTTGAGTTTGGTTCTTAAAATTACATTAGAGTGATGGTGAAAATATTTTGGTTAAATTTATTTTCTAGGGTCGTAAAACATAAATTTATCATGGAGAGAAATCATGATGATGTTATTGTGCGAAACAAATTAACGGTTTTAGGTGGGGAAGTTAGTATAGCTTCCTCTGGTATGATGTGGGGATATGAAGTGACATAGTATGGTAGTCAGGCAAGAGGGTCATATTTTCCACCATAATTTATTTCATATCGCAAATTTTATGAGTATGGTAATATGGTCACATTTAGGCTCAATGTGATGAACCACCCAATGAGTTGTGACTTCTTATGGATGGGGTTCCACCCAATTTCATGTAGTAAATCTAATATATACTGATTATGAGATAGAGATATTGATGGTTAGAGTCATTTCCTAACTATGATGGTCTAGGTTTTCTATGATAGGTAATGGTGCTTCATGTGCATTATGATAAAAGTATTGACTATGATCTAGTTGTGTTTTGAGCATTAGTAATGACACATAGTGATAGCATGTTTAATAATTGGTACATGTTATTTATGAAGTAATTATCATAGGTGATATTGACACCTTGTTGGGAGTTTTGTGGTGGTGTGACTAAGTATTTGATTTCTCTGAGAGATTACCCATAATTGGAATAATTAATTTTGATTCCATTAGTTAGAGTGATATGGAATCGATGAATGTGTTCGATGTCATCTCAGAGCTCTATGATTTATATGAGTTGAATATTCATGTTTTAGTTGGGCCTGGTCAATATTATAGCTAGAGAAAACTAAATGATGAGTTTTTATATTGTGGGGAAGTTTCGATTGTCATATTGTTTTAGTTCAAGTGTTTTGTGAATAATAGAATCCTAATTATGTGAAAATTCAGTTTATTTTAAGTGTTGATTGAGTCTCTAGACTGAGTTTTAGCAAATCAAATATGATGTCATGAAATTTTTAATTTTAAAAATTTCCACTACGTACAAGTGGGACAGTACAATGTACGAGATAAAATTTGGTAGGGGAAGTATCTCTAGGCAGGTAATGATGTGTTCGATGACCATGGAATGGGTACCTGGTACATGGTGGAAGCTGGTCAGGAATCTAGTATTATATTTGTTTTTTTCTTAAATTTTTTATTATTTAATTAAAATGGTGAAATTTAAGTTAAATGAGGAAACTGTCATTTGTCTACCAGAAAAGGGGGCCTTAACCCCCCCCCCCCATCTCCCTCTCTTGATATCATCTACTCCCATGTGTCGATAAAATTTGCCCCACTATTCAGTATATCTATCATATAGATTAATTGGGGGTATTTCGTATCTGTAGGGTCCTGAAAAATCTGCAAAGGAAAATTTACACAAATTCCCCAAAGAATTGGGGAAAATAATCAAAGAGGAGACATAAAGGACCGGTCCGCGAACCGGTCCATGGAAGCACAACGTGGCCAGGCACCGCGAGGCACCCCCCTCTGCGAACCGTTGTCATTCGCGAAATGGAGGCGGAGAGCCTCCGCTGTCGCGAGGCAGGATGGGCGCCAGTTTGGTTCACCATCACGAACCACCCCAAACCACGGACCACATCAACCGGCTCAAGCCGCAGATGCTGTCATTCATAGAATGGAGGCGGAACCCTCCGCAGCCGCGGAGCACTCCCAGAGTTCGCCTCGGGGAGGAGGGGAGTGTTCAATACCCGCCGCGAATCGCGGATTGACCAAGTCAGTTGTGAACCGGGTATTTGGTCATGGGAATCCTCAAAAGGTGCCACGTGGCCAGAGATACATTCCTTTCCCCATTCTATAAAAGGAGACCCAGGGGGAAAGAAGAGAGGATCTTAGAACTGGAATCGGATTCGGAGAAAGGATATCGGTTGAAGGAAGGCTTTGGATATCGCAAACAGTGAAATTCCCACCCGCGAACCACAGCTGGTATATGAATTAAGAAGGAATTGGAAAACGCATAATAATTTGGTGAACCGCGAACCTAAATAATAAAAAAGGAAGAACCGCGAACCATACCCCCTCTGCGGATGACTTCCCCGCGAACCAGGAAGTTTATGCCTCTTTTCCCATCTGTCGTACCGTGGAGCACCCTCCTCCACGGGCGGAGCCCCAACCGATGAGCTTCCGATTGGCACTGCCCTTGACCGCTTCTGCCCAGATGGAACCCTCCACGAACCAACCTGGTTCGCGGATTGATCCTGAAGCCGCGAACCACCCTGGTTCTCGGATTGAACCCGAAGCTGCGAACCACCATGGTTTGCGGATTGAACATGAAGCCACATACCACCCTGGTTCACGAATTACCAATCAGTCCACATACCACCCTAGTTCGCGGACGGCTTCTCCAGCTGCGTGGCACTTCCCCACGCGAAGGGCACCACCACCCATACCTCTAAGTGGCTAGCCAAATACTTCGGTGTTCTCATTTCCAGGGCCAGGTAAAATCCTTCCGACCAGCCAGGTCCTCCGCGATTCCCTCGTTGGTCTATTCATCGGCCCCGATCCGAGGCCTCCTCTAGAGCCACCAGATCCGCATGGTATAACTTTCAGGTGCATCAGCGTTCCATTTTGAGTTAACATAACCACGGAAAATAGGGTCCAAGGGGTTGCCTCGACCCTTGAGCAGATTCCCGAAGCATTCCTGGGTTCACATTCCCAGAGTAATGTGGAGTATGAGCTCAGGAATCCCTTTTCTACCTCTCCACTTGTCCAGGGCCTTTTGGGGGTATTAAAATACCCATCAGAAGGAAGCCTTTGTGGATTGAAAGAGAGGAGATGGGGACATGAGAACCCCCTTTCCCTCTCCTACTGGACACTGTCTTTACGAGTGTCCATCTCGGAGTAAGCCCCGATCTTCTGGGCCTCCTCAGAGTGTAATCCCCAATTCATCACCCTGGGCCTCCTCAGAGTATAAGCCCCAATCTATCACCCTGGGCCGCCTTCATGCGTAAGCCCCACTTTACTTCTCACGGACGCACCTTTCGCGACGTCATCCTCTGGTCCCTACTGCCTCTTGTTTCTCACACCGAGCATGAATCACGTGGGCTTATAGTAAACATCGACCATGACATCCTCCTATGGGATACCCCAGAGCGTAAGCCCCAAGCTAAGCGAACTACGTGGACAATGATCCCTTCATTCTAGGTAAGGTATGTAGGAAGCCTCCATGAGGTTCAAGCCCACCACTTGTTCGTTTCTTCACGTCGAGTTCCACCCTCATCCAACATGATGTTAAACTGTATACCCCCGTACAGCATGACGTTAAACTATTTAAGAGAACTACGTGGACTTTGATCCCTGTCTCCTAGATAGGGTACATAGGAAGCCTCCACGAGGTTCAAGACCACCACCCATCGGACCACCTGGTCCCTCTTCATGTCGGTCCCCCGACACCTAAGCGAACTACGTGGAATTTGATCCCTTCTTCCTAAGTATGGTATGTAGGAAGGCTCTCTGAGGTTCAAGCCCAATGGCTGGTTGACCCGATCATCTCCACATTGGTTCAGCACACTACTCCTAGTGCTGCCTCAATTGGGTTTCAACCCTTCGGGGTCATTAATCCAATGAGGGATGGTAAACCTCGGGTATAAATGATTCCAAACCCCTGCATCCAGTAGACCGTTTCCCACCAGGGTTGAATCCATGGATACTATGTTTGGGTATAAACCAAATATTCGCGAACAAATGAATACATCTTAAATCTATAAGAGAGTCCCATAACAGGAAATAATTCCCCCCAAAAAGGGTGCGATGAGACCGACTTCCCATCCTCTTGACCAATGTGAGTTCTTAAGAGTCTCTGGTCAGACCATCAGGCGAACGCCTGCCTTTGGAAAGTAGGTCCATCAATCATTGGATACGGAGCCGTTGGGGGTTTCATGGCCGAGAACCAAGAAAAAGACAAAAAATGGTGAACCCGATGTGAATCTTTAACCAAACATGACGGATTTAACCTAATCTCACCCAGTGCCTCCTTATGCTCCAAAGGAGGTCCAAGCAAGGTCATTAATTACGCATGGGATTATGAGATGCTGCTTGGACGGGTTTGATGCTTGTATTTGCTAAAATGTTTCGTAGGCACTACTTTCAGAACTCCCTTCGATCCAATGTCATCGCAAAACAACTCACAAGTGAATGCTTCCAACGATGTAAGGATGACACTCCCTCAACAACGGAGGACCGCGTCACCCACCCAACGTCTTCAACACTGGGTTTTGGACGCGCTGATCCAAGAGTACCACGTGAATGGTACTCTCCCAACAGTGCAGGCAGCCATGCACGCCCTCCAATCCGTCAAGATTCACCGGTCACCTGCCCAGCAGCGAAGGCCAAGGCGGACCCAGAGAACCCCTATCGCTGTCTCCAACCGTTTCGAGAGCCTATCCCCAAAACAGGACAATGCGCACCTCCCTTACTTCAGGGAGGCAGATGAGGTCAACATTGAGGACTTCATCCATGTCAAATGGGGGTTCCGCTCCAAGGCCCTCGCCGAAAGGTGTCATCACGGTCACGCCGCAACCCAACATCCTCGCGCTAAGGAGGATGTTTCCCTGAGGATTCAAGACCACGCTCCCCAAGCTCCGGCCCCTCGGACCACCCGACGAGGGCAGAATATGTACAATCTGGGACCGGTCATCACCCTGGCCCCTGAGGAGGAGGTTTGCTGCTCAGCCACAGAGACGTACCACGAACAAGCACCTACACCTGCTCACTCCTCGCGATCCCTCCATCCAGGAATGGCGACATCGTACGAGTCGGCATGCATCCCCACTGAGGTCCATCAAGCCCATCGCTCACGTAGGACGACACTCACCAGGCAGGAACCCCTCCCTACCAAGGATTGTGAAGCCCACCAGCTTGATGCGGTGGTGACTCAGCACCTGCAAGACCAGCTCCTGGAAGTTTCTTCAGATGCTAGCCATTGTGACATGGTGGTGATCAACAAATCCTGCCACCCAGATGTGGAGGCAAATCATAGTCGGGCACGTCTCCCCACCAACAAAGGCCACTGACTCGATACGGTGGGAAACCAATATATGCAGGGCTAGCTCCCTACGTATGCATGTAAAGTCTGCCGCCCCGATGTGGTGGCAGACAGAGAGACAAACTGGCGTATCCCGGTACAGGGGTAGACTCGTTCACCTACCCTGAAATAGGAGAATTGTCAGTACCCACTGACCACTGGAGGACCGGAGTAGGATATTCCTAGTCCAATACCAGAATGGGCATTCATTCCCATTCCAGCCAAAGATGTCTCTCTACATATCCTGGCAATGATGGAGGAGCATGTATTGATCCCAGATCATATCTTGCAGACTTTCCACCATGTAATTTCATCGGCGACAATAGCAAGGACTCGAGCCCGTGAGCCCATCTCCCCAATTGAGGAGACTCATCTAAGAGACGATATAGACACCTCAGAGAAGATCTACATCCCTGCTTCAGCCCAGAAGGGTCGCCAGCTATATTCCGCGACGCAAGGGCAACCAGATCGAGCAGCTTCACTCGTTCCAACTGGGGGACACTCGTCCATCATGGTGGATGCTCCAGAGCAGGCATATATTCCTGCTAAAATTCAAGATGTTCGTCGGCATATCCCGGAAATGTCACTGAACACAATTAGACAGGGACCTGAAGGTAAAGGCCGTTTTCTACAGCAGACGGTCCCCACTGCCCGCAAAAGAGCACCCCGAACGCACCGAAGGCAGCCGGAAAATAAAGGACAGGTTCATGAATCTGCTCTGCAGGAAGTTGGGGTTCCTAACACCGCTAAGCACACGTCAAAGGCTCAGAACCCTGCCCACCAATTTCCATATTATGAGAGTGGAAGTAGCAGTTGCGAAGGTCCTCCCGGCAATGTCGCTACTAGAAGCTCTGAAGGTCCTCCCCAGAGCACCCGTGGGGGCCTCCCCCATGGGCATATAACGATCGGTCACGAGAGCTCCTCTCTTGATGCGAGTCATGGAAACCCTCCACATGACGAGAAGATCGAGTAGCAAAAAGGTCCTACACTTGCTGCGGTCCACCCTGAAGGTCCTCCCCGGGGTATACACTGCAATCACTCTCCATGCAGTGGGACCACAGATTGTGATGGTAGTCCTCTCTATCATAATCGTAACTACGGAGGTCCTCCCCGTAGTGATGTCTCATCATGACAAGAAGGCCCTCCCCTTGTTGTGTCCTGCCCTAAAGGTCCTCCCAAGGGGTTACGCTGCAACGGAACTCCACGCAGCCAGGCATCAGGTCATGGTGGTAGTCCTCGCCAGCCGGATAATGGAGGTCCTCCCCATAGAGACGTCGAGCAATGAGAAGCTCCTCCCCTAATTACGGTACATTCTGGAGGCCCTCCCCAAGATGTATCCCACAGATATTCTCCCTGCAGTAGCAGTAATGGTAGTCCTTGCCATTGATGCAGCTGTGATGGTAGTCCTCGCCACCACGACCACCATTGCGAAGGTCCTCCCTGCAATGGCCCTAAGCGACAAGAAGGTCCTCCCCTTGTCACGACGTGTCCTGAAAGTCCTCCCCAGGATATGCTTCGAACATCAAGCCATGATGGTCATCCTCACCATGATGGTAGTTGTTGCGAAGGTCCTCCCCGTAACAATGCTACGCATCCAGAAGTTCCTCCCCTTGCTTCAACGTGCCTTGGAGGTCCTCCCCAGGGTGTGCACTGCAAAAGTCCTCTATGAAGTGAGGCATCAGGCAGTAATGGTAGTCCTCACCATTATGACCGTCATTGCGAAGGTCCTCCCCCAATGATATATTATATCGACAGGAAGGTCCTCCTCCTGCTGAGTCAAGCACAAAAAATCCCTCGTATGCCGAGGCACTCAGAAGGACGGGATCGAGCATGTCAGATTCTCAGCATGTCACTAACGACACCCTTCTTCGATCAAGAGCCGTTCCAGGGCCACATTCATCTTCTGAACCACCTCAGAATCTCCCTTAAGACAATTTGATACCTACCAGTCCCACTGCCTCTGACTATAGTGAGAGCCTTAGCTGGGCTGACCAGGTAGAGGAATCACTGGCGGAGGAATATGTCGATATGCTCCACCTGAGGAAACGACTGGCCATGAATGATATACCAGTCATGTTTTGTCCCACGACCACCTCTCAGTTCGACATACCCAGAGAATTGTCAGATTAATGCATGCACGACATCCTCAATAATATATGGACAACCCTCTACTGGCTGAAGTCAAGCTTCCTTCCCTATGGTGGGTATGTGGACCATGTCAAGATGATAGGGGACCTCCTGCGTCACATCGACCTGGAGTCCCTTTCCTCGACGCGACAACAACTCCCCGAGAGGTGCAAAGGGAATATGGAGGCAGCTTTCCTCCGTGCACTGCATGAACTGCGTCACCTCATTGGTGACGCTCCGATGGATGTCCATATCAAGGGATGGGGGGAACACAAAGCTCTGCATTTCACTCCGCTCCCCGCCTATAGGAACCAATTCGTCATGGTATCGTGTAACATTGTCACATCGAGAAGGCAACTGGGTGGACCCCCTGTTCAGGAAAGGCAACACACCCAACAGAGTCGGGCCTTGAGTAAGTCCCAGAAGCGTCAGGCCCGGCGGGAATGAGCCATTCAAAAACTCTTGAATCAGGCCACCAAGAGCATACAGTAGGCCTATCACCTAAGATAGGCCCATAAATGATCTCTTCCTGCCTCCCCAGAAAGGACTGATCCACATGTGAATTCGGCACCAGATCTGGTTCACCCTCGGATGGGGGCACGCGAGTTTAGGAAGGTCACGATAGCCGCAGCTAATACCGCAATCCAGGGTCAACCCCAGCCTGCAGGGCAGGGGGAATATTTGACAACAAATGCCTCCTTAAGACCAATAAAACCAGGAAGAGACTCAACGTCAAGGGAACTAAGCCATCCCCAGCCCTCAAGGCTGGGGGAATTATTACCCCATCAACAAAAACCTCCCCCACGAGAGTCAGTATTCTCTCGTCTAGGGAGGACAGTAAGAAGAGTAGGTTCCCGTCCTATCCCGTCATTTGAATCATCATCCCCTATGAGAGGAAGGCGCACCATAAGGTTTCATCAAAGAACTCTCCGCGTCACCCTTCGTCAAGAATTCTGAGGGCAATCCCAGATCATGAAAGGGAAGGACAGTCGAAGATGCGGGAGATATTATTTCTATTTGGAAGAGGACGTCCCCTCCACCCCGCAATATGCGTTCATCAATGCCATAGAGGCTAACACCGAAGGTGACACTGGAGAAAATGAAAATTCTGACGGATTGGGATATGACGGTTCCAGTCAGGCTGTGACTCACCATGAACCCCCAGGTGTGCACACCTGAAACCATAGGGCCGCTTTAAATATTGTCGCCCCTTCAGCTAACCTCCCTCCGCCTACCCAGTGAGATTCCAGCAAGGATAAGAATAAAGGAACTGTTACCCTTAACCCGTCCCCTTATCTCGATAAAAATGAGCCACTCACGCTCGAAGAGAGGTTCTCTCAACAGGAAGAAGAGATGAAAGATTTGAGGAGGCTTAACGCCGAGCTGCTCTAGAGGAACCACCTTATTGAAAGTGCATCCCAAGAAGAGCCATGTCATGCACTCCCAGCAAGTGCACCTCAAAGGCTAAGGCTTTCCCCGGAAAACGAAGCACGATCAGGGCTCTGGCCCAATGAGGCGCCTGGCCCGTCCAGCTACCTGGATGTGGACCCAGATGAATACCTGGATTTCCCTCCACTTAGGAGGCAACCGGATCATGTACGCCCGAACCCTCCGAGGGTACCCCGAATGGAATACGCACCCCCGGTGCTAGCCAATCCGGATCCTCAGGCAATGCCCTGGGCTACACCTGCCCAAAACCGGGCCCAACAGGATTTAAACCAGGGACTCACCAATACCATTGAGCCATTAAGCTCGATTGGAAGCGATGGAAGGTCGACGCACTCTGATACAGCTGTAGCGGAAACCCTACCCAGATTGGGTGCCCAGCACACCACCTCCACCCAATTTTGGGGTCCCTTTATTCCCCATATTCAATGGACCAGGCGATCCGGAGCAACATTTGATGCACTATGCACCATATTGCGACCCTATGATGGGGAGTCCAGAACAACAAGAAGCAGTGAAACTCAGATGCTTCGTACAGACCTTGCAAGGATCCACCTTCGTCTGGTATACGAGTCTGCAGGCCCAATCGATAAAGAGTTAGGAGGACCTCCGGCAGCAGTTCCTGTTCCACTTCAGTTCAACGCTGCCTAAAACAACGGCCAGCGATCTCATGAACTGCAAGAAAAGGGAGAACGAGAGGGTCTCAGATTTCATCACCAGATGGAAAGGTCTGACCTATTATCTGAACAGACCATTGCCTCAAGATGAGATTCTATCCATATGCATCGATAATCATAGAGATGATCTACGAACACTGCTCACACCGGTGGAATGCACCACTGGCTTCCTCCATCTCTCGGCCATTGCCTAGAGAATTGAGGACTCCCTCCAGCGGACAAATTCAATGTCCTGAATAGCCTCGCAGGCTCTGGTTAAGAGAGATCCTAGAGCAGAAGTATCCGTTGTCATACTCAAGATAGCCCCTGTGCCCGCTCCACCGCTCAGGCCTCCACCAAATCGTCAAGGGCCCCCTGCATACCAGTGGCCGCCCCCACCTAAACGGGACGATCAATGAGGACCGAAGAGGAACCAGTTTTAGGAGAGAAGAAAAAAGTATACTCGTTCCAAGATGATCAAGTTTTTGGATACTTCATTGCCTCCATGAACTGCAACTTTCTCCGCCTCCCGGAGCCGAGGAGACTTGAAGAATCTGGTCGTGATGAAAGGCCGGATTATTGCCCCTACCACCGGATCCTAGGGCACAGTATCTGAGAATGCTTCATCTTCAAAGACCTTCTGCAGAGGATGGTAGATTCTGGACAAGTCGAGCTGGGACCACCCCCAGCACATGGGGCATGTATCTCTACCACCGACTCCGATAAATAGGAGGGGTGGAAGAAAGTCACCAGCAAGCAGGGGCAGAAATTTGACAACTGGATAACTCGAAAACTATCAAGCGAGCCCAGGGCATACTCCGAGATCATCTACAGTAGCCTGTGTTGACACCAGCAGCCCCTGGAGCCACAAAGACAACCACATTGGCCTCACAACCCTCCACAAGCCATTCATCCGGATGGAGTCAAAGTAGGAAGAAATCACAAGAGGATCAGTCTGTGATGGGGCCCTCACCCCACCTTATTTGGTCAAATCTGTTTGACCTAAAACATCAGTAATAATATTCTTGTCGGTGGACATTAAACCGCTCACAAAAGAAAGAGGTATAAAGACTGTTAGGCCGAAAACCCAAAAAGGGCAACCTAAGAAAAATCTGGGTGATACCCGCTGGGTCCACATTAAGGGGCCCAGGAAAAATCAGGGCTTTAAAAGAAGAAAAAGACAAAAACATTGTTTTTTTTTCTATAAAAACCTAGCAATAGTCAGACTATGCTTGTTGGATCCAATGGTCCAGGAAAAAATTAGAGATTGTTTTCCTGAGCAACGAGTGATTAATGGAGACTGTATTTCATTCAGAAGAAAAAAAGGGAGGACGTCCACAAGCTGGGGTCTCTCCTTTATACAAAAAAAAGAAGGGGGGACAGAGGGGTAAGTGAAAAAGGGGATAAAAAAGTAGCTCTGATAGTTATAAAGGATCCTAACATGCTCTCCCCACCAGATCGGCGACTGCGCGGCGAAGGCCGTCGCAGAATTGTTCCAACACTGCCTTCTCCCTGGTCTCAGCCTCAGCCACTGTAAGGATACGCTCCACTACGGTTTGGAGATCGTTGATCCCATTTCTGGTGACTTCAAGATGGCCATTCATAGCCGATAACTGATCCCTCATCATCACGGCTCGTTCCTCAGGTGCATGCAACTCGGAGGATAGGATGGCCGCATGATCTCGGGAGATTGCCTCCTGTGCTATCAGTTGATGGAGATTTTTTGTGGTTTCCTCCAAGGTTCGGACCCCGCAATGAGTGGTCTCAAAGTGAGATAGTGTTCACTCACTAGTGACAGCTTCCTCACAGGCCATAAGAACATTCTAAGCAAGATAATGGAAATGCCGACAGTCAAAGCCACCCGACCCCAAACCCAGGAAGAGCTGATGAAGAACTTCGGTTTTCGTTGCCATTTCGGCTAAGGGGGTTTCGGTGATAATCTCAAATATTCGGGGCTAGGACCACCTGCGCACTGCCCTATAGTCCTCCATGATGCAAGGATCTTTGGTATCCACGGTGGACGACAAGAGAATAATGTCTGGCATGGCATCCCGTGCAGACGTGTGCTCACTAGAAGTTGGCTCTGAAGCTGGAAAGTCTGGAGCTCCTTAGGGACCAAGTTGCTAAGCCTGATATCGACTGGAGGAACCTCCAGGATGGTCTTGCTGGGACCCGACACCACAGGTTCGTCCTCATCCATGCACAAGAAGGATGAAGTGGCCCGAACTGTGGCCACCGCAGGGTCGGGAGAGGAAAGTTCTCTGAATCTCTTTGATCGGCGAGCCGTTAGTCGGTCCTCCCTTGAAACTGATGAGGATGGTGTAGTGGACGCAGCAGCCACCATAACTCCCTATTTGGGAGTCTACCAGACAACCTTACCTAGGATCCTATCAGGATAGTATTTTACCCATGTCTTTTCATATTCCAGGGAAAGGCTGGTAGCTGTACCCGTATCAGGAAGGGGAACACTTGAGTCAGATCCCTCCCGCATCAGCATCAGCCACCACTGACGAAGTATGGCTAGATGCAGTCCTGGATCCCGAATATTGGACTTGCATGCACCTGAACTGGCATGAAAAATGATATGGGATGTACATCTCAGACAAAGAGACATCGTCGATCCGTGCAGACAGAAACCTGTCCCGCAGGGAGACCATGTAAGAGTGCTCCTCCAAGCTCCCCTGGCGGTTGTCAACTAAGACTCCTGAAGGGGTGGGGGTAGGGAGTGAAGATGAACTGGGAGAAGTCGCTCAGGAGCTCGAGGACTTCATTATAGTTGATTGATTTCAAGAGAACTCCAGCTATATCCAGTAGGGTAGGCCGAAAGGTAGGAAGCGGGATGGCCGTGTTGTGACGATACTCATAACAACGATAGTGATCTGCCACCCAACCATACAAAAATTGAAATGGCCCGCTTAGACGGTAAGGTGACCCTCCCACCTGCATGTGGCCCAGTAGCTCGTAGATATGGGCCAAAGTGGGCACGACTAAATTCACCAAGTGGACCTCTTCTAACTCGGCCGCTATCATCAAAGTGCAGGCCCAGACACCGGGGTTAACATACCAGGAAGGAAATATCCATCCAATCAAAAACATAGAAAACAGACCGTCCAACTGGAGCATAAGCGAAACACCAGGGCGCACATCGTAACCCCATGAAAGGTAGTCAACAACTTCCAGAACCACCCAGTAAGAACCTTGAATGGCTCGTGATTTCTGGGAAGGATGAGTCCTGGGGCGCTTAATTTTCGGCATAGGACCAGTGGTGTTCAGAAATAACCCTATCCAAGTTCCATAAGGAATAAGAGAGCGGGAATGAAAGCCCTGACCCAGCGACTGCTCCGCCATGGTCAGCAGCGCTTTTACCAATAAAGTCACCTGTTCTATGTCGTCCCATGCATCGGAAGTGGGCAGAAATTATTCATAAATCTTGCCAGAAATCGGCAGTCCTCCTATCTGGTATATGTCCCACAGACTGATGCCGACTTCACTATGGGAAAGGTGGAAAGTATTAGTACTTGATCACCATTAGCTGAATAGGTCGGGTAGGATCGAATATGGTGAGTAAACAACAAATTGGGAAGCCCACACAGTGGAGTATAGGTTGACAGCTTCTAGAGAATCAGGAGACTACTGACAGTGGTGATGGACCCAGAAAGCCCAAGAGCAATCATATGAGGAGATCCCGCCAGACCGAAGATCCCACCTGGGAACCCACCCCATATCAGGATCCCTTCGATCAAGATTAATAATAGAAGGGTAGTCCTTAAGGAAAGATTTCTGAGAAAAGTATTGAGTGCACTGATCGCTTTGGGTCCAGACAGAGCCCCTCAGAATGGATGTGTCTTTCGGACCAAAATTAGAGATTATCTCCCTGGATTGGGTAATGTTTTCCTGAATGCATTTTGAAGACGCTTCCAAAAAATGAGAAGGGAGAACTACGAAAGTAGGGGGGATAGGGACGTCGTCCTGAAGACCGATGTCGTAGAGCGAGAGCCGATTGGATAATGGATAACTCAGAAGCTCCGGAGAGAGCAGGTTCTTCAATGCACCATCATCAGGTGTGATAGACCGACTAGGGTCTTCTTTGACGCCCTCCACTCTATGAATCATAGTTGAACATCTCTCGGAGCTAGTTGAGAGGGGCTCTGCAGTAGGCCTCAGTGCAGAACGAGGGGGAATGATATTTTCTCCCTACACAATGAGCGAAATCAGTCTGGAATAAAAATCTGGATGAATAACCAAAATGAATGGTAACGAGCCTTCACAACCAAATCCGCAAGGAGGACTTGGAGGATGGTTCGCGATGGCACCATCTAGTGAACCAGTCCTTCGCGAAATCAGTCCGCGAAGCCCTTGCCCGCATAGCATTGGCCAGGAAACCGTGAAACCAAGTCGCTCCGCGGAAATCCCATCCCAAGTTTATTCGGAAGATTCAGATACTTTTTAAAGGTTCAAGAGATCTTAGTCCGTGGAGCATCGAGACTATGGAGCAAGTTCCTCCGCAGCCCTTCATCACTTACTTTTTAATTAATTAAGATTAATGGTTCGGGGTTGGGAATTCGGTTCGCATGTGAAGCCGACCACGAAGAAGAAATGGTTCGCGGAAGTTGCTGTCGGTTCGCGGACAAGGCACTTCACGAAGGAGAAAGCACACGGAGGTGAAGTAGCTCTGGTTTCATGAAGAATTCGTTAATGGATAAGTGAGGGAACCCCGTATTTATAGTCGTGGTCCCCTACCGGGTCCACCTTTCTACCATAGATCATCTCCGTTTCAGGACCACTTTTCATCAGAATGGCCTCCTCTTCGTTCCGATTGGACCCCATTCCGATGGGGGGAAATTATAGGGTCTTGAAAAATCCGCAAATGAAATTTTACCCAAATTTCCCAATGAATTGGGGAAAATAATCAAAGAGGAGACATTAAGGACCGGTCCACAAACCAGTCCATGAAAGCACAATGTGGCCAGGTACCGCGAGGAACCCCCCTCCACGGTCGCGAGGCAGGATGGGAACCAGTTCGGTTCACCGTCAAGAACCGCCCCAAACCGCGGACCGTGTCGACTGGCTCAAGCCGCACACACTGTCGTTCGTGGAATGGAGGCGGAACCCTCCCTAGCCACGGAGCACTCCCAGAGTTCGCCTCGCGGAGGAGGGGAGTGTTCAATACCCACCGTGAATCGCCGATTGACCATGTCAGCTGTGAACCAGGTATTTGGTCATGGGCCTCCGCAAAAGGGGCCACGTGGCCACAGATACATTCCTTTCCCCACTCTATAAATGGAGACCCAGGGGGAAGGAAGAGAGGATCGGAGAACTGGAATCATATTCGGAGAAAGGAGATCGGTTGAAGGAAGGCTTTGGATTTCCCAAACAGTGAAATTCCCACCCGCGAACCACAACAGGTATATGAATTAAGAAGGAATCGGAAAACACATAATAATTTGGTGAACCGCGAACCTAAATAATAAAAATGGAAGAACCCCGAACCATACCCACTCTGTGGATGACTTCCCTGCAGACCAGGGATTTTATGCCTCTTTTCGCAACCATCATACCGTGGAGCACCCTCCTCTGCGGGCGAAGCCCCGACCGACGAGCTTCTGATCGGCACCGCCCTTTGTAACACCCGAGACTTTTATGTGAAATATTTTGTTTTTATGTTATATAAATCAAAGTAATGTTTCACTAACACTGGCTTGGCATGCTTTACACGCAATCACGGCCTTCCTCGATAGCTTGTGTCGTACGCAATACCGAGTTTCACTAAACAATGATATGCTATATTATTAAAACTAGCGGTTATGAATAGTAATAACCACTTTTAGAAATTTTATAAATTTTATTTTTCAAAATGGACATCATTTTTGGATTCGGAATATCGAAATTAGCCTAGGGTGAAATTTTGGTATTTTTCTGAAAATTTTCAATTTTTGATGAATAGTGAAACCACTAAGTGGTAGTTAAAAAACTGAATTTTTCATAAAACTTAATTTTACCGCTTCTGTGAATGGAATTTCAAAAATACGAGAGACACGGTTGATGTCACTAAGTAAAATGTGGTTCAATGAGATGAAAATAATTTTTTGTTGAATAGTAACTTTTTACTTTTTTTACCACGGTTAAAAGTAAATAGGGTAATTAAGGGTAAAAATGATGTTATTATTACCCTAACACATGTCCTAATTCTATTGGATAAGTGTAATTCGACCAAAAACAACCTTAGGAATAAAATATGACCATTAAGTCCCACTTGGATTAGATTAGGACATTTATTATTAATTTATTTAAAGAAGGGTTAAAATAGTTAAAATCAAAGTTTAATAAGTAAATCATTTTTAATATGGGGATATACATAAGATAAATTAGACTATAAATATTCATTAGAAAGATAAAACGCTTTTCTACATAATGGTATTTTATTTTTAATTTTTAGACATAAATTAATTTAATTTATTTATGACACAATGATGATGCAGTAATTATCTTATTAATGAAATATTGACATAATTGATGTTATAAATACCCAAATAAATGTAATTTTAGACTTTTTATGAATTAAACTAATTTTCTAGGTTAATATGACATGTTAGTATTGATTTAAGTAACTTGGTTCTAAATAATCATTCTGTTATGATTTTCACAAAAATCAATTACTAAATAGTTTCAAAAATGACATAAAAGAGTTTTTAAAACAAATATTATATTAGTAATTGTTATTTTATTCCTAAAAATCTAAGGTTCGGCCAAAGGACTTAGATAAGGTTATATATATTAATAATAAACAACTTTGGGTTCGTTTGGATGCTTATAGTAAGTTTATTAACCTTATAGTGTAAGAAAACAAGAAGACACGGTAAAAGTTAAATTATATAACTTAAAGTTAAATCTAAATGATAAGGTTAAAATTGAAACCTAAACTTTTCTAAATTTTATTGGATGAGAGGATTTCGACCCCTACCCACCTTATCTTCTAAATATATCAATTTGGAGCTATTAAAAACCGGATTTGACTTTATAATAAAATAATATTTTTAGTTATTCCAAAGGTGCCCCTCTCCTCCATTATAAAAGGGCACCTCCTCCCCCTCTTTCTCACACCACTTTGAGCCTTCAAGATCGGCCAAAGCCTGCCAATTTCTCCTCTACACTTCCATAGAAACATCATAGAGGTTATGTTCTTCTTCAAAGACCTATTTTAGTGCCCTAAAAGGAGGTCTCAAAGAAGCACTTCAAAGAAGAGGTAATGTCCATTACCGATTCTTTCATCTTTATTTCTTCTTCCAATTCTTCTTCTTTAGTTGTTTCATTATGAAGTGATAACATCAGTATCAATAATATACTGATATGTTATTATAAGTATGAAACAACCCTATTTCACAATCTATCCATCCTACGGAAAAAGAAATCACCGCGCGTGCGTACGTACGGAATACCGTCTCCACGCCATGGTGTAATCTATTTTCCACCACCACCTTACTTGGATGGGTATAATGGTGTAAATAATGACTATATATGACTATTATAAAGTGATATTGATTCTGAAATAGTATAAATACACTCCAATACAATTCCACGATCATAGGAATGATATCATCACTCGTGCGTACGTACGGAATATCGTCTCCACGATATGATGCGACTCGTTATACATGATCTTCATTTCATAATGATTATATAAATGAATTGAATGAATGAATATGATATATATTACACTAATACCATTCTGGAAATGAGGTATCTATAACCTAAAGAGAATAATAAGAATTTATTCGACAAAACACGCATAAGAACAAAAAGTAATAAACACCCGAATAACAAGTAGTAATGAAATATTACTAATAAGAAGCTAGGAATATGACCATATATGATATCATAACAATAATTATGACTCTGTAATAAGTCAATAATATTATTTAAATCATTATAAGGGAGGTTTGGACACTTACGAGGCAAATCGGACCTAAGATAAGGGAAAATATCACAATCTCATTTTATCTGAGATTGTTTATACTTTGGTATTTACTGGGGTGTATTTTATCATCCACATCCATGTTTCCTCAATATTTAATATTGTTTCCATCCACCTACAATTGTTTAAATCAAATTTTACCCTTCTGTGAGTTTTTAGTAAAAGATATGAAAGGAATATTTTGTCGTTTTTCGTACGAGGTACTTTTTGACTTTTCCGATAGAAGTACGAGAAAAATGTTTTTATTAAATTATACGACATGAATGGATTTTTAAAACATTATTTCCAAGAATATTCCTTTACATGTTTTCAAGTTTATTTTTAATCAAATTCTTTTAGTTTAAAATTTTATGACATGTTAAGAAAGTAAAAATGTTTTTGGAGTGGAAAGGATATTTTCCTCAAGAATGGAGTTCAAGTGTTTTATCAAAATTATTTTCCATCTAACATAATAAAGGGTTCAATTTTTATCCCTATTATTACATTTATTTGATTATGTTGTGATGGGATTGTTTTTATGAATTCCATTATCTTCTATGAATTTTTTTATGATGTCATGATGTTTAAGAATTCCATTTTTATTACATGGGTTATGCAATGATGTAGGATTTTTGATTTTGTGGCACACATAAGAATGGTATCATTATGAGATGGGTGGGACCTATATCTCCCTCCAATTAATTGGGTAAAGATTTTATATCTCATGAGATAGACATGGCTGGAACGGTAGGTTATACCGGTTTAGTGAAACAGGACTGAAACGAGGAGTGAACTCGGTTCAGAAATGGACTTTGTCCACTAAGATAGTCTTAGAAATGAGTCTTGACTAATAAGAAATGATTCTCTATGATAATGTGTATATTCCAAAAATTTTCATGTTTTATGTTATGATTATTGGGATTCCATTTCACTACTATGATTTATCCCATGTTATGAAATTATGCTCTCTTTTGCAGGTTATGATTTCCAATAGTTATGTTCTTATGAATATGATGTGATTGATATTTCTTTTGTTTACCCTTACTGAGAATTTGAGATCACCCTTTTGTATGTTTTCTTTCCCCAGGTCAGGAAGAAGGTTATTAAGTAAGATATTCCAAAAGGGACTATAGATATGATGAAATAAATGGGAGATAGTGTAGACGCTTTATGAACCAGTTGTTTATGTTTCCCAGTTTCTAAAGACACTATACCCATACGGTCCTTTCGTGGTTTTGTTATATGTTGTAATAAGTATGCTTGAATTTTGAAGTATTAACAATGTATGTTAAGTATCGGTCGTTATACCCTTGGCCGCTGCTGCCCGCCTGGAACCCTCCATGAACCACCCGGGTTCGCGGATTGAGCCTGAAGCCGCGAACCACCCTGGTTCGTGGATTGAACCCGAAGCCGCGAACCACCCTGGTTCATGGATTGAACCTGAAGCTGTGGACCACCCTGGTTCGCAGACGGCTTCTCTAGCTGCGTGGCACTACCCAACGCAAAGGGCGCCACCACCCATACCTCTCGGTGGCTAGCCAAATACTCCGGTGTTCTCATTTCTAGGGCTAGGTAAAATCCTTCTGATCCAGCCAGGTCCTCCACGATTCCCTCGTTGGCATATTCATCGGCCCCGCCCGAGGCCTCCTCCAGATCCACCATATCCGCATGGTATAACTTTCAGTCACATCATCACGCCATTTTGAGTTCACATACCCATGGTAAATAGGGGAAAATGGGTTGCCTCAACCCTTGAGCATATTCCCGAATCATTCCTGGGTTCACATTCCCACGGTAATGTGGAGTCTGAGCTCAGAAATCCCTTTTCTACCCCTCCACTTGTCTAGGGCCCCTCGGGGGTATTAAAATAACCATCAGAAGGAAGCCTTCATGGATTGAAAGAGAGGATATGGGGACAGGAGCACCCCCTTTCCCTCTCCCACTGGACTTTGTCTTTACGGGCGTCTATCTCGGAGTAAGCCCCAATCTTCTGGGCCTCCTCAGAGTGTAAGACACAATTCATCACCCTAGGCCTCCTCAGAGTGTAATCCCCAATCCATCACCCTGTGCTGCCTTCTTCTGTAAGCCCCACTCCACTTCTCACGGACGCACCTTTCGCGATGTGATCCTCTGGTCCCTGCTGCCTCTTGTTTCTCACACCGAGCATGACTCACGTGGGCTTATAGTAAGCATCGACAATGACATCCTCCTATGGGATGCCCCAGAGCGTAAGCCCCAAGCTAAGAGAACTACATTGACTTTGATCCCTGCCTCCTAGGTAGGGTACGTTGGAAGCCTCCATGATGTCCAGGCCCACCACTTGTTCATTTCTTCACGTCGAGTTCCACCCTCTTCCAACATGACGTTAAACTGTATACCCCAGTCCAGCATTACGTTAAACTGTTTAAGAGAATTACGTGGACCTTGATCCCTGCCTCCTAGACAGGGTACGTAGGAAGCCTCCATGAGGTTCAAGACCACCACCCATCGGACCACCTGGTCCCTCTTCATGTCAGTCTCGTGACACCTAAGCGAACTACATGGACTTTTATCCCTGATTCCTAAGTAGGGTACGTAGGAAGCCTCCCTGAGGTTCACGACCAATGGCCAGTCGACCCGATCATCTCCACATTGGTTCACCATGCTACTCCTAGTGCGGCCTCAATTGAGTTCCAGCCCTTCGGGGTCATTAATCCAACGAGGGATGCTAAACCTCGGGCATAAATGATTCTGAACCCGCTGTATCCAGTTGACCATTTCCCACCAGGGTTGAATTCGTGGATACTATGTTTGGTAATAAACCAAAGATCGCGAACATATGAATACGTCTTAAATCTATAAGAGAGTCCCGAAATATGAAATAATTCCCCCCAAAAAGGGTGCGATGAGCCCGAATTCCCATCCTCTCGGACAATGTGATTTCTTAAGAGTCGCCGGTCAGACCATCCGGCGAACTCATGCCTTTGGAAGTTAGGTCCGTCAATCATTGGATACAGAGTCGTTGGGCGTTTCATGGCCGAAAAACCAAGAATGAGACAGTATCATACCCATTTTTTATTTTTGGGTTTGTCTATATTGTGGATGATTTCAACTAAAATCATTATTTTAAGCATTATTATATTGATTCTAGTGTCATTCATCATATGGTTGAATCAGACCATATAATTTGACGAGCTTGCCCCAACCAATATGTGGTACTCTGTTCTTAGAAATTTAAACTGTTTATATGATTTTTATAACCATGTAATCTTTAGGCATATAAGAGTGTGTTCGAGTGACTTGAAATTGAACCGATTCCGATTTCCAAGGATTCAAGGAGACGCCAATGGGTAGTCTCATGTGGGTATTGACTTAGAATATTTAATGTATGGAAAGTTATTGTTTAGAGGTTTTAAGATTTTTTGGGAATGTTTTCCTTGGGTTTTCATGTCATAGTCATTGTGTTATCTTGCTCGATGTGGTTCCATAAGAATGTGATGAATGTGGTTTTTATGGTTATGTGTTAATTTGGTTATCCAAGATATAGTGAGGCAGTGTTGAGGACTAGAATTGGTGTTGATTGAGCATGATCACATATATTTTTGTAGGATTTTGGTGATCTTTCTCACCATTGGATATAAGGCCATTGTGGTTGGGTGCACGCAAGTGACCGACCAGGAGAAACAATCACTAGGTGGTGGTGGGATATTTTATATGTTTATTGGATTAGGGTTGTGATTTAAGTGGGGGACATATGAAGGGATATGTTGTAGACTTGGAAACATGTACCGATGGGTGGTTCTGATCACTCTTATGGGGTGATAAACCCTTTATATAAGGGAGTGAATCCATGGTATTAGGCCAGAGGTTGTGATGTCTGACAGATAGTATTGTTGAGTTATAATGGGGAATTATTCACACCAAGTGATGTGAAAATAATTAGTTGACCATTTTAGACTCTTGTTATGTTCAATCCACTGTTTCATCAGGAAACATTAGTATTGGTCAAACCAAGCTCACCCATAAAATTCCACGTGTAGTGTATAGAATGATTTTCTTTTATATACTTTTTTCATGAATTATAATTTTCATACACCCATATAAATGAGGATATTGTCTAGGGATATCATTAGTGTTAACATATTGAGTTTATACTCATGAATTTCATGGGAACCCTAATGCATGTGCAGACTACATGAATCCTGATTCATGAATGAGAAACGGACCTATGAATGGTTCTTAATATAATCAATTTATAAAGGATTTATTGGATGTTGATTTTTTGGAGGGAATTTGGGTAGATCCATAGTCCCCCCAAATAGTTATTATTTTAATTAACTTTTGCTAAGATTTATGTGGCCAGACCATAAGATATATTGGATTAATTTTTATGAATTGTTTGACATTATGAATACTCATTTTTCATAACAAGTGATATGTTTGCTACAGTTATATTTTTATATTGGGATTAATATTTATTATTATTAAATCCATTATTGTTTGTGAACATCTAAATTTGAGGGTATCATGTCCCCAATATCACCCCTAAACCCTCAGTTTAGTCGGTAGGCTCTACCACATTAGGCGGTGTGCCTAAGGTATATATTGCAACCTAGATTAGAGTTATTTGGTTTGGGGATGTTACAATAATTATATTATTAATCCATATAAATAATAAACATTTAGTGGTATTTATTTTTTTTAAGATTTATAAATCATAAATTCTATCCCCTCATGAAGCTGAATATTTAAGGAAATAAGTATGTTATTGTTTTGGATTTTTTTGTGTTTTAAGATGTTTAGTCTATTTTATATCAGGAGAATAACTAAAAAAATACTTAATCATTTTTCACATTCATGTTATATTTTGGTGATTTCTATAATTTTTTAAAATTTTATTAAACTGATTATAGATATATTATCTCATTCCATTAACATTGATTTGCAAATATCATTATGTCATTAATTAATTTTTAAAAATCTTTCCCTATTAGAGAAAAACCCATATTAGTATTTATGACCTAAGAGGTACTCTTATACATTTTTAACATATTCATCATAGTTCCCTACTTTTTATGTGTCAACTAGAATCATGTTTTTCTAAATATGACTTGATAGTCTTATACTTAAAATCATTTTCAAGACTAAAAGAATTTATTAATAATATTAAGGTTCATTTTGGTCTAAACTCTTTTATCCACTTTCATACCCACAAAAACATCAAACCTTGATAAGACCGTATTTTCTATGAATTATCTTATAGGTTTGAGCCAAATTACAAGTCCATTTTATACTTACTTATTCATAAATATTAATATTTTATATTATTATTCGGTGTTGGGTATGGTACATAACATGTTTACATTAGTAAGAACTACATTTTTAGTAAGTGTTTCTATATGTTATTATTTTGGAAAATTTCAATAAAACTGACCTAAGTAATACCTACATTATATTCCTTTTAATATCCCATTAAACTAAAAAAATAAAAACAATTTTAATATTAAAAAAAATTAAAAAATGAGAAAAAATAGATAATGAGGAATTTTATTTTTCTTCATATTCATGTTCATTAATTATAACCAAATAAATTATAAAGAGTGATTCTGATTGGTTATTTTTGTAAGAAAATTTGAGTGAGTTGATTTCAATCAAGAATTTTAAAATTAATCATGAATTTTATTAAGATTAAAATCATATTTATATTATACTTTGGTTTTAAAATTCATACCCACAAAACCTTAACCAAAAGAATAACCATTAAAATTTACCATTTTTGAGTAAAACTTCTTTGAATCTTTCATGGAGAAATGATAATTTAATTAAGAATATGATTTCACATACATTTTATTTAATGAAGAATATATTTTCACATTATCTAAACCGGGGGAAGAGGGAACAGATTACATAGTTCTTAGTTAATAAAGTGTCTCATGGATAGATAATGGAGGTTTATTAAATTTCATTGTTAAAGAAGATAATATAAAGTAAATTTATTTAATAAAAGAAAGAGTATGGATTTTATTTCGAAAAATTAATTTATTTTATATCATTTTTTATTTATGTGTGGAATTTGGGTTACCTATTATACATTTCTTAGAAGTTAAACATATAGGGTTATGTGAGATATAAAATAAAAATTTATTAAAACTATCTTCTAAAATTCATTGAATATTAAAAAAAATTTAGTTAATATCCGAGGTAAAATTATTTTTCTAGTTTCTTAGAGTTTTTAATTGAAAAAAATATATATTAATTTAATTTTAGAAATTTTATTTAAAAAAATTGAATATTATGTGTGGATAGAAATATATTTTTTATTTAAATTAAAAACATTCATGTGTGTTTGTATTCTATAAAAATATATTTGTTTCCAATTTTGGGAATTAAAAGTAAAATAATTGAATTATTTTCAAAATAAAAAGTTTAAAATAAATGAAAAAATGTGTTATTAAGTAAATTTATTTTGTAATTTTAGTGATGTTAATTTTTTATAAAATAAAATTTTGGATTTTTATGCAATTAGACAATGCCTTTAATTTTTTATTTATGTTTTCTAATGTAGTAGAAAAGAAATATGTTTCTAGAAAATATTTGTGGTTGGGAAAAATGAGATTTTTTTGGGAAAGACGAAGTTAGTTGAGATAAACCATGTAAAAGTCCTTGTATTAAAATTATGGTATAACTTCTACCATCTTCTATAAGAAAATAAAAAAGGATAGGTTTTCGAAATCCTTAATTATCAATGATGTCTTTTGTAAACCAGATGATAAAATTTTTACGGTGTTTTTAGTGAGGCATATCATGTAGATATTAGCATGTTTTGGGATAGTATATAGTAGCTAATAGTGTCCTATATCTGGTATATTGTCATTTATTCTATCCTCTATGGGTTGGGAGGGGTTTTTTATGTATTGATTCATGTGAATTGGAAGTTTGTTGTGCTCTTTCACCCATAATTCGATGGATTCTATCATGGATTAATAAAGAGTGTTTCTAATAGGATCTCATATTTTTTTTTTAATTTCTGTGTTTATTATATCTTACTTTTTATGGATCCCATGAAAATTTATTTAAGGCTTAATCTGGGGTCTATTCATTTGAGATTTTTATTTTATGCCAACAATACAACTCTAACAACCACTATAGTTGAAGGAAGTGGTCTTATATAGAGGTTTTTTTGATGAGTTTTTTGTCCAACCAATTAAGTATATTGTAATACTACAAGGATATAGATGTACAATCATGTGTTTAAGGTATTTTCTTGTAATCGTTTTATACTTTATATGTGGTATAAGGTGGAATTAATAATTATTAAAGATGAATTATTGTAGTTTCCTATAACTTGTTTCACTAAATTCCAATTTATAATTGCTTATTTTTAAACCATGTGCACATCGAGAGTTAGGATCTACCAAAAATATACTATTAACCCATTATAATTAAAGGAAGCCCCTTCACTATGATAACCTAAAAATATAGGACACATGTCACATAGTACTAAAGAAAATGATGATCAATGAAATATATTAAAATAATTTATGTAGTCAACCACTATATAAGAGGAGGATATTTAACATACCCGAACCTACCCACCTGAGGTATCCTATTTAATTTTTCCTCTACATAAATTATTTATATTATATTTGGTTAAAAATAGCCTCCTACAAGGACTGTTCTATTTCCTCTTCCAATTTCTCACATCTTAGGAATAAATTCTTTTTTGCTGGTATGGGATTCTGCTTTTTATTTTTTCGTATTTTTTTTCTTACTAATTACACTCTAATTTAATTAAATTTGTGTTTATATGTTGTGATTTTATTCATGACATGTACGATTCATATATTTTGTTTATTTTAAACTCTTTAATTTGGGATTCCTCTTCCCAAGTGGTGTGTTTTCGCTTCTTTATGCTCTAATTCTTATTTTATTATTACAGAGTGCGTCTCTTCTCTATGTTCTGTGAATGTTATCACTCAATTATTGTTATCTTGCTATATATATCTCACTATATTCTTATCCTATTAATTATATAAACCTATAAACTTCTCTATGAACGACTAATTGGATCTTATTTTCTAAATAAGGGAAAATATAAGTTGTAGTGTTGAGTTTTAAAGTTATTTTAATTACTTATCTTCATTCTTTCTCTGAGTTTGTAGTTAATAGTATGAGGAGTGTAGTGATAGCCCAAAAAACTACAATCGATGTTCTTTTATTCTTCTATATAAATATTTTGATTTCTTTCAATTGTTATTTTTTTTAATGTGATAATTTTTAAATGGATAAGTGTTATAGAACATCAACGAAACATCTATAAATATATACTTCATTTATATGAAGTTATTTTATTGACATGGAAGATATTATAAGGGTAGGGAGGTTTCTACTATAAAAATGTTTAATGAAGAGATACATCATTATTAAAAAGTGTATGTTAAAAATAAAATAATAATAAATACAAGAATATGGAAAAATAAAATTTTTAGTGAACTTCATTAGCACATAATTAGCTCCAACTAACATTCATTTCATCCACTTCATTCCTTCAATCCTCTATTTTTGTTATTAATTTTTAATTTTTTTAAAAAGTTACATTTGTTTCAAATTATTTAAAATTAAAAAAATGAAATTAATAATTTAATACTTTGTTTATATATGATGCTTCTTTTTTTGAATAATCACTGAGTCCATCTCATATTCTTCACATTATGTGTTTATAAATATAAGTGTCATGTGTCCTCATGATAGGTCTTCCAAGACATGGTATGTAATTATATATTATAGGAGTGGAAAACTATTATTTATTTACAAATATGGGGATTTATATATTTATTATTTCATTTAAGTTCTAATGATAAATGATTTTTTTATTATTTAAGGTATTGGATTAGGTTAAAAATTATTATTTCATCTCCTTAATCATAATTGGGGGTTATTTTCCAATTTTTTATTATATTTTTGGATGCTTTGTAAATTATTAAGTCTTTGTTTATTTTTTCTTTGATGGTTAATGGTGTTTCCTCTTCTAGTGTTTTCTTCTCCACCCCTCGAGTTGGTGTCCCTCTACTAAGGATTCTAGAATATTTTTCAAGGACCTTTACTCTAGATGTGGTTCCAACTTAGAATACTTGATTTGAGGTTCATATCATGATGGTAATGAAACTACTCATATATTATGGATTAGATCATTTTTTTGAGTACTAGGTACTTAAAATTTATTTTATGACACCTATGGTATGGTGATGGATTGGTTTGGGGAGCCATGGGTATCTAGTTTTGTTTCTATTATTTTTCATGTTATTTTAGGTTTTCTATAAAAGTTTGTTTCCAATGAAAATCAAAGCACCCAATGAATGATTTCATAGGGTTTGAGTTTTGTACAATCATTAATGTGAGGTACTATACATCTGAACAGTCTCTGATAGTTTTTTCATGGTTCTAGAAACACCCAATAGTTCTATTATTCAGACCATAATTACAAAGGAAGTTGGTATTTTAGAAATGATCCAAAAATTCTTGGTCTCTCACATTGGTCAAGAGGATTGGAGGGAAAGAATATAACAGTTTTTGGATGTAATTGTTCTCATCTCCATGACTCTCATAATGATTTAATACATGTTCATGAATCCTTTATTAGTTTCCAAGTATGATGCAAATCACCCTTGGATTAACAATCAATTACTAGCATGTATAGAACTTATAATCATATGTATGTATCTGAGGATCTTCATCATTGGGGATATCTGTATGTATTTCGGTATCTATATAAATAGAATCCTTTTATTAATGGACTAGAGTTTCTTTTTTCATTCATACTTACAATTATAGTTTTGAGCCATAAAGTGGGGATCCCTAGAGTGTATCATCATCTAGGTATATGGGTGTTGTTTTCATGCTGGGATCTATCCCCCAAATGGGCTTCTTACGTATCCTCATGAAAGGAATCATAACCCATGTTGTTCAGTTCTATATAACAACAAATATCATACCTTTTAAGGTCATATGATAAAGACAAAAACATGTATTTTAATGTCAAGAAGAAAGTATTTCTTGATTTATGGTGCCTATTTAATGTTTAATGTAAGAATTATGTCGAAGAATCCCAGTGAATTCGGATGGGATATAGACTTCAAATTTGGATATTAATCTATTGGGAAAGTGTTCCATGTGGGGTGAGGTTTGATTTGGGGTGTTGGGTTTGGACCTTAGGGAGTCTTCCAACGTATATCGCATGTACAAGAATCAAAGCCCCCATAGTTCAGTGGTGGGGTTCCATGCCTATATAGGCCATATTGATGTTTGTCTCATAGGGAATGAGGCCCCTTTAAGATAGCTAAATGGTCTTAAAGATCCATGACTATGGATCCCCTCAATAGTTTATATTGTCAATGATATGGACTAATGAGATTATGATGACTTTATTGGTGTCTACACTAAGTTGGAGGTCCATGGTTGGTTATGGATTACCCTTGGAATGATTTCTAATGGAATGGGGGTTGGGTATTACACTGAATAGAAGGATGTTATGAACATGACCTTAAGGATATATTGACTCATATAGATTTGGAGTTTTGGTTGGGGATTTATCTAGGATGGATTCTATTTTGAGATCGAGCCTTAGGAATGCATCTTACACATCCTGGGTATAGTAGGAATCAGAGTTATCATAGTTAGATTTGTTAGGGATTACAAACCGAGGTTCCCTTTTGATGATATGGTTGCATATATGGGGAAACACCTAGAATGTGGACCATTTGTCTAGGATCATGTTGATTTCTTGATTAGCAATAACCTATAAGCCCACATGATATGTTCTCAGTATGAGAAACAATATTTATTGGAATATTTGGATAAACCACATAATTTTCTTTGTCTATTGGTGGAAGAGGAAAAAACCTAAAGGGAGAGGTATATAGAGAGACATATGTAACTTCCCTTCCATCATTTTACCCAAGAACTAAAGGGGTATAGAAAGGGATTTGATGTTCCCATCTACCATATTTTATTTTGGTAACTAGGATAGTCACATATGATAATCAATCTGGCTATGGCCCATAGGTATGGAGAAGTAGTAAGGAATGATGCATGAGAGGTCTTATAAGAATGGTTAAAATATTTCTCTATGAGGTATTCCTGTATACATGTTTTTATAGAGGAGGGGATGTTATGAGATTAACCCTAAAATGTATAATCAAGCATGATCATCACCCTATCCACCTTGAATAGGGTTCCTTGGTCACAAATACTTGAAGGGATGTAAAGAGTCCTCACCATTATGTCTAAAGAAAGGTATGTCTCTAACACTACCCCAAGGGATAGGGTCCCCATGACCATGATAATTAAAATATACTTGCACCCCAATGACCCTATCCATCTTAAAGGATAATTCCATGATACTTATGACTGAAGGAATGCATATCCCAAAGTGAGACAAACTTTCCTTCCTCTTACCATAGTTTTTCAGGTCCAAATATTATTATGGAGGTTTTAATTTGGTCACACTAAAATGAGGGTTCTAAAAGAAGATGAGTTCTTACAATGGTTTCTTGGAAGAGGGATAAAAAGTGGTCACATAGATCCTATATTAGTGAGAAAAGGTTCTTTTCATTGGGACTATGAGGATCTGGAGTTGTTTCTTGTACTGGGGTAGTCCTACGCGATATGGATATTCCATGAAGAATAAACCACCTAGGAAACAACACTTGGGAGATGCCTTATCATAAGAACCATGGTTCTCCTTAGGTGTCCCCATAGGGGTCTCTTTTAAGTAATTGATTAAGTAAGGGACCTTTACACTAGTGGTCATCAATAAGGATAAAATGATTCCTCTAACATGTGTCTTTTATTTTAGATCATGGAGGGAAATTGATCTCACTATTTCCTTTAATTACCTCTTTTCTTGGGTTGCATCGGTCTACCTGAGGAGTTTTGGAGGACAAATGTGAAGGGTCGTTGTGACCATAGCTTCATGGATTTTTCTTATTTTCTTTTTGTGAAAATGGGGATCCCTAGGGTCCTATTTGTAGTAAAAGAGGGAACCCTAACTGAAGGTTGTTTTCTACACTAGTATAAAGAACTGGTTCTCAATGCAGGTACCCTGAGCAGGGGTGGTCTTTCTATAATTTCAATGTATGTGGGGTGCACCAGCCTAAAATGTGTCGGGTTTGTTAATAGGTAAACTTGGTTAAATTTATTTAACTCTTCTTGAGGATTTTTTATCTTACTAACATACTTGAGGTACTCTTTAAAATATTTTCAACCTATATGAAAAAATATATTGTAACAAAACTCCCCCCTGGGATTGGATCTTAATAAATTAAGAAGGACTAGTCCTAATGTGTAATGGGAAAAGAAAATGAAGGTGGTGTAGGTCCTCATTGGATGACACCCATGTAGGAAGGAAGCATAGAACTGGTGCACAAGTCCAAGACATAGGTTGGATTCACATACTCATGGTGTCTGTACATACTGCTAACCCATTTTCTAATTTCATCATTTATCACATATAACTCTTTCTCTCATCATGAATGTCTTCTTCCCAACCCAAGAATTATTATTGTTTGTGCGAGTCCTCTGAAAAAATGCCCCATGCACATACTTTTTGGAAGAACTAAGAGACAACCCTATGTGTAAAAGCTTTCCAAGGAGCCAACATGGGACTACGTTTTTGAGGAGAATGAACAGAACCACTTTGTTGAGGTGTCTTCATGAAGGACCTGATCGAGAGGCATGTTCATAGGCCATTCCATTGAAAAAATGAATCTTTTCCATATCAAAATGTTAACATTTCTAAGTCAAAAGTTTAACTTAATTATAAAAATCAATTCCTTCATGTTGGTGTTTAGTGGACCCTCGGAAGGTGTCTATCGAGCAACTTGTTTCATGTGCATCAGAGATGATCAAGGACGTATTTCCAGATTAATATGACATGGTCACATAAACTCCCTTAGACTTATCAATTTATTTGGAATAGTATCATTGGTAATATCCATAATGTGACAACTTTCCCATGTACAATCATTGTATTTTGAGAGATTATATTATCCAAGGGGCTTATAGATATTTTTCAATGTCTTCGTTTGTGAAACATTCAAAATTTCTTACCACCAATGTATCATCAAATAGTGTCTACATCAAGAAAGGGATGATTCATACTACCAGTTTCTAGAATCACATCCATTTAAATATATATCTGAAGCAGCATAGCATATAGTCGAATCCCCAATGTTATGACTCAACATTTCATTCTTTATTGGAAGGTCAGTCACAAAGTTGGAATGGTGTTGGAATTTATACTCTGTAGGGGGAGTTAATCCTGAAAGGATGTGGACATACTCAGTGTGCTAGACTTGGGAAAATTTAAGGAGTAAAAATATGTCAGCATTTTTGAGGATATTTGACTAAGGAAAATTTATGTTTACAACAACCTAAAAAATGTCCCAAAACTATTGATCCATTGGTGTGCTCTGAAAAATTCATTCCATCTAAATACAGTTGAAGATGGAAATAGCATGTGGTATGTCTAAAAAACATCTACATCTTCTATCCGAAGTGATATATATGATGAGTTCAACCTATTGAAAGAAACATGGGATGATGTAGAAAATACGCAACCATTGGATCATGATATTTCCAATATAGTTCAAAAAAATATAGAACAAGGACCCTCGTCATAGGTGTGACATCCATCCTAAAACATGGATGAAAGATTTACTCAAGATAGAAGGAGAGGGTCCCATTTTCCATCATTTTATAGGATACACCACTTTAGAGAATCGAGGTGCTTCTGGAGCATTATATCCCACATTGGAGAAGGAAAAGTATATCCACTATAGTTTCAATAAAATTTTGATACATCCATGAAGACCCATATGGTCAGTTTTATTACAATGTGGTTGAGTATCTACCTACTTCAGGACTACAAATCTAATGGTGGAGTGAGACTAGTTAATTTTGTTATATCGGACAATGTAGAATAAGTGACCCATATAGGGTCAGCTACCATTTTCCAAAAAGAATTTATCTATGTTTGCTGTATGCATAAAATCAGATGGCCCCGTTCAAAAACATAGAGTCATTTCAGGGGGAGTGATGGTGGATTTTACCACACTTTAGTTCTTATGATATGATAATCCAATGTAAAGTGCATAACTATTGATTTAACCTATTTTTCACGGCTGATTCTAGAACCCATCCTCTGTCACTGAAGTATAATGAGGTTTTGAGGATGCCTAACGTATCAATGGAGTCAAAATTCTTCCCATATGGTGATCCATTGAGTGGTAAATTCAATGATAATGGAAATTTTGATGATGAAATGAGGTCATGTATGATAGAATTTAGAGATAGTGTTTTGGTATCTCTTATTTTAAGAGTGATTATCAATCATGTATAAACAAAATATAAATTTTTCAACTATTTCAAATTTCTACAAAAGTTAAGAATATTTACTCCCACATAGGTTACTATCTAGAAACACCTGATGGTAGAATGATAATTAAGGATATTTAATAATATATAGGTAAATTTCAACAAAAAAACCTCTATCATATGCATCAATCAGACAGGAGGATGGGTTTTTTAGTATGTGGATTTCATTATACCCTCAACGAGTATTAACAAAAGGAGTTTTCTGAGCTTTTTCCACTACCACCATTTTTGTGGTATATAGGTTAGAAATTCTCAAACTGAAGGTGATGATACTGAATCCCCGATGTATTTGAGGTTATATCGAGAAAAGACCATCGAACAAGACAGGGTTGAGAAAACCACACATTCTGAACCAAGGTGGTCTCCTCATCTTTCTTGGAAGGTGAAAAGGGTTCCAGTCACCTGGTCTTCTATGAGGGAAGAGAGATCATAAAAGCTTCTATGTTGAAAGATGTTGGGCCTTCCTCATAGCCAGCTTCATTTTATACACTTTATATATGACACATAATGATTAGATTTTGGAATATCATATATCACAACATTAGATATGCATCGGTGTTTCTCACAGATGTAATGTGCATCCCAGAGCTGGGGGGTGTCTGAACACCCTCTGATATCTACCCTAAAAGTGATTTGGTGGAGGTTGAATAATTTTTCCTGGAGTTAGAGATAATGATATACACCATTGATGATTATATCATAGACACCAAGTGATTATTTTACCTACTAGATTAAGGAATTCATCAGGGGGTAGTTGGTCACACCAATGATGAATGGGATGACTTCATTGACCCTAACGATTTATCTCTCATTAATCCTTTCACCTTCATTCTCATTCATCAACCATATTTAATTTTTAGGGGATCTTTTTTCAATTTAGAGGAGAAGAATATGATGATGATGAAAATGAATAAGAAGTAGAAGTGATAGTGGATGTGATTGAGTAATTGTGGTATGGTACCATAGGAACCCCTAATAGTGTATTTGATGAGTCTCATAGATCCCTAAAACTATCCATGGGTTAGAGGAAAATGATTGGGGAAATGGAAGGAGTTTCCTTTAATCTCTACCTCATGTTTCTCTTACTTAGGGGATTACATTGTCCTCACTCCATCCAAGGATAAGAATCTAAATAGGGTGATAACATTTCTATCAAACATCACAAACATGAAATCCTTGTCCATCCGGCTGCCATTGCTAAGGGAGTGACGATTGAGAATCCCTCAGTGGGACATCCCCAAGGGATCTCTATCCCATTCGTTGAGAGAATATAGGAGGGTGATATTTGACATGAGGTCCCTATTCCTATAATTGAACCTAGGACTACTAGAAAGGCCTTAATCCCAATAGATGAACTAATAATAGGTGAGTATGGTCAACTGGTTCTGTTCCTTTACTACATTCACCTTCTATCAACCACCGGATGTTGGTGAGGGGTGTCACTTTCTATGAAGATCATCTACTTCAATTTCCGTGAATGAAGTGGGGGATTTTTTTCCTCCCTGATAAATGCTGGTATGTGAAATAGAGGTTTTGTTAGCCGGAGCAAAACAAGCTAACTCATTGAGAACACTATTCCCAGAATACATCTCTCCTGATGAGAGAATCTTTGAGTCAAACATGGAGACATAATATTCTATTTCAACCAAAAACCCTAATGTATGGTGTGACATATATAATATAATCTATGTGATTCCTCTAAATGATTTACCTTAAAAAACTCACTGACATCCACTCATGTTTTCCCTATTTGGAAATAGAGTGTTTGATTACTGTGCAATCCACCATGTGATGAAGTCAACTACTCATTGTTGGGAGGATGAGAAAAGATTAAAGAAAAACGAGGCAGAAATGATAGGATAGATTGAGGATCTTAGAGATGTCATATCCCAAGATGAACTCAACCATTCAAAAGAGGTGGGAGAGTATAAAAAACATATATAAGGGAAATATATACAAATGTTGATCCTTTCAAAAGAATTAAATTCTATAAAGGAATATATAGTCTAACTCCACTGATCATTGATAAGGTCCTTGGAAGAAATAATAGATTTTTTTTCTACAGAGCAGGAGAGAATCCATAGTACTATGGATGTAGATACTACATGATTGGATGGTTTCCAAAAACAGCAGACAATGTTTGGGTCACTATCCAACAAATCAAATCCTTTGTTTAGGAGAAGTTGTAAAAATTGATAGTGAGACTCTTACATGTGTAATTTCCTCAATATATTGATACATAAATGAAAATTATTTTTATTTCCAATCACTATTTCATACAGTCATATTCTTTTTTTTAATTTTAATAGAGCATTTAAAATGACTCATTAAATTGAACATCATCACATTATAATTATAATGACAAGGTTGATGGAGGGTAATAATCTATTTCCATGACATGTGGCCTAGTGAGAATAGTACAACTATTACTAGGGGAATATAGAAAACTATAAAACTTTTTTTATTTTATGTCAATAACCTACTTTTTACCTATGTCCAATATGGAGAAGACTTTGTGAGAGTGACCTGAATTTTCATTAGGCCTCCATTTGCGGTATTGCATCTTAACAAGTTTTATACCTTTTTAGTTTGTCATTTCTCAGTTATTCCTTAAACGATGAATAGAATATGACTAGGGCGATGAGACACAATTTTTGTCCAGAGTTCCCTTTACGAGTATTCAACTAAGAGACAAAAGTTTCTTTTTTTATTATTTGTCTAAATTCATACAATCCAGAATAATGTGAATGGTATTTTAGGTCAAATATATTTGACCCTAAATTTTTAAATGATGACCCATATGAGGCTTGTATTCCATTAATGCTCTAATATTATTCATATTTCATAATGGGAATTTTTAGTCACAGTTTTGTTACTTCTGAATCTAAAACATGACATAAGTCATGTATGTGATGAATGGCCATGAACGAAGTTTGAAAAGTGGTTTTTAAAATAATATTTTATAGGAATATGGGAACAGCGTGGGGATCTCCATAGAAAGAATGTACCACTGGTTGAAAAACTTATTTTTGGTTGACTTTATGTAAAGATAATTGGGGCATGTTACTACATTAAAAAAAGTCGAATCCACTAGATGATAGTCCTATTTTGTGGATGACTTATTCAAATCCAAATGTGGTGCATTACTACGAATTTAGAAAAAGGAATTATTGGTAAATCCAACATTCTGTCACCCATAGTCAGGATTCTTGTTAAGATCCAGATTTATCCAGATCAAGAAGAGTGATTTTCTCAAGGGAACAAGTCTGTGAATAAAGAGATAATGTTTATTGTATCTTTAAATTAATGTGAAACCACTCCTAAAAAATTTAGGATTTTCAAATAGAGTATATATTCTATTAACTGACTGATGACAGGGGAATCCCCTTTTTAACAGGGGTAGAAGCATCGTGTGTTTTATTATCTTGTAACTAGGATATGGACCTTGTATTTTAATGTCTTATAGTAAGTATATTTTCATACATTTTAACATTGTGTGACTATGATATTATTCCATGTAGTATAATTTCTTATAGAAAGGACTTGGGAGGTACAATTTCAGGTCCTTATCTATGATAAAATGGTTAATGATACTCCCTTTTCATTATAATATATCCCATAATGATCCATTATTTTATGTATATATGGGTAAAGTGGTTTAAAATAATATTGGGATATTTTGATCTAAGGAGTATTATGGAGGAATGGGATTATGGTTTTTATAGGGGGTCTCTACTTATAAAAAAAATTCTACTGGTGGAAAAACTTGTTTTTGGCTGAATTTATGCAAAGCCAATGGGGTGTGATTCTATATAATCAAACAGTTAAATTCTAGGCTGACAAGCCCATTATATGGGCGACCTATGAAAATACAACAGGTTGTGTTACTTCATTGAAAGGAAAAATAGTTATTAGGAAGGAGAATCGATGTGAAAAATGAATATTGCAGTTGGTCTAAAGTATAAGACTTGGGAAACACTGCGTCTATTTTCGGAAAAAGAATCAATCCACACATAGTTCAAATAATGATTCCCCATACTGATTGAATTCATGCATGGAGGGGGGGTTAATATAGGCCCACGCATGGGTTAAAAAACCATATTGTATTATCTTATGAAGATCTAGCTCATACATAGGAGAGAGGGGGTATTTCATGTATTTTGGATCGACCAGGTTGTAGGATATTGATATCACTACGTATATTTTGGGAAAGATAAGAAATCCATATGTAGTTCTCAAAGAAAATTCAGTTTAATGTCATGAAAAGAAGACATATTTTGTGCCATTTAAGTTATTACATAATGGACCATGATAACCCTGATACTAATTGAAATTATGTACTTATACAGAGGGATACTTTACCAAAAATCCTATCTACAAGTGAGATATTATTGGTGTGAGAAACAAGTAGTTTCAAAGGTTTATTCCATCACACAATGGTCATACAAGTGAATGATAGAGGAATTTAGATTTGGAGGTGGCCGGTCAAGGAGATAAGATCCGGGCATCTCTATATATATCATTAGAATAAGAATAAATCTATACATAGTTCTTGAAAGGATCCCTATACAGGTTTGAACCGTACATTGGGAGAAGGGTATTTTTGTTGCGTTGTGACCATACCCCAATGTGGATATCCAGGTGTCACTATGTATCTCATTAAAATTAAAATCAAGCCATGCATTGTTCTCTAGGAGGTCAGGCAATTTATTTTCTTACAATAATGACGTTTACCATGTTTCTTAATGTCTTGTTGTAAGGGTGTTGGTAACCTGATGTGGAAAGGAAGTAACATTGAAGCTGAGCCCAAGATATATCTTCTGAGTGAAACTAAATATCCTATGATGGAAAGAATCAGGCCATCCATAATTCTTGAAAATTTCTCCCTACATCAATTAGGTTTTGAATCAGGGAAAGGGAACTATGATTTTTTTCCAGAATGGTGGTTGGGCCAATGTCTTGAGGTCTAGGTTTTATTACGTATCTCATTGAGAATAAATAAATATATAGTTAAGTAATGAAGGTATGGTAGGAGACAAACACTATGAAATGTGACCTGCTGTCACATAGACCAAAATATTATTTAGTTTTACATCATGTAACAAGGATATGAACCATGATGTTTAAAGACATGTGGGGAGTAATTTTATATACAATTTAATTTAATGTGACTTGGAAAACATGTCATTTGTTTTATGGTCATCCCAAAAAATATCAACTTTATAGTTTAAAGTCGTGAAGATGCGATATATACGAATAATTTTATCATCATATAGTCAAGACAACATGCTATGCAGTTTAAAGTCATATAGCTTGGACTATGTGGCATTGTACAGTTTAACGTTCTACTTCTAGAAAGATTTTCATGGTATTACATGGAATATTTCTTCAAGAACCATTCATTTGGGGGGGGGGGGTTTAATGAGGTATCCATCCATTATGATCAAGGAAAAATATTCATCAGAGTAGACCTTGTGCATGGATTAAGGTCCCTCCCATTTTAAATCAAATGTTGGAGGTTTCATTCCTAGTATCATTTATTTAATAATGAAAAATACCAAATCTCCATAGAAGATTGAATGATGAAAACACTTATTGTTTAAATATCACAATATGTAATTTTGATGGACCACTAAGTGATGCAATGTGTTCAATATTTTCTCATCGAGTTGATCCAATACATCCATCTATTTTTGGATTGTTGGTAGTTGTTCATAGATGGATATATGGAGAAATAGAAATTAGGCCTCAATAGGAAGGACTTATTCTATCTTATACATAAGTGAATACGGTGATTCCTCTATGGTGGTATGATTTGTGGTCTGATGATCCAATAATGAATCAAAAATATCATCAGGCCAATACTTTTATCTTTATCTACCATCTTCTAGAGTATTTTCGATATGTTCTTATTAAAGGCCTCTACCCATCCATTATCCACTTCATTATTGTGGGATGAGTGGTTGGATTTGATATTATACTCCTAATATAGTTTCTACACCTCAAAAAAATAGAAATTGGTGTTTTTTTCACAAGTATTGTATGAGGGACACAAAATTTTGTAATGATATTCACTTTCATGAATATGATGATTCTTTTTTTCTCAAATTATTTTAGGGGTATTGCCTCAGCTCCTTTTAAGAAAAAATCGGTAACAGTTAATATGGATTTGAATAGGTTGGTCATATATGGAGAGTATGGCCACATAGAATCCATTTCCTAAATGTAAATTGGATAGGATATTTTTTCTATATGTAATAACTGTGAGATTTTTTGGATGAATTTTGAATAAACATGGAAGGATTGACATCTCTTGGTGAATTTAATGATATCCTGCATCATTGATGGTCAGAAATATCTAAGCCAACGTATTTTCATGAAAATCTTGTACCATGACTGGTGGAAAACATATAATCCTACATGAAGCTCTTTCATGATATGTGTAGTTTCTTCTTAGTCAATACATCTAATAAGGACTCCATAAAATCCATGTTTTTAGAGGACTTTTTAGTGATTTTGGGTTATTATAAATATTTAAGTTTTTTTCTCATCACTTGAGTTTCTAAATCCCTACCATTTTATAGATGTACTCCATTTTTTAGGTATTCCATGAAGGGAAATAGAAACCTGGTGGTACGACAATATGGTTCATGGATATGAATGATTTCATTTATATATTCTATGATGACATGACCAAAAGATGAGAAATGATTATGAACATTTCACCATGATTTGGATCTTCCAATGATGTAGATATGTCTTCCAATATATATGTCTATGAATTACACAATCATGGAATGTGAGAAAATGTTTTTCTATGAGGGAAATCCTTCTATTAACTCTCATATATCGTCAATTATGGGGATCTAATCTTTTCTTTGATGGAATATTAGCTATTGGTCTATTTGATTATAAAATATGAATCGACATTAACCTTTAGGTGGTCCACTGGTATATGGAGTGCTCATTCTAGAAATTTAATGATGTCCCAATAATCTTCCTCTTTATTTGTACATCCTTCTCACAATGTCAAGAAGTAAGGTAAAACACCCTTTACAGGGGAAATGAGAACCATCCCTAACCCAAATTTGTTGAGTTTAGGGTCCTCCATTATCTTACCTTCCATGCTCTAGGATGTACCATCAAAATACATTTCCCATGTTTGGAGGACATCTCAGATCGAAAATATCTCTTCATCCAACAAGTTGGTATTTATCAACATGGTTTCTATATATGGGTGTTCTGTAAGAAAATATTCCAAGTATGGTCCTTTTACTATTTTTTTAGGCACAAAGAGTATATAAAACTACTCCTGTATAACTTCCTACCATGCCAAACATCCAATAAATATAGGAGGACTGAGGATATATTGTAGAGGCCTATTATGAGAGACCAAATGGACATTATCTGGATGGAGGTAGTTCCTCAGTTTTTGGAAAAAAAATATTAATACTATAGAACTCATCTCAATATATAAATAATGAGTTTCATTGTCAATCATAGTTTGACAGTGATAATAAAAGATTTTTTCATTTCCTGTATCATTCGTTTTCATGAGGAAATCACCCAATGACTGGTCTACAGTTGTCACATGAACAATGAGTAGCCTTCCTTCAATTGGGGCCACTAGAACTGGTGGGATCCATAGATATTTCTTGAGGTTGTAAAATGGTTCTTGATAGTCATTGTTCATTTGATATGTGACCACCTTCTCCATCAACGTGGTGAAGAGAAAACATGTTCCCATGAGGTTGGATATAAATTTCCAGACATAAGCCAAGTGTCCCTAAATCCCTATCAACACATTGAGGTTCTGAGGAGGTGACATGATAAGGTTATCCTTCGCTTTTTTAGGAATTGATTTAATACTGAGATGACATACAATGAAGCTGAGAAACAATCTTGAGGTTTCCTCGAAGAATCATTTCAAGGGTTTCATCTTTCGATTATGCTATCAGAGTTTATTAAATTTGATCTCAAGATCCGGTATATGATCAGAAACCTTTTAGGACTTAACCTAATGATAATCAATTTAGAATTTGAAACATTTTTCCAGGAAGTCTTGGTAGATATGATGCATAAAATGTTGGTATGTCATATAGACACTCTTTATGACAAATGGAATTACCCAGTAAAATAATACTACCTAGGGTTTATAAAAGTGTTGAATTCCTTATCCTCTATGGACATAAAAATTTTGTTATACCTTTACTGTATAGAAATTAAATAGAGGGTTTTATATCCAATTGTTTTATCAATTAGTAGTTCGATGACTGAGATTTAAAAATCATATATCATACAGACTCAGTTGTGATCACTAAATTCCATGCATACCCTGATCTTCATATTCTTCTTTTACAAAATGATTTGGGCCAACCACATTAGATAATGAACTAGCCAGGTAAATTTAGGATTCTTGAGCTTTTCCACTTCAACTTAAATTTTGCAGGCATTAGTCTGGTGAATCCTTCGGACTTCTTGTTTATATCCCTAGTTGTATTTTAGAAAACCCATGTGATGCGGGGAAACCTTAGGATCGAGCCCTTGAATATATGTGTAATTCCATGAGAAAACATCTCAGTGTTGCTTCAAGATGGAGGTGTATACCAATTGTTATTCAAAATTCATATACACACTAATAAAAGTAGGTTATGGATCATTTTTTGTACCTAGATTTTTTTCTCCGAGTTCATCAACAGTGGAGAAACACCATTCTAAAATGTTGGACTGGAACCCCGAATTTATTCTTCCTCTTCGTCTTCTACCTGATTTACTTCTTCCACCTTCACTTCTGACTCAAATGATGGCTCGTGTCTCTTTTGAACATCTAAAGGGGATACACTGCCCATAGAATGAGCATCTTCACTTACTTTCAGTAATGTGACAACCTATTCTCACACAACTAAGAGAAGATGAGCATTATAATCTCAAGGGATGAAATTAGGGCATTTGCTTTTGAGATTTCATCACTTATTAGAGTATTAAAAAATTATTCAGTTTGACTAGGTTCAGTTTTAAAAACTATTATCTCAAAATTTATTTAATGTATGTTTCAATTTATACCCCCTTAATCAATTTGACTAATGGGAATCACATACTCTATACTGTGCTTCTTCAACGGATTTTCCAGGATCATCTCCAAACCATTCAGGGCAGTTATTCGGGTGACATCGTTTGCCATATGTCAATTCTCGCCACTCTAATAAAATTCTAACTTAATGTATTCTAACTCATAGTATTTAAATGGGTATTTTCACCATGAAATTTCCCAATTTGAAGATTAGTGAAATATTCGAGATATTAGAGTTATGATGAGGGAATAGCTACGCGCTAATATAACCAAGGCATTCCCAACATAATACTTATAGTCTTATGCTACTGAAAAACCATTAATTGTGAGTCATGCCTGAGATAACTAAATTAAGAATTGAGTTTTATCTCACACAAAGGCTTTTCCACATTCTTGTCATGACAATGTAGCATTATAACAGAGGGGGCTAAGTGGGACTCATTATAACCTAGCTGACTAAGTGTTTAGAACAGAATGAGTTTGACATCAGATCCATTAGAAATGAAGACTCATTCAATATCAGTATCATCAATCCCTCCATGTATATACAAAGGTCACATGGATCCTTGTGTAATAGAGACTTTTTCATATCCTATGAAAGAGATGATCATGTTGAATTTTAAAGGAACTATCTTTGCACAATATACTATAGGAGGAGAAAATTCAGCCTAAAATTCACGAGTTCTTGAAAAATACTCTACATGTACTTCTCCAAGGTCTTTTGATAAAATTAATGCATCCAGTATTGAAAAATTGGCTGACACTGTGAATAACAACTTTATAATGTCATTATTCTGGAACTTATGTCCTTGGTGGATTAGGCCGACTAGGTCTACTTGCATGACATGGTTGATTGGACAACAATGTCTTTTATATTCGATCTTCTATAATGATAGATTCATTTAAAATTATGTCTTTTGTGGGGGAAATTTATTTATCCTATTGATCTCACAAGATGGATCTCCTATGAGTTTTGGCTGCTTAAAAGTTTTGAGCTGGGACGTGATAAGAGTATTGACTTCTAACGCAATCGTTTCTTCCCCAGTATCATCATCTCTAGCGGCCTCTTCCCCTAATTACCTAATTGAGTGTAGGGAATTCTGGTTCATAGTCACACTCATCACCAAATAATATATCCATCAAATGAAAATCATTAATGGAACTGAATATCAACATTTCATTTTATGATTAATACATTTGGAAGGTCAATTATTATACTACTATTTGGTGGGGTGGTGCCATTGATTTTTGGAATGTAGGTATAATGTCTGATAAATTCAAAGATACATTTTCATCTACATAGGTTCATCTTTCTATGTTTAGTTCCTACTCTTCTTACCATTTTATTGCTTATAAGACTGACTATCAGAAGACTGCGGTGCTGATGGAGTTGGTGGTGATGTTGTAGAAATGGATGAGGGAATAATCAGTTATTTCAAGTGTGATCAGAGTATAGAATGAGTCTTCTTGATAGTTTTTTTTAACATCTAATAATAAAAAATTTGATTACAATTCTATTAACTTAATTCCATTCACTCTCATCCTCTAGATCAGTGGCAGAAAGAAATTCTACCTGAGTATGTGCTTTTTATAGCTTCACTTACCTGGAGTCAACCATTTTTTGAAGGACATATTTTAAAATGAAACCTTCTTAGGTGTTGTTCCCCAAAAATATATTTGAGGGGAAATATTTTGGAATATATTCATCGTTATACTTACAAGGATTTATTGGATTTGGTAACTTGGTCATATTTTTCTTTAATTATAAGTTGCATTAGTCAGGGACTTGGTCACTTCATAAAGAATAAACTTTTATTTTAATCTCATAGAACTATTCTTTATACCCCCTTTGATCATATTGATGATTTAGGTGCTTCTGATGATGGTCAAAAGTAAGAATCACATGATATGGTGCAAGTTTAGGAGATAGAGAGGGTGTAGGGGGATACTTGATTGTAACCATGGAAGCCTCTAATTTACCAATTATATTTCCTTGAGCTAATGGAAATACATTAGGCATATCCGTTTTTAGTTTGAGGGATCCTTCCACAATTTTTTAAATCATTGGAAGTTCCAAAAACCCACCAATTTATTTCACATGGATGAGCGGTGTGTACAACTCATCATGAAGATTTTCTAAATAGATTGGAAACAATTATTCTTGAGGAAGATATGAATTCATAGAATATGTCAACCCTTTCCAAAAATTAATTAAATATTATGCCCTATAATTATCTATATATTTTGATTTTAAGAGGTCGAGGACTATTTTCATCTTGAGTGTCAATGTGAACTGGAAGGGAAACTTCTGAAAGATTTCTTCCCACCTTGTAATTGGATGAGCCAGAGGACTGGTGTATCATACAAATGCTAGTATGTGTAGTGATTGCACCAAAAACCTATGTTTTACTACCTCCATTTTTTAAGGGTCCCCATCATGGGATCATAGAGAGATATTTATGGAATCAAATTATTCTTTGGGTTCCTCGAGATGTTAATAATTTTAATGTAACGTTTTCAATTTTTGGAAGGGGAAGATTTTGATATACAAATTTAGGGTAAGGACTGTATTTTAGTTGTTCTAGAACACAAAATTTATACATGGATTCTAATTATGTTGTTAGATACCCAATAGCTTTCATAATCCCTTAAAGGATGTCTAGAGGAGTAGCTGATTGAAAATGGGAAGTAGTACAATGGGATAATTATTATGGACCGGATGGTATCTACCGAGGGTAACCTATATGGTGAGGCCTGTAAGGATTTTCCTTGCCCTATTTTAATTGTGTACCCAATAGAGGAAAATCCTAAACTTCTAATGTGGGATATAAGTATATTGGTTATTGGTAAAATATATTGAGTATATGTTCTGGATCCTCATCAGTCATTGCCGAACACACTCATTATTGGGGTATTCTAGCGGGGAATGTGAGTTGAGGATATTTTTAGAGAACATATCAACAAGGGACATTGCCTTGGATTAGTATTTCATTACGTCTTCTCAATTCCATCAACTCCTCTTCATGATAAGAAAAAAATTACTCAATCCTAATGGGTCCAAACTATTTAGGGAGTAGGTTCGTAATACCCTGACCCCAATTACCTCGAGTCGGTGCATTATTACATAACATTTTCATGGTCACAATAGATCATGTCCCAATAGACTAATCATTTCAGTAGCATTGGAAGTACAAGATACATACATAAGTTTTACATTACATTTTGGAATGAAAAGAACAACACTGTGTATCCTTAGAAAACACTCATATCCTATAGCCTATCCTACAAGTCACCATTAATATACTTCTTCACATCCTGGGAAAAATAAAACATAAGAAAGTGGTGAGATCATATGCTCAGTAAGGATAACAATATAGAGGAAATTATCATAAGAAAACATAAACATTTAAGGCAATATATTAAACTAAAATAGAATCCTTTTAAACATAAAATTCATCATGATATAGAAAAGATAAATCAAATAATACCATTTACTTATTCACATGGATATTCTAATAGTCGAATAATCACATGTAATATCAATAGCTAATTTCAAAATGATGGAATTCATAATGGAAAACATCACGACCACATAGTCAAGGCCTCTTGCCAAGAATACAAATAAAAGTTTTGTCAAGGCCTTGTTCCAAGACAATAATTAGTCTCATGAGACCAATGGATACATCGAGGGGCTATAGTGGGCGCCACCCATTACTTACTAAGTCCCATGCATTCCTCATATGAAAAGGTTAAAAACATAACATAAATATTCATATAAAAACTGGCATAAAAAATTTCAATAATTTAACAATAAACCCTGAATTGTATAAAAATAGCACATCCACAGTCAAACATATCACAAAACCTTCAATACAATATGGAAGATTGTATCATAATAAATCAACATCAAACAAGCGTAAAATCCAACAATGGATGTTGACAAAGATGAAATAAAAACTATTTGAGAGAAATCTTTATTTATATTTTGAAATCATAAAATGTCATGTAATTATAAAATAATTCAATTATTTTGAGAATATTATTATAATCTTGTAAGGGAAGTGTCTATATTGTTATAATAGAGAATAATAGATGCACCCACCGTATAAGTTAAAAAATATTTTTCTGTAATATGTCAAAAAGGTCATAAAGTACCTTGTTTGGAAAATGACGGAAAGATTACTTTCATAATATTTTATAAAAATTAAAACAAGGGTATACATGAAATTAAACCATAGAATATTAAATAGTTAAAATGTTTTGAAATAGTTTTTTTAGAAACACGGATGTGGATGATAAAGAAGTCCAAGTAGATACTTAAGTATAAACAACCTCATATAATATAGAGATTGAGAAATTAACCCTTACCATATACTTTTCCTCAGTCGAGGTTACATTAAACATCTATATAATGTATAGATAATTGTTATTAAATTATATAATAACCACATATATAAATACGATATCATATATGATCCTATAATATTTCTTTTATTAATAATATTTCAGTAGTATCATTGTTTCGGGTGTCAACTCATTCATTTTCCATTATATGTTTTGTTATGTAAGTCATGTTTATTATGGATATGATTTATTTAATTAATATCTAGAATAATATTAACTTCTTAAACATTATTTTTAATCATCAAATGAAAATTATTCTTGAATGGTTATGATGGGGAATGAAATCTCTTCACGTCATGGAGATGGTAAGCCGAACATATGCACGAGTAACAATATCATTCTATTGATTGTGAAATCGTATGTAATTGGATGTTATATTATATGTATAAAGAATCATTAACATGTTATATTTTTTATTTACAATAATTATACATCATTATTAGACCTATCTAAACAATGAAGGGTTCAATAACACACTACACCACGATGTAGAGACAATAAGCCGTACGTACGCACGTATGGTGACTTTGTCATTCATATGATGGATAGAATAATGAATATGTTTTTACCATATTTATAATAACATATACTTATATAGAATGTACTGGAGTTATTATTTTAGTATGGAAACAATGATGAAAGAAGAAGTGGAAGAAGAAAATAATTTTGAAATAGGTGATGAAATAATTACCTCTTCTTTAGGTGTTTCCTTTCGATTTGAAAAAAGGGATCCTTAGGTTGGATTTATAATAAAATGAAGGACTCTAGGTTGGAGTGAGGGTATTTTTGAGGATATTTGAGTAGGTTTTGGCCTATAAAAATGGATTTGGAGGTGTAAATTTAAGATAAGGGGAAGTACCCTTTTATAAGAGAGGTGAGGGTCACTTTTGGAAAATCTTGAAATATTAATTTATTATAAAATCATTTACTGTTTATAATTGTTTCAAATGAATTTATTTCAAAGATAAGGTGGGTATGGGTTGAAATCCTTTCAAAAACATAGGTTTTATAAAATTTTATGTCACCATATTAACCTAAACTTTTATATTTTACACTTAGTTAAATAGTTTAACTTTTTCCATGCCTTCTTGTGTTATTATAATACATGGTTAATAAACATACAATAAAATGCCAAGAGAACCTCAATGAGTTCATTAATGATATATCTATCATTATATGATTCCTTTGTCGAGATATTATATTTTTAGGAATATTATATTATTTAATAAAATAGAGTTTGTTTGAAAAACTTATTTACGTCAACTTTGACACTATTTAGTATTTGGTTTTTGTGAAAGTCATAAAAATATGATTTCTTCAAAAAACAATACATTGAATTAATCCTAACTTGTCATATTCACCTATAAAATTCGTTTATGGAGTCAAAAGATTCAATTTACATTTAATTTAATATTTATAATATCAATTATGTTAATCTTTCATTAATATGGTAATTACTGCATCCTCATTGTGTCGTAAAAAAATTTAATTATTTAATATCTAAAAAATATAAATAATATACTATAATGTAGAAAATATTTTTATATTTCTTATTATTATTTATAGTCGAATTATAGCTTATGTATAACCCTATATTAAAAATAGTTTTTTTTATTAAAATTTAAATTTAACACTTTTAACTCTTCTTTAAATAAAATATAATAAATGTCCTTATCTAATCCTTATGGATTAAAAGGGATCTTATGTTTTTTCAAAGTTTTATTTTGGTCAAAATGAACTTATCAAATAGAATTAGGACATGTTTTGGGGTAATTATAATTTTTTGTTTACCTTTAATTACCCCATATACTTTTAACCGTTGTAAATAAAATTCAAAAGTTAATATTCACCAAAAAAAATTTCATCCGATTAAACCACATTTTACTTACTAATGAAAACCGTGTCTGTTGGATTTTTGAAATTCAATTTAAAAAATTGGTAAAAATAGGTTTTATGCAACTTTTTAAATTTTCCTAGAAGATGAGTAAAAGACGTTAAAAAGTTTAGTAAAATTTTATATATCTAATATTATAATAAAATTACTCCAATAAATTACATTGGATTAATATAACTATTATGTATCTATTTTGAATTTAAAATAAATTTAAAAATAAAAATATTTAATTAAATAAAATGTCAGTTTTAAACAATAACACATTGTTTTTCACTATACATCAAAAATAGAATGTTTTTAGAAAAATAAAAAAAAATTCACCCTAAGTTAATTTTGATGTTTCTGAATCCAAAACTGAAGTCCATTTTGAAAAATAAAATTTATAAATTTTCTAAATGTGGGTAATACCATTCATAACTACTTTTTAAATGGCTATCTTGATTGGTCGTGGTGTGTTAAAACTCAAATTTGCGTAAAATGCAAGCTATTGTATTATTCAAAGAGAAACTTACCATGGAAACTTGGGGTGTTTCATTCTCCCTCCTCCAAATACTTTCATCCTAAAAATTTCTAAAATATTACAACATAAAATAATTCTTTGTGGTTCTTAATCATATGTTTCTCAGGTTCCAACGTTGCCTATTCCATTTTATGGTTTCTCTAAATAACTTTAACAGACGAGTCGTCTGGTTCCTCAACACTTGTTCTCTAGTATCAAGAATCCTGATAGACTCATCTTAAGAAGAAAGATCTGGTTCCAGTTCGATTTCATCATAGGTGAGTACATGCGTTTCTTCTGGCATGTATTTTTCTCAAATCTGATACACGGAACACATCATGAACTTTGGATATACTTAGCGGCATATCCAAATGGTAATCTACAACTCCAATTCGTTCTAGAATTTTGAAAGGTCCGATGTACATAGGATTTAATTTACCCTTCTTACCGAATCATATAACACCCTTCCATTGAGATATCTTCAAGAAAACATGATCTCCTACTTGAAATTATAAATCTTTCATTCAGTTATCGGTATAGATATTTTTACTACTCTGAGCTACTTTGATGTGGGTTTGGATAAATTTCACATTTACCACTGCTTCCTCAACATGTCATGGACCTACGAGTTTTTTTTCACCAACATCATCCCAACAAGTTGGTGTACATCATATTTTTCCATATAATGCTTCATATGGTGCTATCTGAATACTTGAATGGAAACTATTTTTATTGGAAAATTCCACCAGAGGTAAATACCAATCCCACATAACTTGAAAGTCAAGTGAGCAAGATCTCAATACGTCTTCTAATGTTTGAACAGTCTGTTCTGATTGTCCATCAGTTTGAGTGTGGTAGGAAGTGCTCAAATGAAGTTCAGTATTTATGGTTTTTTGAATACTTTTCTATAATATTGATGTAAAATTGGGATCAAGATCAAAAAAAATCTATAGGGATACATTATGATGTCTTACAACATCATTAATATATAGTCTTTCAAAACATTCATGTGGAAAATATTCTCTTATTCCAAGAAAATGTGCTGACTTGGTAAAATGATCTATAATGAACCATATTTCATCCTTCCTTCTAGGAGTCTTTGGTAGCCCCATGACGAAGTCCATTTTAATATCATCCCATTTCAAATCCGGTAGGGGAAGAGGTTGCATGACTCCTCTAGGATGTTGTCTTCCTGCCTTCACCTGTTGACAAACCGTACATCTTGACCCAAAATCAGAAATCTCCCTCATCATGTTGTCCCACCAAAAATGTTCCTTCAAATCTCTATAAATATTATTGATACCAGGGTGTATAGAGAAATTAGAGCTATGAGAATCATCCAAAAATTCCATTTTTATATCAGGTATATCAGAAACCCAAATCCTTTTCCCAAATTGCAAAATTCCATCTTTATATAGAAAGTCAAACAATCTCCCATCATTCACAGCTTTAATTTTGTTTTGAAACTCTTCATAATCAGTATGAGAATTCATTATCCTTTCTAGTAAAGATGGTTTAGAAACCATTTGAGAAAGTATAGATTTTCACCTTCCATGATTATTCCCATATCCATCTTTATTAAATCTATGAACATAGGATCCCTTTCGACTCACATCTGGTTCATAACTCTATGATCATTTATGATCAAAGCATTCGCCCCATTATTTACCTTCCTTGGGTGGTAGTGTGTTGTGAAATCATAATCCTTTAGTATTTTGAGCTATCACCATTGCCTCATGTTGAGTCCTTTCTGGGATAAAATATACTTCAAAATCTTTTGATACGTATATATCTCATATTTTTCACCATAGATATAGTGTCTCTATACCTTCAGAAAAAATATTTGAGTTGCTAACTCAAGATCAATTGTAGGATAGTTTTTTTCATGAATTTTTTTCCATCGTGATGTATAGGAAAAAACTCTATCATTCTGTATAAGGAATAAACTAAGTCCTTTCTTTGAAGAATTACTATCAATAATAAACTCGTCATTCCCCAAGGGTAGAGTCAAGAGAGGATCATTGAATAATATTCTTTTAAAATCTTCAAACCTTTTTTTAAACTCTTTTGTCTAAAAAACTTTTACCTCTTTACATGTGAGCTTGGTCAATGGGTTATCCAATCAGGCAAAATTCTGGACGAAACGATAATAATGACATGCTAAACCAATAAAGTTGTGTACCTTAGTTATACTCATTGATGCTGGACATTCTTGGATTTCTGTTATCATTGAAGGATGAATATATATTCCATTCATATAGAAAATATGACCAAGAAAAGAAATATCATGAAGCCATAATACACACTTTCTAAATAGACCATATAATTCATTTCAGTTAAGAATCATTAGAATAGTTCACACATTATTTTCATGATCTTCATATATTTTGGGGTATACCAAGATATCATCAATAAATACCCAAATAAAGTCATCCATATATTCCTGAAAACTCTATTCCTTTGATACATGAAAATATAGGGTTCATTAGTCAGTCTAAAAGGAATTACTATAAACTCATAATGCCCATACCTAGTTCAAAATGTTTTCATTGGAATTTCTTCCTTTTTCACACACAACTGATGGTATCCAGATCAAAATTCAATCTTTGAAAAAAATTGATCTCAATGAAGTTGATCAAATAAATCATCCATATGATGTATGGGATACATTTTATTTATTTTTATAGCATTTCTATCCTTGTATTCAATGTACAACATCGTATATCCATCTTTATTCTTAAAAAAGAACAGGGGCTCCCCGTAGAGAAACATTAGGGAAGATAAATCCTTTATTACACAATTACTCTAGTTGTTTCATTAGTTCCTCTAATTACACAGTGTCCATTCCATAATGGGTCTTCGATATGGGCCTTGAACCAGGAATTAAGTTAATAGAAAACTCAATTTCTCGTTTGGGTGGTTGTCTAGGTAAATCCTCTATAACACATCAACATATTCTTGAACAATATGTACATCCTATATTTGAAAAATTCTTTTCTCACCCATAGTTATTTATCTCTCTTAATCCCTAATAATTGAATTTAGTAGAGATACTAGGGGTTGATCTAGATGAGAATTAGATGGCGATGTTTCCACTCTAAAGATAAGGTATTCCTTATCATCATCAAAAATCGTAACCTCCTTCTTCTTACAATAAATTTTCGCATCACGCTATGAAAGACAATCCATACCAAGGATTATATCAAATTTAATCATGGGTATGATGATTAGATCAGTATATAAAGAATATTAATATTCCATAATGGTAACTAATTGAAAAAACTTTGATGTAATGATACATCTCTTATGAGGTTTGACTGACAACTCCCTTGTTAAGTCAAATTAATAATATCTAATTTTCTTTTCAAACTGGGAAGATATGAAAGAATGCGATGAAATAGAATGAAATAAATAATTTCCTAATTTTAAGGAAACAATTAGATTACCCGACACCACATCATTAGGAAATTCAACATGAGTAGTACCGATCACATAAGTATAGCCTTCCTCCCTTGTCCATTTCTGAGAAGTTTCCATGGCGATTTGGAAATTCATTTGCATAATGCCCCATTTCTCTACAATGCTAGAATTCAATATTGACATCCAATTTCTTTCCCTAACAATCATGAGCTTGGTGGCCTTTTTCTATACACTTGTAACAAACTCCCATCCTCTTCAGGAAATTACTAAGGTGTTTCTAAACACATTTTCCATAGGGTGGAAAGTCAAATTTTCTCTTCTTTCACTTATTTATTTTTTTAGATTTTTCAAAAGATATATACTTCTATTGCTTCACTTTAAAGTCCTAATAATTATAGAATTAATTTTGATATCACATGAGACTATATCTTCATACGATGAGAAGGATTGTGAGACAAATGGTCGAAGGAGAAATGATTTTAACCCATCAAATAATCGATCAATATTATTTATTGGGCTACATATATAATTTGCAGCATGCCTTACTATCAGGACTAGAATGTTCTTGCACGATAATCCTATCTAGACGGTCATGCAAAGGTGGAGAGATAATATCATGATGCAAATGCTGGGGAGGGGCAGTTCCATGTAGATACTATGGTTGAATTTCTTAAGACCTTCGGGTCATGTAATCTTCTAAGCCTACGTGTCGTGTCATCTCTGAGCCTATGGGACTTTTAAGGCTTCCCCCATCATCCCTTGAAAGGAGTGTTATAAAAATTCAATAAAAATGAAGGCCTTTGGGCCATTCGGGCCTTTCTATCCTGGTAAAGTTATCCTCACACTTTGTGACATTATCATCCTCATTTTTCTTCAGAATCATAAATTGCCTTTCCTTATCCACTCGATGTTCACGAGGAATTTATTTTTATAATAAAATATATTTAAACTCCATCTATTCCATATTTGATACTTCTTCATCATCTTTTTTTGAATTAATTACTACCATTGATTGGAATCTCCTATGAGGCGATAAACTATCATGACAAAATTTTCCCTTTTGCTACTCCCCAAAGCAAAAAATATTTTCTCTAAGGAACTTACCCATTTCTTAGCTACAAATGTATTTCACTCCAATTATATTTTTGTGGTTTTTTCCTCATGAATCGGTATAACATTGATCCTACATTTTGAGGATTTGGATGCTCTATATAGGTAAGGTTATTATTCATTACCTGAGTGACTTGTCCCTGTATGGTTATAAGTTGATCAGCACTAGCATCATCTCATGCTCAACTACAATTATCCTATATAGGAAGGAAATACCTTCATGTATTAAGTGTGTTGATATGGTTTTCATTCCTTCCACTAGGAGCAATTTAGAAACAATGGAATAAACAAGATTATTTTGGGAATCACAATACATAATTCCAAACACGTTAAATACCTAACATAAATTGAATAGTTTATACATATAATCCATAATCATAAAAATGTTTTCATTGGGGAAGTATTTATTGTAACATCCCAAGTAAGTAATGAATAATATATATTTTTTTCTATGTATATTAATGACTAATATAGTGTTTTAGAGGCTTAAAATGAAAATAAATACAATCTTATGCATGGAATACACTAATCTTTTTAAAAGATTGTTTTACTGCATTTGATGGAAAAACATTTTTGAATCTATATTTTGACAATTTTATAAACTATGTTTGTCAAAATAAACTTATCCTTTATGATTGGGATATCAAAATTTACTTTGTGTGAATTTTTGGTATTTTTCTGACAATGTTCATTTTTTAATCAATAGTGAAAAATAATGCATTTTACATCAAAACTGCTTTTTAATCTAATTTATTTATATGATTAGATTATGTTTTGAGTTGGTTTTGAAGTGAAATTAGAATATATTTTTACCATTTAATCCAATGGTGGTCATTGGAATCAATTTCACTTTGAAATTGGACTCAAACTAGTGTCAATCTTTTGATACTTATTGTTTCATAAAAACACGCTATTTGCCTTGACAGCGGGAATTAATTATTAAATTAATTAATGTGAATTATATGTTTTGAATTTTGTAAAATAGACTTCATTTTTGAATTAGTAATCTCAAATATATCTTAGGGTGAATTTTTGGTAATTTTCTGAAAAACTTCAATTTTTGATGAATAGTGAAACCACTAAGTGGTACTTATAAAGACAGATTTTCCGTTTAAATGAAATTTTGCCATCATTGTGTTTTGAATTTCAAAAATCCGACATACATGGTTGTCATTAAGAAGTAAAATGTGGTTCAATGAGATTAAAATAATTTTTTGGTGAATAGTAACTTATTAAGTTCTTAATCGCGATTAGTGGTAATTAGTGTATTTTAAGGTAAAAATAATGCTTTAATAAAATAAGATAATCTTGAAACATGTCCTACCCTAATTGGTTGTGTCATGGCCGACCAAGACAAGCCATGGGTCAACTTGGGGACCCCATGGATCCACTTTGGTTGGGAAATGACATAAACAACTTTTTATTTAATGTAAAAGTAAAAATGACACAAACATAATATGTTTTACGAAAACAATTTTTACATGGGGTTATAAAGATCATATTTTTGATTATAAATAGTCATTAGAAAGCTAAAACTATTTACTACATCATAGTATTTTTTTATAATTTTTAGACATTAAATAAATTAAATTATTTTTGACATAATAATGATGCAGCGATGACATCATTATTTGACGATTTAAATAAAATGGAAAGATAATGTAAAATCTACGAACTACACATGTCCAAAACCAATTGGATGAGTGTATTTCGAACGCTTATCACCTTATCCACGAATTATATCAATGTGGGGCCTTTTAAAACCGAAAAACATTTTCAAATAAAGTAATATTTCTTTACTTTCCAAAAGTGCCCCTCCTCTCCTCTTATAAAAGGCCCCCACCTCTACCTCATTTCACACAATCCTCAAGCCTTTGGCTCGGCCAAACCCTGCCCATTTACTCTCTCCACATCCCTCTCCTCATCCTAGAGGATTCCTTTTGGGTATAATCCTTTCAAAGGAAGCCTTTAGGCTCAAATCAAAAGGAGTTACACTTTTAAAGGTAATTCATTCTCTCATGTTCATTTGTTTTATTTTACTTCTCCAACCCCCTAAACTCTTTTTATTTACTTCTTTTGTAAGAACACCGGTATATTCAATGTACTACGATGTTGTTATAAGATTTATTTGAGCTACACTCTCACACAACTACATCAAATGGTTAAAGAACACACGGTTTCCATGGATGGCGAAATTCTGCCTCCCGAAACGATGATTGTTCAATACTCATTTAACACCATCAAAGGTGGCCATTATGATGTCACTATTTTTATATATGACATATAATATGTTTATTTTTTCCTTAATATTCAGTTTTTTTTTTCATTTTGGGCAGATCTTTATGGTTTCCATTATGGGTAAACACGATATCTTCATTTTAGGAAGTGCGGACTACTGCCCCCTGAAAGTGATTTGATTCGTTAATACCATATGTGGGATGTGTAAAGGATAAAGTTAATGATATTATATATGTTATTATACTGGAATTTTAATATACTCTTATATCATTATGATTACATTCCAGAAAATACAAAATAGAAATGGAAGTAGCGTTCATGCGTACGTACGGCTTACTGTCTCCATGAACGGTGCATTTCATTTCTTACCTATAAATGTGATGTAATATTATAAATACATGTATATGATGAATATATATGATATATATGTTATCCAAATCATTAATATCATTCTGTATATAATGAACCTTTGACCAAATTAACAACTTGTAAGTGTAAGAAGTCTATTTTTGACTTAAGAACCAAATACCGACAAAATGAACACTATTAACTTAAATGATTACATGATGTTCATAACATGGTATAAAAGGAATAATGAACTTTAAAAAGGTTCATAAGAAAGTTGAGATTAACTCAAGTTTATTATTCAGGAGATTAAAGAACGGTCGGGTCAAGTCGGATACGAGGTATGGGACTTCGTCTCAATCTCCTTTCATGGAGGCATATTTTATTTTATGCACAACTTTCTTTTATACGGTGTATAAACCCCTTTGACTTTTAAATTTATTCAAAAGGAATCTTTTTTATACGAAGTGTTTACTAAACGACAAAAGGGAATGTTTTTGTCATACGTATGCGGCGACAACGACTTCTCCACCGTCGTAACTGTTATTTGAGTTTCGGCTTCCTCTACAAGCCATACCTTTTTTTAAATGAAAAATAAATACCATGTTTTACTTTTCTTTTATTTTGGTATTGAAAATGGTTTTCATAATGTTTTTATTATATCAATGTGTTTTAATGATATCTTTTGATTCAAATGTTGAAATGTTATGTTTCCTTTATGTATGTTTTATGTGATACGATTATGTTATGGTTCTTGGGAATTATTATGAAGATGGGTGGTTCCATGATAAACTAAGGGCGGGTGAGCCCGTTATAGCTCTCCAATGCATTGGGTAACATGAAGGAGTGAAACATTAAGGTTTCTCCGAAGAGATTTACGGAATATACTGTGATGGGTATTCCAAACGTAACCAAGAGGGTTACTCCCTTCGTAAGAATGTTATGAATGCCTCAAGTTACCTTTATGTATTATGATTTCTATGATTTATTCATGATTTTATGAGGTATGTTAAAGTGCCTATGTTTTATGGGTAAAGTATGATTTCATTCTTATGTATATATGAACTCATGTTTCCTTTCCATGTTTTTATAACCCATACTGAGCTTTTTATGCTCATCCCAAGTTTTTTTTGAAATGTTTTTCACAGGTCAAGGGAGAGGTACATGATATAATGATAGTGTCAAGGAAGTGTCAAGAAATAATCCATGTTTTATTTTAAATGTGTTTCCATTGATGGGAATGAATAATACTATCTTTATGTAACCACTTTGTTTATATTTGGAATGTAATGCAAGTTTTATGATCTAATTCTCTAAAACTCTAAACCCGAAACGATCCTCAATGTGTAATCTTGTAATAACTCAAGATTAAGTAAGGTTTAAGGCTAGGGCCTTATAGTTGGTATCAAAGGTCGGTTTAGATAACTTTAGGAGTTAGAATTCTATTAAATGATTATCCAAAAATATTTTTTTTTGAAATGATATAGCATTTAAAGATTACCATGTTGCTTCATCTAAGACATGTTTATTCAGAATGGTTTTCCGCAGAGGAAACATGGAAGCAGTGCTAGGAAGGCATACAGAAGGAAATAACCTTCCGAATCAGCATCCTGAGATGGTCGGAATTGGAACTGAACAGTTTGTTGCAGTAATGGCGCAGTTGACTCAAGCGATAAATGGTGGTGGTATCCATGCACGAGATCAGCCAGATCAACCGCAGAGGAACATGTCAGTGGTGGAACATTTCATGAGGCAACATCCACCATCATTCAGAGGATCATCTGACCCTGTGCTAGCTGAAGGGTGGATTAAATCACTGGAAAAGATTTTTGATGTCATGGGGTGTTCAGACAATCCAAAGGTTAGTCTTGCTATTTACCGTTTGGAGGGTGAATCAGATCAGTGGTGGTCTATGGTTAAAAATATCAGGGACGCTAATGAGATTGATGCTCTTGACTGGGATGAATTCAAAGGTATGTTTCTTGAGAGGTATTTTCCTAAGGCTATTCGACTTAGTATGGAAAAGCAATTCTTGGAATTGAGGCAAGAGGAAGACTCAGTGGCTGCCTATGAAGAAAGGTTCACTCGATTGGCAAGGTACGCTCCAAATTTTATCCGGGACCTTGATAGTAAAATCAATCGTTTTTACTCAGGATTAAAGCCAAAATATCGAAGGGAATTAGATTCTCGTGAGTTTAAAAGTTATGAAAAGCTTGTTCGATGTGCTGAGAAGGTGGAAATGAAGTTTTCCGATGACCAAGTGTTCTATAACAACCAGCAGAAGAAGTGACCGAGGTGGCAGGAGAAAGGTAAGAATTCTTCAAAAAAGTCTGATGGTAAGAGAACTAAGTTTCCAGTTTGTGATAAATGTGGCAAAAGGCATGCTGGGGAATGACTTCTGTATTCTGGAAAGTGCTACCGATGTGGTAAGATGGGACATAAGGCTCGTGATTGCACTGAAAAGGATCAAGGTGAAGGTAAGAACAAATTTGATTTACAGTTAGTGAAATGTTATAAGTGCAATGAGATGGGTCATTATGCAAACGACTGTCCGACAAAGAGCTTGAGTGATGGGAAGCAGTTAGACTACAAGAAGAAAGGGGTGGTGAAATCCTTTGCAACTACTTCAGCAGATGTCGGGACATCAAATGAAGTTTTATCAGGTACTTTGTTTTTTCAGATTATGCCAGTGTGTTGTTTCATTCGGGGTCTATGAATTATTTCATCTCTGAAACTTTTTCTAGTAAAATGGGAATACCATCTCAAGAAATGACTCCAGAACTTTTGGTAAAAACACCTGGGGGGAATGTTGAGGCAAAAAGAATTTATAAGAATCTTCATATCCTTATCTGTTGAAAGAACCTACTTTCAAACCTTATTGTTCTACCTCTAGTAGAGTTTGATGTTATCCTGGGTATGGATTGGCTCTCTATTTACCATGCTAAGATTGACTGTAGAGCTAAAGAAGTTTCTTTTCAGAAATACTTTCAGTTTGTTTACAAGAATGAACCCTTACTTTTGATAACATATCAAGAGGCCGAGAAACTTGTAAAAGATGGAAATGAATGTTACCTTTCACACGTCGTTGAAAATAAAGGAACTGTTCAGATTAATGATGTACCAGTGGTAAATGAGTATCCTGATGTTTTTCCTGATGAGTTTCCTGGAATAATACCAGATCGGGAAGTTGAGTTTACTGTTGACTTAGTTCCTGATGCTAAGACAATTTCAAAACCCCCTTATCGAATGGCACAAATTGAACTTTTAGAGTTGAAGGAGAAATTGCAAGATTTATTAGAGAAAGGTTTCATTAGACCTAGCACATCACCATGGGGTGCTCCTATTTTATTTGTTAAAAAGAAATATGGTTCTATGAGACTTTGCATTGATTATAGAGCCTTGAATAGTATCACTGTTAAGAACAAATATCCTTTTCCTCATATCGATGATTTGTTTGATCAGCTCCAGGGAGCTCAGTTTTTTTCAAAGATTGACCTGAGATCGGGGTACCATCAGCTGAAGGTAAAGGAGGCAGATATTCCGAAGACCGCGTTCCGTACGAGATATGGCCATTATGAATTTGTATTAATGCCTTTTGGGCTAACAAATGCACCTGCAGTATTCATGGACTTAATGAATAGAATTTTCCATGAGTTCGTTGATAAGTTTGTGGTGGTTTTTATTGATGATATTTTGGTGTTTTCTAAAAGTAAAGAGGATCATGAAAAACATTTAAGGGTTATCTTGCAAACCTTAAAAGAAAAGAAACTGTATGGGAAATTCAGCAAGTGTGAGTTTTGGTTGCAACAAATTTCTTTCCTTGGTCACATTGTTTCTAAATATGGAATAACTGTTGATCCTGCAAAAACAAAAGTTGTGGAAGAATGGCCAAGACCCACAAATGTAACTGAGATTCGTAGCTTCCTTGGTTTGGCGGGATATTACCGAAGGTTTGTTAGAAATTTTTCACGGTTATCTAGTCCAATGACTAAGCTAACTCGGAAGGGTGTTAAGTTTATCTGGACAAAAGAATGTGATGATTGTTTTCAGGAATTGAAAAGAAGATTGGTGAATGCTCCAGTTTTGGCACTACCTTCCAGGAATGGTGAGTTTGTTATATACAGTGATGCTTCATTGAAAGGACTTGGTTGCGTCCTAATGCAGAATGATCTGGTAATTGCTTATGCTTCACGACAGTTGAAAACTCATGAGGTAAATTACCCTACACATGATTTGGAATTAGCTGCTGTTGTTTTTGCTTTAAAAATTTGGAGGCATCATTTGTATGGAGTAAAGTGTGAAATATATACCGATCACAAAAGTTTAAAGTATATATTCACTCAGAAAGAGTTAAACATGAGACAAAGGAGATGGATAGAATTAATCAAGGATTATGATTGTACAATTCATTACCATCCGAGAAAAGCAAATAAAGTGTCTGATGCTTTGAGTCGAAAAAGTAATGCTTCATTAACAATGTTGCGGTTGGAACGTGATCCTTTGGTTAACGATTTGATGAACTTTGGCATAGAAGTTGTTGGTGCAGGAATTCCTTCGGTTTTGTTTCATGTATCAGTGAGATCTTCTCTATCAGATAGAATCAAGCAAGCACAGAAGCAAGAAAGTGAGTTGCAGAAAAAGGTAGAGCTGGTTCAGAAAGGTATGTTGCCTGAATTCAACATTGATAATGATTGTGTTTTGAGATTTGGGAAGAGATTGTGTGTGCCTTGTGATTCATAGTTGAAGAGAGAGTTGTTATGTGAAGCTCATAGTTCTCCGTTTTCAGTTCATCCGGGCAGTACTAAGATGTATAGAGATCTACGGGAGTATTACTGGTGGGATGGAATGAAAAGAGACATTGCTGATTTTACTGTGAAGTGTTTGACATGCCAACAGGTTAAAGCAGAGCGGCAGTTACCGAAAGGGATGCTTTAGCCTTTACCAGTGCCAGAGTGGAAATGGGAGAATATATCCATGGACTTTGTTGTTGGATTACCGAAGACATCTCGAGGTAATAATGAAATCTGGGTTTTTGTTGATCGCTTGACCAAATCTTCTCATTTCCTTGCTATACGAGATACTTTCTCTCTTGATCGACTTTCCCGTTTGTATCTTAAAGAGATAGTCAGGTTACATGGAGTTCCTCTCTCCATTTTATCAGATCGTGATCCCAGGTTTACTTCTAACTTTTGGAAAGGCCTTCAGAAGTCATTGGGTACTGAATTAAATTTTAGTACAGCTTTTCATCCTCAATCAGATGGGCAGTCAGAACAAACAATTCAGACATTGGAGGATATGCTACGAGCTTGTTCTATGGATTATCAGGGAAGTTGGGACCAACATCTTTCTTTGGTTGAATTTTCATATAATAACAGTTTCCATTCTAGTATACAGATGGCTCCATTTGAGGAATTATATGGGAAGCAGTGTCGAACTCCAGCTTTCTGGGATGAAGTGGGTGAAATGAAGTTGATGGGACCAGAATTGGTAGAAGAGATGGCAGAAAAAGTTCAGCTGATTCAGAAACACATGAGAACAGCTCAGAGCAGGCAGAAGAGTTATGCGGATAACCAGAGGAAGGATCTATCTTTCGAGGTAGGTGATCATGTTTTTCTCAAGGTTTCTCCTTGGAAAAGTGTGATGAGATTTGGTAAGAAAGGAAAGTTGAGTCCAAGGTTCGTTGGACCATACGAAATTCTGGAGAAAGTTGGATCAGTTGCATACCGGGTGGATTTACCTCCGAGTTTATCTCAGGTACACAATGTTTTTCACATTTCAAAGTTGAGAAAGTATATGCCAGATCCATCTCATGTTTTGAGTCCGGAGGTAGTTCAGCTGGAAGAGAACCAATCTTATGAGGAACAACCGGTCCAGATTCTTGACCACAGGGAGAAAGTGTTACGGAATAAAGTGATTCACCAGGTAAAGGTTTTTTGGAAAAACCACATGATTGAAGAGGAAACATGGGAATCTGAAAATGCAATGAGGGATAAGTACCCCCATTTATTTGATAAGTAAATAAATTGCGAGGAAGAAATTTTCTAAAGGGGGGAAGGATGTAACATACCAAGTAAGTAATGAATAATAGATATTTTTATCTATGTCTATTAATGATTAAGATAGTGTTTTAGAGGCTTAAAGTGAAAATAAATACAATCTTATGCATGGAATACACTAATATTTTTTAAAGATTGTTTTACTGCCTTTGATGGAAAAACATTTTTGAATCAATCTTTTGACAATTTTATAAACTATGTTTGTCAAAATAAACTTATCCTTTATGATTGGGACATCAAAATTTACTTTGTGTGAATTTTTGGTATTTTTCTGACAATGTTCATTTTTTAATGAATAGTGAAAAATACTGCATTTTACATCAAAACTGCTTTTTAATCTAATTTATTTATACGATTATATTATGTTTTGAGTTGGTTTTGAAGTGAAATTAGAATATATTTTTACCATTTAATCCAATGGTGGTCATTGGAATCAATTTCACTTTGAAATTGGACTCAAACTAGTGACAATCTTTTGATACTTATTGTTTCATAAAAACACGCTATTTGCTCTGACAGCGGGAATTAATTATTAAATTAATTAATGTGAATTATATGTTTTGAATTTTGTAAAATAGACTTCATTTTTGAATTCGTAATATCAAATATAGCTTAGGGTGAATTTTTGGTAATTTTATGAAAAACTTCAATTTTTGATGAATAGTGAAACCACTAAGTGGTACTTATAAAGACTGATTTTCCGTTTAAATGAAATTTTGCCATCATTGTGTTTTGAATTTCAAAAATCCGACATACATGGTTGTCATTAAGAAGTAAAATGTGGTTCAATGAGAATAAAATTATTTGTTTGGTGAATAGTAACTTATTAAGTTCTTAATCGCGATTAGTGGTAATTAGTGTATTTTAATGTAAAAATAATGCTTTAATAAAATAAGATAAGCTTGACACATGTCCTACCATAATTGGTTGTGTCATGGGCGACAATGAAAAGCCATGGGTCAACTTGGGGACCCCATGGATCCACTTTGGTTGGGAAATGACATAAACAACTTTTTATTTAATGTAAAAGTAAAAATGACACAAACATAATATGTTTTACGAAAACAATTTTTACATGGGGTTATAAAGATCGTATTTCTGATTATAAATAGTCATTGGGAAGCTAAAACGATTTCCTAAATCATAGTATTTTTTGTATAATTTTTAGACATTAAATAAATGAAATTATTTATGACATAATAATGATGCAGTGATGACATCATTATTTGACGATTTAAATAAAATGGAAAGATAATGTAAAAAATATGAACTACACATGTCCAAAACCAATTGGATGAGTGTATTTAGAACCCTTATCACCTTATCCACGAATTATATCAATGTGGGACCTTTTAAAACCGAAACACATTTTCAAATAAAGTAATATTTCTTTACTTTCCAAAAGTGCCCCTCCTCTCCTCTTATAAAAGGCCCCCACCTCTACCTCATTTCACACACTCTTCAAGCCTTTGGCTCGGCCAACCCCTGCCCATTTACTCTCTCCACATCCCTCTCCTCATCCTAGAGGATTCCTTTTTGGAATAATCCTTTCAATGGAAGCCTTTAGGCTCAAATCAAAAGGAGTTACACTTTTAAAGGTAATTCATTCTCTCATGTTCATTTGTTTTATTTTGCTTATCCAACCCCATAAACTCTTTTTATTTACTTCTTTGGTAACAACACCTGTATCTTAAATGTACTAAGATGTTGTTATTAGATTTATTTGAGCTAAACTCTCACACAACTATATCAAATGGTTAAAGAACATACGGTTTCCGTGGATTGCGAAATTCTGCCTCACGAAACGATGATTTTTAAATACTCATTTAACACCTTCAAAGGTGGCCATTATGATGTCACTATTTTTATATATGATATATAATATGTTTATGTTTTCCTTAAGCTTCTGTTTTTTTCATTTTGGGCAGACCATTATGGTTTCCATTATGGGTAAACACGATATCTTCATTTTAGGAAGTGCGGACTACCGCCCCTGAAAGTGATTTGATTCGTTAATACCATATGTGGGATGTGTAAAGGATAAAGTTAATGATATTATATATGTTATTATAATGGAATTATAATATACTCTTATATCATTATGATTCCATTCCAAAAAATACGAAATAGAAATGAAAGTAGCGTTCATGCGTACGTACCGTCTCCATGAACGGTGCATTTCATTTCTTACCTCTAAATGTGATGTAATATTATAAATACATGTATATGATGAATATATATGATATATATGTTATCCAAATCATTAATATCATTCTGGATATAATGAACCTTTGACCAAATTAACAACATGTAAGTGTAAGAAGTCTATTTTTGACCTAAGAACCAAATACCGACAAAATGAACACTATTAACTTAAATGATTACATGATGTTCATAACATGGTATAAAAGGAATAATGAACGTGAAAAAGGTTCATAAGCAATTAGAGATTAACTCAAGTTTATTATTCAAGAGATTAAAGAACGGTCGGGTCAAGTCAGATACGAGGTATGGGACTTCGTCTCAATCTCCTTTCATTGAGGCATATTTTATTTTATACACAACTTTCTTTTATACGGTGTATAAACCCCTTTGACTTTTATGTTTATTCAAAAGGAATCTTTTTTATACGAAGCATTTACTAAATGACAAAAGGGAATGTTTTTGTCGTACGTATGTGGTGACAACGACTTCTCCGCCGTCGTAACCGTTATTTGAGTTTCGGCTTCCTCTACAAGCCATACCGTTTTTTAAAGAAAAATAAATACCATGTTTTACTTTTCTTTTATTTTGGTATTGAAAATGGTTTTCATAATGTTTTAATTATATCAAGGTGTTTTATTGATATCTTTTGATTCAAATGTGGAAATTTTATGTTTCCTTTATGTATGTTTTATGTGATACGATTATGTTATGGTTCTTGGGCATTATTATGAAGACGGGTGGTTCCGTGATAAACTAAGGGCGGGTGAGCCCGTTATAGCTCTCCAATGCATTGGGTAACGTGAAGGAGTGAAACATTAAGGTTTCTCCGAAGAGATTTAGGGAATATATTGTGATGGGTATTCCAAACGTAACCAAGAGGGTTACTCCCTACGTAAGAATGTTATGAATGCCTCAAGTTACCTTTATGTCTTATGATTTATATGATTTATTCATGATTTTATGAGGTATGTTAAAGTGCCTATGTTTTATGGGTAAAGTATGATTTCATTCTTATGTATATATGAACTCATGTTTCCTTTCCATGTTTTTATAACCTATACTGAGCTTTTTATGCTCATCCCAGGTTTTTTTTTGAAATGTTTTTCACAGGTCAAGGGAAAGGTACATGATATGATGATAGTGTCAAGGAAGTGTCAAGAAATAATCCATGTTTTATTTTAAATGTGTTTCCATTTATGGGAATGAAGAATACTATCTTTATGTAACCACTTTGTTTATATGTGGAATGTAATGCAAGTTTTATGATCTAATTCTCTAAAACTCTAAACCCGAAAAGATCCTCAATGTGTAATCTTGTAATAACTCAAGATTAAGTAAGGTTTAAGGCTGGGGCCTTATATTTACTCATAAATTCTTTATAATGGTTTGTAAATAAAATTTGAATTATCCTAATCATATCCCCTAAGATTGTCAAACCAGGTGTGCAGTAAGCCCATTGTCGTGTACCATGATACACCAGGTCAAGCCCAAAACTCTTTGTTAGAGTTTTAACTCCTTGGTACATCTGTTCCAGAACCACTTCCACTTGTATTATCTAGATAGGGATCTATTTCTTGGAAAACCCACATAATATTTATATTAACAAAAATATTGGATGTTCTTCAATACTAATACTCAAATTTTATCTTATGGTAATGTTCTCTAATAAGATTTTTTCTAAATCTAGTTACCAAGGTTTGTACTAAATTTTATCTGATACCAACTATAAATCCCTGACCCCAGTTACCGAGAGTTGGTGCAATATTACATAACATCAGCATGATCACAAGAGATCATGTCCTGAAAGGCCAATCAGTTTAGTAGCCTCGGATGTAATAGATACATACATATGTTTTACATAACATTAGGAAATGATTTAAAAAACATTGTGTCTCCTTAGAACACACTCAAATCCCATATCATTTCCTATAGGTTAATCATAATATACTTTTTCACATCCTGGGAAAAATAAATCATAAGAATGGGGGGATCTCAGATGCTCAGTAAGGATAACATTATAGTCGAAACTATCATAAGAAAACCTACACATTTAAGGCAATGTATGAGACTAAAATACAATCCTTTTAAACTTAAATTTCAGCATAATATGGAAATCATAAATCAAATAATTCAATTTACTTATTTAAATTGATATTATACTAGTCAAATAATCACATGTAATATCATTAGAAAATTTCATAATGATGGACTGCATAATTCCGGACCTCATAACCACATAGTCAAGGCCTCATGCCAAGACTACAAATACAAATTTTATCAAGGCCTTATTCCAAAACAATAATTTGTCTCATGAGACCTACCAATGCATTGAGAGGGTATAGTGGGCCATTCCCATCACATACTTAGTCCAATTCATTCCTCATATGAAAAGGTTGAAAAAAAACATAAACATTCAAATTAAAAATAGTATACAAAATTTCAATACATTAACTATGAACCATGAATCGTTTAAAAATAACACATCCACATTCAAACATGTCACAAAAAAATCAATATAATATTGAATATTTTATTATAATAAATCAACTTCAAACAAGTGGAAAATTTAATAATGGATGTTGAACTAGAAAAATCAAAACTATTTGAGAGAAATCTCTCTTTATTTTTTGAAATCATTTAAAAGTCATGTAATTATAAAAGAAAACATTTATTTTTATAATATTATTATAATCATGTAAGGGAAGATTTAAATTTTTTATAATGATGGAAAATAGACACACCCACCGTATAAGTTAAAAAGCATTTTTCATTAATTTGTTAAAAGGTCACACAGTACCTTATTTGAAAAATGACGGATAGATTCCTTTTAAAACATTTTATAAAAATTAAATAAAATGTATAAATTAATTTAACTCATATTATAGTAAATAGTAAAAATGTTTTGAAAAAAAGTTTTAAGAAACACGGATTTGGATGATAAAGATGTCCCAGTAGATACTTACCTATAAACATCCTCGGATAATAAAGAGGTTGTGAAATTAACCCTTACCTTGTACTTTTCCTTAGTCGAGGGTATGTTAACCACCTGTATAATCATTAAATCAAGGTTATTAAATTATATTAGAAACACACACACACACAAATATATATATGATATCATATATGATCCTATAATATTGCTTTGTTAATAATATTTTAGTAGTATCATTGTTTCGGGTGTGAACTGATTCATTTTCCTTTATATGTTTGTAACATAAGCCATGTTTTTTATGGATAGGATTTATTTGATTCATATCCAGAATGATATTATGTTCTTGAACATTATTTTTGTTCATCAAATGAAAATTATTCTTTAATTTTATGATGGGGAATGAAATCTCTTCGCATCCTGAAGACGGTAATCTGTATGTATGCACAAGTGACAATACCATTCTATTGATGGTGAAATATTATGTAATTGGATGTTATATTATATATATACAGAATAATTAAAATGTTATATTTATTATTTAAATCAATTATACGTCATTATTATACCCATTCAAATAATAAAGTGTTGAATAACAAACTACACCACGACATTGAGACGGTAAGCCATACATACACATGTATAGTGACTTTTTCATTCATATAATAGTTAGAATAATGAATATGGATGTAAAATATTTATAATAACATATTAGTATGTGTAAGGTTCTATATAGTTTATTTTTTAATAGAAAAAAAAGAAAAATGAAGTGAAAGAACAAAAGAACATTGAAAGAGGTGGTGAAATAATTTCCTCTTCTTCGGGTGTATCCTTTTGATTTGAACAAAAGGGATCCTTAGGTTGGATTTATGATCAAATTAAGTCATATATGACTATGTTAGGGTATTTGGGAGTATATATGAGATGGGTTTGGATGATCCAAATGGATTTGGAGGTGTTAATTTAAGATAAGGGTAAGTACCCTTTTATAAGAGACGTAAGGGTCACATTAAGAAAAGCTTGAAATATTAATTTATTATAAACTCATTTTTGGTTTATAATATCTCAAAATAAATTTATTTTGAGGTTAAGGTGGGTATGACTCAATATCCTCTCAAAAATAGGTTTTATACAAGTTTAGGTCACCGTATCAACCTTATATTTTATATTTAACTCTTAGTGAAATAGTTTAACTTTTACCATGCCTTCTTGTATTATTATAATACATATTTGATAAACATACTATAAAATTACAATAGAACCTAAAGTGGTTCATTAATGAAATATATATCATTATATAAGTCCTTCATCTGAATATTATATTTTTAGGAGTATTATATCACATAATTAAGTAGTATTTGTTTTAAAAACTCTTTTATGTGAATTTTGACACCATTTAGTATTTGGTTTTTGTGAAAGTCATAAAATATTTATTTATTAGAAAACAAATACATTTAATTAATCCTAACATGTAATATTAACCTATAAAATAAGTTTATGGCATACAAAGTTTCATTTTACATTTATTTTTAATATATATAATATAAATTATTTTAATCTTTCATTAATAAGGTAATTACAACATCATCATTGTGTCGTAAATAATTTTAAATATTTAATGTCTAAAAATTATAAATAAAAAACTATAATGTAGGAAATATCTTTATATTTATAATTAATATTTATATTAGAATTTTTCTTTTGTATAACACTTTATTAAAAATGGTTTATTTATTAAAATTTTAATATAACACTTTTAGTTCTTCTTTAAATAAAATATAATAAATGTACTAATCTAATCCAAGTAGATCAAAAAGGATCTTATTTTTGTCCTAAGGTTGATTTTGTTTGAAATAAACTAATTAAATATAATTAGGACATGTTTTGGGGTAATTTTAATAGTATTTTTACCTTCAATTACCAAATACCATTTTAACTGTGGTAAATAAAATTTAAAAGTTACTATTCACCAAAAATTATTTTCATCCTATTGAACCAAATTTTACATACTTATGACAACTATTTCTATAAGATTATTTAAATTAAATTCGTATAAGAGGTAAAATTACATTTTATGGATATTTTCAAATGTTCCTAGAAGGTTGGTAAAAGACGTTAAAAAGTTCAATAAACTTTTGTATTTCTAATCTTATTATAAAATGAATCAAATAAATTAAATTGGATTAATAAAGGTATTACATATATATTTTTTCTTTAAAAATAAATTTAACTTTAAAAATAATTATTTAAATTAATATCTGGTTTTTTGAACAATAAAGAAGTGTTTTCACTATTCATCAAAAATTGAATGTTTTCAGAAAAATACCAAAAATTCTACCTAAGAAAATTTTGATATTTTGAATCCAAAAATTAATTCCATTTTGAAAATGAAATTTATAAAATTTCAAAAAGTAGGTATTAATATTCATTACAACTTTTTAAATGGCTTGTTTCATTGGTTGTGGTGTACTAGAACACTAAGTTGCATACAAAGCTATCTATTGTATTATTCAAAGAGAAACGAACAATGGAAGCTTGGGGAGTTAAAAGGTGAGGTACAAACTTAAATTTTCTTATTTCTTTATTGTGTTCACTTTGAGGAGGTAAATGATTGGTGATTGAGGGAATTCCCAAATTTATAGAAATCCTCTACTTCCTATTATTGACACCTCATTCAAACATTTTGGTATGTAATGAATTATGGACCAAAACTTCCTCCTCTAGATCATATGTGTTGTCCTTGTGTCCTAGAGGATCATCTGGGTTGGTGTTAATAAAAATAAACAATGTGTATCATATTTCATATGCTTTATTAGTTTTTTGTGAGACCTCATTTGTTTGAACTATCCATGGGGCCTTAATCTATTGTTCACTGATTCACTTGGAACTATTTAACGGATGCTGACCTGCATGGAATCTCCATAAAATTTAGTCATGCCTGAGCCTGATGAGGACACTTGATCATGAAATGAGATGAAATGGGAGGATATTGTTTTTCAAGGAATTCTTCATAAACAGGTGAAAATTTCATTTAAATGTGGATGATATTGTTTACATGAATAATCCCACATCACTGTGGGATGTGGCTATTCTAGCATCATTTCTAGAACCCTTGGAGAATGATTTTATATCTGTGAATATTGTGCTAAAAACCCCAAAACCTGTGGGTTGATGTTTCTCATGGATTACTGTGTCTAATACCGTTGTAGCATCTATTCTAAATTTACTACTTCGTATTCGAAAATTAAAAAGTAGAATCATTTGGTTTTCACCTGAATACCCTATTTCTGAAGTCCTTTTCTATATCTCTGAAATTTTTTATATCTGAAATTATACTTTCCTTAAGTGGGATACCAGCTTTAAATTTTCATATGCCAAATAAAAAATTATTTCAATATGTTAATCTCTTCTGGACAAATGTCTGTGAGAGTCGATCGAGACATAATTTTTAGCATATGTTTATCCATGAACAGATTCTATTTGTAGAATACGTCCTGAAGCTATGAAATTTTATGATGTTTTCTTTGGTTGGATTTTCTGGTTATGGAGAATGAAAAAATTTAGTGCTCCATGGTCACCCCTTCCCCAGATATGAATAATTAATGGGGTATCTACAATAAACTATCACAATTATTTTAGTGCATTGAGGCATGTGTTCGGGAGGTCACCTTATTGTTTCCCCGATTTGAGATGTCCTGCAACTAGGATAGCCACCAAGTCAATTTTTCAGTGAGTCCATACTATTACCATGTTTTGAATTTGGAACTCATTATAAGTCAACACCCTTGATTTCATGTGACTAAGTGTTATCTGTATATTTTGGTAGATGTCTTGTTTGTAATTATCTGAAAACGCTTCTCTAAAGATGAACTATGAAATGTCTAAAGGAAAGAACATGAATGGTATATAGTCTTTAGCTAATTGTGTTCTCATTATTAATGCGTCTTCTTCATATTTTTAAGAGGTTGCTTGACTTTGTCTAACCAAAGTTGATTATTTCCCACCAATTTATCATAAGAAGTGATATTATTGGTGACTTCCCCTATTATGTTGGAATATAATAAATCCAAGGCCAGTATAGAGATTTATTGTCACCTTGGGATATCTTTTGGATAAGAAAGGATTTCACATGTTAATGAAAAGGTATTAGACATGACTGGTCTCATTTTCCCAGATTCATTATGATAGGAGGGCTTTCTCATCACAACATCACGAAGGGGATGTCCCTATTGATGAAGTGAAATACTAATATAGAGATAAAATTCAATTATAATTCCATCATGGGGAGGAATATCCTGTTGTATTACAAAAATTGAATGAACATCCTGATATTTGTTCTTCTCGAAACATGGAGGGATACCGAGACTCTCATCAGGAGATGTAATCTCAATATCGACCAGATTGTGAAGATGAATTAAGCCTTCATGATGAAGTTTCCATTAAGAACCATATACATTTGTACTTTTTTCCACATAATTTTGTGTTTTGGGGCTATGATATTGATATTCTATAGATAAATGATTAATTCATTCATGAAATCTCATATCATGAATAGAGGGATCATAGATTATCTCTTCATTTTCCAGAAATCTCTAGTGATGCATCTGTTTGGAAACCTTTTGGAAAGCTACTAGGTCCACTTTTTAGGGAATTCCGTTTTAATGTATGAAATTTTTTTTTACATTCTTATATTTTTATTTCATAATTTTCCAATAGGCTTATAGAATTTTGATATGGGGTTGTACCTAACTTGTAGTTTCCACTGTAATATGATGATTAACTCCAATTGGATCATGGGTATAGATATGACCCATTTATCTTTATATCATGGGGTAGTCTTTCCAACAACCCTTTTGGGTGGGAGTGGAGTTGAGTATTTTCTCTAAGGTCACTTTTTGATAATTCATCCCATTTGTGAAGACGAAATTGTGTTTGCACCTCTCTTTCACAATTGTTGATTCTGATATGACATCTTGGATGGTATGTAGAATGTGGGTAGGGATTCTCATCTACCCCTTCACTATTTTTAGGATATCCTTGGTGACTTTAGAAATTCTAATGAGGATATATTCCCATTCCATGACTAGAGTAGGGGTATGTACCTACTAATATCCTCCATTTTCTGTTACTGGTTACTCATAATACTCATGTGTATGGGAAGAGAATTTGGTATCCCCCTTTTTTCATTAGGACATTCTAACTGCTTTATTTGGGTTCTCCTAGATGAGACTTCTGCAAATATTGATAATTTCATGTAGGTGTGTGTGTTCCTACTCATGTTTTTCCATAGAAATCAACATGTGTAATTCATTAAACACTACCAGTTGGTGATTTGAACAGTTTGATTGATGTGGATTTTTTTTTCTGTTCACTATTTTCTACCTACATTGTCTAGCAAGATTTCTAGTTGAGGTAAGATGACTTTTCCTACTCTCAAATTTCCAAAAAAAATTAATTGTGTGATTTTTTATAATTGGAGGAGGTGTTCCCTCAATTCATGATGACCAATTTCTACCCCCAATGGGCCTTCTTGTGCCCTCGGGTCTAGATGACCTATGCCAGACTACTGAGGACAACAGCCTAATCATATAGAGGTTTCAATTCCACATGGAGTTAGTGATGGGGATTTCTTGTATGAGCACTCTGGAAGGATGCTTGGGTCTTATGGGTGTGTATTTTTGTGGCCTCCTCGTCTACCTCCCAAATATAAGAGAGGGTTGGTTGTTGTGTTTTATGGATTAGATCCCAAAATGGTTGGAGAAGGTGACCAATTTCATCTTCTTTTGGACCAATGGTCATCACTAAGTGGATGATTTGTGGGGAATTTTGAGTTAGAGGGCCTATAAGGAAGCCTCTAGGGTTGGGATAGTTTCATTATGGAAGGACTCCTAGGACATTCTGTTCGAGACCCACTGTTGAAGACATTGGGAAGGCGATGACATCCTCAACTTGGATGAGGACCCAATATTAATGTTATTAAGGGTATACATTTGTGATAGTTGGTATGATTCCACTAGTATTGAAGGAATATATTGTAGGAAATTCCTGAAATATAGGTTAAGAAACAAACAAAAACCCTACCAAAGAGTCATCTCATTAAAAAAGAACCTGCATGATTGATTTCCTTGTTCATCCCTAATTAATTTTTAGGGATAAAGGGCATGTAATATGGGTGATAACATTATCTTGGTTTTGTATTAATATCAGGTTCACAATTTTTGGTTCATAAATAAAATCATGGATCCCAATGACTGATTGCAGGGGTTGAGTTTTGTAAAATCATCCACGTCGGGTTCACTACATTCAAACAGTCTCCAACAGGGTTTTTCTTGAGGATCTAGAAACACATGAGGGTTCCCTTATTCGGACCTTGTTTCCAAAGGAAGATGATAGTTTTTAAATGGTCCAACAAGACATGGGTTATCACATTGGTTCAGATGATGGTAGTTCGAGCTCATCACACATTTTTTGGGGAATTTGTGCATACTTTAGGATTGTATTAATTATCAAATGCATGTTATAAAATACTTCATTAGTTTCCATGTATGACATGGATCAAAATCAGATGAAAAATAAATTACTACCATGTATGGAACATACAATCACTTGTATGAATCTAAGGTTTCTTATCAATGTGGATATATATATGAATCTGAGGTTCTCCATCAATGGAATCCTTTTTTGAATAGATTAGATAATATTTTATAATTCATTCTTACAATGTTGGTTTCAATCCACATAGTCTGGAATGTATCATCTTCTAGGGGTATTGGTGTTGTTTTGATGTTGGGATCAGACCTGTGAATGGGATTCCTACATATCCTCACAAAAAGGTATTAGAACCAAAGTTGCTCGGTTCCACTTAAATAGACACATAATACCTTTTATATTAATGTGATAGGAACCCAAATGTGTAGTTTAATATCACGAGGAAAGTATTTCTATATGAAAGGTGTCTAGTAAAAGTTCATTTTGTGAATTTTGTTGAAGTGTCCCAGAGAACTTTTAATGGATATATATTTATAGTTTGGATATGATTATAATGGGAATGTGACCTAGAGAGGATTATAGTTGACTTTGGGTGATGGTTTTTGACATCAAGTGGCTTCCAACTTACTCTGAGTGGACGTGAATCAAAATAAATTTTGTTATCTGATGGGTAACCACACCTATAGTGGCCCTCTTAAATTTTTTCTTAGATGGAATTAGGATTCTTTGATATGGATTAATGGTCATGAGGACCCACTCCTATATAGGATCTCAATATTTTTTCTCATAGGATATATGTACTTTTGAGAAGATGATGACATGTTTTGGGATAATACTATGTAAGAGGCCCATGGTTGGATAGGGATTATACATGGAATGGTTCCCAATGGAATGGGGTTTTGGGATTACCAAAAAAATCAGAGGCCCTTATGAATGGGTATGTGAGGGATATATTGACTAATAGAGATTTGGTGGTTTGGTTGGGATTTACTCTAAGAGGTATGCACTTTTGATCTCACACCTTAAGAATGTGTCATATGTATCCTAAGTACTTATGGAATTTGTGTTCTCATAGTTCAATTTGATAGGGAATACACAATGAGGTTTACTTTTGATGAAATTGTATCATTGATAGGTCTTTCAGCTAGAATGATGTACATGTGTCTGGTATCATAGAGATTTCATGATCAACAACAACCACTTATACCATGTGAGTCATGCTTGGTGTGAGAAATACGAGGGAGAGGTAGATATGTACAAACCACAGAATATGCCTTTTTGTGGTTGAGTCCAAAATGCAAAGGGATATGGAATGATAGTGGGCTCTAAAACTTCCATCCAATAATTATACTCTTACCCCGAAGGGTGAGAGAAAGGGATTTAAAGTGTATGTATCTCCTCTTTTATTTTTTAACCCAGATAGTCATATTGGACAATCTATCCAGCTATGGACAATAATTATGGATAAGGAAGAAGGAATAAAGTAGTATAATTCCTATAATAAATGATAAAATATCCCCCATTGAGAGATTACACTAACCTTGGTTCTAGAGAGGACAATAGGATATGAAATAAACCAAAAAATGTAAAATAATGAGTTCTCCTAACCCTCCCCACCTAGAATAGGAGGTCCCTTGTCTTAGAGAACAAAATGGGAGGAAATAGTCATCACCATTATGTCTAAGACTGGGTGGTCCCCAACACTACCTCTAGGTTTAGATTCCTTCTTATTATGGGAATTCATATATATATTCACCCTGAAGTCCCTATCTTTCATGTAGGACACATTTAGGGCCCCTCTAACCGAAGGTATTCAAATCCAAATGGGAATGTATGTTGGTGTGAATCTGACCATTGTATTTCAAGTCTGGAGGTTTTTTTGGAGGTTTGAATTCCGCCCCCCTTAGTTGATGGATCCAAAGGAAGAGGAGCCTTACCATTGGTGGATTGGAAGAGGCCTAAAAAGGGGTTCACCCTAGTCCAGGAGGAGATGAAGTTGTTTTTTAAGTGGGTAGGAATACGTAAGATATAGATGCCATTTTAAATGGATAACCTCGTCAACAACACTTGGGAGATGCCATGTCCTAGGCACCATGGGTCTCATCAAGTGTCCCTAAGTGGTTCTTGATGAAACTAAGATTATCAGATATTTTATTCTGAAATTAAATGTTTTTAAACCCACCAATTGTTCATTTCATGTGAAATTACATCATTTTTAGATTAATGAAATGTTTTGAGCTTAATTGTGAAAATTCAGTATTTCATGATTCTTAACTATTTTCAATTGTATTATGTATTCTAGGAAAGTAGGTAAAGGAATATGTGCACTGTGAGAGTTGTAAAGCAGTGTGACAATGGATGTTGGAGAAGAGAAGAAAATATGTAAAACTAAAGCAGAATGCCTACACTTCGTGTACCCAAAGTACACAATGTGACCTTTTCAAAAATAATTTGTTGTGAAGGACATGGCATTACTTTAGAACACACTGTAAAGATAAATCACACATCATATACTCTTAGTACACATCGTGTAGTTGGTCAACAAGTCAAACTGGCATATGATATTCATGAAAGAAATTTGCATTGATCCAGAAGTCGTAGAGGAGGGTACACATTGTGAACCCTCAGTACATGTTGTGTATCGGTTGACATGCAGAAAAAAAATTAAAGGTGGAATGACCTAATGTTTTGATGAGAGTTCCTATAAAAGGAACCCCTTGGACTCAATTTTGAGGCATTCTAAACCATCTAGTGCAATTCCCAACTACCAAACAATCCACCACGGTATTCCATTCCATGATGGAGAATCAAATCTCAATCAAGATGTCATCCATCGAAGCTATAATAAAGAATATGGATGCTTATCCAGTGATGAGTGTCTAATCCCTATGTGTTTGTGGTTAGAGACACTTGAAAGACACTCTCTTTCGAGTTTTGATCATAATGTGTATCTTATCATTGAATTTCTATTGAACTCAAATTTCTTGAATAAATGAGATTGTATTATTTCTTAAAATATTTTTTCAATGAATTTGTTTTGATGGTTATTCCTTATATGAATTAAATTAATAGAATTATCTATTTAAACTTCTTCAGAAAGAAATTTCCATTGAGAATATTGGTTTCGATTAGGTTTTGTTTCATGGAGGTCATAAAGTAATAGAGTCACTTCAATAGGATAGAGAACAGTCATATTAGGATCTTAATATTATATCAATATAAATTTTAGTGTTCACCTGGGGATCATTGGGGTACATTTTGAAATTCAAATGTGAAATATTTTATTGAGGAAGAGGGGAGTGTCTGGGAGGTGGAAGCTATTCTGTGACCACTATTTTAAATATGATTTTGAAACCACATTATTTTTCATCATTTTTCCATCTTTAACATTAAATTTCATTTAGATTAGTTTCATTTTCAAATTTTTAATCAAATCCCCCATTTTTATTTCATTCAAAAATAACTCAAACAATAATGACAGTTTTCAAACTCACGCTGCAACCTCCTCGAGAGACACCACTACGGTCACCACTCTGATACATTCAAAAGGGAAAAATATTGATTGAGTTTTAGGTGACTAAAACACCTACTATCATGTCTCATGGAGGTCCCTACTTAAGGAGGGTACCATCGAACTAGAGGTCATTAATAAGGATAAAATGTGTCCTCACACAAGTGTCTTCTATTTTATACCCTGAAGGGAATTTCATCTCATTATCTCCTTTAATTCGCTATTCTCTTAGATTGTAGAGGGATAGCTGAGGGGTTTTGGAGGATCTCAGTGAAAGGGCTACGTTACCAGAGCTTTGGGTCTTCTTCAAATTTTACAGTTGTTAAAATGGGGATCCCTAGGGTCCTATCTTTTTTAAATAGGGAACTGTGGTCAAAAATTGGTGTCCATGCAAGTATAACGTACAGGTTCCCAACACCGGTGTAAATTGTAGGTTCTCGACACATGTTCTCCATGAAGGGGTGGCCTTTCTATCATTGTTGCGCAAGAGGGTTATAAGAGCCTAATGTTTTGGGGTAGGAGTACATGCCATATTGGGAAAATTATTTATTCTTCTTTGGTATTTTCATCTTTCTAACATACCTAATGTACTCTTCATAATATTTTCATCACATATGACAAAACAAACTGTAAAACATGGCTTAAATCATTATTTTTTCTATAAAAATAGTCATACAAGGTCAGTGGATTAGAGAAATGATATCTATCAACCCCATAAACATCTAATTTATCAGTCTATTCATTATCATGGTGTTCTATTTTAATTATAAAACTTCTATTATTGATGATTTCAACTAACTATTTCTCCTGCGTAGTTTTCTAGGTTTATGGTTGCATCATGTTAATTTTTTGGATTAGTGATATTGGAATTCATTATGTGTGTTGTTTTGGTTAGATTGGTTTTTTTTCTTCTTTGTTTATCGATCAGTAAATGATGTCTGGTGATGTTATTAATCCATGATACCCTTTTGAGATAGAGATAAATATTTTATGATTGTATGGTTGAAGGATTTACTTAAGTGTTTAATTCAAAAAAAATGTTTTGATTTAGATCTAAATGATTCATCAGTACATTGGTCTGATGAATATGTTTAATAGTTATTTTTAGCATTGTGGTTTCTTCGGGTTTTTCCTTTTTCCTTTTTTTCTGTCTTTCATTGTTCAACTTTGCTAGCAGTTTTTGGTTCCTTTGGATCGCTAGTGTGATGATCAGGGTTCTATTAGAGGTTTTCCACTAGAATTTATAAGTTTAGAAGGTGTAATGATATTCAATATATTTATGCATCTTTAGTTTGAGGTTTATTAGGATAGATATGTGGTATTTTGAGGTGTATGATCCACATGATAGGCTCATTTATTTTTTCTCATGAAATTTATATGGGGTGAGACTGGTAATCCATAAGGGTTTTGGGTAAGAATATTGGGATATCTTTTTGTTTCTTTGGTGTTTTTTATAGTTTCTTCTCTACTCGGTATTATAGTATATTCTTTTTTGGTTATGTATATATCACTTTTACCATAGTGGATGTTGTTTTTTCTCCAATCTATTGTCTAATTTTGTGTAGGAGTGGGTGTGTATTTATTCGATGTTTCACATAGTTGTGTGTTAGTTCTGGTGGTTTGGTATTATACTTCTAGCCATCTGGGATCTTTGTTCACTAGTATTTTATCTCTATCCCAATTATTTTAAATCATAAGATATATTGAATAAAATTGAAATTGTTCCAAAAAAATCTACTATTTCTAATGAAATCAACTATGATAAAAAACATTGAAATTAGAAAATATAACGTGTTTCATGTAAAAATTAAAGATTCAATGATATTTTTTAAAGCTAGGGTAATTCAAAAATATATTAAGGAACTAATTTTAATATTAGTCCCACATAAGGAAAATGTCTTGATAAGTGGTGAATTTGGGTTTTATTATTTCAAATGGCTCTTTTCAATGACCATGTTCTATGATTATTTGAAACACACTTCTCTCCCCCAAAGAAAAATATAGTGGTTACAAATAATTAAGATTGATATAATAATTTTTTTTGATTAACTCTCATTGGGATATATTCAATTATAAGACACTCAATGATATAATAGTGTACTAAAATCCACTAAGTACACTCTTATTTGATATATATTTAGAGTGGAATCACTAACAATTTAGGACTAAAATCTTCAAGAGAATAGGTAAATCACTACTCTCCTCACAAAGTAAGAACCCATTGATCCTCCAAGTGAAACATTGATCATCCATGAACCAATAAAGATAAATACATCGAGATAGGTGTAGTAATATTTTCATTATCTTTCTACTAGAAGAACGTCTACAAAAATATGATCAGATTAACCCCTTGATCTTTCTCTTTATTTCCCATAAAATGTGGGAATCCTCTCTTTTTTTGAAAGATTAATCTTTTTTATTCTTCCCCAGCTATAACACAGAGAGGTGTTTTATTAATTATGGTGAGAATAACCAACTTTAACATCATTAATATATTATATTATCCTTGAATATCGTTGGCACATTTATCTATAAAAATAATCAAAATTTGATTGATCCACTTTTAATTAATATCATTGTAAACCCCTTGAAAGAAATTAATATTAAAAAAAAGTAATATATCCAACACAATATCTTCAAAACACGACAATTACCATCATGAAACAATCCTATTATTTTCTAAAAAACAAAACTCAAACTATGAATATCACATCATACTGACTAATTCATAAATTACTATGGTAAGATTCCATCCATGCTTCATATTGTAACTTCAACTTTTAAGTATAATATTTGAATTTTGTGGCCTCCACATTGTAATGAATTTAATTTACTTATGGTGAATCCTCTAGTACATTGGTGTGGCCAATGACTACTATCTATATTTTAAAAAAAAAATCAAACAAATATTTTGTTAAAAATTAAAGAAGGAATCTAAAAAAATTTATTATTACATGGCTTTTTTTTACTTGAATGTAATACACTTGAAAGGTGTTATTCTTAATTTAGGGTGTAAGATTACATTAGACATTAAAAATAAATTCCCCAAAAACCACGGGGTTATCCATATAGAAGGAAACTATTCTTTATAGTGTAGTATACACAACTAATGTGTTATTTCAATCACCAAATATAAAGATTTTCTAAACATCATATGGAATTCTTCAAATTCCATAGTATAAGATCTATATTTTCTAGGAGTGTAAAAATATATTTTAACCACTATGTATCAATAAAAACAACCTAAAAATAAGTTTAAGTATTTATTCTAATAGGTATAAATATTTAGTTGTGATGAAAATTATTTATGTAATGGGTAAATATTTTATAGCATGAAACAAGTAAACAAAGTTAAAATATATCCAAGACCACTCAAATTACGATGGATCGTGATATATATATAATAAAAGTCAAAAATTAATTTATTAAATTTTTTAATAAAATTCAAAAAAATTAATATTATTAAAATAATACATTAAAAGAGATTATTAGATAAAAACATCCATGAAATTAATATAGAGTGATTTATCAACTTTGTATGTGGAGTGACTCAAGACGTCCTCTCATAAATCATATGGAATTTAAAAAATTAAATTTATGGTTGGTATGAAGTCCAGAAAACTCTATTTTTCTATAGATGTTCCCAATAAATTATGAATGAAGATATATACAATTCTATGAGGATAATTGGTGTGTAAAAGGTTTAATGAATGTTTTAAATATCATATTAATCCAAGACTGGTTCAAAAGGGAAAAAAGCATTTTCCAAAATCCTAAGGTGTATGTTGACTATCCATATTCCTTCTTTATATGGTTAGAGTGTTAATTAAACTTAAATAAAATTCGTATAAAAACATTTATGACACATTTAAATATTCTACAAGTTATTTTAATGTTATTATTTAATAGGTCATATTGGTTCTTTGAGTAATTATATAGATCTTGTCTAATTCTCAGTTAGTACAAGTTTTTTTAGTATGAAATTTATGGATAATGATTGTTTTTCTTGATTATAATTTTTTGAATTCATTTTAATATTTAATTATTAATATTAATTCCAATAATTGTTTTTCTCATGGGATTATATTGGTTGGTTTATATTTCTTTTTTTAAGGATTTTGTGAAAAAATTCAATGTGATTCAAAAATAATTTGATATAGTTAAATAAGGTAAATATTTCTATGATTATTTTTAATTCCATTTTTTTCATGTTATATTAGTTTATATTCTAATTAATTTCATATATTATTTCTCCTTTTTTATATTAATAAATGGGAATATTTTATTTAAAGATGGAAGTTATTTGAAGGGGGATTTCAGGTAAATCCTCACGATAATGTAATATAAATATTCATTAGAGAATAAATATCATAATTTCCTTAATATACATATAATTATATCGAAATACATCTTCTTACTCTATAATATTGCCATTGTATTTTTTTCAAAGGAAAATAAAATGGTATATAATTCAAAAGTTCAAAATAGTGGGAGTAGTTAATAGAAACTTAATGAAAAATAGATTTTTAAATTTTTGGAAGAATTGAGTACCTTTACTTACTAATTTGGTATAAAACATTTCATTGAGTATAAAAAAATAATTTAAGGATTTATGATAATATTGTATTTTAAAAATATATATAATGATTGAGGTTGGTGATATGATGCATTCCAGGATAGATTTTTCATTACTATCATAGACGAGTTCCCAAGAAACTAATTAATAATGGAAAAGGTATATAATAAGAAAAATCACGGTTTTATAATTAATTATGATGTGTAAATACTAATAGAAAAGTGGAGTTGTATATACACATCACTGAAGTCGAGTTGGGAATATAAGATCATATTTTAGAGTCGATCATATCCCTAGATTACTCATAATTAAAGAAAACTCTGTATTTGAGTATGTTATGCTAATCTTGTGAAATATAAATTTTAACATATGATTTTATGATTAGGTAAATATAGTTTCTAATATCCACAAGAATGATTTTTCATGAAGGGGTGGGAATTCATAAATTTCATAATCTAATATGTTTTAATGGTGGCATAAACCTCAGAATGGTTCTCAGTAATTAATTCTTCCTATGTTCATGAGTACATGAAGAACTAATTATTATCATATACATATTTATTATAGTAGTATTTTTTCATTATTCTTGAAAAAACATACTAATGTTCAGACATGAATATTGAATTATTATATAAAGAAGTGGTGAGGAATGAGGATAAAATAAATATGAAATATGAGTAAATTCCAAGGTATCATTGTTAATAAAATAATATTTAATATAATCTATAGAATAAAGAATAAGGTGTGAAAAATTTATCATGAGGGAAAAATAAAATAACATTTATCTTGAGAGAAACATGAAGTGGTGGTTTTTATATATATCATGGTTATTTTTAGAGGAAAATAGTTAAGCTGTATTGTACTGTATTTCAAATCAATTGATGATAAGAGGAGATTGGTGAAGCTAGATTTCTCCATTGGATACCCATCATGTTGTGGCCAATATGTTTTTTTTTTCTCTGTTCTAGAAGTAATGTATAATTTTTTATATTGATGTTTTAGAGGTAGAGTTTCAACTAACAGACAAGAGAAGTATATTTTTTTTTAATTTTTTTTTAAAAATATCATAGTTATATTTAATTTTTATTGTTTCTCAATATGATTTAATGAATATTTTACAAGTCCTTTATAATTTAGGATTTCCATAAACCTATTGTGGATTTATAAAAAATTTCATTGTTATTTTAATTTTTAAATTGAGAAAAAAAATTAAATTTATTTAGTTAAGAAGAGCTATTCAACATTCTATGGTACATGATCATGGTTTTTTTAAAAGCCAAAGAACAATTTATTTTTTACTATAATAAATCATGGTTACTTCTATATCAAGTTTTGTTTTTGAGAAATTATTTGTAAAACTTATGACGGATTTAAATATTTGAATTAATATATTTAGGTGTAATGTTAGGCAAGGAACATTTTATGATATAACTAAACACATTGTGTTTTTAAATATATTTTATGATTTATATATTTTCAGTATCCTATTAATATATAATGACATAAATAATTAAAGGGAGTTATATAACTTCATATGCAGAAGAATTTATAGGGGAATTAAAATTTTTGACTTATAGATTAAGATAAAATCAAACAATTCTAAAGATTAAGTCATAATAATTTATGGGAGAATCATAGACATGATAATATCACTATATATTGAGGAATCTTATTACATACAAAATAAAATCCAAAAATTGAGTGGATGATATATATTAGAAAAATATAGATATAAATAGATGAATAAGAGTTACCAGTGAATATCATATGCATATTTATTGAGAATATTTCATGAATATTGAAGTAGGGTTATGTCATTGAAGGGGTGTATGTGCACGTGAAATATCTCAACGAACAAAGGCATATCTAGTTGAGTTATTTTATGTGAGTACCATAATCAAGGAAATAATTATACACACAATATTTCATAATGGGGAAAACTTATTTTTGGGAGATAATTCAGTTATAAATATTCGTCATATTCAATGTACTTAATGATGAATGTATAAAAGGGACATTGTGATTGTCTATAATGATCATTATAAATGGTTAAATTCCATACGCTTGACAATAATCTTATTTATATATATTAATACATTGATCATATAACTTGGATAAAATAAGTTGATCAGAATGGTTAGCCTCTCATAATAATTCAATGACAACTGTAAAAAACATAGTGTTTGTGTAATTTTTCATTTTTATAAAAAAAAGCATTGTAAGTTGAACTGAGGTCCAAGAAGTAAAAAAAAGTGAGATAAATGAGCATTAAATGGGATAAATATTTTAACTATATATTAAATAGAAATTAATCCCCTCTTAGTGGTTAATATATATCTCTAATGGACCTCTCTTCATCTTCCATCACTCTTATTTTTGAAGGAAAGGGGAACATTATAACATAAGTAGTTCCATTTATGTGGTTGGAATATATAGGATATCATATTAAAGAATTCCCATTATTCCTAATAAATTTTATATTATTAAAATATAAAAAATATTTATATTGAAAAGGTGTATGTGTTGGTGATATAGGTATAGTCCGTGATGGAATTCAAAGCTCTGTGTAATTTTTTCCCCTATTTCTATTTTATTTTAAAATAAATTATGAAATTTACCTTTTCCAATTATTATAATTTTGTGGGAAGTGTAACTTTAGTATTATAATGGGAACTAAATATTCCACAATTCTAGGAAGGACCCTCCCTTAACCTCTAAAATTATGACTCCTCAGTACCGTCATGATGATCATAATTTCATATAACAAATAATATCCCATTATTTTTCAACATGATAATTTATCTTAAGATAAACAAAATCTACCAGGTTTATATATATAGTGACATTTGGGGTTGATTGTAACACCTGAATCTTCTATGGTACGTTTCCATTTGAATAATGTGGTAGCTTGTGTTGTACGCAACTTGGAGGTTTAACACACCACGACTAATCAAACTAGCTGTTATGAATAGTAATACCCACTTTTTGGGAAATTAAAAAAATTTATTTTTCAAAATGGACTTCATTTTTGAATTCGGAATATCGATATTATCTTAGGGTGAATTTTTGGTATTTTTCTGGAAACATTCAATTTTTGATGAATAGGGAAAAACACTGCATTATTGTTTAAAACCAACCTTATATTTAAGTAATTAGTTATTTTATTTTAATTTATTTTAGGTCAAAATAAATACATAATACCTATATATGTTCAATGTAATTCATTGGAGTCATTTTATAATAAGTTCACATATATATAATTTTATTGAACGTTTTTTGGTCTTTTACCCACCTTCTAAGAGCATTAAAGAATTTGCATAAAACTTAATTTTTATGCTTTTATTAGTTGAATTTATAAAATCCAAGATACATGGTTGATATCAATAAGTAAAATTTGGTTCAATAAGATGAAAATAATTTTTGATGAATAGTAACTTTTGACTTTTATTTACCACGGTTAAAAGTAACTTGGATAATTAAGGGTAAAAATTATATTATAATTATGCTAACACAAGTCCTAATTCTATTGTATAAGTTTAATTAGTCCAAAAACAACCTTTGGAATAAAATATGATCCTTTTGGTTCACTTGGATTAGATTAGGACATTTAATATTATTTTATTTAATTGAGAGTTAAAAGAGTTAAATTCAAAGTTTAATCCCAAAACCATTTTTAATATAGGGTTACACACAATATAAATTCGACTAAAAATATTCATTATAAATATAAAATGATTTCCTACATAATGATATTTTATTTATAATTTTTAGAAATTAAATAATTTAATTTTTTTATGACAGAATGATAATGCAGTAATTACCTTAATAATGAAATATTAAAATAATTGATATTATAAATATCCAAATACATGTAAATTTAGACTTATGATGAATTAAACTAATTTTTTAGGTTAATATGACATGTTATGGTTGATTAAAGAAATTTTATTCTGAGTGATATTGTTTTTATGGCATTCCAAAATATCAAATACTAAATATTGTCAAAAATGATATAATTGTGTTTTTAAAACAAATACTATATTATTAATTGATATAATATTTATAAAAATATAAGGATCGGAAAAAGGACATAGATGTGGTAATATATATTAATAATGAACCACATGGGGTTCTCCTGGCTTGTTATAGTATGTTTATTAACTATATAATATAAAAATACCAAGAGACATAGTAAATATCAAAATGTTTAACTAAGAGTTAAATCTAAAAGATAAGGTTAATATGGTGACCTAAACCTGTTAAAAACCTATTGGTTGTGTTATTTTCCATCCATACCCACATTAACCTCGAATTAAATCATTTTTTAGCCATTAGAAACTACAAATGATTTTATTATAAAATCATATTTCAAGCTTTTACTAAAGTGACCATCACCTCTTTTATAAAAGGGTACTTCCCCTTCACTTAATTTCACACCTCCAAAGCCATTTTTCTCACCCATACCCTACCCGAATATCCACCCGAATTTCCTCCCTTCATCTAAGAGGCCTTTATTTTTTCAGAAAGCCAGACTATGGAGCCCTTTTGATCAAATCAAAAGGAATATCCCGAAGAATAGGTAAATATTTCATCACCTCTTTCAAATTCCTTATATCTTCAACTTCCTCTTTATTTGTTGTTTCCATTATAAAATAATAACTCCAGTATCTTCTATATAATGTGATGTTATTATAAAAATGGTACAACCATATTCATTATTCTATCAATCATATGAATGATAATGTCATCATACGTGCGTACGTACGGCTTGTCGTCTCCACGTCGTGGTGTAGTTTGTTATTCAAACACTTCATTATTTGGATGGGTATAATAATGGGTATAATTGATATAAATAATAAATATAATATGGTAATTATTCTTTATATATGATATAAAATCCAATTACATACAATTTAACCATTAATATAATGATATTGTCGCTCGTGCATTTGTGCAGATTACCGTCTCCATGAACGCGAAGAGATTCGTTACCCATCGTAATCATTAAAGAATAATTTTCATTTTATGATTAAAAATAATGTTTATGAAAATAATAAATTTCTGTATAGGAATCCAATACATCCTATCCAAAGCAAACATGACTTACGTAACCAAACATATAACGTAAAACTAACATTTTTACACCTGAAACGATGATACTACTAAAATATTATTTACAAAGGAACATTATAAGATAATATATTATATCATATTTTTTATATGATTCTTTTATAATTTAATAAAAAAAAATTAACTATTATACATGAGGTTAACATACCCTCAACTAAGGAAAAGTACTAGGTAAGGGTTAATTTCACAATCTCTTTATTATATGAGGTTGTTTTTACGTAAGTATCTACAGGGACCTCTTCATCATCCACATCCATGTTTCCTAAAAATGTATTTCAATATATTTTTACATTTACTAGAATATGGGTTAATGTCATTTATACCCTTGTTTGAATTTTTGTAAAATGGTTTGAAAGGAATCATTCGGTCATTTTCCAAACAAGGTACTTTATGACATTTTCGACAAAATTAACGTAAGAATGTATTTTTTTATCTTATACGAAGGGTGTGGCTATTTTCAACCATTATATCATCTTCAAAGCTTCCCATACAATATTATATGAATATTTTCAAAATATATGTTTTCTTTTATAATTATATGACTTTTAAATGATTTCAAAATAGAAAGAGGGATTTATTTCAAATAGTTTTCATTTCCTCTATGTGAACATCTTTTGATTGATTTTAATATTATTTGAAGTTAACATAATATGATACAAATCTTCCAGATTGTATTGATGTTTTTGTGATATGTTTGACAGTGGATGTGTTATTTCAACGCCATTAATAGTTTATAGATAAAGTTTTGACATTCCGTATGCTAGTTTTAATACGATTGTTTATGTTATGTTAAAACCTTTTCATATGAGAAATGCATGGGACTTAGTAAGTGATGGGTGGATCCCGATATAGCTCCTTGATTCATCGGTAGGTCTCATGAGACACACTAGTGTCTTGATATAAGGCCTTGACCGAATCGTATTTGTAGTCTGGGCACAAGGCCTGGACTATGTGGTTATGAAGTCCGACATTATGCATTCCTTCATTATGAAAGTGGCTATTGATATTTCATGTGATTATTCGACTAGTAGAATATCCATGTGAATAATTAAATGGAATTATTTGATTTTATATTTTCCATATTATGTTGATGTTTAAGTTTAAAAGGCTTAGTTTTAGTATTATACATTTCCTTAAGTTTTTATGCCTATTTACCAAAGTTTCTGCTATATTGTTATCCTTACTGAGCATCTGAGGTCTCCCCTTTCTATGTTTTATTTTTCCCAGAATGTGAAGAAATATTTTATGGTTGACTTGAAGGGGTAGGATAAGGATATAAGTGTGGTCAATGGGGACAAAATGTTCTTGATGTTTTTATTTCATGATGTAATGTAAAACTTATGAATGTATCTAGTACTTCCAAGGATACTAAACTGGCCGGTCTTTTGGGACATAATTCCATGTTTCATGCCAATGTTATGAAATAATGCACCAAATCTAGGTACCTGATGTTAAGTAATTATAGTTGGTATCAGAGGAAGTTTATTAAAAACCTTGGAAACTACATTTAGATAAACTTTGATTAGAGCACATTACCCAAAGATATACTTTGAGGATTATTATAGAAGAACTTCCAAGAATCTTGGTAATGTAGATATTTTTGGTATTTTCATAGCAATAAATCCCTTTTTGGATACGAGCAGGTGGAGGCGGCTTTGGCACATATGTACCTAGGAGTGAAAACTCTGACAAGGAGTTTCGAGCTGGACCGGGGGTATCTTGGTACACGACAACGGGCCTTGATGCACTCATGGTTATGACACTCATGGGGGTTATTCTTAGGATAATTCACATTGAATTTAAAATCCATTACGAAGTATTTATGAGTATATACCTCCTCAAAGAAAACATTGTTTTATGATTATGGATTACATCTATAAATTGTTCAATTTGTGTTAATTGTTTTACATGTTTGGAATTATGTATTGTGATTCATAAACTAATCTATTATATTTAATTGTTTAGAAATGGAACCAAGTGAAAGGAATGGAAACTGTATTAATGCATGTAATCTATTTAGGGATTTCCCTCCTACTCAAGATAATTATAGTGGAGATGGTGATGAAACTGGTGATGATGAGCTTATCACCGTACTGGAACAACTCACTCGTGTTATTAATAATAACCTCACCCATATAGATCACCTGGATCCACAACGAGAAGGATCAATGTTAGAACGCTTCATGAGGAAACAACCACCAACATTCAATGGGAGTACAAATCCATTAGTATCTTAGAAATGGATAAATTCCTTAGATATAATAGTTCATGCTTTAGGGAGTAGAGAAAGGGAAAAAGTTTTCATGGATGTTTATCGCCTCATGGGAGATGTAGATCAATGGTGGTCATTAATAAATAACACACAGGAAGATGAAGAAGTATCAAACATGGAATATAGGGATTTTAAAGATATTTTCTTATAAAAATGCTTTCCCCGTGACCATCGAGTGGATATGGAAAGATAATATCTGAGTCTGAGGTAAAAGGAGGATGAGAATATCGCAAAGTATGAGGCTAACATTACAAGGTTATCAAGGCATGGAACATATTATATAGGTAATCCGATGATTATGAATGATAAATTCATTGATGGGTTAATACCATTTCTCCATAGAGAACTAGTCTCATAATCCTTCTCATCGTACGAAGATATTATGTCATGCTCTATCAGGACAAAAAAGGAATTCTCTATTCTTATGAATTCAAAGAAAATCCAGAGAAGAAGACAGCTGCAGATCACACTGGAAATTAAAATAAGGCAATGAAGGGAAATATTGAATATCCATCCTACAGTATATGTGGTAAGAAACACCCTGGTACTTTCCTGAAGTGAAAGGGAGTTTGTTACAAATGTGGTGAAAAAGGCCACCATGATTTTGATTGCAAGGGAAAAAAAGTGGTTGTCAAAGATAAATGATACCATTGTAGATAAAAGGGACATTATGAAAAGTAATGTCCTAACCGCCAAGGGAACATACCTTTGAAAAGGCCAAGGGCGCAAGGCCATGCTTATGTGATCACTACTACTGAGGCTGAAGCTCTGAAAGACGCGGTGGTGGGTAATTTAATGGTTTCCTCAAATTTAGCCAATGCATTATTTGATTCTGGATCATCGCATTGTTTCATATCTTCACAATTTTCTAGAAAAATTAGATATTATCAATTTGACTTAATAAGGGAGTTGTCAGTCAAAACTCTTAAGGGAAGTATCATCATAACAATGTTTTGTGAATCAGTTCTCATTAGGGCATATAAATGTTCTTTATATGATGATCACGTCATCATTCCCATGATTGAACATGATATAATCCTCATAATGGATTGTCTTTCAAATAATGATGAGAAAATTTATTGTAAGAAGAAGGATGTTACAGTTTTCAATTCTGATAAAGAGTACCTTATCTTTAGAGCATAAAATTCACCCCCAGATTCTTATCGAGGTCCACCCCCAGTAGCTCTACTAAATTCATTTATTGGGGAGGAAGAGAATGAAATAATTATGGGTGAGGAAAATAATTTTCAAATAGAGGACGTACCTATTGATCAATAATATATTTATGTGTTTCCAGAGGATTTCCCTAGACATCCTCCAGAATGAGAAATTGAGTTTTCCATTGATTTAATTCCTAGTTCAAGACCCATATCGAAGACCCCTTATCGAATGGCCATTATGGAATTAGTGGAACTGAATAAATAACTAGAGTAATTGAGTAGTAAGGGATTTATTCTCCCTATAGTTTCTCTATGTGGAGACCCTATCCTTATTGTTAAGAATAAAGAAGAATCTGTGAGGTTTTTCCTTGACTACAGAGAGATCAATTCTATAACAATAAAGAACAAGTATCCTATATCTCGTATGGATGATTTATTCGACCAACTTCTTGGATAAAAATATTTTTCAAATATTGAACATCAATATAGATATCATCAGTTGTGTGTGAAGAATGAATACATTCTTAAAACATCATTTGGAACCAGGTACAGGAATTATGAGTTTATAGTAATGCCTTGTGGATTGACTAATTCACCCTATGTCTTTATGGATCTAATGAATAGAGTTTTCAAGGAATATCTTGGTGACATTGTAGTGGTATTTATTGATGATATCTATGTATACTAAAAAAGATAAAATGATCTTGAAAATCACTTGCGCGCTATTATGAAAACCCTCAGAAGAAATGAATTATATGGGAAGTTTAGAAAGTGTGAATTATTGCTTCAAGATATTTCTTTTCATGGAAATATTGTCTCTAAGGATGGAATCTCTATTGATCCTTCAAAGAACCAGGAAATCCAAGAATGTCCAACCCTGATGATTATAACCGAGGAATGCCGTTTTATTGGTTTAGCAGGTTATTATCGAAGTTTCGTCCAGAATTTTTCCCGGTTGGCTAACCCATTAACCAAACTCACACGTAAAGAGGTAAAATTTGTTTGGACAAAAGAGTGTGAAGAATGTTTTAAATAATTGAAGATACGATTATTCAACTCTTCTATCTTGACTCTACCATTAGGGAACATTGGGTTTTTTATTTATAGTGATGCTTCAAGGAAATTTATTGTTTGTGTCCTTATGCAGAATGATAGAGTTATTATATATGCCTCATGATAGATAAAAATTCTTTAGAAAAAATATCCCACTCATGATATTGAGTTAGCAGCTTTAATCTTTTCTCTGATGATATGGAGACACTATCTCTATGGTGAAAAATGTTATATTTATACTTATCAAAAGACTTTGAAGTATATCTTCTCACAAAAAGAACACAACATGAGGCAAAGGAGATGGATTTAACTACTCACAGATTATTATTGCACAATAAACTACCAACCGGGGAATGAAAATAAGGCGGAAGATGCTTTGAGAATTAAGGATCATGGAATTTTGAACAAGAGGAGATTTTAAAGGGATCCTATTTTCATGGATCTAGTAACGATGGATATATGAATAACCATGGAAAGTGAAACATCAATACTTTTTCAAATGGTTGCCAAACCATCTTTACTAGAAAGGATAAAATGTTTTAAGACTAATGATAAGGAGTTTCAAAAAAAGATTAAAGTAGTGAATGATGGGATATTGAGTGAATTTATATATGAATATGGAATTTTGAAATTTGGGAGGAGACATTGTGTTCTTAGGATACCGGATCTAAAAAGTGAATTGTTAGATGATGATCATAGCTCCAATTTCTCTATACACCCTGGGAGAACCCAGAGGTATAGATATTTGAAGGAACATTTTTTGTGGGACAACATAATGAGGGAGATTATTGATTTTGTGTCAAGATATATGGCTTGTAAACAAGTGAAAACTGAAAGGGATCATCCTAGAGAAGTCATGAAACCTCTTCACATACCTGAGTGGAAATGGGATAATATTACGATGGACTTTGTCATGGGGCTACCAAAGACTCCTATAAGTAATGATGCAATATGGGTCCTTTTTTATCAGCTTACCAAGACAACACATTTTCATTACTATAAGAGAAGATTTACCACATGAACATATAAAAAGACTATATATTAATGATGCTTTAAGACTCTATGGTCTACCCCAATCGATTGTTTCTGATCATGATCTCCATTTTACATCAAGATTTTGGAAAAGTCTTCAGAAGGCCTTGGATACTGAACTTCGTTTGAGCACTGCCTACCACCCTCAAACCGATGCACAATTATAATGGTCTATTCAAACCTTATGAGACATGAAGAGATCATTCTCACTTGACTTTCAAGGTATGTGGGATCAAAATTTACCTCTGCTATAATTTACGAAGAACAATAGCTTCTATTCAAGTTTTCAGATGGCACCATATAAAGCGTTATATGGAAAAAGATGTCGCACACCAACTAGTTGGGATGATGTTGGTGAAAGAAAACTCATAGACCTAGAACATATTGAGGAAAAAAATGGAAATGTTGAAGGTTATCCAAACCCCCATCAAAGCAGCTCAAAGTAGGAAAAAGAGCTATGTCGATAATTGAAGTAAGGATTTTGAATTTTAAGTAGGAGATCATGTTTTCATGAAGGTATCTCCATGGAAGGGTGTTATAAGATTCGGTAAGAAGGGTAAATTGAGTCCCAGGTACATCAGACCTTTCGAAATTATAGAACAATTTTGGGTTGTAGCATACCGTTTGGCAATGCCACCAAGTCTCTCCAATGTTCATGATGTGTTCCATGTATCACTATTGAGAAAATACATTCTTGACCCAATGCTTGTTCTCACCTGTGAAAAAATTGAACTAGAACCTAACATGTCTTATTTTGAAGAGCCTATCAAGATTCTTGATACCAGATAACAAGTGTCGAGAAATCAGACGGCTTGTCTGTAAAACGTTCTATGTAGAATCCATATGAAGGAAGATGCAACATGGGAACCTGAGGAAATTATGATGAAGAACCACCCGAAACATTTTATGTAGTTATTCTCTAGAAATTTTGAGGTTGAAATTATTTTAAGAAAGTGAGAATGTAAAACCCAAATCTTCCACAGTACGTTTCCCTTTGAATAATGTCGTAGCTTGCATTGTACGCAACATGGAGTTTTAATACACCACGACCAATCAAACTAGCTGTTATGAATAGTAAAACACACTTTTTAAAATTTTATGAATTTTATTTTTCAAAATGGACTTGATTTTTGAATTAGGAATATCAAAATTAGCTAAGGCTGAATTTTAGGTATTTTTTCTGAAAACATTAAATTTTTGTTGAATAGTGAAAAACACTACATTATTATTTAAAAATGACCTTTTATTTAAGTAGTTAGTTATTTTATTTTAATATATGTTAGGTCAAAATTGATATTAAATACCTTTATATGGTCATGTTAATTCATTCGATTCATTTTATAAAAAGTCTAGATATAAAAATTTTTATTGAACTTTTTACCGTCTTTTACATACATTCTAGGAGCATTTACAAATTTGCATAAAACATAATTTTACTGCTTCTGTGAGTTAAATTTAAAAAATCCTAGAGACACAGTTGACATCAGTAAGTAAAATGTGGTTCAACAGGATGAAAATAATTTTTATGAATAGTAACTTTTGACTTTTATTTACCACGATTAAGAGTAAATTCGGTAATTAAGGGTAAAACTGATATTATGATTACCCTAACAAATGTTTTAATTCTATTGGATAAGTTTAATTCGACCAAAAACAACCTTAGGAATAAACTATGATCCTTTCGGTACGCCTATATTAGATTAAAAAAATTATTTTGATTTTTTTTAAAGAAGAGTTAAAAGAGTTAAATTCAATGTTTAATAACTAAACCATTTTTAATATGGAGATACACACAATATAAATTAAACAATAAATATTAATTATAAATATAAAATGATTTCCTAAATAATGTTATCTTATTCATAATTTTTAGACAGTATGTAATTTAATTTATTTATGACACAGTGATGATGCAGTAATTATCTTAATAATGAAATATTAAAATAATTGATATTTTAAATATAAAAACAAATGTAAATTGAGACTTCTGAAAAATTCAAATAATTTTATAGGTTAATATGACATGTTATGTTTGATTAAATAAAATTTATTCGAATTGATAAAGTTTTTATGGCTTTCAAAAAAATCAAATACTAAATAGTGTCAAAATAGACATAAGTGAGTTTTTAAAATAAAAACTATATTATTAATTGGAATAATATTCCTAAAAATATAAGGAGTAGAAAAAGGAAATATATAAGGTTATATATATTAATAATGAACCACTTGGGGTTCTCTTGGCTTGTTATAGTATGTTTATTTACCATGTAATATTAAAATACCAAGAGACATGGTAAATATCAAACTATTTATCTAAGAGTTAAATCTAATAGATAAGGTTAATATGGTGACATAAACCTATAAAAAACCTATTGGTTGAGAGGTTTTATACCCATACCCACCAAATCATAGAAATAAATCATTTTGGAGCCATTAGAAACGGAAATATATTTTATTATAAAATAATATTTCAAGCTTTTCTTAAAGTGACCCTCACCTCTCTTATAAAAGTGTACTTCCCCTTCTCTTAATTTCACACCTCCAATGCGATTTGTATCAGAAAAAACTTGCTCAAATATCCTCCCAAATTTCCTCCCTTCACCCTAGAGGCCATAATTTGGTCAGAAAGCCATCCTAAGGAGCCTTTTTTGATCAAATCAAAATGATAAACCTGATGAAGAGGTAAATATTTCATCACGTCTTTCAAGTTATTTTATTATTCCACTTCTTCTTTATTAGTTGTTTCCATTATAAAATAATAACTTCTGTATATTATATATAATGTGATGTTATTATAAAAATTTTACAACCATATTAATTATTCCATCTATCATATGAAAGACAATGTCAACATACATGGGTACGTACGACTTACCATCTCCACGTCGTGGTGTAGTTTGTTATTCAGACACTTTATTATTTGGATTGGTATAAAAATGAGTATAACTGATTTAAATAATAAATATAACATGTTAATGATTCTATATATATGATATAAAATCCAATTACATATGATTTCACCATCAATATAATGATATTTCTGCTCGTGCGTACGTACAGATTACCGTCTCCACGAACGCGATGAGATTCATTCCCCATCATAATCATTCAAGAATAATTTTAATTTTATGATTAAAAATAATTTTTATGAGCATAATATAATTCTATATATGAATAAAATACATTCTATCCATAACAAACATGACTTTTGAAACCTATAATGTAAAGGAAAAAAAGTCAGTTAACACCCGAAACGATGATACTACTAAATCATTATTAAAAAAGAAATATTATAAGATCATATATAATATCATATTTATGTATATGATTCTTTTATAATTTAATAACAATTTATTTACATTTATACAAGAGTTTAACATACCATCGACCAAGGAAAAGTACAAGGTAAGGGTTAATTTCACAATCTCTTTATTATCCGAGGTGGTTTTTACGTAAGTATCTACTGGGACCTCTTGATCATCCACATCCATGTTCCTTAAAAATGTATTTCAAATAATTTTTACAATTTAATAGACCGTGGGTTAATTTCATTTACACCCTTTTTTGACTTTTTTTAAAATGGTTTGAAAGGAATATTTCTATCGTTTTCCAAACATGGTATTTTATGACCTTTTCAACAAAATTAAGGTAAGAATGTCTTTTATTAACTCATATATCAGGTGTGGCTATTTTCCAACATTATATCATTGATGAATCTTCCCACACAATCTTATAAGAGTATTTTAAAAATAAATATTTTCTTTTATAATTATGTGATTTTTAAATGATTTCAAAAAAGAAAGTGGTTTTTATTTCAAATAGATTTCATTTCATCTATGTCAACATCCTTTGATGGATTTTAAACATGTTTGAAGTTGATTTATTATGATACAAATCTTCCATATTGTATTGATAGTTTTGTGATATGTTTTACTGTGGATGTGTTATTTTAACACCATTCTTGGTTTAGAGATAAAGTATTGACATTTTGTATGCTAGTTTTCATATGAATGTTAATGTTATGTTTAAAAATTTTAATATGAGGAATACATTGGACTTAGTAAGTGATGGGTGGAGCCTTCTATAGCACATAGATTCATTAGTAGGTATCATGAGACAAACTAGTGTCTAGGAACAAGGCCTTGACAAAATCTTATTTTTATTCTTGGCACAAGGCCTGGACTATGCGGTTATGAAGTCTTGCATTATGCATTCCATCATTATGAAAGTGGGTATTATTATTGCATGTGATTATTCGACTAGTATAATATCCATGTGAATAAGTAAATGTAATTATTTGAATTTATCTTTTCCATATTATTGTGATGTTTAAGTTTAAAAGGATTTTGTTTTTGTTTTATACATTACCTTAAATGGTTATGCTTATTTATGAATGTTTCCACTATATTGTAATCCTTACTATGAATCTTAGCTCGCCCCTTTCTATGATTTATTTTTCCCAGGGTGTGAAGAAATATTTTATTGTTGAACTACAGGGATAGGATAAGGATATAATTGTGGTCAATGGGGATAAAAATTTGTTGATGTTTTTATTTCATGATGTGATTTAAAACTTATGAATGTATCTAGTACTTCCAAGGCTACCAAATTGATCAGTCTTTTGGGACATTATTCCTTATATCATGAAAATGTTATGTAATAATGCACTGACTCTGGTTAACAGGGTTCTGGGCATTAAATTTATACTTCTTGACCACCTGTTATATCACTATTTTGGTTATGATGCACTATTTTTGATGAACAATACACTTGGTTAAAAAAATAGTGATATGATGTATCAAAAGTTGTAATAATTAGTCTGCACAATATTGAAAGTATAATAATTTACTTAGAATAGGTGTAATAAAGAACACCATAATGAAATTAATTTTTTTTACATTAATATATGTGTGTGAAATTTTTAGATTCAAACTACTTTTATAAGTTTTACAATGATTATTTTTAGTTCATATATGTTTTAGAGTCAAAAAAATGTGTTGGAAAAATTCAAGGTAACCAGGAAGTTTAGATGGATAGTCAAGGAGTAGTAAATTATTTGAGGGGTTATCAAATAAAACAAATAAAATTTTAGATGGTGACATACAAGATTGAAATCATGGTTCAGATAAGGGGATATTGATTACATACCTCTAGTGTTTATCGACCACAATATCAAAAAAAATATTAATTACTCAAAAATAATTTATAAATAGTGGATCCTATTGAAAAAATACAAGTGAATATTTTTTTATTTTTTAGTTTATTAGAAAAATGGAAGATAATATTTGGATATGAATATTAAAGGAAAATGTTTTATAGTCAATATAATTAATGAAGCTAATTCAGTTATTAGAAGATATTAGGTTTTCTATAGAGATTAGAAAATTCAAGGTGATTCTAGAAAATTATTGACGTACATATGGAGTTCCAATAGTAAAAAATATGATATGTGTAATGATACAATAAAAAATGATTAATAATTAATATTATTGTATTTTTTCATGTTATATTAATAAAACCCCAATAAATATTTTTTTCATTTTTTATAGATGAAGGCTAACAAAAACCATTCAAATGAAACATATTGATATTGTGAAATAATAGTATAGAGTTTCATGATGTTTTAAGGGAGTTATGTTTTGGTTGGAGAGAGAAAAACTATGTTGTGGATGTATCTACTTTATCATTGTTTTCCATATGGTTTGTTAAATATATATGGAACAATGATGGTGGTAAAATGACAATACTTTTATGTTGATTTTAAAAATTATAATTGTAAAACACATTATGGTTCACCATGTAGATGAGTATCTATTTTTTGATCTAAAAAAATCCATGTTGAAAATATAGTACATTGTGGTTAATTTGTATTTTTAAGGATTATATTGATATAGTTTCTCATTTTCTGTGACATGAAAAATGAAACCATTTCATGATGTTTTTAAATGTTTTAATTTTATTTTACATAAAATATGTGTAATATGTTTAGTTTATCATGCTCTGAAGACTAAACAAGGAAATTATTTTTGAGTATGTTACTAGATTTCTGTTGATGAAATAGATCGATAATATAGTGATGAATATGAAATGTTTTATACCTAATAAGAAATTAAAATTACTAAAACATATAACTAACTACATGGATGGTGATTTTTAAGGAATAGTTTTCTGAAGAAATGGTTGACCAAAAGATCCATGTAATATCATGGAAGATCATTGTAGAAAATAAAATATATACATCTCATTAAAATGATAAAATTTAAGGATTTTAATAATATAATTTTCATAGAGTTTAATTATTATTTTGATTTTTGACCTATTATTATTCTGGGAGTAAATATTTAAACAAATATTAAGATATGAGAGATAAATTTTTATATTTGACTTCATTTCACATAAAAAGAAACAAATTAAAAAAATATTCAACAGGAAATAAAAACAATGAGATTTTCATGATCATTGTAATATTTTTACAAAGTATTAAGAAGAATATACTGATCATTAAAATAATTATGATGAATATCAATTATATACCAAAAATTGTGTAATTATTATCAGTTGTTTGATATGTCTTTACTTCTAATTTATAGAGAAACATTTATGTGAATATAAAAGTGTGGTTTCAAAATTGAATCATTATATACTAAAAGGGATAGTGAATAACCATTAAAAAATGTAACAAGTAATGAACAAAGTAAATTAATTTTATTCTCACAAAATTATTATATGATCCATATATTTATTCCAATATTGGTAAACCATGTAAAATTTCTTATCTCAAGTTATTTAATACTTTCATAAATATAGAACAAGAGATAATTTCTCAAACTAAATGATAGAATATGATTTTTTAAAGTATGGATATAGTTAGAATACCTTGATTTATTCCCATTCATGGCATATTACCTGATGGTTCTAATAAGTGATATTGAAGCTAAACGTTCATTATCTGATGGTGTGTTGTCTATTTAGTGACTATAGAAGTAATACATAACCATAACAACGTTGTGATCATAATTGGATTGTGAATTATAGAAGTATAATATGTAAAAAAAATCTAATGCCTTAAAATATATGTGCACATCATTGGAAGTAGTGGTAAAGTCACCCCATAATCCGTCATAAAAACTGAGTACAATACTGAATTGGTGAAAATTACTATGGAACTATAGTATTACCCTATAATTGTAGCAGTGCAAGAACTATATCCCAATGATGTTGTAGTAATAGTTATATTTATCGCAAATGGGGTTCTAGGCACCATTATAGCCCCTCGATCCATTGGGGATTTATGACAACACTATACTTCAAGTAAAATGGCCTTCAAGCATTCATACCATCATTTGAGGTCCTCCAGGATATCTGGAGCATCCTTTATCAACTTATACAACAATTAAATGGTTTTCAATTTCCAATATATAGGTAGGATTATCATTTGATTGACTGATGACTGGATGGAGTGAATAGATTCCAAATCACACATAAATCCTTATAATAAGGTGGATATGTAAGGATTTCATTGCATCATTAGATAATTAGGCTAGGTGATATTAGGATGACGAGAGAGGCTAGAAGAGATTAATTCATGTTCTCCTTGTCCTTTTTCCATGAATTATGGGGAAAATATATACATGCTAAATCTCATTCTATGTTATCCAGAAACTCCTTATACATTTTGAATAATGATGTTCTCTCTTCGGTCAAATAAGATTCATCACTTGTGGTCTAGTTCTCAGTGGGTCGAACTCCCTATCACTAGAGTTTCTAAAATAATATCAGATCATGAAAAACTTGTTTCACCATGATACAAAGATCCTTCACACCATTAATGAGGGGAATATTGAATCTAATATTATTTCTTTTAAAGGTAAATATATCTACAAACATACTATTTACTATAACAATGGTTCTTTACCTTTATATTGTACGCCCATTCTATTTGGGTATTCCCTTAGGTGACTATTTCAAACTTGATTAATCTATTTTCATTCTAATTATCTTTCCTTAATAAAAAGTTCAAATAGTTAGTCAGTATTTTGGGGATATTAAGAAATGTGAGGGTTTCCTCCAAACATAGTTTAAAATATGTATTATCTAGAATATAAAAGAAAATAGGGTTCGAAGTAAGATGTTTACACCACCATAATATTTGGTATTGTAGTCATAATGTAATATGGAACACTCAATGAAATGGTTATCAAATAGTTTGATTCTAAACCCAATAGAAGAAATTATTTCATTTGAGTTATATCCCACACTATGTACCAAAAAGTGATTTAATATAAGTTCTTGATAGATATAAGATAGAATAATTTAATATCTATATAGAAAATTTAATAGTAAAGGAATTTAGTGATTGTATTTTTTTTATAAAATTGAAATATCTATGTATTCTCCTGATAAATAATATTGATTCATTTATAAGTCAAATAAACGTATTTTTTGGGGACATGGATAGACTTGGTGAGACACTAAATGAGGTGAATAATTTGAATGGTATCCTATGAATGATACCTAATCATTTAAATCAAATAGCTTTAATGACTATGAAATTAAATCCCAAGAAATTATCTTTAGATAATTTTTGACGAATCATTTTTCCATAATAGATGAAGATGATGTGATTCCAATATTTTCATCAAATCAAAAAAGGGGATAATAAAGATTAAGTGGAAGAATCCAATCAAATTCATTCAAAATGGAATATTTTCCACCTTTCTGTAATGTTTCTATATGTTTTAAGGTGTTTATGAGGGTGACATATTAAGGAAAAAATATAGAATGTATGTAAAGTGTAATACGAACACAAATTAGAATTTATTTAGAAATAAGATGTTACTATGATTGGAAAATGATATCATATAAGAATGAAAAGAATAAAATATAGATAATTTCTATGATATAAATGAAGAAGTATTTTTAGATATTTTAAAAAAATTAAAAATTCATAAGGGTAGTGAATAAGATTAATATATAGTTGATAGAGTTATAAAAAAATTGAGTTGTAGGCTTCACTTGTATAGATTAATTTTTAGAGAGAGATAAAAATGAAATAAAATTCCGTGGAATGTGATTTAAAAATATATATAAAGATTAATAAAACAAGAATTATGAGTTTAAGGATGAAATTCTAAAACTAAAATTTAAAAATCTAGAGGAAATAGATAAGAGAGTTGATAATAACATCAATGTTGGAGAGGAATATTGAATCATTCATTGTATGACTTCCTTTGTAATAGAAAACCTGAAACTTATAACTTAACCCAATATAATTTTTTTTGACATAAGAAAAATTAATGATGATCATTAAATATTTGTGTGTCCTTAGATAATATTAGGTAGTTAGATCAATTATGAAATTAAAAAGGTAAAAAAATATACATAAGAACCATTATAATTTCATAATTATTGTATCCAAAACATTCTTCACAACATGAAGATAATGTAGTTTTAGGGATTTATACTAAAAAAATCTATCAAGGTTGAAGCAATTAAAAATTTTAATAACCAATAAAAGAATATATAATTGGGTGAGACCCAAAATGACCTGATTCTATAGAAGAAGAAACTAAATAATAAAATGAAAATTAGTTGTTATTTTTATGGAATGAGAGGAAACACATAAAATTAATTATATATAGAAAAAATTATTTAAAGGAACTAATATAATGAAGATATATGATATTATTTTATCATTAACATTATGGTTTTCACATATAAGTTTTTAGTGCATATTTTATGATCACAAATCCTTGTATTTATCATTATAGAAGATAATGATGTGTCTATGAAGATAAAAATTTATGTAAATACAAAAATATTGTGGTTATCTAATATATTATAAATTTTTAAAAAATATTTCTAGTTTAGATGATAATGATTATCCATTATATCTCAAATAATAATTTTATTATAAAACATAATTATGTGTGAAACCATCATATTTGGATGAAGAATAAGGGAGTTGAAAATGATGTAATGTTAAATATTTCTCTAAATGTAATAGAGTGAGTCAACGTTTTTATTATTAATAGAGTGTGAACATCCCACCTAATGAGAAACAATTATCTATTGAATAAGATGAAATTAAATAAGTCATGAGTGGTGAGATTTGTGAATTATAAGGATTGATAAAAATTTTCTTGGAAAAATCTGTAATCAACGGAATATTCATGATAATGATATTTGTATTTATAACAGACATACATAATTACAATTTAAAAAGAGTAATATAAATATGTGATGAATGATATGAAACTAATTTTACCAATAGGAGATATAATGAAGAGGAAAAATATGGGGTAACAATCATGATAGAAATCTAAATAATAGGGGATCTATACCATGAGAGTATATAAGAAGATATTTTTCTCTTTCTAAGAAAGAAAAAAATGTATTATTGTACAAATTAATTATACATTTGAGCCAAAATCCATAGAATAGTTGTTGAACAACGATTCTATTAAGTATATGGTTAAAATTAATTGGTTTCAATAGTATGAAATTATCCTTGATGATAAATAACAAATTCAAGGTGTTTATTCATAACACATTATCAAATGTTGTTTAATAATATGGTTAGGTGGATTTTTTAAAATAAAATTATTGAAAAATTAATGGCATAAATTTTATTAATAGACATGTAAAATATTAGCTATATAAATATAGGATATAAAATCACGTATCAATGGTAAAAGATAAAAAAATAGAGATAAGAAACCATGTGATAAACCAGGATTTATCAATTCTTCTTGAAAAAAACTATTGGGGATTATTTGAAAAGAAGCAGCATTAACAGTGGTCCCAATAAGAAATATACATTTTTTAATCTCAAATAATTAATGTCTGTATATGATATTTGGTGTGGAAATAAATCAACATTAAAATACTTGATAATATTTTTAACTCAATGTTTTATTTTTTACAATTATAAGAACCTCAATAATTTTATATATCGAGGTAATGGAAGTAAATTTCATGGAAACTCAACTATGATTAAGTAATAACAATTCTATAAAAAAATTTAATAATAATTAAAAGTTATGGAATTACAACTTTTTAAGATGAGTTATTTTTAAAATATTCATGCAATGAAATTCATAATCAAATGGTTGATAAATTGTGTAGTTTTTGGGTTGAATATATAGGGAGATGATGATTTATTGAAAAAAAACCAAGGATAATGATATTGTAGTTTCTAGTTTTTCATCTCACAAGAAAAAAACAATAATTCTTAAAATCAATTAATAAAATATTATTGGATATAAAACTACTCATGTGAAAACATGATTTAGGGAGTTTATACAAAAAATTAACATATTAACTCTTATAAATCCAATGTTTATTGATAAGGTTACTCCATCATAAACTATTTTTTAATTTTTTACATTAGAAAACTTAGGTTTAGTGGGTTCCTTAAAAATTTTAAAAAAAACTACCCCAAAAAATTTTCTAATAGAATACAACACAATATTTAGGAACAAATACATACCCAAAAAATTGATTTTACAATTTCAAATTTCAAAAAATCATGCATCAATGCCTATGAACATGAACTTAATGGACCCCAGGACACCCTGAGAGGAGAGGGGTGAATCAGGGTGACAACTTTTTATTTTAATGTGATGGATCTTGTTCCCACGTTGGTATGAACTTGTTGAACATGTAAGATGAAAATGATCAGAAAGCAAACATTCACATGTTCAGAGAAGACACAACACTTTTTATATGGTTCACCACTAAGGGCTACGTCCATAATTCTGGTCTTCACGAATTCCAAACCATTAAGCCACTCTTCACGAAATTCATGCCAATTCCATATTTAATTATGCTCTTCATGGAAATCCAATTTTGGCGATGCTCACCAACTTCCAAATTTTGGACTCCAAAAATTTGGCAAACACTGGGAAACGGCGCCACCTTCAAAATTATTGTCTGCTTGAACTGTATGATCTCTTTTCTGGTACACGTTTCGAACTTCCATAGAGTATTGACAACAAACACAAACCATACTCCAAATCATGCATAGAATTCCATGGTTCCAACATAACTTTCTTGAGCTACATAGGTTGGCATGAAATACGTCCCATTTCATCACCTGTTATTCTAGTGAGTACAACCCTCCATAATTTGGACCACCGCCACTAATATAAAAATCCAAAACCATTGTAAACTAGTAACCTCCTCAATAAAACTAAATTCTCTATCACTAGAACCACGAAAATAGGTCCATCTGATCCACATGATCATGTTATCCTTGGTTTTTTATATGCAATTTTTGGAAAAATATTTATTTAAATAATACCAGGTTAATTTTTTTTTAATTCAATTTTAGAAAAGGGGCATCAGCCTTGTTGCCTTTGGGATTTAGTCCAAAGGTGAAAAGGCTAATGTCTCATTTTAGATTTTTAAAGAAAATAAGAAAATAAAAAAAATAAAAATTAAATATATTTTTATTTTTGGGTATATATATATATATTATAATTATTATTTTAGACATATGCCCATTAATATTTTAAATTGAAAATGTTATGTTTTTATGAAATAAATTTTCATACATGTATCTTATCATAGGTTTTTTATATTTAAGTTTTTTATTTTCAATTATGTTTTATATGTTGTTTCTATTTGTCAAATATCATTTAGATTGTTTTTGAGTTTTAAAAGTTATATGCTTTTAAAGTCACCTACATGTAATAGAATAATGTTTCAATTTGGCGGAATTAAATTATATATCTAATGATGTATAAATACAATCTAAATGAAATTTGGTGCACTTATTGAACATAGAAAAATAACTAAAAATAAAAGGCATTTGGTTAAAAAATTGAATGAAAAGTACTTTTAGTGCATTAGTTTATTACTATTTTAAACCATTAAATTTTTATTTGTTGTTTTTTTTTCAGTATTTCCATTTTAAATTACTTATTATATTTTTAGTTAGTGTTCTAAATTTTATTTTGATTTTAATTATAATATATTTTTTGTGCATTTATTTTTCACTATATAAATATTATATATTTAATATATAATATTTGTGTCATATAAATTTTCTTCTTTTAATTATAGTTATTATTTTTTCATCAAACATTTAGATGTTTAGATTGTGTTTTGTGTTTTATTTATACTGTTGTTATATTTTATATTTTATAATCCATTAAAATTACATACTTAAATTTTATGAAGTTTTCTTATTTTTCTAGAATTCGACTTTCAAGGCACATAAAATATAAGATATAATTAAAATATAAATGAAAATTTTAAAAATGAATAAACATTTAAAAATAGGTTATTGTAAAAATAGTTTTATAATTTTAATAATGAAACTATACAGAGGATAGAAAACTTTGTTTTTTTAAATACTTTAATTCAATAGCACACATATAAATAAATTAGTATAATCACTATCTATGATGAGGTTTCGTCCAAAAATTAGGTGTGAAAATGGGATTCTTGAATTGAGATTACCAACCTCTGTGTTGAGGTGGAGCATTATGAGTTTGAGAGGGCATTTCCTCAGGCACTGGAACCTTGAATGTCAGATGCTCTAGATTTGACTCATCGGTAAGAGGTTTCAACAATATGTCATCATGTGTACATGGTCCTACTCCCACTGAGTATGTATAAGTACCTACCATCATCTCATGGGGGACTATAATTCTTATAAATTCTTATGAACGAATGGTAGAGTCATTGAAAATGACCCTTGATAGAAGCTTGGATCTTCTATACCCAGAAAACAAATGTAGATATCTTGACAACACAACCGGATCCCATGCCTCCTGATGTATTTCCCCAAGAGACGGATGCTCGACTTCTTGAGGGGTGACCTATTCCTATGGAATGGTTGAGGCCTCAAATGCTGAATGACATGGTCTATGTTGTCATCATTATAGTTCCCCAACATCTGCAGCTGCTGGAGGAGGTTCTTGAGCAAGAACCTCCACTCCCTCATTAAGAACAACATCTCCCTAGGTTGGATGATAAATGATACTATCATGTATAACATGATATGATGGAACATCTTATGCACTATAGTATGGTACGATGCCTATCTAAAACCCCCCTCCTCAGGTAGATCATAAATATGAATAATATTCTATATTCAAGTATGCAGTAAAGAGATTCAAATTAAATTAAAAAAATACCAAATGGAAATGTATTAATTTACAAGGTCCTAGAGCCCTCTATTTTGTGGAGTAAAATACACTATATAATTCTACCTAAACCATGTATCATACTCGATATTATCTACTATAGAGAATCACATATTCAATATACCCTCGATATTATATGATGTTTGCCTAATCCCGAGGTTCATATACTCAACATGTTATCGACACCAGACGACATCTTGTCCCCCTGTCGTCTTTTTGGAATGAGGTGCTGCTGATTATATAGTTGTAAATTGAAAAGATACACAATTCAATACTAATACATGACTCTATCAGGATGGTGTAACTCAAGAATATGAATGTGGATAAGAGGAACTACAACCATTGAATCTTGAATTCCAATAGTGCAGTATGTGGGAAGTGGGTCAAATAGATCCTAATATGATATCCACACAATATAAAATGAAATGTGGGATTTCATAAAAATATTACTAAAAAAAATTAAATAATATTATGAAATTTATTATTCAAGGAAATACTTTATATACTTACATCGGTGGTTACTATATTTTCCAAGATGAGATTATATGTACCAATGTTGTTCCTTGATGTACTGAAAAAAGTGTTTCTCTTGAATCCACCTATAACGTGCAAAATATAAAGAGATAACAAATAAAAAATTAAATTTAACAACTCATAGTAGCAATAGGAAAAAATAAATATGACTGATCATAAAAGTTTCCACATTGAGAATCAAGCAACACATATATATGAAGCTCTAAACCAAAAATAATAGGGGAGAGGAGAGAGATGTTCTCCCAAGAACACATCTAAATAAGGATGAAAATCCCCCAATATCAATGAAATCTGATTGGAATACCATGCATAATACTCAGTAAGTGCATGACGAGAAAGAAGATCACCAATTGTAACTCCCTTTCATGTCAAAATCCTCCAGTAGCCCAACATACATCATGTTCATGTGCATACTAGAGTGATCAGTGCACAATGTACGTCCAATGATCTTCAAGATATATGCACATTCATGACACAAGATAGTATACTCCCTAGTATCAGTGGGTAACTGGTAAAAGTGAATCTCAAGACACCTCATAAATATGGACCCACCATCTATAACATCATCATCACCCACAATGTAATCACCTCAATATTTCTATAGAACATCATAGCCGTCTCCATGGGTGGGTCCTATAACATCATCCCCCCAGATAGAAAGACAAAGCATAACTCCCCCATTTTCAAGGATGATGGTCGTCTCTCCCTCCGGAAAATTAAATGTGTGTCTCTCCGGTCTCAATCTATCGGTGATAGCATCAAGGAGGTGATGAAAAATAAATGTAAAATCAGATAAAATAATTCCATAGAATCCATCATGGTATAGATAAGGTATAGTAGAATATAGAGGTAGAATACTATGATAATAGTGTTTTCTACACATCTTAATCAATTAAACCTCATTTACGGCTATCATGTCACCAGAAACATGGTTATACATCTTGATTAGTATCATATTATCCTCCATCCCTATGTATAAAAATGAAATGTGTCTTCAGTGTAATAATTAAATATAATTTTATGGTTATTAGAATGTTCTTTCTGGTATAATGTAAGGTGTAACATGTTTATTCAAATTTTCATGATGTTTATATTACCAAATGTAAAGGGTGTGTCTTCATGTTTCTCAAATCTTATTTCAAAAATGGTTTTATATATGGTTATACCTTGTAAGGTGTTCTTTTTTCATTGGAAATGTTTAATTTGTGAAATAAATTATGACTTATGCCCTCAATATTTTACTTGATCCATGTTTGGGAATTGTTTTGGATTGTCATGTTTATTTAATAAATGAAAACAAAAGGTATATTAAAGGATTAATTGATTTTGGTTTATTTTCAAGTGGTTATGTTTTGAATTTTTTCAAACTAGTTTATCGATTTTCATAGATAAAAGACATAAAGGTATTCTTAGTGGTATCCTAGTGGGAGTACTTACCCACACCCTACATGGGCCCTTATTATGTATTGGCATATTTCATTTTACCATTGTCATTTATTGAAGTCAAGTTTTCCCCTATTCTTATTAGAATAGAGTAATGTTTTTAAAGGGGTTTTACATTAGAAATACATGTTTTCACACATGGGTTTTATTGATTAGACCCAATTTAGGGATTAATGTTTTTTTCGATTTCTAGCACAGATAATAATAAGTTGCATCATAGTTTTTATGAATTTTAATTTATGTATTATTTCTAAATGATTGTATATTCCATGATTATTTTCTCACTTTCTTATTTTATGGTGTTTCTGGGGATAGTTTGGTTATTATTTCATATCATCTAACATGTAATTGGCACATTACTTATAATTTGAATTTGAAAAAATTATTATTATTTGATATTAAAAGTATTCATAAATTTCAAAAAATTATAAAAATGATAGATTTTATATTAACACAATGTTATTGATAATATGAAAAGTTCATGTTAGAGACAATACATCATTGTAGATTAGAGTGTGAACTCAATCTAGAAATGTTATGGAATTTTTTATTATTATGAACTTGGTGATCATATATGTTGCTTCTCAAATGGTTCACATGTCTTTGAGTTCAATCCATCTCATTCCGCATATTTCTGGACTTTGGTCTCCATTACTATCACAACCTGTTGATTTTATGTTTTGATATTGGATGGTATTTGGGTATTGGGAAATTTTAAAACTCTCCAATAGGTGTCTACGGTGTAGCATGATAGTTAGAAACGATGTATAGCTATTAAGTTAGATCAACATATGCTTCTCTTGATATGTGCACAGGAACATGTCGCAATGGCATGTGTGCATTAAAATAACAATGCTTAAAAGATTCCATATTGACAATGATTCACATCCAATAATGCCACCAATACTCAACCGCTTCTATTTTTTGATGAGTTATAAGCACTCTTAAACATAAAATTTATACTCTTTATGGTAGAAAAGGCACACTCAATAATCATATTGATTCATCAATGTTCTTTTCAATCTCTCATTGATTGTTTCTTCTGTACCATAACCCTAGATGAATCAAATCTATGGTTTTTTTATATATCAAATAAATAATTGAAGAAATGACTAAATGTCACCCAAACTAGGAATGTTAGAGGTAACTTGAAAAGCCCCTAATTTTGGTTATGTTTTATTATCTCATCCCCCATCATATTCCAATGTCCATTTTTCTTTTGGAATCTGCAAAATATTATTATACACTCCCTGATTGGCCCTGTGGATTTCTTTAAAGATTGTTTAGACCTTCATCAATCAAGATCATATGATACATAGTTATGATCATATTTCACATAAATTAATTAGGTTATTATTTTCAAATAGTAAAAAATAATAATGAAATTACATACCAAGCCTTTTGATTTCCTTCTCTATAGGTTCATTATATAATTTTTTTCTTACATTGATAAAAATGAGTTTCATGAAACAATAATTATGTGAATTTAGGGGTCTCCATATATCAGGATCTTGATTGATTTCGTCATTAATTTCCTGATGATGATTAGATGTCAAACAGACACCACAAATGCACATGAAATGGTTTATGATATAAACCAAAAACCAACTGGATTGTTCGTAATTTTCCTTCTCCCCAATGGAAAATTCAAGCATCAGTGGTGAAGATTTTTCATCTTGGGTTTCTAGATTCAATAATATACCCATGTGTTTTCCATATAGAAATTTTCCATTAGTCATATGAACTATTTTAAAAAAATGAAATTTAGAAATATTAGGGATGAATACCAAGAACAACCAACAAAATTTGACATGATATGGATAAATTTTGTTATCTTGAGACACATGTTTATTCATATCAAGATAGAATACAACTTTTCCATTTTGTCTCATAATGGCTTGAAATTTTCGAAACACTCGATATGCTTCATCTTAATCACCAAAGACCTTGAAATTTACCTTTCATTTCTCTATCTATGCCTTATTATTGGAAATCATATAACCAAAAGATAGTTGTATCTTGTCTTGATGATGGGGTATGGGAAAATATTAGAAGGCCAAAATTATCACAACGATCATAGAGGACATAAATTGAACATTCAATGGACTTATTATCTTGTGTTAGGTTTGGCTGAACGGATGTATGATCTACCAAAATATTCAAAATTCTCCAACTTCCAAATGTAATTACAATAATTCACCTTAATTAAAATCTAAAATCACGAGAATATTTATCACATTATATGATGTATTTTGTATAGCTTGATTATAGGAATAAATATCTATATTGTCTCTCAATGTGAAATATTTTTAGTATATTTTTAAATGTATATTTACTTAGAAAATCCATTCCAACGTATAATTTTTTTTCTAGCTCACTAAAAATATCCTCTACAACTCCTAGAAACTTAGGTGTAGGTGAGATGAAATTTTATCAATATTCAAGAAAATGTATCATTGCTTTCGACCATATTATGAAGAGTGGTGGATGATTTTTATGGGTCAAGACGATGGTACAACTACTATAATTTTAAAAACTTCCTCCCCACCTTTGTATCTTCCTCCTAAAGAGAATTATTTTCTCCATCTGTTCCATCATTAGAAAATTACTCATGATAAACAATATCTATAAGTATATTCGGGTGATCATAAAATTTATCATCTCTAGCATAATAGGGAATAACCTCATTTTCATAGGATATAACATTATCCAACACGATTTTGTGTCTATACCATTGTAAAATTGTGAATTTTTATTTTACACTAGAAATATCATCATATAACTCCATCATGGAACCATCTAAATGTTGGAAAAATAAAGTTGTTTCTTGGAATAAGTGCTCATCATTATCCAATGGACATGATATATGCCATAGAATAGGTGGGAATTGAAAATTTGTATAGATAATAGACTTGATCTCTTGTTAGGTTCCAATATTTAAACAATCACAAATTCTTTATTGATGTTCTCAAAGGGCTACACATTCATATTTCAAAACAATTATTGTTGTTTTAGTACTATAATAATCGTTTTTCTCATTTTGAGTAACCTACTTGTTGCAGTAGACATACGTAAAATTAGTTTACATGTGAAAAATGATTTTTTCAGATTATGATATTGTAAATAATATTGACAATGGGGGTTAACATATAATCTTTATTATAATGAAATTCTAAAACATATATTTATATTGTAAAATATGGAACTAATGTTTCATAATATAAATTTTAATCCTCCAAAAGGCATGTTCAATAGTTTATAATGAAAATATGAATCATCTGATGAATATCCCCAAGGATTTTAAAATCAGTTGTCCAACAAGGCCCATTGTTGGGAACCATTTCCTGACTGAGAGTAGAACAATATGGTGTTTTATGGGTTTACCCATAGTTACATCTGTTTCATAGCCACATCTACTTGTAGTATTCGTACAGGGATTTCATTTCTTAAATAACCCCAAAATCATTATTTTACTATCATTTTAGAATATATTATTATATCTTAAAAGAAGAAATCCTTGTTTCTTAGTAAAATTTTTAATCTTATAAAATAAATATTCATTACTTTATAGAAAAAATATTAATCATATAAAACATATCCCCCCTGGTAGTGTAAAACCAGAAGTGCCGCAAGGCCCGTTGTCCTATACTAGTTCTTGATTGAGTCTAGCTTAGTGTAGTTTTTTTCACATTCTACCCATAGGTACATATGTTCCAAAGCCTCATCCACTTGTAGTATATAGACATGGATTTCATTACTTACATAACCACATAATATTTATAAAACAATTTTTTTAAAATGTCTATTTATATCCTAAAAGATATAAATGATGTTTCTTAGAACAATTTTGAATCATCCAAAAGGTATGTACAATGGTTTATAAAGAGATTTTGAATCATGATAAACATATACATCAAGAGTATCAACCCAGGAGTTCAATAATGTATCAGTCATCAAAATTGTGGGAGTAACAAATCATATGTTTAATTGGGCCTCTTTTTCATCCATTTTTCTATCTTTGATTCAATTTTAATTACATGTTAGTACATAGTTAATAAATAGTTATACTTTATGTAATTATTAGTTAATAGTTCTATAATCATTAATTAATATTTAGTTAATCATATGTTAATAATTAGATGATAATTAGTTAGGAATTAGTTAATACTATATTAATTATACCCTAATCATTCCTTAATCACTTGTTAATAATTACATAATTAATAGATATCAATTAATTAATTTATTGATAATTAATGGTTAAAAATTAGGAAATTACTTGTTAATCATTAGTTAATAAAATGTTAACTAATATCTAATCATTACATAATAAATTGTTAATATTATATTAATTATACCATAATCCTTCCTTAATCACTAGTTAATCATTACTTAATTAATAGATATCAAGTGGTTTCTATATACCTAATTAATAATTAATTTTTAAGTAATTGTTATTTTATAATTCATTAATAACAATTTAATCATATTTTAATCATTAGATATTCCTTAGTTAATCATTATTTAATCCTATATTAATTTTTACTTAATAATTTATTAATCATGTATTAACTATTAGCTAATTAATATATATCAAGTAGTTACATTATAGATAATTAATAGTTAATCATAGAGTAATTATTACTTAATCATTCTTTAATCATTCATTAATCATCATATAACCATATATTAATCATTAGGTACTCATTATGAAATCCTACATTAATTATGCCTTAATCATTTCTCAATCACTAGATAATGATTTCTTAATTAATAGACTACAAGTAGCTAGTTTAATTCTAATTAAAATTTAATCATTAAGTAATTGTTAGTTAATCATTAAAAATACATTGGTTAATAATTATTTAATCATATGTTAATCATTATCTAATCATTAGTTAAGAATTATTTAATCATGTAGTAATTATGACTTAATCATTCCTTAATTACAAGTTAATAATTACTTAATTAATAGATATCATGTACTTACTATATAGATAATTTGTAGTTAATAATTAATTTATTATTAGTAAATCATTCATTATTCATTATTTAATCATATGTCAAGCATTATCTATTCATTAGATAAGAATTAGTTAATCCTATATTAATTATTCCTTAATCATTCATTAATCAGTAATTAATCATTACATAATTTATAGATATAAAATAGTTAATTTATATCTATTTTTGGATAATTTAATGTTTATCGTTATGTAATTATTAGTTATTCATTCTATACTCAGCCGTTAATCATATTTCATTCATTAGTTAATAATTAGCTAATATTATATAAGTGTAATATAATCTTATATTAATTATGCCTTAATCAGTTATTAATCACTAGTTAACCATATTCTATTCATTAGTTAATTATCTGTGAATCATCAGTTAAGAATTTATTAAGTGTCTAAGTGGAGTTCTCTCCCAAATCGTAGCGGATAGGGTTTCTCCAAGTTTTGTTATCCCCTTCCCCCTTTGGCCTGGCTTTGCTCATGGTTTCTTCACCTGATCCTAGTACAGTGAGGGCGTCGTCGCGCCTCGGGTGTTCGTCCTGACATGGTTCGCCCCATTTTTGTTGATGACGTGCGCTTGTCTTCCGGCTTCAGCGATGTTGCTAGGGTCCCTTTTTTTGCACAACCATAACAGCGGTTTGGCGGTGATGCTCAGTGTGCCATGCCCCCTTCCGTCAATGACGAGGATCGGTGTGCACTCAGCTTTGAGGAATATTTGTATCTTCCAGCTTCATTGGGTGTCTAGGGTTTCGCAGAGGTTTGGTGTTTGCTCCCCAGGCTTCTTCGGGAAGCATGGGTTTCCCTACTCATCTGGTGTGATCAGATGTGGGTCTCCCATCAAATCGGTAGTGCTTTGGAGGGGGAGGTATTGGGTTGCACCATCTCTAGGTTTTTCATGTTCTCTTTTTGGTATTCTATGATTTGGTATGCTATGATTTGTTTCATCTAGATAGATCCAGTTGGGTTCATTCTGGTTCGATCTCATTGGTTCTTCTCTTCCCTTTCTTGCTACCATTCTCATTATTGTGATTTTTCGAAACCTGGTAATGGTGCATCCGTTGATCTGATAGGAGAAGAATCATTTCCATAGCGGCACTTCTATTTCACAAAGACCCTGATCCCCTTATCGATGGTTCCCTCTTGATATAGGTTTTAGACACCCAGTCCCAGGTGGCAATGGAATGATCTCACGCCTCTTGGGTTTCCTTCTGTGCTTATGTGACTATGGTGGTTGGGGTGTTTGAGGACGGTAGCGGAGTTGGTCCAGGATGATCGTTGATGGTGGCACTTGGAATGGTCATTTAGGCATGGTGAATATTTTTGTTATTGTGAGGACTGTTGGTATAGGGAGGTACCTAGACTCGACCTGTTGATTAGGCACTAGAGGAGGTTTCAGAGCTTCTCTTCATTGTTGTGGTGTTTTTTTGGATTTTGATGTTTGAGAGAGTATGACGTTAGTCATCAGATCGGGCATGTGCTTTGACATAGGACACTTATTTTCTATTAATCCTTGTAACGGTGGAGGGATTTTCCTTGTTCATATGGTGGGGAGGGAAATCTTCGTTTTTTAGTTTGGTTAGAATAAATATATTACTAGTACAAATTATAAAATGTATTATCCAAATTCATAAATAAATAATAATATTCTAATACTTAAAATAACTATTATTTTTAAACTATATCTAACAAACTATACTACTAAGTAAATGACATATTTAAAACTAACTGAAAAAAATCAATTAAATGAATAAAGAACATTAAATTAAAAAAGAAAAAATAACACTAGTTGATGATTCAACAAATTTAGTAGTCCTTTTAGGCCACCAAAATCTTCATGCCCAACGGAAGATACACTAAGAATATTATTGAGATGGTGAGGGAGTGGAGATAGAGGAAGATGGTGTGTAATGAGTGAGGAAAAAGAAGAGTGTTGGGTACCTTCTATTAGGGGTTTGGGAAATGTGGCATCTTAGATACTTCCATGTGTCTTAATTTAAGATAAAAGATACATCACTAACACTTCCATTCAAGATAACCAAAACATGGCTTCTAATATACCTCCTTTCCACATTATAATTCAAATTTTTTAACATATTATTATTTAATAAATATTTTTCCAAAAGAAATATATGAAAATTAAATCATATTAACATCCTTTGTATAAGGTTGGTAGAATAGTTAAGGTAACAATAAAAAATAAAAAAACAGAAAATATATATCTGATAATAGGAAGTAAACACCATCACACACAATGCATTGAAAAGTGACCCAAACCAGGTGGAATTAAACCCCTGGGCAGAAGGGAAAAAATAGAATCGATAGAACTGAGAGAATCTAGAAAATGGAAGGTCGTTTTAAAAAGGATACTCAATATGAGAGTTGGGTTAAATCCATGAAACATGAGATGTAAAAAATTAACAAAATTTAGAAATGGAATATTTTTACAAGGTTAAAACAAAAGAAAAAAAATTCAATTCCTAATGGGATTTATAAAATAAATTGAATAAAGAAGTCCCAGTGGTTTAAAAAATGGATGAATTTTTTGGAATTGATACTCCTAAACTAAATTCATTATTCTTGATGGTATTTTTACTCACATGGAATGGTTAAAAACAATTCAATTATTATTTGTGATAGTTTTCGAATATGGTTCATGGAATTTGAAAATGATGTAAAGAGTACTTTTTAAAATGGAGTCGTTGATATAAAACTTCATTTTAAAAAAATGATATATTTATCATAATTAATGTTCATAATAAGTTTTTCCAAATAAAATTTTAGTTTTATGGATTAAATCAAGCACTAAAATCATCATTTTTAATGCACGATGTTTTTTTGAAATATCTTAGATTAAAATGTGGTGTAGTTGATCATAATATATATGAAACAATATTTACAGTGTCAAATAAATATCAATGAAAGGAGTTCACAAAGATCATTAAAATTGAGTTCTATATGACCATGATATGTGAGTTAACAATTTTATTTGGATTTTAGGCCATATACAGAATGAATTTAACATTTATTTCATAGTATAAATATTCATAAGAGGTCTTTAATTTTTTTTCATATAGTATAAAAATTAAATGATATTTTTTAAATTGGGAGAAGTTGTCAAAATATTATTTTTGATTGTTAATAAATGTTATAGAGTATTTTTAAATTATTGGATGTCTATTGGTACATAACAAGAACATGAATTTATATAGAATTTAAATATCTCAAGTAGAAATGTATCTAACTGATCCCTATAATATATACATGATAATGGTGAAAATAATACATCAATAAAATAATGTTATTAAAAATTTAGATTTTTTTATAGAGAAATAATGGAGGAGGTGTAATTGAGAATTGTAGATGCTAATAGGGAAATATTTTTAGATGATATAATTCTAGATTATAATGGTGTAATCGATCTTATAAGACAATATAACTGCTAGCTAATTAAATGAAACATTTCATCTTATTACGTGAAATCAAATATGAATACATGGACACTATGAAATATTTTAAAAAACTTTTATGGATAAAATGATTGTTTTAAAACATCATTGAATATGTATTTTATCCTATTGAAATAAAATTTTAAAACAAAAGTTCTATCATGTGAAGTAAAAATATGATATATAATTCGAGGATATGAACATTGAGCTGAAATATCCCCATATCAAGTAGAATATGGATACTTGATTTTGAAATTATAATACATGTCTATAAAAGATCAATTTTATGTTATTATGAAAAATACCCTGCAAAAGATGTGTTTTGAGAAGCATCAGTTTACTCTTGTTGTGTAATGATCCCCATTAACTAGATGGAGTAGATATAACACTCCACACCCTCTTTATTATTTTCTACATAGGTGTCAATAAAATTCTAAGGTTTCAACCAATCCCAAAATGTTTATCATCATTTTATATCACTAGTGCAATAGTATTATTCAAGAAGTATCATATTAAATAAATAATAAACAAGATATAGTATCAATAGGTTTATTTATTCTCTCAATTACAATAAAGATGTTAACTTTGGGGTTTTTTGAAATGGGGTAGTGATATCTCAATTCATAAGTGGTATAATTGATCAAGATAAACCATGAATCAAGGGAGATATATACCTAAACAGAAGAAATATTAGAATTATGTGACACTAAGGAAGATTATTGGATAAGTATTAATGATATTTAATTTATAATAATTTAATTATAATTTAAATTTAAAATATTATTATTTTATCCTTAATCTAAATATTATTACCATAATTCAGTAAAATTAATGAAATTTTATCATATTTTGAGTTTTTAAGTATTTAATAATAAATTTATAATAATCTATATCCGTATAGGTGAAAGAGAATAAAAACAATTTTAGATATATGCACTACATACTACTATAGTCATATGAAATGTATAGAGGATAACACAAGATCAAACATGGATATACCACACATTAATTACTAATAGAGATTTAAAATCCATTACAGTGCTTGGGGAAAAAACATGTACCTCACTTAAAACATACATCATTAGTTGGTAACATAGACACTATACTCCATATTAATTGTAAAACTACATGCCATGAACCACCTACACTTCCTACCATATCTTGTTAGAAGATAGATTTTAGTGAGATACGGTATGAGATTTAAGAAAAAATATCCATTTATAAAATTTATATTTTGTAATTTTATCATTAAAACGTGCTATACATATAGGTTATGGGTAATCTGACAAAAGTGGAGATAATGAAATTAGAGTTACTTCTATTTAATTATTTCTTTGGTCTTGTTTTTTTAATGTAATATTATTTTTCATTTATTTTTATTCCCATTATTTATTCTGATTACTTCAAAATACATTATAACCATGAGAAGGAATGATCCCAAACTAATCTTTATTTTTATATCAATGGCCATGAGATACTAAGAAGTTACGAATGGGTGGGAGGGCTTATGGAATTTTGAGGTAGTTTAATAAATTATTTTTTTATAATGTTAGTTGTAAGTATATTAGGTTAATTATTAGCACATTAGCAAATTTTCATAAAATGTAATTTTACCACTTCTATGAATTGAATTTAAAAATTCTAAGATACACAGTTGACATCAGTATGTAAAATGTGGTTCAATGGGATGAAAATTATTTTTGGTGAATAGAAACTTTTGAATTTTATTACGAGAGTTAAAAGTAAATAGGTTAATTAAAGATAAAAATGTTTTTATAATTACCACAACCCATTTTCTAATTCTATTGGATAAGTCAATTTTGACCAAAATCAACCTTAGAATAAAATATGATCCATTTCGAACCACTTTTATTATATTAGGACATTTATTATATTTTATTTAAATACGAGTTAAAAGTGCTAAATTCAAATTTTAATAACTAAACCATTATTAATATAGGGTTATACAAAATATTAATTAGATAATAAATATTATAATAAATATAAAAATATATTCTACATCATGGTATTTTATTTATAATTTATAGACATTAAATAATGAAATTTATTTAGGACATAATGATGATGCACTAAATACCTTATTAATAAAAAATTATAATAATTGATATTACAAATATCAAAATAAATGTAAATTTAGAATTTTGATGCATTAAATGAATTTTATAGGTTAATATGAAATGTTAGGTTAGATTCAATGAATTGTTTTCGAATTAATAAAGTAGTTATGACGTTCAAAAAAACCAAATACTAGATAGTGTCACAATTGACCTAAATGAGTTTTCAAAACAAATATTGTATTGTTAAAGGATATAATATTTATAAAACTATAATATTCATCCAAAGGACTTATATAAGTTATATATTCCATTAATGAACCACATTATATTATCTTGGATTTTTATAGTATGTTTATTAACCATTTATTAGAAAACTACAAGAATATATGGTAAAAGTTAAACTATTTAACTAAGAGGTACATCTAAAAGATAAGGTTAATATAGTGACATAAACGTTCCTAAAACCTATTTGTTGAGAGGTGTTTGACCTATCCCCATTTTATACATAAAATAAATACGTTTGGATCCATTAGAAACCATATATGATTGTAAAATAAAATACAATTTATAGCTTTTCCTAAAGTGACCCTCACCTCTCTTATAAAAGGGTATATCCCCTTCACTTAATTTCACACATCCAAATCCATTTGTCTTTGCCAAACCCTACACAAATATACTCCCAACTACCCTAAATTTAACCTATAGGCCATACATTGATCCAAAAGGCAACCTAAGGAGCCCTTTTGTTCAAATCAAAAGGAAGAAACCGAAGAAGAGGTAATTATTTCATCACCTCTTTCAAAGATCTTTTCTTCTTCCAATTCCCCGTAATTTTTTTCCATAATAAAGTAATAAATCCAATAAATTTTACATAATTTTATGGTATTATAAATATGGTACAATCATATTCATAATTATATTTGTCCTATGAATGACAATGTCACCATACGTGTATACGTACGGCTTACCATCTCCACCTCATGGTGTAACTTGTTATTCAACACTTCATTATTTGGATGGGTATAATAATGAGGATAATTTGTGTACATAATAAATATAACCGGTTAATTATTATATATATATAATATACTATCCAATTACAATGTATTTCACCATCAGAAGAATGATGTTGTCACTCATGTGTACGTACGACATACCGTCTTCACGACGTGATGAGATTTCGTTCCCCATCATGACCATTTAAGAATAATTTTCATATAGTGATAAACAATAATTTTTAATAACTTAATATCCTTCTATATATGAATCAAATACATCATATCCATAACAAACATGACTTACATAATAAAACATATAAAGCAAAAACAAATCAGTTAACACCCAAAACAATGATACTACTAAAATATTATTAACAAATAAATATTAGAAGATCATATATGATATCATATTTATGTTTGTGATTTTTTTATAATTAAATAACAATGATTTAACTATTATACAAGAGCTTAACATACCCTTGACTAAGGAAAAGTACAAGGTAAGGGTTAATATTATAATCTCTTTATTTTTGGAGGTTGTTTATATGTGAGTATCTACTGGCACCTCTTTATCATCCACATCTGCGTTTCATAAAAATTCATTTCAAAACATTATTACTATTTACTAGACTATGGGTTAAATTCATTTATACCGTTATTTTAATTTTTATAAAATGTCATGAAAGTTATATTTCTGTCACTTTCCAAACAAGGTACTTTATAACCTTTTGGACAAAATTATAAAAAGAATGTTTTTTAACATAGACGACATGTACGGCTATTTTCTGCAGTTATATAACCATTGAACCTTGCCTTTCATTCTTACAAGAATAATTCCCAAATAAATTTTTTTTTTATAATTAAATTACTTTTAAATTATTTCAAAATATAAAGGGTTATTTCTCTCAAATAGTTTTGATTTCATCAATGTAAACATCCTTTGATGAATTTTCCACTTTTTTATGATGATTTATTATGATATAATCTTCCATACTGTATTGAAGGTTTTGTGATATGTTTGACTTTGGATTTGTTATTTTTATACCATTAATAGTTTTTGGTTAAAGTATTAACATTTCATATGCTAGTTTTAATATGAATGTTTATGCTATGTTTCATCCATTTCATATGAGGAATGAATTGGACATAGTATGTGATGGGTGGAGCCCACTATAGCTCCTCGATGCATCAGTAGGTCTAATGAGACAAACTAGTGTCATGGAAGAAGGCCTTGAAAAAATCTTATTTGTAGTCTTAGTATGAGGCCTTGACTATATTGTTATGTTTTTCGGCATTATGCATTCAATAATTATAAAATTGGCTTTTGATATTACATATAATTATTCAACTAGTAAAATATCCATGTGAAAGAATAATTGGTGTTATTTGATTTATCTATACCATATTATACTGATGTTTATGTTTAAAAGGCTCGTGTTTTAGTCTTATAAAATGACTTAAATTTTTATGCTAGTTTTTAAAAGTTTATGCTATATTTTTAACCTTAAAATGCATCTGAACTCACCCCTTTATTATGTTTTATTTTTTCCTGGATCTGAAGAAGTGTATAATGATTGATATACAGGGTTAAGCTAGGGGAATAATGGAATTCTCAAAAGATTATTTTTGTTCTTTTTTCTTTTATAAATTAAAATGCAACGTTAATATATGTAATCTATTATCCAAGACTGCTAAACCGATTAGTCCTTCAGTACTTGAATCCTTGTAATCATTCCAATGTATTGACATAATGCACCGACTCTGGGTGACTGGGTTCGGGGAATTGCAGTTGCTATCAGAGGAAGTTTAAAAACAACCTTGGAAAAAGATTTAGATAAACTCTGATTTGAGAACATTACCCTAATACAAACATTGAGGATTAGTAAAGAAGAACTTCCAAGAATTTTCATAATGTATAGATTTTGTTAATTTTCCATGCAATACATCCATGTCTGGATATGAGAAGATAGAGGTGTCTCTGGCACAAATGTATCTAGAGGTAAAACATGAAAACACCACTTTGATCTAAACTCAAACGAGAACTTGTGCATGACAACTTTCCTTGTTGTACTTTTGGTTACGACACTCCTGGGGGATATTCTTAGGATAATTCACATTTTGTTTACAAACCAATATGAAGTATTTATGAGTAAATATGTCAGTAAGGAAACCATTTCTATGATTATGATACTAGATGTGTAAAAATGTTCATTTGATGTGGAGAATTTTTCTAGTTTTTGGATTGTACATAATGATCGGATTTAACCTAATGTATTTCATCATATAGAAATGGAGCCCAGTAGAGGGAATGAGAACTATAACAGTACACATAATCCAAACAGTAAGAAGGGTCATATATTTCACGGTCTTAAGATGACATATAGAAGGGGAATTGTCTCCCACGTATTCTCATCATATAAATAAATGGTATCATGTGTTAAAAAGATAAGTAATGGCATCTCTAAGTCCTATGGCTTTGAAGGGAACAAAGGTAAGAAGAGGATAACATAGGAAAATATGGATAAAGGGAATGAGGGAAAGAAGGATTTTCCCACATGTGATAATTTTGGAAAGAATCACCTCGGTAAATGCTTGAAGGGAATAGGAGTTTGTTATAAGTTTGGAAGAAAGGACCCCATGTAAGTGATTGTAAGGGTAATAAAATTCATTCAAATGTAAAATTCTTCATATGAAGAGGTGTTGGGACACTAAGTGAATCAATGTTCAAATCATTAGAGTATACCCCATAAGACACTATTTAATAATGATAAAGTTATGATACTACCATATGTGAAGATGAATGATTAGATATCATATGTCGTTATTAAATAAATGTTCCATTTTATTATTGTATTAATGATGAAAAAGTTATAAGAATTATAGAGTATATAAGGATTGTACTGCAATACTATTTCAATAAGGATTTGATATAGTATGATACCAAGTAAAGTGACATAGTTTGAAGTTAACCATTTTGGAAAATATATGGTTGAGAGAAAGATAAACCTTAATATGGTCCTGATAATTAGGTAGTGATTTTCGAATAAGAGATAATTGAGTTGGATAAAGTATATTAAGTATTATTGATATCCTTAGAACTGATTAATGGTTTGTTTATTCCATCATTAGTGGAGTATTCAAAATTTCTGGATTTAAATAGTATATCTATTTATTTATAAGGAACATGGGATCATGAATTTATTCAATAAGGTTTTATGGTAATTCATGGTGTTACCATGTTTTAAGATAATAAATTATGAAGGTATTCACATGTTATTATGTGGAAAAGGAGATCTTCATCATGTTACATTCCTTATAAATTTTGGACTATGAGTTTGGACAAAAGTATTTTTGATAAGTTTATAGGTTTTAATGGATTAAGTTGGACATTGGATACAATTCTTTATGGATAAAACATTTCATAATATTATTTTTGGATTGTTATAAAAATGAAAACTTAGAGGTCGAATGACAACCTATCATGTCTGGAAAGGCCGTGAGACTTGAACCTGAAACCAAAGGGTAACAATGGTGTATCACCTACCACTGGCCTACGTGATGTCATGGTCTGTATAATGTATTTATTTTAAAAATTATAAAAGATTAATTGTAAATTCATTATTTTTATAACCCTATATGATTTGGATAAATATAATATTTTTGAGTTCTATTAACCTTTGGAGTGAAAGATGAGTTTTTGGTAAATATTGTTTAAGGATGTAACTCTACTTGTTAAGTTTTATTTTTTTCTTATTCTATAAAGAAATTAATTCTTAAACATTAGGGGAAGGAACTTAAAATGGAAAATGTTTTATTTTAATACCTTATGTTCTGTTTAACCGGTGATATTTTAAATGATATAGATTTATGGATTTGAGGACCTCAATATTCCATTTATTGTTCACTTGTTTGTGATTGATGACCTCAATCACTCCCTATAAATATTTACATTTTCCCCAAAATTATGTGACTCTAATTTCCACCAATATTATCCTATTTGAGATCATAATTTGGTGGTGGCTTTTTTATTTCCCTTTCCCTCTTATTAAGACTAAATTTTATTAACCCTACTTCCGATGAGGGTTTGCAACAAAAGTATTTTCTATTTGTTACCATTTATTTTAGAAGAAAAATTTCAAATTGTGGGGAAGAAATTTATTAGAGGGGGGGAATGTAACTCTCTATTATTTCATAGTATGTTCTCTCTTTCAAGTAATTAAATAGTTTGCGCTACACGCAACACCAAGTTCGAGCGAACCACGACTTACTGAACTTGACATTCAATAAACAATTATGAAAAGTATTAAATTATTTTTTGAATTTTATATACTCTATATAATTTAATCATCCATATGATGTGTTTCTTAGAAAAAAAATATAAGAACCAATTCAATTTTTTAGATAAAAGAAGTATTTTTCAAAAAATAGAAATTTACTGCCTTTTAATGGAGAACCTTTTTCAATTCCAATTATTGATAGTTTTATATATTCAATTTAAAAAATATTCTTATTTAGAATCAGGATATAAAAATTTAGTTTGGATAATTTTTTTGTACTTTTCTTATAATTTTCATATTTCTATGAATAGTAAAAAATACAAAATTTTAATTGAAAACATCTTTTTTAGTAGAAATAATTTGAACTGTCAAATTATTCATTTGATTAGTTGTAATTTATAATTAGATTATATTTTTATAATTTAATATAATGTAGGTTATTTTAAGTAATTTCTCATTTAAATTGGATATAAACACATGTCAATCTTTTGATACTTTTTTATTTCTTAAAAACATGCATTCTAGTTTTGACAACAGAAATTTATTTTAAATTAATTAACAAAAATTCTGTGTTTTTAATTTGTTAAAATAGAATTAATTTTTGAATTTGGAATATCAAAATTAACTTTGGGTGAATTTTTGGTATTTTTTGGAAAACATTCAAATTTTTATGAATAGTGAAAAACACAGCGTTATAGATAAAAACCGACATATTCCTTTAAATAATTATTTTAACTAAAAATTTATCTTAAAGTCAAAATAGATACATAATACATATATTAGTCCCATTTAATTCATTAGAGTCATTTTCTTATAATATTTTACACAAAATATTTTATTAAACCTTTTTAACGTCTTTTACCCACCTTTTAAGCACATTATCAAATTGGCATAAAACATAATTTCACCGCTTCTTTGAATTGAATTTAAAAAATATCATAGACACAGTTTAAATCACTAAGTAAAATGTGGTTCAATGGGATTAAAATAATATTTGGTGAATACTAACTTTTGAATTTTATTTACCATGGTTAAATGTAAATAGGGTAATTAAAGGTAAAAATGATAGTATAATTACTCCAAAACATGTTTTAATTCTATTGGATAAGTGTATTTCATTCAAAATCTACCTTAGGATAATATTTTTTTCCACTAGGATTAGACTAATACATTTATTATATTTTAATTAAAGAAGAGTTAAAAGTGTTAAATTGATATTTTAATAACTAAAACGTTTTTAATATAGGGTTATATATAATATAAATTCAACAATAAATATTCATTAGAAAGATAAAATGATTTCCTACATAATTAAATTTTATTTATAAATTTTAAACGTTAAATAATTAAATTTATGTATGACACAATGATGATGCAATAATTAAATTATTAATAAAACATTAAAATAAATGATATTAAAAAAATCAAAATTAATGTAAATTGAGACTTTCTATGCATTACATGAATTTTATAGGTTAATATGAAATTTTAGGGTATATTAAATGAATTTTTTTTGAATTAATAAAGTTGTTATGACTTTCACAAAAACCAAGTTCTAGATAGTGTCAAAATTCACATAAAGGATTTTTTAAAGCAAATAATGTATTATTAAATGATATGATATTTCTAAAACAATAAGATTCCTCCAAAAAACATAGATATGTTATATATTCTTTTACTGAACCACTAGAGATTCTCTTGGCTCTTTATATTATGTTTATTAACCATTTATTATTATAATACAGAAATACATGATAAAAGTTAAACTATTTAACTAAGAGTTACATATAAAAGATAAGGTTAATATGGTGACATAAACATGACTAAAACCTATTGGTTGAGAGGTGTTCGACCTATCCCCATCTTAGAATCAAAATAAATCCTTTTGGAGCCATTATAAATCGAATATGATTGTATAATGAAGTAATATTTCAATCTTTTCCTAAAGTGACCCTCACCTCTCTTATAAAAGGGTAGTTCCCCTTCACTTAATTTCACACCTCCAAAGACATTTTTCATGGACAACCCCTGATCAAATATCCTCCTAACTACCCTAAATTTAATCTACATGCCTTAATTTTATCAGAAGGCCAATATAAGGAGCCCTTTGGTCAAATAAAAAGGAAGAACCTGAAGAAGAGATAATTATTTCATTACCTCTTTCAAATTTCTTTTCTTCTTCCACTTCATCATTATTTATTATTTACATAATAAAATAATTACTATAGTACCTTCTAAAAAATGTGATGTTATTATAAATATGGTACAACCGTATTCTTTATTCTATCTATCCTATGAATGACAATGTCACCATACATGTGTACGTACGACTTATTGTATCCACATCGTGGTGTAGTTTGTTATTCGACACATCATTATTTGGATGGCTATAATAATGAGTATATTTGATGTATGTAATAAATATAAAATTTTAATGATTCTGTGTATATAATATTCCATCCATTTAACTATAATTTCACCTTCAAAATAATTATATTGTTGCTCATGCGTACGTATATGGCTTACCGTCTCAACGACGCGATGAGATTTCGTTCACCATCATAACCATTCAAGAATAATTTTCATTTAGTGATTAAAAATAAGGTTTAAGAACTTAATATCATTCTGTATAGGAATAAAATACATCATATCCATAACAAAAATGACCTACATAATTAAACATATAAATGAAAATGTATCTGTTAACACCAAATACAATGATACTACGAAAATATTATTAACAAAGAAATATTTGAAGATCATATATGATATCATATTTATATATGTGGTTGTAGTATAATTTAATAACAATTATTTAAATACTACATAAGAGTTTAAAATTCCCTCAACTATGTAAAAGTACAAGGTAAGGGGTAATTTTACAATCTCTTCATTATCTGAGGTTTTTTATATGTGAGCATCTCCCGGAACCTCTATATCATCCACATCTGTGTTTTTTAAAAATGTGTTTCAAATTTTTTTTACTATTTACTAGAATATGGGTTAAATTAATTTATACCCTTGTTTGAATTTTTATAAAATGGTTTTAATGTAATCATTCTGTCACATTCAAAACAAGGTACTTTATGACCTTTTTGACAAAATTAAGGAAAGAATGTTTTTTAATCTTATAAGAAGGGTGCGGCTATTTTCTTCCATTATATCACCTTCAAAGATTCCCTCAAAATATTATAAGAATAATTTAAAAAAAAAATTATTCTTTTTATAATTAGATGAATTTAAAATTATTTCAAAATATAAAGAGATATTTCTCTCAAATAGTTATTATTTAATCTATGTCAACATCCTTTGATGGATTTTACACTTGTTTGATGTTGATTTATTAGGATACAATCTTCCATATTGTATTGATGGTTTTGTGATATTTTTTACTATGGATATGTTATCTTTATACCATTATTGGTTTATAGTTAAAGTATTAACATTTCATATGCTAGTTTTAATTTGAATGTTTATGTTATGTTTCATCCTTTTCGTATGATAAATTCATTTGACTTAGTAAGTGATGATCGGAGGCCGCTATTACTCCTTTATGAATCTGTAGGTCTCATGACGAAAACTATTGTCTTGGCATAAGGCCTTGACAAAATATTATTTGTAGTCTTAGCACGAGTCCTTGATTATGTGGTTATGATGTCGGGCATTATGCATTCCACCATTATGAAATTTTCTATTGATATTACATGTGATTATTCAACTAGTAGAATATCCATGAGAATAAGTAATTGGAATTATTTGATATATCTTTTCCATATTATTTTGATGATTAAGTTTAAAATTATTGTGTTTTAGTCTTACAAATTTCCTTAAATATTTATGCTTATTTATGAATGTTTCTTATATATTTGTATCCTTACTCAGCATCTGATCTCACCCCTTTCTTATGTTTTATTTTTTCTAGGATGTGAAGAAGTGTATTATGATTGATGTGCAGGGTTACGATAGAGGAATAATGGCATTCTAAATGGGTTATTTTTGTTCTATTTTATTTTATAAATATTAATTTAACATTCATATTTGTAATATAATTTCCAATACTACTAAACTGATCGGTCCAACAGGACTTGAATCATTATAATCATGCCAATGTATTAAAATAATGCACTGACACTAGGTAATTAGGTTGGGGAATTACATTAAAGAAAATATAATGGATAAATTTTAAAATAAATTATTTTTAAATGATAAATTAATAAATATATAATTTCAATAAAAGGATATATTGATAAATTTGACCCAAATTAATAATTCAAATTCAATAAATATTAAGTGAGTATGCACAATGGAAAGAGATAGAATTGAATTTATGAAATTATGATTATTGAATTTGAATGATGAAATTCAAAAATAAATTGTAGAGGAAACAAGGTTTCATAATGGATTTCAGCAATATTTATGTGTGACACCATACATTGTTTCCCCTCGGGATGAGTGGTTTATGTTATTAATCCATTGTTATTTTAGGAAATCAAGAAAACAATCCTTCACAATTATGGTTTCTAAGAACCATCTTATGCTTCAATAGTAACCATGGAGAATATATCGCACTATTAAGGTAGAGAAAACATATTGGAGATAGTGATGATAAAATATATATTTACTTAAAAAAACTCATTACAATTATACTCCCAAGTATCTCAAATAGAATTTACAACTATGGATGAGATATAAGGAGATTATTTAAAAGAATATCCTTTGAGAATAATAGAGAATTGGATATTGGTACTTTAATATGATCTACAAGTGTTTCACTATTGAATCAAGAATATGATATTTTCAATTGGTAATAGGTAGATCTCCCAAGATGCTAAAGAACTCCTTTTAAAGGCTCAAATAGGTCTGAGAATACATTTTAAACAATAATTTTATTGATGTTGAATAATTCCCCGATTATGGTATTTTAAATCATAATAAATGCACTTTCAGACTAACTATCCAGATTCTATATGAAAGAAGGTGCTCCACACGAGATAACTAATTGCTCACCTGGAAGTTACATAGCTTTTGGAATGGCTAAAAATCATCCCTTTCTCCTCCGTCAACTAGTTTGTATACTTTTATAGGATAATTATTCTTATCCCCTCACCACTGGCTAGCTAGTGCCCTAAAATATTGGGAATGTTCAACCATCATGGATTAATCTTCATGGGCTACCACTAGAGCCTCATACTAAAACCATTGATAGATCTAACACTTTTATTTAAATAAATTAAATGAAACATTAATACTATTATAAGAATTTTATAGTATCAACATGTATACTTTTAATAGGATTAATTATTTCTTTTAGGAACATTAATTTCATGACTCATTATCAACTTAAGGATTCTAAAATTATATCAAATGAAAATATATTATATACAAGATAATGTTTATGATCATAGAAACACCATGAGAGTGAGAGATAGGGGTAACAATCTCTCAATTATTAAAGATAAAAAATCATAATTTAAAATATATACTAGATATAAATAAAATGTGAAATAAATAATAATACAATTAATTAGGAGAATATAGGATATATCATCATGTTTAAAAATTACATTATTTTCAATATATTCATGAAATAAATTATAAATACATTTCATATATCAAGTAATATTACCAAATTTATCATGAATTTCAATATCCCCCCTTTGAGTGAAAATTAAACACTAAATAATTAATTTTTATAGAATATATCTCTCTTAAAACACTAAATTTTTCAAGATTTTCCTGAAAAATATCCCCTATTGTGATATAATTTAATTCCCCCATTGTGATTATAAAAAATAAAAATAAGGATAGTATTGAAAAAATTAAGAGGAAAAATTTCATGAAAACAAAAATAGATATTTTAAAAGATATTTTTGAAAAAAAATTGATAATTACTGATTGAATATAAAAAGTAATGGGATTTTATAATGTAGAAAAAAATATTCTTAAAACTCCTCATAACTTCAAAACCTGCATTCAAATTTTAGTTTTAAATAAATAAAGTTAGTGGTATGTTAAAAGAATATAGAGAGATAAAATATATTTATAAAATAAAAACAAAAGTAAATAATGTAATAAAAGAGGAGAAAAATAGAAATGGGAGAAAACAAAATCGATCCATACCTTTTCAATGAAACTACATTCGTCTAAGATTGGTTTTCCTCATTTTATATATTTATCCATATTATATAAATTGAAGAAGTTACTTTTAAGGTTAATGAACTTCATAATCATCCTTTGATGGGAATTTTATTGAACACAACTCAAATAAATATTAAACCACATTTAAGAGAGATAAAATAAAACAAAATGAAATTATATAAATAAATACATATTAAATATTTGAAAAAAAATTCAGAACAAAAACTTATATAAATATTATAAAACAATAATTATTTTAGAAAATAGTTCTCAGGAAGAAACAAGATAATAATTTTTTATCTATTTTAAAAGTGATTTGATAAAAAATATATATTATGGTTTTTTTTGAATTTTGAATGAAAAGATTCCACCTAAAATGATAAAAAAAAGTTAGATAAAGGGGTCAGAGATAATTTATAAGAATAAAATAGAAACAATTCAACAATTTTAAAAGGATTAAAATAGGTTAAATATTTAAAATAATTTTTAAAAAAGATAACATAATATAGCCATGGATCAAATGAAAAGTGTCATTAAAAAACCATTCCTAACTCAACATTCATGAATTAAAAATGATAAATATTTAGATTCTAAGTGAAAATATCAATATGTTTATATTCCATCCAAACAATTTCAAATATGATATCTCATTTTTATAGGAAATGATGCCAAAGGTCAATGTGTTTACTACAAGATTGCTAGATAGAATTTTTAGAGCGATTGGAGCAATTTTTATTGTTGAACATAATAATTATATGGAAAAATTTAATAATAAAGACTAATATAGTGGATTTTATCCATTATATTTGGCCGTAAAAACATCGAATAACTATATATTCAAATTTGGTTATAGAAATAGAAATATATTTCTTCTATTTACTACTCCATGATATGAAATATTTTCTTAGAAGGTTGAAATTCCTACATGTACATTTCTTATGTAGCTTGAATCCTCCATAACCAGCATAAGAAACTAGATAATTCAAGTGAATTTCCTTTTGGATAATTCAAAATTACATTTTTAGTTCCTTTTAAGTAATTGAAATACATTTTAATTGATTTAAAATGATAATCCTTTGTACATAATTAAAAGAAAAACATTGAAAATTATATCATGCAACGTGGTAGTAAGAAAAAGTTTACTACCAATCCAAAATCTACAAATCTTATTTTTGAATAATTTATTGGCTTCATCTAATGTAAAATTGCATGTTTCCCTCTTGGTCATAATAATTTATTTACTATGATCCATGCCAAATTATTTTAATATTTCATTGGTTTATTTTCATTAGATCAAAAAAAATTGAATCATTTCATTGAGAAAAATAAAAATTGAGAAAGAATTTGATTTCACCAAAAAATATCATTGAGAATTCATTTTTTATTAAATAAGAAATCTCAAAATATATAGATTCATTGGTGGGTAAAAAATCACGTCATTAATATCAATTTATACAAATAAAATACCATTTGATGTGTCTTTTAGAAAACATTTTGAATAAAATTTTCCCATTTAGAAACTAATTAATAAAAAAAAATTTGAAAAACATTCATACTAAGATAAAGGGATTGTTTTATACCATAATTATAATTAGTTAATTTGAGAATGGAATTTCCAGAAACATTATTATCAAAATAAAGTTCAAATTTAGAATGTAATTTTTTAACAATAAAAGATTTTGGAATGTAAATTTTAACATCCATTTGAAAGAGTTTGAAATTATTTTGAGAGGAAAAGTCTAAGAATGTGATAATGGATTATAATTAAAAATTGGGAAAAAGGTTTCACCATAGTAAATTCCTTATTCTTGGATATAAACTTCAACTGAAAATCAATCATTATATCTAGTAATATTACCAAGTTCATCTAATTTTTTTTTTGAAAAAACAAATTAAATCCTATAATAAGATGAACATTAGGCCTTTCCATGAGATCCCAAACATCATTCTAAGTGAATTTTCCTCTTTTATATAAGGAACACAATTTGAATCTTAAATGGAATCGTTATGGTGTTTGGGTTCAAATTGAGAGTCATAAGCAATATGAACAACCTCATTTAGGACTAAACATCTCATATGAGTTACCACTTGAAACTTTTCTTTGAAATTTTCAATGGGATAGTCTTTATATTTTAAAAAATATTTAGTTAATGAATTTTAATGAAATTATTTCTCCTCTTAAACTTCTTCATATTTAAAATGTTCTTTTAAAAAATAATTATCAAAAAAATATTGAGAATTATATTTTCAAATAAATTTCATCATAAATAACATTGATTGATTGTTTTTAAATCTTAGCCCTTTTTTAAATACTCATTATTCCTTTCATTGGTTGGAGTACTCAATAAAGATACCTTCATCAAATTTTTAATCACATTCTCCAAGAGTATCTTTATTATTGAGAATAAAATATTTATAACCCATAAAATTTAAAGAAAAATTGGTTTTTTATTTTTATAAAGTTCATAAGATCTATTTTTGATAAATGGTCTATCATGAATGAAATTATTGAAAAAAATAGTATTCACATCCTCAAACCAAAAATATTGAGGTAAATTAAATTCATTTCAATGAGTTTAAGAGATTCCTTGGATTATTTTATTTCACATTTCTACTACCCAGTTTTGTTTGGGGGTTTGAGGATAAGAAAAAGAGATATTATATACTTAAAAACATATTAAAAAAATACTATAATTTATTTTCAAATTCTTTCACATGATCAATTAAAATATATAAAATTTTAAATCTATTTACATTTTCAAAATTTTCAAGAAAAATTGATGCATTCATTGGAAGAAGTTGTTTTATGAGATAATAAGTAATCCCATGAGAATCTTTTAAAGTCATTATTAATAATAAAATTATTGGATTTAACACGTATAATTTCATTTTTAAATGGTAAAAAAATCAAGATAAATTAATTTCCGAGCATTTGAAGAAGAAATTTTTTTTAGATTTAAAAGAATTTTTTTATCACTTAGAATATTGGCATGCTTCAAAAATCATGTAATATTTGAGATGAAAATTGGGTATATATTTTAATAGTTAATAATAATAATGTATTAAAATAGAATGTATGATATAATGACCAATTCATCAATTAAAAATACATGAATCACTACCTTGATCAATAAATCATTTGATATTTTCGCTAGAGTGGGATTTAAAATTGACTTTATAAATATTTTGAAATTGAGAAACAAAAAAATAATATAATTCATTTTTAAATAAAAATTATAAAAAATACATTTATGAATGAAATTTTTAATATTTTTTCACCCAATTAAATAATTATTGTAAAAATTTATTCCAAAAAAATAAAAAATATATCCTTTTTAATAATATTTTAGTTTAAAAAACGGATGGTATCATCACCAATTATCTTACCCCTTGAGTTATCACAAAATGTGATGTGACCTACATCTATTTTATTGGTTTTCTGGTAATTATTAGAGGTCTCCACACATGATTATTGAGAAACCTCTTTCATGGTACCATATTTATTATTTTATTTATCTCAAAAAACATTTCAAAAAAATAAAATGACTAAAGGTTTTGGTAACCAAATAAATTTGGGAATTTTTATGTTAGCTAATCCTGATTTCATAATCTTTATTTATTTACTATGATATTTTATTTTAGAAACATTGGATGAAATTTGAATTGATTATGGTCTCCCATACCTTGAATTTATTAAATCATGTTCATAAATTAAATTTAAAATTGTAATATAGTAATTTAAATACCATACCTTGCAATAAACCATTAATTAAAGTGGTTTTCATTTGATTTTTCATGGTGATTCCATGATTTTAGAATCCAAGGCCGACTTATTTATATTCATGTCATCGAGAGACCATTATTTTATATATATTTTTTCACATTTAGTGAATTTGGTGAGAGAACTTTTGAGGTCATTGATTTTCAATTAAAATTTACCAATATCTGGTTGATTCTAAATTTTCATAGATAAATCTACTTCTTTAACATAGATATTTTTATTTTTTGAAGCCTTTATTTTTTATCAAGAACTTTTTTTTATTTTTTATCAAGTTCATTGAATAATGAATGATGTTTATGAAAACCTTTTTCAATTTGGTCTTGAGTTTATCGTAGCTCTTCATAATTAATGTTACTTGAGGAAAAATAAGAAGAAGAAGTAGAATGGGAAGAATTAAGAGAAGAATAATATGATCATAAAATCAGAATGATGGTATTAACCTTGATGTGTCCATTAACATATTTCATAAGGAACGTAATACATTATTTACTTTAATGGGATTATGAGGATGAATCCATGTTTATGTTTCAATATTTACAATAAAGAAAGCACATGTCATTTGTTTTTTGAATTTGAATGGGTGCAAGAGGTGTGGACCTGTTTTGGGGGGTTCCCTGCAGTCTTTAATTGCAGCATGGATGGCCTCTATTTCCTGGATAGTTGGTACCATGTTACGAAAGGAAGTGGTCCAGAAATAATGGTGTGTACCGTGGTGTTGGATGTAGGCCTCTAGTGCCTCTGATCAATGAGGAACAAGGTGAGACAGGAAGGGGTTTCCATGACACCACATGTTATAATTTTCTGGATGAAAAACCTTTTAAGCAACATGGACATGGTTGTCCATATGTGAAGGGAAGCCCTATCTCTAAATGTATTTCAAGTAAGGGCCAATGAGGTGCCCTGGTAAGTGGGACAAAGGGAAACTGGGTCCACTAAAACCCTCCATCTATAGTGTTAAAAATCAATACTGATGGCTTGTATGCTTTGGGTATAATGCTTGGAGAGGGGGCGGGGTGCATGATGCTAGTGGGTAGGTGTTCATGGCATTTACCATATGTTTGGGTCAAGGTTCTTCTCTATAGGATGAGGCCCTAGCAATGCTCTTCGGACTCATCTTCGGCGATCAGAGGAATTTGGTCATCACTAAAGTGGAAAGAGATTCAATACTAGTTCATAGTTTCTATATGATCTGGGCATGTCTCCCTGGTCGATAACCTAGGCCATCAGGAAATTTAGTCATCTATTTGGTAGCAACACCAAAGTGGTTCACACGTGGAGGGAGGGAAACAAGGTTGATGATCACCTGGATACACAGGATATCTCTAGCATAGTGGATGTATTCTTTCATACTATGTCGTGCTTGAAACCCGAGGAGGTCAAATTGATCAGCGGGGATGCCCTCAGTCTTCACTATTTCTGGCCTCCATAGCTCCCGACATGGGGGGGAAAGGGGGATGGGGGTGATTTGCGGTTCTTTTGTGTTTTTTTTTCACTTTTACTTTAATAAATTTTACATGATTATGATGAAGTATGGGTGATCAATATTCATATGAAATTTTTATGACATTGTTAGCATGTCACTTCTGGTACCACATTTTGATTTTACAATATCGGTTTACTAGAAAATTTATTTTTTTGGAGGAATTTATTTATTTATTTGGAATTATGATTAATGTATCTAGATTCATCTCTAGATTAATAATCACTAATATCTTTAAAGGCGATGGTTTTTTGTATCTTTTGGTTCATTTTCCTCCATATCTTATCACCTCTTTATAATTTCATACATCATTATGGATCTGATGATTACTTCTAATGAAAATTTATTCACATCCTTCTCTTCTTTTTATTGATGTGAATTTGATTTCCGAATTTCATGTTATGTCACATAGTATCATTTTCCCTATATTTTATGTAGATAAATCATCCCCAGGATACATTCAACCAATGAAATTTTTAGTAAACCTTGTAAACATACTATAAATAGATTCATTTTGATGCAGATAAAATCAATGAAATCTTTATTACACATATATATTCTATTATACTTAATTTTTTTGGTACCATAGTGGTTAAATTATAGATATATTCATATTTTGTAAGTTTTTTCACAGATAGATACATGATTGGATTTATTTTAATCAATATCACAATATAAAATATTTCTAGATTTTCATTTTAATTTAATGTTTTTATAATCATAAAGAGTCCACTTATATCCATATTATTTAATTGTAACTTATTCATTCCTAAACCTTTTCCAAAATTGGGTAACCAATGTTACTAAAAATACTTATGATTCTTCCAATTAGAATAATTTGTTCTAGAAAAATTATATCATGTGAATGATAATTAGATTCAATTATAAAAAGATCATACATTTATCTCACTTAATATTTTGAAATAAAATTATTAAAAAAAAAATAACTCACTCATACAATTTTTTATAGGAGAATAATGCAAAGAGTTGGGGGTTAATTTCCTTTAAAATGTTATGGAAAATCTGATGAATAGATTCAAAAATAAATTATTTTCAAATAATAAATAAATAATGAAATAATTTTGAAAAAGTGTTGAATTTATAAATTCAATAAAAACAAAAAATTTAATTTAAATAATGATTAAGTATGTATGTATAGAAAAAATTGATTGAATAAAATTTATGAAATTATGCATATCAATATTGAATGATTAAATTTAAAAACTAAATGGGAGATAAACTCAGTTCATTGAAGGATTTTAGAAATTATTTGGTGTGAACCCCTGTGTCTTATCCCCTCATACTTGAGTTTTATTTTATTACTCATTTTATCTTGGAGATGTTCATGTGACCATTCCTTTACAATTTTTTTGAGAACCCTTATGCACGTTTTCAATAGCAAAGGAACACATCCTTCTCTTTTAGGGTAGTGAGAACCTGTTGGATAAAGGGAGAAGTATGGAAATATATTATTTATTAAACCAATTTCAATTCCATTATCTAACCTCTAAAGAGAATTTTATAATTCTTGGTGACATATAGTCGATGATTTAAGAAAATAAACTTTGATAATGGTATGTAAATTTTGATTAGATCCTTGAGATGATTTGGTAAATCATTGAAATTGAATAAACAATTTGAGAGGTGTCATTGGTAACCGGTGGATCTTCCAAGATGATAATAATCACTTTTTATATGGTAAATAAGGATCATGATGATTTTAAAATTTTTTAGGAGCATTAAAGCTTCATATGTTTGAAATTATTTCATTTTCAACCTCAATAAATTAAACTTATAACTAGTTCTCCTAACTGAACTAGTTACCCAGTGCCACATACTAGCTGACCAATAGTTCATCTGGTTATTACCAGGATGATGGATATGGTATCAGTTATCATCCACATGCTACTTGGTGGAATCCTAGAGGATAACGAAGCTTCATCCATCACCACCAGCTGGTTGATGGCACTCCACTGCCTGTTTGGTGGGACTTCTACACATCAGGAGTTCTTCCATAATGGCACGAACTATCTTGTGTTACCAATGTAGCCCCATATTCAATAGGTGCCTCTTAAGATTCATTCTATAGAATTATTTGGATAATACCATGTTATTTGAAGATATAAAATGCATCATTAAAACTGGTCCAAAGCCTTTGTTAGAATAGACATGTTTCCTCTAAATTGACTTTAAGATTTCCATTATGACCATTAATGACATAACTCAGAGTCAAATTAATGAGCTTAAAATTCACTCTAATGAAAACACTAGATACAAGTGTGAGTATTTGTCATCATGAAAACATGATGATTGAGAGACATATAATAGGATAATGGAACAAGATTCAAGAAGATTAACCATCAAAAAAATTAATAATTTTTGAAAAGGTATTCATTAAGGAAAAAATACTCCATATTAACATTTTAATTCATTAAATAATCTCTACAATAAAAAAATCATTTATATATATAAGTAAATATTAAAATAAATATTTATAAGGAATGTACCGCACTTTCATGGACACCATGTATTATATACATATATTAAATATCATAATAATAATATTATATATATATATATATTTTGTAATATAAAATATTTATCTATATAAGTAAAATTTATTTGATCTTACCCAATGTCATGGATATATATATATATATATTTATATTTATATAGCTCAGATATATTTTCATTAACTAAGGTATATTACATATGTATATATACTATATGTTTTAAAAAATAATGTAAAATAATAAACAAAAATTTAACTAGGAATAAACCCTATGTGGATGAGATGATGTGATTTGGTAGACCATTATGTCATTTGTTATAATCACTATACTCACCCTTTATTATAAGGTTACTTTTTTCTTTTTTCTTTTAATATTTCAGACAAAATTGTATTTATATATTAAGTAATAACTGAAAAACAAAATAAAATATCAAGAAATATATGTAAACTGGTGATTGAGAGCATTGTTGAAATATGAAATGTTGTAGGCATGAGTCTATAACCTAACTCCAATGTAAAGGGACCCCCATTTTGGAAATTATTATTAAAAAATTATGTATTTTATTTAAAAACATAAAAATTAAAATATCTTAAAAATAGTTTGTATGAGTTTTACACTGATGGTTAGTATTTTACCTTGAAAATAAATCATTTAGTGTTTGAGACCCAATGTAATCACTATTAAAAAAGACATAATTTTTTATTTGTTTATTGTAAATAACAAGGCATGTTTTTTAGATTTATTATTTATATAAGAAAACTAAAATAATAATTGTAGTTGAAATTTGATCGGTTGGTTGGGTCCTTAACCAATAACCACACAACCACAGATTGAGTCCCTCCTAATGAATTCAATCCAATTCCAACAATTTTCCTTTAAAAATATTATACACACCATATTTTTTATATATTTCACATGTTATATATACATATATGTATTTTTGTGTGTGTGTGGGTATATATGTGTATTTATATACATGTATACGTAAATATACATATTAAATATTAATTTAAATAATATATTCCTAATAATAATTATTATTATATATGTCAGTATATGTTTTAAATACATCATATATATATATTATGTGAGGAATAGAAAAGGAAATATTAAACACAGTTTAGTTATTATTTTTTATCACAAATGTGTTTATGTCTTTGATAATGTGCCTCACCTCATCAAAACCTCTTATCATACCATGCCAAACCGAATGGTTCTCTTAATTTTACAAGAGATTAAATTTATCAATAATTAATCATGGGACAATTTGAGTACATCATATGACATCATTTCAAAAAAAAATTATGTTTGCTGGGTATTTATATTTGATGTCATGTTTTTTCTAGACAGTATATATACATGGGAAGCATTAGAATATGTGGTGTTTCGTTGTCAACGCATGGTTTGTTGAGATGACATGCCTCAAGAACCTTGTACAAGTTTTTTCAACTTCATTTCATAGATATATGAAAAAATAGCATGTAATTTAATGTATATTCCATGTAAGTCAAAACATCCCTTTTATCACATTATATGAATGATCCTACACATCACCTAATATATATATATACATGGAATCTAATAATATATATGTGTAAAGTGTTCAAAAGTTTCTACAAATAGATAATGGAATGTAGCTTCATGTATATGGGTCAACCATAATTCTTTTCCAAATTCCATGTATTCAGATTCTCTTCTCCATGTAGTGTTGTTTTTTGAATTTAACTGTTATTGTTTGTTTTCATTATTCATATAATCAATCATTATAAAAAAACTATATGTGATAATTTCACAGTGTAATATACATCTTAGGAGTATACACCACATAGCCTTTTGGTCACTATGGTGGGATATAGGTTTTTGACTAATCCAATGATAGAGAAACCTCTAGTAATGGTGATTATCCATGAAAATATGTCACATTCTACCAATGCATTAAGGTTATCCACTAAGACACCTACTTCTATAAATAGAAAATTCATATTAGTGATTGGGTCTATGAATATTACTCCCCCACCATACCCCTAGATATTTTTTATAATATAAGTGTTCTTAGTTTATGGTAAGAGATGCTCTAATGATTCTCCGTCTATATGAGAAGAAAATACTTTCACTCTAGAATTCTACCGAGATCTAGAATCTTAGCTGATATTAATTCAATCATAAAACTCATATATCAATTATAATTATTATTCATTATTACCCTAGTTTATCATATTCAATTTCTTGATTCTATAGTTAAATTTTATTTTTATAGTACCACATATAAAAATGATCCTAATGATGTGAAAACCATTGTCTATTTTCACATTGTTCATCATTAATTTTCACTCACTATAAGAAAATTTGTTTGTGGGGGTTGTTTCTACCCTAGTTAACTCACCCCTATACATATTTATAAAATTTAAGGAAACAAGAACCCTAATATAATTTCTATATGGATGGATATTACATATCCTGAGGTAAGGTATGATACTACCTCATAGAAGATAAAGTGACCCATTTCGTATTTCTAACATATCATTCAATATAGTCTTCGACATATTATTTTTCATACTATGAGGATAGGTGTGTTGTTTTTATTAGAGATATGAGATTCAAATAATTATACACTAGTTAGACTACCCTAACAACCCCTATTTTGTAGTCTACTACCTCATTTTTATTTTCATTGAGATTAGGGGAGTAATGAATTATGATTTTTACAAAATTAATTTATTACATTAGTTGAGGAAATTTAACATCTTTTAACCCCATGATAATTTTCTGAAACCTCAAAAGATATATTATCTCAATCTTTATAACATGAAGGTGTTCGAATAGTCGTAAAATACTTATGTTCTCTTCAAGGAACCAATTGCAATGGAGTAGTAGGAGGTGACTGATATACTTTGTGGTGAAATTAACATAATACATCTTCCCTAACATTATATATCACCTATAAATTCCCAAAAATCATCTTCTATGATTTCATCTTCTACCAAACATCTATTAGTTTATAAATAGCAATCTACCTCTATGGTAAATTCTGAGCACACCACCCTATTATCTATGAATGATATTATGGATATATTCCCACACCAGTTATAGATGATGATTATATAGATGATATAATTGGATGAGACGTATTAAAATCTTTATACATATCCATAATAAATCCCCATCCATCCATGAGATCTATTCCATGATAGGACATTATGGTTGAGTGATGTATGTTCATGTTACAAGAATTACATGGGACCCTTTGAAACTAATACTGTTAAAATACTAGCAAATCCTCGATTGTAGAGAAAGGATATACATGTATATTCTCCTACTAATAATTTACACCAACCCCAATACCAAAAAAAAATAGAAACTATTTCTTTATAGGATATTTAAAAATATATATTTTTTAAAGGACCCATCAAAAGTGAAGATAATGTGTTTTATTTATTATCAATCACTGTGGAAAATAGAATTCAATTATAATCATAGAATAGGTAGTTGAATATTTCTATGATTGTTACCAATGTAAATAAACCATAAGTGCATATATTGAAATGGGTAATCATTAGTGGAACCATTTTAAGAATGAATATTAATATATATAAGTTCTATAACTAGTAGAATACATAAATTTGGAAATTAATTAATGTTATATTCAAAGGAATTAAGTTTAGCGTGGATAAAATATGAATATACTAAAAATAATAATGATTGTAGTTATGTCAAAAATACATTGGAATATAATTTCCCAAGTTATTATTCCACGGATAAATTAGTTTGTGTTATAATTTTTGTAAGTTATCCAGAATCAAATTGATAATTTTTTTATTAGATTTTTATCTGATATATATAAAAATGTTTTTAGACTTTTCAAAGGAGGAACCATAGTGTAAGATCAGATTAGTAGTATAAGTGTTGTAGGATGACTTCATTAATGTTCATTTATTGGTTCAGCTACATTTAGTGTATTTAAGGGTAATGAGGACAATGTTATTTCCAATGTGGGAAAAATTTATGTTTTCCCTATTCTCTGGTTGAAAGAAATATCTAAGTGGGATTTAGTTTTAAAAAAGTTAAATAGATCACCATCAACCTTATTCCAATTGAGTTTTGATGAAACATCAGTGAAAAAATTCTAAAACCATAATGATCTTGTTTTCTTTTTCGATGAAAAAACATTATTGAGAATTATAATGAATGTTACACATAAATACATGAAAGGGGGACTCTCTATATCATTTAAAAAAGAAATACTACCTTTAAAATTTTTAAATGTGATAAATACAATTCATTAGATGATGAAATATTTAGGTCTATAAGTTAGTTATACTATTGGAGGAATTTGGAGTCTGAGATGACAATAATAAAAATTTATGTTCATGTAAGTTTCATAGTTTTCAAGTAGTGGAAGTTGATTTTATCATCATGAACAGGTGATTCTGGGGTTTCATCATTTAAAGATATTAATTTTTTTTAATAATTTAAATAAATAATATCATAGGATGTAGTTGATTGGAAGATAACTGGTAGAGGAGATAAAATTATCATGCATATTTAAACATTAAATTATAGTGATTTAATGATATTGAAAACCACTAGTAGATGTAGAACCTTATTGTTTTGTAATGTCACACCAAATATTTGAAGACTTTAAATAATTTACCAATTTAAGAGATTTTGGAAGTCACCAAATGAATAAGAAATAGAAGATGGGAATACAATAAGTGAAGCATATGATGAGCTACTGGAATCTAAAAGGATACTGAGATAATAATTGTGCCCATATGAATGAAGGTGAAAGATAAAATGAGAATAAAAGTGATAAAATGCATCATTTTTATTGAAATTGAGATAAGAATATGAGTTTCATGAATAAATTTCACACATATTATGAAAATATTGAAGTAGATACACTATAAAAATAATTTATTGATAGATTGATAACTCTAGAAGATAAAGGCATGAACCAGTTGATAATTCAATTAAAGAAGGTTCTGGTGAAATGATATCTTGATTGAATATAGAAAACACCATAAAAATCCTAAAAATAATTAAAATATATTATTATCATCCAAACTACACTCTTTCACAACATTGTGTTGTATAGTTGGGAAAAGGTGAAGAAAAATGTTAAAAGATAGACTTTAAAAAACTTGGATTTATGATTAGTTTGTATGAGGATAATGTTGTGAACCAAAATTTGAGTGAGATATTTTTTGAATAATTAATAATTCACTTGAACTGAAGTAGTTTAAAAAAACCCTCATGTAGAACATAGTTTATCATATCAAATAAGTAATGTGAAGTATTGAGAAGACCAAATGAATGTTTATTCAGTTGATGGTACCCATTGGAAGTTTATAGACTTTATCTTAGATTGTTCAATGATAAAATCTATGGAGGTATAATGAAATTTTATTTGTAATTATTTGAATATAGTAATTATACTAGACAATGAATATGAGTTGCCTATATAGGTAGTCATTTTGTGAAAATAAGATAAAAAAATATTAGAATATATTGTAATAGAGAGTTAACTATGAAAAACTTAAACATTAATTCTATATTACCATATATTAGATATAGTATGTTATAAATTATTCACCCAAACAATAACAGTGATAATATTTCTACGTATCTAAATATTAATTTCCATAGATTATTTTTTATATAAAAAAGTTATATCAATTTGCATGATATAATAGGAAATGTGAGATACTGAGACATTAATCTTAAATAAATATCCTATTGTCTAAATACATCATTTTGAATAGAAAAAAAAGATGTCTGACAATCATTTTCTAGATGTTTATAATCATTGAGACTTCTTCTCATGAAGTAAGAACATGGTGATATCTAGTAGTTGAGATCAAGAGGACTGATCTGATAATAAGAACACCACATGTTTTTGGGGTCATTGTTTGTTCGTATCTATGAATATGGTTGTTGGTATCCTGACTTGTGATCCTTGTCATGGTGTACCATTTGATCATGTACTTTGATACAAGGTAGAAACCACGACACTGAAGTCGAACTGAATTAGCTTGTGTTAGGTGCATCATTGGTGGTATGACATTGGTTTAATGGTCAAGATAGAAATTTTCTCTTCTGATAAGAGGAGATATCACAGGTCCGTTTGATTAGTATGGTAGTACCTTCTCTAAATCCATGGCCAAGTTAGAAGAAGGTGTATCCATCAAATAAGGTCAATGAATAATAAATTAAGGAGGTATGATGAAATAAAGTGTGTGTCCAACTATATGATATTGTGAGAAAGAGAGATTATATTACATAAATCATGTTCATAAAAAGCTTGTTCTTTATACAACTACTCCTTATCTCTTTAGGTTCCTTGATGGGTTTATAGACTCCACTCATAGTTTGTGATTAGTATTCACCACTATCGAGATATGGGCCTAGAGGGTCACACAGAGTATCATATTCAAAAGTGTTCCCTATTCTGAAGAATATGAGTATAAGACACGATGGGACTGATCGTACCACGATTCACTGTTTCATTTTCACCCTTACACCGCTGTGCTAAACATATTTTGTATTAAAAATTATAAAAATATTATCAAATTGTACTTCATGTTTGATTCAATAATTTAGTGTTTATCACTATTAAATAGGGCAATGATACTTGTTTTGAAAATTACAATGTAGGTGGAGGTGATTTGGAGGGCTCTTGATGAAGTGAAAGAAAACTGGGCCAAAAATTGAATGGATCCATGGACATCTGTCCACTGTTTTGAATAGTACACAAAATCCGTGCATCCAAATGGGATGAAATTTTGTGGGCCTGTCCAAAATTCAAGATTCTACATTTCCTATTAAGGAACCCAATCCTGATTCGGATTTCATGGGGCCCATCCGAACTGATCTGTCCGAGCCACCGAATTTGGACCAAGTCAAATTCGGTGTTCTGTATTTTATCAATATCTCGAGCATTAGTTGTCAAAACGGTGGAAAACTTTCGGTGGAGACAGTCAAGAGGTAGGGGTACAACTTTTTTATTTTCTCCAAAGCGAGATAAGACTGTCTGAATTCCGAAACGCGTCCTGCAAGTGGATTGATGAAATCTGTGTTCCCAAACCCACCTCCCACATTTCCTATAAAAGGGCACCTTGGGCTCCTCATTTGCAAGTTCGGCCAAGGAGTGAAGTGCTGCCAATTTGGAGTCCTAGAAGAGTCTCCTAATCACCTTGGAGGTTCTGGAGGCCCCTATCCTCATAGGGAGATCAACAATGAAGAAGGAGTTCCACCCGAGCTTCCTCCTCCTCCCGATGTCGAGCTAAAAGTTGGGTGTTCGTTGTGAGGGAGCTACACACATGCCAAGGGAGTTCCGATGCATAAATTAGCTACTGGTTTGGAGTAATTTGGGTGTTTAAACATTTCATTCCATGTATCTTATTTTATTTCAGATTTGAATTCTTGATTTGATGCATGTGAGTGTTATGCTCTTAATTTCTAACCGATCGGTGTGAGGTTTTGAGTGCGTGACTTGTGTTGTTCCGATTGGACATCACAAGAATCCTTTTCATACCCACCTTATTGAGATTTCAATATGCTTTGGAAGCTCTTATTCCATGCATAAGTACTGGACCTTGACAATACGATTGTTACGTCAAGGTTTGGTCCGTAAAGTATTGAAATAAAAGCTTAGGAATTAATCGGGATTCCAATTAACTCCAACCAAAGAATTACTCTAAACCCAAGATGAATCTCTATGAACAATGAACTTGATATGTGTGTAGTGAAATCACATCGACCCTTTTATCTCATATTTCTCAAAATCCACTTGGTCACTCATCTTTTAAGCTATTTCAACTAAGTCATTGTTTTAAGCTGTTTTCAAAACCACCCCTCTCTTAGACATTTTTATCAAAAATACACACTCTAAACCTACCAACGCTCCTTGAGAGACGACCTAGGGTTTACCCTAGACTATAAATAAACCTTAAAAATATAATCAATTTGATGTGTCACGACATCACGGCCAAATTTTGGCGCCGTTGCCGGGGAGCGCTTTGGTTTTTTGTGCGTGTTTTTGATAAAAAAAATTTTTTTAATTTTTGTGAATATTTGTTTGTTTTATCTTCTACCTTTGAATTTGTTTTTGTGTTCTAATTTATTTATTTTGTAGGTTCTTTGTATGACGCGTTCTACTCCGGGATACCTACAAACTTTTGAACCCGAACCGGAGAGGATCCTACATCAACGAAACCGAGACATACAAGACCACACTTTGAAGGAGGAGACATCAAATCTTAAAATTCTTCTTGATCCTTCTTCTTCTTCTGAAACCAAAGTTAAAATTGAACATAACTTGTATAACATGGCTGAAAATAATAGAACACTAAAAGAACTAACCTCACCTGATGTTGATATCCAACCCACTTACATTCAATTACAAGGTGAGGCACCCAATTTTGAACTAAAATCTGGTTTAATTCATTTATTACCAAGATTTCATGGACTGCCTGGAGAAGATCCACATAAGCATTTAAAAGAATTTCATACTGTGTGTTCAACCTTAAAACCTGCTAATGTGGATGAAGAACAAGTGAAGCTTAGGGCATTCCCATTTTCATTAGAAGACACTGCAAAAGATTGGTTATACTATGTCAATTCACCAATTAGGGGCTGGGCAGACATGAAACGCCTTTTTCTTGAAAAATACTTCCCAGCCTCTCGAACTGCAACTATAAGGAAAGAAATATGTGGTATAATACAATCTCAGGGGGAAACATTACATGAATATTGGGAACGCTTTAAAAGGTTATGTTCAAGTTGCCCACACCACCAAATAAGTGATCAACTTTTAATTCAATATTTTTATGAAGGTTTGATTCCTATTGATCGAAATATGATTGATGCTGCTGCAGGTGGTGCATTGGTAGATAAGACCCCAATCGCTGCAAGAACCCTCATTGAGAACATGGCACAGAACACTCAACAATTCGGTACACGGTCCAGTGTTCCCATTCGAGGTGTCCATGAGGTGCAAAGTACTGAGTTTGAGAAGAAGGTGGACAAGAAGTTCGAAGAGGTAAGTACCCTTCTTCGACAACTAGCTCTCTCCCAAGGGAAATATCAATCTCCTCCTCCCATCCATTGTGGAATCTGCTCTTCTGACACCCACTATTCTGACCAATGCCCCCAATTGAGAGAAACTTCTGAAAGTTGTGAGGCAATATTTCCAGGACGCCCCTTTAACCAACCCTTTAGGCAAGAACCATACTATCCATCCAACCAAGGTTGGAAGGAAAACCAAGCCTATAGGCAAGGGGGTATTCAAACCAACCTCAACAGCAATGGAACCAACAAGGTCAGAGTAGTCATCCACCACCACCCAGAAATCCTCAACCACCCCAAAGGCCATTCCAACCACTCCCTCCAAAAACCGATCCTAGCCTAGAAGATATGATGAAACAAATGGCTTCCAATAATCTCCAATTCCAACAAACCACCCAAGCAGCCATACAAGACCTAAAGACCCAACTAGGACAACTTTCCAACTCGGTGGGGGAAATCCAAAGTCATGGGTCGGGTAAACTACCATCTCAACCAGTAGTAAACCCTAGGGATAAAGGAAATGTTAGTGCAATCACCCTTAGGAGTGGGACACAACTCAAAAGCCAAATGACCCCTCCATTAGAGTCCTCCCATCCAAAGGAAACCACCATCCCAACTGCTGAAAATGGTCCAAGAGAAGAAAACCCTTTTCCTGAGAGAAGCCCTTCCAAAGGAAAGACTGTGGTTGTTGATGAGCCACTTATCCCAACCATTCCTCTTCCATTTCCTCAAAGGGCTGCCCAACCTAGGAAACAAAAAGAAACCGAACTTGATAAAGAAATCTTGGAAACTTTCAAGAAAGTACAGGTTAACATTCCTTTGATTGATGCTGTGAAGAAAATTCCAAGATATGCCACGTTTCTGAAGGAGATGTGTACACACCGAAGGAGGCTTCGTGGTGATGAGAAGGTGAGCCTGGGGAGGAATGTTTCAGCATTGATAGAGTCATCACTTCCTACCAAGTGCAATGATCCTGGGACATTCTCGATTCCATGCACCATAGGGGAGTATTCGTGTTCCAATGCTATGCTTGATTTGGGTGCTTCTATTAATGTGATGCCTCACTCTATTTACTCTTCATTGCAGGTCGGTGAACTGAAGCCCACTGGTATTGTCGTTCAGCTAGCAAATCGGAGTACGGCACACCCCTCTGGTGTGCTAGAGGATGTTCTTGTGAGGGTGCAAAATTTAATTTTTCCTGCTGATTTTTACGTGCTTAAAATGGAAGATGATAGGATGAATGGACATGCCCCAATTATATTGGGGAGACCTTTCTTGAAAACCGCAAAAACCATAATTAATGTCCATAATGGTACATTATCTATGGAGTTTGGTGGTAATATTGTCCACTTCAATATCCTTGATGCCATGAAGCACCCCTCAGAAGAACACTCCTCTCTCTTTGTCAATTCAATTGATGTTCTCCCTTCCCCTGAACCAACTTATTTTCATTCACCTGATCCCCTTTCTGAGTTTTCTTCATTGATTGAAATGTTAGGTAATGAATCATGCATTGATTGTTGTAGCGGTTTAGAGAAATGTCATGCATGTTTGTTAATTGATGATTTCTTGAACACAGAGGATCACATGACCATCGATAATACTGCTAAGCTTGTAAAAGCTCATTCCTCATCTGAGGATGTTACCATTGAGCAGTTAGATGAGATCAGTGACTTCTCACTTTCACACACACTTCTGTCAATCCAAAATCCCCCAGAATTGGAACTAAAACAACTGCCTCAAGATTTAAAATACTCATATCTTGAGAATGGAAACAAGTTGCCCGTCATCATTGCTAGTTCACTCCCTCCTGAGCATGAATTGCGACTGCTTGATCTTTTGAGGAAGTATAAACAAGCTTTGGGATGGACACTTGCTGACATTCCTGGCATTAGCCCATCAATTTGTACACATCATATTTTATTAAATGATGATGCTAAACCAGTGAGGCAGTCACAACGACGACTGAACCCAAACCTACTTGATGTTGTTAAAAAAGAAGTAACAAAATTGTTGGCTGCTGGAATCATTTACCCTATCTCTGACAGCCAATGCGTCAGTCCAGTTCAAGTAGTTCCTAAAAAAACTGGCCTTACTGTAGTTAAAAATGAAAATAATGAATTGGTTCCAACTCGTGTGCACAATAGTTGGCGTGTCTGTATAGACTATCGCCGACTAAACCAACACACTAGGAAGGACCATTTCCCATTGCCATTCATTGACCAGATGCTAGAGAGGCTAGCAGGGAAGTCCCATTACTGTTTCCTTGATGGGTATTCTGGATACTTTCAGATCCATATTTCCCCTGAGGATCAGGAAAAGACAACCTTTACTTGCCCCTTTGGTACATTTGCATATAGAAGGATGCCATTTGGTCTGTGCAATGCTCCAGGTACTTTCCAACGATGTATGGTTAGTATTTTTTCGGATTACCTGGAGAATTGCATGGAGGTTTTTATGGATGATTTTACTGTTTATGGATCCTCTTTTTATGAATGTTTAAGTAGTCTTGGTTCTGTCCTACGTCGCTGTATTGAAAAGAATCTTGTATTAAATTATGAGAAATGCCATTTCATGGTGCGACAAGGCATAGTTTTGGGACATGTCATTTCTGGGGAAGGAATCCAAGTGGACAAATCAAAAGTAGATATCATTTCCTCCCTACCATTCCCTAAAAATGTTCGGGATGTGCGGTCTTTCCTGGGTCATGCTGGATTTTATCGTCGTTTCATTCGTGACTTTAGTAAAATTGCACTCCCCCTCTCCCGATTACTCCAAAAAGAAAAAGAATTTGATTTTGATAAAAAATGTGAGGAAGCTTTCAATAAGTTAAAATGGAGTCTCACGTCACCCCCGGTAATCCAACCACCCCGGTGGGATTTACCATTTGAGCTCATGTGTGACGCCTCTAACTATGCAGTTGGGGCAGTCTTGTCACAAAGGGTCGATCGAGCTCCACATGTCATTGCCTATGCCTCACGTACTTTGGACCCTGCCCAAGCAAACTACACCACCACTGAAAAAGAATTTCTTTCCATTGTGTTTGCCTTGGGTAAATTCAGGCCATACCTTATAGGGTCCAAAGTCATTGTGTTCTCAGACCATGCAGCCCTCCGATATCTCCTAAAGAAACCAGAAGCCAAACCACGTCTCATTCGCTGGATGCTCCTCCTTCAAGAATTTGATCTAGAAATTAGGGATAAAAAAGGAGCAGAAAATGTGGTTGCTGACCATATCAGTAGGATTCTACCACCCTCGGACATTGACTCATCCCCCTATATTCCCATAAATAAATTGTTTCCTGATGAGAAATTGTACCGAGTGCAAGATGTTATTCCTTGGTATGCTGAAATTGTAAATTATTTGGTAGCGTCTTGCATTCCTGCTGATTTCACCAAAAACCAGGCCGACCGTCTAAAACATGAGTCTCGTTGGTACATTTGGGATGACCCCTACCTCTGGCGCACATGTAGTGATCAAGTTATTAGGCGTTGTGTTCCCGATAGTGAGTTTCAATCTGTCCTTAGGTTCTGCCACACACTTGCTTGTGGGGGCCACTTTGGTCCCCAACAGACTGCTCGCAAGGTCTTAGATTCTGGTCTCTTTTGGCCCACATTGTTTAGGGATGCCCATGAATTCTGTAAATCTTGTCCTCGCTGTCAAAGAATAGGGAATGTCTCTAAAAGAAATGAGATGCCCCAACAACCCTTACTCTTCCATGACATTTTTGATGTTTGGGGCATTGACTTTATGGGACCATTCCCCAATTCATTTGGGAACCTTTACATTCTTCTAGCAGTGGATTATGTTTCAAAGTGGGTAGAGGCACGATCCACGAGGACAGATGATTCCAAGACAGTTGTGGAATTTTTGAGAACCCAAATATTCTGTAGGTTTGGATTACCTAGGTTTATCATCAGTGATCAGGGTTCTCATTTCTGCAACCGCACAATGCAATCTCTTTTGCGCAGGTACGGGGTTGGGCATCGAGTGTCTACTGCTTATCACCCACAAACAAATGGTCAAGCTGAAGTATCAAATAGAGAGGTAAAACAGATTCTTGAGAAAACAGTTCAGCCAAACAGAAAAGACTGGAGTCTTAGACTCGATGATTCGTTATGGGCTTACCGTACTGCATTCAAAACTCCAATTGGCATGTCACCATATCAGCTAGTTTATGGGAAGAGTTGTCACCTCCCTGTTGAGGTAGAGCACCGGGCCTACTGGGCCATTAAACAATGCAATTCTAATCTTTCTGGTGCAGGTATTCAAAGGAAGTTGCAGATTCAGGAGTTGGAGGAAATGAGAAGAGATTCATATGAGAACTCCCGAATTTATAAAGGGCGAACCAAGGCTGCCCACGACCGTCTCATCCTTCATCGTCAATTCCAAATTGGACAGAAGGTCCTCCTCTACAATGCAAGGCTGAAGTTGCACCCTGGTAAGCTTCGTTCCCGTTGGTTTGGACCTTACATTGTTACTAATGTCTCTCCATTTGGTGTTGTCCAGGTTCAAAATGAAGACACCAAGCAAACCTTCACTGTCAATGGGCAGCGGCTGAAGCACTTCCATGAAGCCATTCCGGAGTCCCCAATGGAGGAACTCCATGTTCAAGAAGCGGTCTATGAATAACACTCACCAGGTTTAATCCTTCCTTCACACAGTCTCTTTTATTGTAGTGAGGACACTGCATTCTCTAGGTGTGTGGGGGTGGACACATTCCTGGGATAGTTAGGATTTTTCACCATTTTCTCCTTTTGTTTTCTCTTTTTGGCCTTCTTTATGGTATTTTTATTTTTCCCCATCAACAATTTCGAAATTCCATGATGTGGCGACCATAAAATGGGGAATGTAAAAATACCATAACGAAGGCTAAAAAGAATATTTGTATGAATTTAACATCAGGGAGTGATTTTTAGTGAATTGGTTTTCTGTCAATGATATAAATGGTCGTATCTATGTGAAACCTTTGAGATGATTGATGCCCATTGTGTGAGTAGTTTTTGAGAAAACTATGTCGCTAATATCTCCCAAAAAAAAATTGCACCAAACCACAAAGTGTGATTATTTCTTACTTAATATAAGGTAAATATATGTTGGGTTAATATTTTTCAGCTTTAAATGATATTTCCATACGTTCGTTCCTTATCCGATCTATTTCATTACTGTACCAGATTGACCTATGCGTGTGTACCTAATGTCCGACTGTTGTACGCCCTCAAAAAAAAATTGTTGTGTCTTGGGCAGGTCAAAAACCACTCCTCCTCAACCTTTGATCTTGTTATAACTATTGCAATTAGTGTCATGAGGAGATCAAACAAGGTTTGAGAGATGAGTGTGAGATTTGTTCCAATTGCAACTTCAATAAAAAATGAGGGGAGTGATGAAATGTGCAACATATGGGGATATCTAGGTCAGGAGCTTATGGTTTGACTTCTGGGAATGCTTAAATGAGTGGGTCTTGAAATATGATTGCAAAGGATGTAGGACAGGTTCGGTGAGAAAATCATTTAAGCTGAAAAATGTTAAAATAACATATATTTATTAGATATCAAGTGGAAAGAATAGCATGGAATGGTTTTCACACACACACATGGATATTTAGTGTCATGGTTTACTTCTGAATTCCTTTCTCAATTTGGTATCATGAATCTTTTTGAATTTCACTATGATATGATTTATGAGACATCTTTTTCTATTTTCACTAGGAAGAACTCCTTGGTGTGGTTCGTGCATTGATCACTTTACTTTAAATAAAATTTACTCAAATGATAAATCTTTATGATGTTGGATATATATATATATATATGAATCATTGTATTTGAATATGTGACTTTGCCCAGGAGTGCAAATGTTTAGGTGTGGGGGTGTGATCGTACCACGATTCACTGTTTCATTTTCACCCTTACACCGCTGTGCTAAACATATTTTGTATTAAAAATTATAAAGATATTATCAAATTTTACTTCATGTTTGATTCAATAATTTAGTGTTTATCACTATTAAATAGGGCAATGATACTTGTTTTGAAAATTACAATGTAGGTGGAGGTGATTTGGAGGGCTCTTGATGAAGTGAAAGAAAACTGGGCCAAAAATTGAATGGATCCATGGACATCTGTCCACTGTTTTGAATAGTACACAAAATCCGTGCATCCAAATGGGCTGAAATTTTGTGGGCCTGTCCAAAATTCAATATTCTACATTTCCTATTAAGGAACCCAATCCTGATTCGGATTTCATGGGGCCCATCATAAATGATCTGTCCGAGCCACCGAATTTGGACCAAGTCAAATTCGGTGTTCTGTATTTTATCAATATCGCGAGCATTAATTGTCAAAACGGTGGCAAACTTTCGGTGGAGACAGTCAAGAGGTAGAGCTACAACTTTTCTATTTTCTCCAAAGCGAGATAAGACTTTCTGAATTCCGAAACGCGTCCTGCAAGTGGATTGATGAAATCTGTGTTCCCAAAACCACCTCCCACATTTCCTATAAAAGGGCACCTTGGGCTCCTCATTTGCTAGTTCGGCCAAGGAGTGAAGTGCTGCCAATTTGGAGTCCTAGAAGAGTCTCCTAATCACCTTGGAGGTTCTGGAGGCCCCTATCCTCATAGGGAGATCAACAATGAAGAAGGAGTTCCACCCGAGCTTCCTCCTCCTCCCGATGTCGAGCTAAAAGTTGGGTGTTCGTTGTGAGGGAGCTACACACATGCCAAGGGAGTTCCGATGCATAAATTAGCTACTGGTTTGGAGTAATTTGGGTGTTTAAACATTTCATTCCATGTATCTTATTTTATTTCAGATTTGAATTCTTGATTTGATGCATGTGAGTGTTATGCTCTTAATTTCTAACCGATCGGTGTGAGGTTTTGAGTGCGTGACTTGTGTTGTTCCGATTGGACATCACAAGAATCCTTTTCATACCCACCTTATTGAGATTTCAATATGCTTTGGAAGCTCTTATTCCATGCATAAGTACTGGACCTTGACAATACGATTGTTACGTCAAGGTTTGGTCCGTAAAGTATTGAAATAAAAGATTAGGAATTAATCGGGATTCCAATTAACTCCAACCAAAGAATTACTCTAAACCCAAGATGAATCTCTATGAACAATGAACTTGATATGTGTGTAGTGAAATCACATCGACCCTTTTATCTCATATTTCTCAAAATCCACTTGGTCACTCATCTTTTAAGCTATTTCAACTAAGTCATTGTTTTAAGCTGTTTTCAAAACCACCCCTCTCTTAGACATTTTTATCAAAAATACACACTCTAAACCTACCAACGCTCCTTGAGAGACGACCTAGGGTTTACCCTAGACTATAAATAAACCTTAAAAATATAATCAATTTGACGTGTCACGACATCACGGCCAGGGACACACCACGGGGTCTGGGATATGTTAGAGGATATATAATAACTAAGGAATTAGTAAATTCAAATAATTCTGTTTTATAATGATTAGTATTAAATTTATTTATTAAATGTTTTTACAAGTATTAATGTAAATAAATATAAAATATTATATGAATTAATATTATTATAATATTCATGATTCCTTTAATATTCTCAAGACTGATGAACCAAATTAATGACTTGGTTTTATCACATAATATATTCATTATATTACATGTATGTGTAAAAAATATAAATTAAATTCATGAATTAATAAAATAGTCATAAGATGTCATTTATATTTAGTAATAAATAAATGAGGGTTGGGGACCCATTACAGTTATTTTAATAACCCACTATTTTTGATATGAGAGGCTCCCATGTGGATTACAATTCATTTCATGATGGGTTAGAGCCTCTCTTTTCTATCTCACTTCCTAGAGAAAAAAGTAGACGATTGAATCTCCTGAAAAAAATATTCTTCATTGATAAATGTATCATCATTGTGGTGATTTTGTGGATGTTGAAGGTGTCATCAAATCTCTGTTCTAGAACCTGATGCTCCTGAAATATTTTGAAAATTGTGTGGGTGATATTGAGGGGTTTTATATCAGATCCTTCAAGAAATGATCACTATTAATGAGAAGAGGTTGTGTATGGATCCATATCAAATGTGGTAATTTTTTTAATTATACATCTTAAAATTTGTAATCAGAATCCTAAAACCATTACTCAAGTTGTGCTTCACCAACAATGATGTTGTTACATCAATATCCATTAATTTTTTTTAAATCTCTAGTTAATATACTTCTTCATATATCCCATCTATAAAAAATGTTATCATGGTTAGCACGCGTTGTTTTGACCATATTAAAAAAATAAATTGACATAAAAATTTGAAGAGGGAATCATTACCATCTTAGCACCATAGAGGATGACTCAATCTAACATCAGACGAATAAGTTACCACCATATCATGTTTTTATGTTTGATTAAAATCATTTTTATGGGTTATTAGAAATAAATAACTCATATATTAAGGGATATATATATATATATAGACACACAGAGACACATCTATGTGTGTGTTTTTTAATTCGACTCATTAATTTTTTCGGGTGGTACCCACTATTTCAGTGATGTTTTAGGTGATCTGATTACTGTTTTTCAATTGGTTATTTTTATTCCACTAACCATAATTGTGTTCCATGTATTTCAAAAAAAATAATGTGAAAATTTTATATATAAAGTAGAGGTGGAAAATGTTGGTGTAAACAAAAAAACAAAAAAAATTATAGGGTATTAAATAGCCTTATAAGTTTTTACTATAACAGATAAATTAAAAAAATTAAAAAGTCATTAATTATTTGAGTGGGTTTGATTATTTCATAATAAAATAAAAAAAATTATGTCACACCCTACCATTGCTTCCTCCTCATGTTTTCAAACCTATGTGCCCCCATCAAGTGATCATCGTCAGTGCCACCTTTTAGCCCTCCATCTGTCTCCCATAGACAACCCCCATATGCTCTGGGGAACTAATTGATCACTGTGAACACCCATGAAAATATTAGGTCAAGCATCTACCTCTACCACTAAGCTCCCCCATTCTGAGTGCTTCCAGCCAGACCTGTGATGTATTATTGTCCCATATCACCACCTTCAACCAACCTATTTCCCACCAATATATATTTCACTACCTAAGGAGGTTGAGGCTGGTAGGCCTAACCCATGGTGTGGTAGGTGGGGACCGGCCCAACTCACTAGGCCTATTAGAAGTTATGATTAATCCCAATATTCCTATTAGTGAATTTGGAGGCTTCATAGTGGTCTGAGAACAATATATATATATATATATATCAAAATTATGTTTAATGTTTTTAATATAATTTAAAAAAATATTTAATTTAACATATAATATTTGAAAATTAAGTTAAATTTTGAAATATAATTAAATTAATTAATGGAATTGAAAAAATTAGCTTTCATAATTAAAAATTAGATTGAATTATTTAATTCATTAAAATTACTCTAGATATTAATTTATTTGATGTCTAATTTTATTAATGAATTCAATTTATATAGGTGAGTGTAATGTGTATCGGCAAATAATGAGACACAAACCAACCAAATCATGTTCGATGTTTTTTATTTAATAATTTAATTATTGGAAGTACTTTTTTTAAAATAATTAAATAACAAATAATGATATATGTTTCAACTTTCTGTCATTATAATTATATGATCCTGTAAAACAAGTTAAAATTTTTTATTATCTATATTCCACACTCTTGATACCCCTTAACTTTGTCAAATTACTTTTGTATATTGATTAGGAAAAGTAGTGTAATACATTGCAATGAGATTTGGCGACACACCTAGTAAGAGTTTGACACATTGGAGGGGCGAGTGTTGTAACTTCAGTCACATGCATAGAGACTTAAGAAGATACTTCTAGGGTATAGGTAGATCCATTTTCACTCAATGTATCAAAATGAAATTCATTTCATTATCACATTGTATAATATTATTTATTTTTGGTTTATTATTTTATGAATATATATTTTTTATTCACCATCATGTAAAACAATAATCATACCTACATAGATAAAATTACCATGTGATGAGATGAATGTTATATATTTATTACATAGTCATTTATGAGTGTGATCATATGTCATGTTCTTATCAGATGGAAAATATTTTCTTTTCATCATGTAATAATATTGCTCATAATGAAATATTATCATTCAAATGCCTTCTATTGGTTGAATTTGAACATAACCTAGTGTACGCGGTGTCCGTCTTCCCAAGATGAGGGTTCCTCCTACTAATGGGGAGTTATTTTAAGATGTATTGGTTTACTTAACTAAATATGGAAACAAAGAAGCTATGTTATCTAGCTTGTTTCATATTTATAAAAAACTCTTTTAGTAAATCATTTCATTGATTTTAGAAGTGGGAAGTTCACACAATAGATCAAGGATCCATGACTTATTGTGGTTTTATACCCTCTTGAATTCCTTGGAACTCTTTAAACAGTGGCATGTCTAAAGTTTTTAGGCTATAAGAGTGGTTTTGAGGATCCTATCCAAAATAATACTCAACCAGTGGAGTATTTGGAATCTAGTAGTGTGGAATACTATATTTCAATAAAATAATGAGATATATTTAATGAATTAATAAATCATAAATTTTGAATAAGTAATCAGTATTATGGTTATAATCAAATATGTTATCCATTATATAAAATGGAAATCCATACAAAAAAACACACTGATTAATTCTGGAAAAAGTAAATTTCTTATCCATGATAAATTGCCAACATTAGTCTAATTAAATGAACATAATACAACAATTTAGGAAATTTATGGTGCAGATGTTTCCAATACATGGTGACCCACCTCTAGAAGTGAGGGTGTGAAAGATGATTACATGAAACTCATGTATAACACATTTGATTTTTACATCTTAATTTTATCATCAACATATGATGTGGGTTTTGGATATAAAATTTGGAAATGAATTAATTCACATGTTGTATCATCTTTAGAAAACGTGGGAAGAGAAATTGAAGTAGGATATGAATAATATGATGTTTAGACTGGTTGTTTATAAATTGAGAGTGAATTTAGATGATGAAATAAATACCTTGAATATGTAATTTTCACCCATTTTCTCTTTTTATGATCATGAAATTAGGATTATGAAGATAAATCTTCATTAACTTTTAGGTAAGGTTTAACAAGTTGATATTACATTACAAAAAGGATTATTTTTTATGGAAAAAAAGTTGAAATACAATGCAAAAAGCCCAATTTCATGTGTGAAAAAAGGAACTCTCAAAATTTCCTTCAAAGAAAAGATGTTATTCATAATACAAGAGGTTATTTTCGGCACATATCATGAAATAATTCTATGTAAGTTTAAATTATATGAATGGAATTAATAAATCAAGTAATCTTTAATTATTCACGTATGTTTCCGAATTGTAAGTAATGTTTCTGTTTTACTACTTGGGTTTTAAATAAAATATTTCTTTTAAATTTCTAAATTTAATTCAGTAACCATGTAAGAAAATAAATATTATAGGTAGTAAGGTTTATTCTTCAGTAGGTTTAGAATGGTTGATTCGTATGATAATAATGAGAAGACCACAACTTATAATTTCTAAGTAAATTGTCTTGTATCATATTTATTGAGTATAACCTAAACATTTATCTCATATTTCCATTGAAAAAATGAGTTATTTTACTAGTTTAGTAATGATTTTTTATTTGGGGTTTAAGAATCCACTAATAGTTCATTACTTCTTGAATCATTAGAAACATATGATGAATATAAAATGAAAGACTCAAATACCTAGTTGTGGAAAAATAATTATTTTTCAAGAAAAACTCAATAGTTTTCAAGGATTTATTCGATATTGTTTTAACTATTTATTTTTAAAGTCCATGAATATTATAAACACATATACTGGTTTATTTTTGGACAAATAAACCTTTATAAATAAATTTAAGCCACAAATATTTCAAAATTAGTTCAGATTGAGAGTGTGAAGTATTCTAAATTTTTATCGAGAGGTAAATAGACTTCATAAGATTCCTTTAAGTATTTTTAAATAAAATAATAGTGAAGTATGGTAAATACATAGTTATAAGATATGAGTTTCTTCGCACTAGTGTGTTGAAGAATATCCTTAAAAATCATTCATTGATATTAATAATACATCATGGATTAATTTTTAAACACACATCACCTTACCAAAATAAAAGAAATGATGCTAATGATAAGGATTATTGATGATTCTTACATTTCAACATTGATTAATAAAATGTATTATGGGATAATTCCAAAATGATAATTTCCATATACCCATCATATTTATGAATTACATAAAAGGAATATCATTTTAAGAACTTATATGTGCTATAGACACTTGCATTATTTTTCATGACATGAAACTAAAATAGTGGTGCTATCCCATAACAATAGGCCAACTATATTGATATAATTATATCATAGAAGTTATAAAATTAAATAAATCCATCATGTCATTATAACATGTGCTAATATGAAATGTGTCTGTTAATACTATAAAAATACATGCTTCAAACAAAACACAATGTGCATATAAATTAATTATCCAAAAGTCTCATTTTGATATTACTTATAACATTAATTTAGAAAATTCATATCCAAGTAATAAACTATATTTATATAGAGGTGTGTATCTCTCTACTTTAGATAATGGGATAATTATTTACATAGATTTATTTAATGGCGTAGATACACAAGATGTTGGGATTGGAACTTGTTTCATATGTGATTGTGTAAAAATTAATGTTCTGGAGACACGTATTTCGTTGAAGGATAAACCCATGGTAATGGTATTGTACTCAACATGGATAGTGATACATTATTCATTGATAATAATTAATCTTATAAGTAACTAGTAATTGGAAACAAGATAATATTGAAAAGATCAATTAATATTCAATAATATATTCCTTGTATCAATGTAGAGGGGTGTAGTATTTAAAATATGATGGGGGTATTCAAGTGAGATTATACATGGGTGGTACAATATTGGATGTAATAAGGATTGCTTGGTTATACCATGTCATCATTTGAAAAAGTAATTATAAATTTACTTATCATTTCTACTTTCTATGATCATTATATTGGGGATTGGATATCAAGACCATGAATGTTGAAGGTATGTATATGAAAAAACCTAAAAGAGTTGGTGACACCATAGAATTCTAATTAGGGGTGAATGTATCTAAAATCCAATTTGTTAATTTTGTAAATGAAAAAATCGTATAATGTTCATTTAGAATAATTTTTTTCCAAGTTTCATCAAGGTGTTACTGGGACCGCCATATTTTTACAAAGATACTATGTTTGAAAACATATACAAAATAACTATTGGTCTTTCAATTAGTTATGACCTGAATTAAAGTAACTCTCTTGATATTTACTAAAATTAAAAACCTAATTTCTAGGGAATGATATCTTCTGAGGTAGACATAACAGTTGGTTAGAACAATTTAATAGTATGTATAATGAAAATTTATTGAAAAATACAAATTGAATCAGTTCTAGAGAGAATTTTTATCAATGTCACATGGAATAACTATCTCCATGATGACATGTACAAGACATGTGAGGATATTAATGTGGTGAGTTGAATCTCATATGCTTCTATGATGGATCAATCACATATTTCAATATATGAAACATAAATGATATTACCAATAGAAAGTTTATTGTTGGAAAATAGCAGTTTTATATGTGAGATCTTCCGGAGAATCAATCCTATCTATCCATTTATAAATGAATGTATAACAGATATGTACCTGATAGTTGGATAGGACATGATACTAGTGATAAGGGGATACGAAGTATTCATTCGTAGTTCAAATAGGATCTAATATCATAGTTAGGATAAGGTAATAATAAAGATAAGATAAGTCAAGTTATTTGTATCTACAAATATTGAGTGCGTTGTGGCTTATCATGCATCTAATGAAGTGGTATAAAACTCAATGTTTTTTTAGTTATTTTAATCATACCTATTATGTACGTTTTTATCATTATGATAATTATAATAATAGTAATAGCTAATATTTCATGTTTTTATAGGGGAAAACGATATATACATTGGGATATAATCTCTTGAGGATTTTTAATCAAGGAGGTGATGTTTCATATATAAATGTAGTAATGAGCTAGATACATGTAAGACCCATGTTTAAGGATATAATTTAGAAGAAATATGATCATATCATGTAAGACACGATAGGGTTATCTTGAAAGTTGGATCTAGTGCAGGTGGGAGTGTCATAATAGGAGGATCCCTAGAAAAAAACTTATATAATACTTTTTTATTACAATATCATGGATACATTGAGTCATACCTGATTCAAACTCACCAGAATTTTGTTGATATTTCTATATCCATTACATATATAGTAATTTCAATAGGTCTTTTGGTGTATCAAAATGATATAATTGTTCCCAAGCTATAATGAGAAACATTAGATGCTATGAAATTAATACCAACCAAATTTCCTATGGTTTAGATATATTATTCTGAATAAAAATAGTCAAATTATGACTACCAAGTGTTAAATGATCATGAGAATTGAGAATTCTTATCATGAAGTTTACAAGTAGTGATCTTGAGTAGATTATATCATGAGGACTGACCTTCCAATTAGAACACCGCATGTTTCAAGTGTCATTGGTTATTCATATATATGAACATGTGTATTGGTCTCCTAAATTGAGATCATTTTCAATTTGTGCTATTTTATCGTGTACATTGGTGTAAGGTGAAATCCATGAAATTGAAGTCATTGTGAGGTATCTTGTGTAGGGTGTGTATTTGGTTTAATCTAATTGGATAAATGTCTGAGATAGAATTTTTTTACTTCTGATAGGAAGATATATCTTTGGCCTAGTTGATCATGATGGTTGTACCATATCTCAGTCCATATCCATGGTAGAAGTAATTAAGTTCGTCTTATAATCCCAGTGGGTAATAAAGTACATAATGATGATGACTCTACATGTACATCCTTTTTTATGATATATCATGATACAAATAGTTTATATTACACATATCATGTTCGTAAGAAGTTTTTTATTGCGGTTACTACTCCTTTTATCTTTAGGGGGCTTGATGGGTTGCTAGACCCCACTCCTAGTCTATGATAAGTTTTAAATTCCTTCGAGTTATGTTCCTTGAGGGTCTCACATAATATCACATTCCAATGTATTACCTATTCTGATGAATATGAGTATAGTATATGGTTTTCCCCATAATAGGGTTTTTGATATGTCTAAATATATATGATCCCCAAGATATAAATAAATTCGTATTATAAATGTTTAGAATAATTAGTATTGAATTTATTTCTTATATTCATTTTCAAGTATTAATGTAAATACTTGGAAAATATTAGACAAATTTTAGAAATCTTGTTGGTTAAAGAATAAATTTTTCTCAAATAAATTTTATCAAGATGATGTTGAAGTTACTATTATTAAAATACCTATGATTAAAGATTCTCTAAATCTTGAGTTATGTTAATAATTTTCGTATTCCTTATAAATAATTCTATAAAAAATTTCTGTCAATAATTGGAATGATAATCAAAGGTATGGAACAGAAATTATTCCAATAGTAAATGGGTGTAAAATAGAATTCATCCAAGTACACCCAATCCTCATAGAAGAAGAAAAACATATCCACTTCAAACATATTTAAATATCTTTATATATTCATTCAATTTTTTAGAATAAGTGTTCAATGTAATAAATAATACTAGTTTACTTATACCAAGAACAACTAAATTCCCATAAATCAAAGAGTTCTATAAAACAAGAAGGGAAATTAAAGGAAAGTTGACTCTAAGCCTACCTTTAGTTGAAAACAAATGGAAGTTACAGATCATGAAAACCCCAAGAATAACAAAATGGAATATGTCACACCAAAAAAAAGATTCTTCTTTTGTGGAAAAAAATCACATCATGGACATATATATGAAATCAATGTTTGGAAAAAGTATGATAAAGATACATAGTAAATGGTGTTTAACAATATAGGAAATTCAAAAACAGATTGGGATGGTGGAAGAAATATTTACTGAATAAATTTAGGTTCAACAAATGATTCTGTAGAAGGGTTATATAGTGGATGTTTAGAATTTTTATGGATTATGTAAGACGTATGTACACACTATTAAATGTTGTATGGTGTGGTTATCAATTTAAGAGAAGTGTGTAAACCAAATGAATAACACATCAGAAGATACATCTACTAAAAAAGTTACATATAAGAAAAATGAAGTTTAACATGTTATGAATGTCTGTATAAACATTTGGTCAGATAATAAAAAAGTTTAAAATAATATAGAAGAACAATAAAAAATAGTTCATGTACAACTTGAATAAGTTAATAAAAATGTTACACCTAAAGATGAAGTTGAATATAATGAAAATAAATCAATGCAACCCACGAAGATAAGTTCTTTTAAAATCAATAAAATGGGGAAGGATAAAAATGTTTCTAAAGTGAATAGTTTTTCCAGGGTGAGGAACATTTCTAAAAATTGTTACCCAAATTAATTAAAAATTAAAAATCCAAATAATTACCACATATGATATGACATTTCTCATTAAAAAGGAAATTAAATGTTCATGTAATTCAGGGGGACCCCTAAAATAAAAAAATGATGGAGATCACCCCTATGGGGGAGTAATGATATAGAAGGGGATTCTAGAAATATGATATATTATAGTGAATTTCATAAATCCTATTCAACAAAGGAATTATTATATATGATGTTAAAAAATCAAAGGGTTAAATAATTAAAGGTTCTATACTAAAATTACCATGATAAAGAGGATGTTATGATTTCTAAAATTATATTTATGGAAGTTTAAATAATTAATCATGTATGTTGATTAGTTACCTATATTTAAAAAATAAATTACACTTGTTATAGGGGGGAATTTAAATCATTGAGGATAAAAAAATTAAATTGGGAATAACCCGAGGTTTGGTTAAATTTTTTAATATTTTTTGTGATGGATTCATAAAATAAGTATGATTAATTTTTTTAAATCCCATGAAATAAGTTCCTAAATTAGGTATCACTTAGATTTAATTTATAGGAAAATTTAATATCTAAGTTAATCACCATTATTTTATACTTCAATAATAGAACATGTACACTTAGAGTTAGTTGATTCATAAGTTATTTATATTAGAAAAGTGATGCCATTATTCTCTAAAATTTCTCAAGATCTACTTCCACTTCAACATAATATAGAAGGAGATGACTGAAATTAGGATTTCATCAATATGTAAATTATTTGAATTTATTATAAATAAGGTGGAGATGAAATCATTGACTTATAATAGAATTTTGTATTTAAAAAATCAAAGTGTATGTTCAAGATCCCATTAAATGGTGATGATTTTTTGTTTTATTTTTTGTAAAAAATTGTGGATAATTAAAGGCAATGATATTTAGATAATTGAAATTTTAAGATTCATATGAGTGATCATATGTTAAATGCACCAGAAGTAGATACATTATAATATGTATTCCTTTGTGAAACCACTCAAAGAAATTAAATTAGTAGATGATAGTTGTGTAATGATTAGAAATCATTAGAGAAGTTATAGATGAATTATCTAGAAGATATAATGGTCATTTCCGTTGATGTAAGGCCGCAAATTAGAGTAAATACTACTAATGGTTGTAGCAAAATTCACAAATGTTACTATAAGTTTAATATGTAAATTAGTATATTGATTAAATTGTTCTCCACTGGAATAAATTCTATTGATGCTAGAATTGTAATGTATTTACTATAAAAAATATTGGAGTTAAGTTATTAAAACATTGTAATATAATATTTAAAGTTACTCATCATTACCTTAAGATAATTTTAGGTATGTGGTAAGAATATTTCTAATTACTATGCAATAATTTTGATTATTTATTAAGGGGATTTACATATTCAATAATGAAAATTGTTTCCAGGATTGGAAAATGAGGTTCCACATGGAGGGACTAATGGATCTGTAGACATGTAGCAGGCTTGCTATATGAAATTTCATTATTGGGTTCACCTAAATCTATATAATCAAAGGAACATGAGGATATTATAATTTTTGATGTGGTGTAACCTTAAGTGGATATTTTTAATCAGTTAAAATAAAAGCTTCAGGGGATTTTAATTTAAAATAATAGTGATGTCTATCATCTTGAACCTTGTTCTAGTAGTGTTTTAATGCTAAATCCATGAATTACATATTGAAACCACTAAAATATTTACACCAACATAAATGGATAAAACACTCTCAATAAATCAAAATTAATGTCACTAAGAAATATGTGTAGGTGAGATACTAAATGAAATTTTTATGAAATACAATGTCTTTGATGGGATGTATTTACTTTAAATAAGATAAGATATTGAATGATGAAATATTTAGTTATAGAAATGACTTATTATATTTATATAAGATGAAGTATGAGATGATGATAATACATGTATATGTAATTAGGGAAGACACAAAAAGTTCTTGCAACAGTTATTAAGGCACAAAATGATTTCTAACAGAAGTGTTTTCAGAGAAAGATGATCATTCATGGAGAATATTTAGTTATTAGAATATGAGGACTATCCGAGGTTAATATCTCCAAAATAAAAAACAATATTTTTTAAGTATATGAATATATAGAAGAATTTTTACATGATGTTTTCCTTAAAAATTGATATGGAGTGTTTAGTTTATATAGATGAAAACTGAAAATGATTATTCACCTAAGGTAAATGATCTGAAGGCCAAAAATTGTGATTTGATCATTCAAACTAGAAGATACCAATGTCTGAGTGATTAATTTTGGTGATTTATATTTTCTATAAGATCAATAATAAATAACAATAGATGATTTAATCGATTAAATTTAATGGATAAATGAGATAAAATGTTCATTTTTTCTAAAATTATGAAGCATGTAAATTTTCTAAGATGGAGAAGAACACATATAAATGGATGCTTCATGTTATGATAAGTCACACCAAATTTTTTTGTAAAGTACAGAGAAAGTACCAATTGAAACGATTTGTGATGAAACCTAAAGAATGGGAAATGATATATGAGAATGCAGAAAGTTTAGTAGATAACAAGCTATAAGAAGATGAAATTATGCTAAAATAATAATTATTTCTATATGAATGTAGTAGAGTGATAATTTTATAATTATATAGGAGAAATATATCATTGTTATATAATTTAATAAGATAAAATGATTTTCTGATACGATGATCACATTGATGATGAATGGAATGAATGACATTCACCATATGAATAAGTTAGTATAATATTTAGAATACTAGTGGATTATGTCTGTTATATTTGGTAAACATTTCAGTTAGAGAAGCATATGATTTAGATATGATTTGATCAAATGGAACAGACATAAGCCAAAGAAAAAAATAAAATTTTAGTTTTGAGGATTATAATCCTCATAAGTAAAATCCTTCATAAAAGTGTAGTGTAAAACTCAGAAGACTCAAATACTAGTGTGTAATATTAGAGTTTTAAAAATCAATAATTACACAAAGACTATGTGAGGATAATTTTGTGAACCAAATTTTTTTTAGATGATATTAGAAAAATAAAAAAACAATAAAATGGATGAAGTAATGAAAAACACTCATGAAAAACAAAGTAGAGGTCATTAATGAATTAATGTGATGTAGTGAGAGGAAAAACAAAATGTTTATGCAACAGATGATCCTCAATGGATATTCTTGAATAATTTATAAATTTGAATAAATATGAAAGATAGATAGGTTTTAAAAATATAGAGGAAAATAAAGTCAGCCTATAAATACACTATACAAAAAATATGGGGTTTATAAGATTATAGTTGTTTTATGGTCATATAATAAATGAATATCAATATATTCCATTTCAAATGAAACATCTCAAATTAGTAAAAGTAAAAAAACATGTATGATACAAAATTTAGAATAAAATTAATTTAATAAATTGTTTTATACTATGAAATTTAAAACACAAAACAATATTAATTATGTTTTTGCTAAGATTTTCATTCAAAGTTCAAATTCATGGAAAAAAGGATTTTGATTAAAGATTTGATATGAATAATATTTTAAATGACATTTGATCCTGATTTTTTTTTAGACTTTAATTGTCACCATGTTTTTAAAATATTTTTGAAGGTGTTCATAAGGGAAATGGGAAGAGTCTTGTCGTTCAATGATGTCAAATAAATGAAATTCTTAAGAAATATTGAGTATATTAAAACCTACGATCATTCTAAACATGAAATTGGAGATTAATTGTAATGCCCCGACCCTAGTTTCCCAGAGTCGGTGCATTATTTTAATACATTGGAATGATTACAAGGAATCCAGTCCCGAAGTACCGATCAGTTTAGAATTCTTGGAAAATAAATTACATACATGAATGTTACATTACACATTAAGACATACAAAACAATATAAAAAATCTTTATGAACGCCATTATTCCCTTTTCATAACCCTGCATATCAATCACAATACACTTCTTGGAATCCTGGGGAAAATAATACATAGAAAAGGGTGAGTTCAAATGCCTAGTAAGGGTATGAAATAAAGCGAAAACTTTCATAAATAAAAATAAACATGTAAGGCAATGTATAACTAAAGAAAAATCCGTTAAACTTGAACTTCAGCATAATATGGAAAAAAATAAAATGAGATAATTCCATTTAATTATTCACATGGATATTCTACTAGTCGAATAATCACATTCAATATCACTAACCACTTTTATAATGATGAAATGCATAATGTCAGACTATCATAACCACATACTCAAGGCCCTATGCCAAGACTAAAAATAAGATTTTCTCAAGGCCTTGTTCCAAGACACTAGTTTGTCTCATGAGACCTACCGATGCATCGAGGAGCTATAGCGGGCACCACCCGTCACTTAATAAGTCTAATTCATTCCTTATATGAAAAGGTCTAAACATCACATAAACATTATTATTAAAACTAGCAAACGAAATGTCAATACTTTACCCATAAACCATGAATGGTATAAAAATAACACATCCACAGTCAAATATATCACAAAACCTTCAAAACAATATGGAATATTTGTATAATGATAAATCAACTTCTAAACAAGTTTAAAATCCATTAAAGGATTTTGACATAGATGAAAATGATTTGTAAAACTTTTTGAGAGAAATACCCCTTTTCATGAAAATCATTAAAAGTAACACAATTTAGAAAAGAAGTCATTTAAAGACATTTTTGAATCAAAGTGTCCCATACCACTTTGAGACTTTTTAAAGTAATTAACATTTTAAAAACATTCATTTCCATATAAATAAATCCTTAAAACCCATTTTGAAGACATTGACATTAATGAGAAAGATTTAGAAGAATAAATATTTAAAATATTTGAAATGATGTTTTAGTAAAAAAGTCCCTTAAAATAATCCCTTTGAAAACTCTTTCATAAAACATGGACATGGATAATAAATATGTCCCAGTAGATACTTACGTAAAAACAACCTCGGATAATAAAGAGATTATGAAATAAACCCTTACCAATTTGGTAACTTATGAAACATACAACCCATGAAAGAGGTATCATAAAACAAATATGTAAATACACATAAATTAAGGTGTATTACACAAAGAAAAAAATTATGGGCAGTACATACACCACACAAAAGGTAATAGTGGCAATATGGCATGAATCTCACGGGAATAAGGAGTGAGATGAAAACCTCTTACCTTGCAGTTTCCTTTAGTCGAGGGTACGTTTACCCTCCTGTATGAAGACTATTGTATGTTATTAAATTATACCAGAACCATATTAATATTTATGATATCATACATTATTCATTTATGACTTTATACTACCCAATTAATAATAATTTCCATGTAATATTAATATTTCGGGTAATAATCGCTTTCTTTATAGTACGTGTTTTAACTTGTTACTCTTGATTGTATCACATAGATCATGATTTAAATAATTCATAATAAAAAAAATTATTTATATATCATATATATTTAGAATATAAATATGTATAATAGACATATAATTGAAATTTAAAATTCTGTTTATTAAGACGGTAGTCCGTACGTACGCATAAACGCTGATTCAGTTTCATATAGTATTGAACGAAAGTAAGTGAATAAGATATATGTAAGTACATAAATAATTATATATATAAATATATATATATATATATACAGTATCATTATTATTTCATATATTATATACTTATTAGTAATATATATTTTTATAATCGTCGATGAATGGTGAACTTGGAAATGAATCTCATTGCGTCGTGGAGACGGTAATCCGTATGTACACACGAGCAAAAATATCATTCTTTTGATATCATAATAATATAGAATTGAATGTTAAATTATATATAAAGAATACTTATCATCTTATATTTATTATTTACATCATATAAACATCATTATTATACCCATCCAAACAATAATGTATTGAATAACAATTACACCACAACATAGAAACGGTAATCCGTACGTACGCACGTATGGTGACATGTCATTCAATGGGTGGATAGAATAATGAATTTGGTTGTACCATAATTATAATAACATCAAAGTATATATAATATACTGGATTTATTATTTTATAATGGAAAAAACAATGAAAAAAGAAGTGGAAGAAGAAAGGAACTTGAAAAAGGGGGTGAAATCATTTCCTCTTCTTCGGGTTCTTCCTTTTGATTTGATCAAAAGGGCTCCATAGGTTGGATTTCTGATCAAACTAAGGCCTCTAGGTTGAAATTAGGATATTTGGTATGGTAATTGTTCAGGTTTTGGCCGAGAAAAATGGCTTAGAAGGTGTGAATTAGAGTGAAGGGTGAGTGCCATTTTATAAGAGGGGTGAGGGGCACCTTTGAAAAAACATAAAATATTATTTTATAATAAATCAATATTCGGTTTATAGTGGCTCAAAATTAATATATTTTGAATATATGGTGGATATAGGTATAAATCCACTCAACCAATAGGTTTTATACAGTTTTGGGTCATTTTAGTAACCTTATCTGTTAATTTTAACTCTTAGTTAATTAGTTTGACATTTACCATGTCTCTTTGTATTCTTATATTATATGGTTAATAAGCTTACTATAAACTTCCAATCGACCCCCAAGTGGTCCATTAATGATACACCTATAATTATAAAAGTCCTTTGGCCAAACCTTATATTATAATGAGTATAATATCAATTAATAATATAATATTTGTTAAAAAACTCTTTTATGTCAATTTTGGCACTATTGGGTATTTTGTTTTTGATAAATTCATAACAGCATTATTAATTCGACAAAAATGCATATAACCCATCCTAATATTTCATATTAACTTATAAATTTATTGGAATTCATAAAAAGTCTCAAATTATATTTATTTGGGTATTT